>JBAIAA010000258.1:0-1200000 GCA_037893245.1 Crossaster papposus | reverse complement strand
GAAATGCCATACTAATTGTTCAGTGCAAGCTTGAACCATAGAATCACACACCTAGAAAAATCCAGGTGTGACTTCATTTTATATGAAGGCTGTTTGTCTAGATAAGTTTGTTCGTTCATGGCAAATGTTGAATCACCTCCGCCCACTATTACTTTCTTCGGAATCTTGTGGTACATGTATCTCTTAAACCTGTTCGCGCTGGGATTAATTGCACATTAACCGGGCACAGGCACGGGATTCTTTTTCATCTAACACTATCCTAGGCGGGTTCAGGCCGGCATCTGTGGGAAGCACACTCTGATATTTCGCTACATTGTAGCTGACAGACATTTCAGGTCTTGCTCATGACATGTTTGTCCATCATCTGTTTTGAATCTCTTTTTTTTTACACGGCATCCGACGCGAACTGGTTAAAAAGCAAAATGTGCAACAATAACCCATATTATTTACGACTTTGCTTTTTTTACAAAGTTTCGTAAAATGGGCTGCTGGACATGGTACTGTGTACACGTATACCGTACAATACAATGTACCGGTACATGTACCGGTACTGATATGTAATTTCAAAAGGAATTAGATTTGCTTGAACTTTGTGTTTCCACAATGAAACCCGAAGTACTCAACAATGTTAAATGTGCATACTGTGTGATTCAGTATCATGTGATGTGTACGTTGAAGTCTAATATCAATAGAAAACAGTCTGTCTTTCAAATAAAGAGGTTTATTTTGAGTATGCAAAAAATTGATGATATTGTTATGTACATACGGTACATACAGTACATACAATGTACATGTACAGTATGTACTGTAGTACATGGATGTACCGTAGTTGGTCAGTTACAGAGATTTTTTAAGTATTATTGTTGTCTGCAAACATGTTGTATAATTTAATGCCTGTTCTGTGAGCGATTTTATTCAAAATTGTACGACCAACTGCCATCAGTTTACATGTACAGTACACAACAATTTTTTTTAAAATTATAATAGAAATTATCTATTGTGCTGTTTTTTGTGTGCATAAAAAATTAAACAAAACTACGTACAGTACCTGTACATGTACAGCAGTAAACAGTACTTACCCTTATTTTTAATTTTAACCAGGAATTGTTCTCATGTAACCCCCATTGGTACATGTACAGGCCTTTTCAAACTACTGTACATGTACATGTATCTACGTAACCCGAATCCAACGCGATTCAGCATGGGTTGTTTTCGACACGGATCACGGAGACGCAACGTTCACACTGTTCATTGCGTGCACCAGCCTCTACGTGAAACGTGTATCGCTGAATCTGGCTCGGGCCACCGTAAATTAACACTACAGATTTCTCAACACGGTCGCATTCGGAAAGGCTCGCTGTGATGATTTTCCCGATCCCACAATGCTTATAATCCCGCCTCAAATTTGTTAATTTATTGCGGCACTGGCTGGGCGTTTTGTCGTGGATTCCCTGGCCGCGTTTTGAGTCTGCCTTGTTTCTTCTGAAGTTTTTTAAACTAGTCTTTAATACTGTACAGTAGGTTTTCAATAAAATCCCTTCATTTTAGAGCCCACTGTATTATGAAAAGTGTCATTACTTTGACTTGGTTCATGAAAAGTGTCATTACTTTAACTTGGTTTCTCGTCTTGCGTGTACAAAAGTACGTAACGCAGACAGAAATACGGTATGTCTCCGTTCATACGAAAAACTGAGAATTAAACGCGCGTACTTCAGTTCATGGTGCCAAAATGCTGCAAGTCACTCACACTGCCCAATCCATTCCATTATGGAGGGAATACTGTTCTTTCTTTTTGAAAGTATCGTAATTTCCAGTCAAAAAGAACAATACGATAGCCGTGCAGCATATATTTTTTCTTTTTTAATATTTAAACCGGTCAAGAGCTACATAATGTTTTCGAATATTTGATTGGTGGTCGAATACATGTACTCATATATTCGGGACAGCTCTAACACCTTTTCGTCTCTCACGTATGTAAATGCATGTATTTGTTCTCTTTCTTTTTTATCCAATTGCACAATGTAGGTGGCTTAGTCTTATTGGCGTCTTCTCTTTTGAGCTCCTCATCTGCCTGGTGGTATTGTGCGGAGCTTTTACAAGAAGTAAATGTGCCCTTGTCAGGTAAAGTAAAAAATAAGTAATGTGACCCGCTCCAACCAAACCCGAAACAATTACAGGATATCTACATTGTAGAATCATTTTTTACTTTCAAATAAGTAAGATATATATTTCCTAATAATTCGGCAGTAAAAAATTGCGATGCGATATATCTGCAAATGATGTATCCTACCTTTTAAAGTGTTTTATTTATAAGAATACAAATGGTTTGAAAAATAGTTTAGAAAAATAGTTTGTCCGAATGAGCCATTAATGCTGTATGAGATTGGTGGTAATAATAAATATCTAGTACTTGTGAAATTTAGGGGGATGATGGAGCGTTCTTTCAAATATTCTAAACCTTTTTATTACTAAATTGGTTACATGTATTTTACTAAATCAATGTTACAAAAAAAAAAAAAAAAAAAACACCCAAAAATGATTTAAATCAGTGATTTATTATTATTATTGTTTAAATCGCAAGCAACATGAGTTAAATCAAGCAACCCCCTTTAATTACAGTAATGGAGTTGGGGTTCAAAATAACAAAAATGGTAAAGTTGTGAAATCGTCAAATTTAGAGAGTAAGTGGCAGATAAACAGATAACAAGATAAACAAAGTTTTCACCACACTGTCCGCAATTATTGTAAACAAGCGTTCAGCCTGTGTACCGGTACATACACCGTACATGCAATACTGTGGTTGCTTGAAAAATGCTAAATTTTCAAATGTGATCATCTCAAAAGTGGTTTTCCTTTTAGCTGAACCAAACCACATATTGATACAAAACATAACATACGGTACATTCATTCTGAAATTTGTTAAGACATTTGTTAAGAAATTTGTTAAGAAACTTGTTAAGACATCACTTTGTTCTCGTGTTCAAAATTGTGGTAACCGGCGAGAGCTATTTTCAAAGTGATCCCATTTCAACTAGGGTTAATTTCCTGGGCTGTAAACCCTAAACCCAATACACGTTATTAATTTGCGACAGACCATATGGCATGGAAATTACTAGGTTTTTTTTGTGGAAAACTCAAAGAATCTATTTCATGAAACCTTGTTTTACCAAAAGGAATCATTGCCCTGCGGAGACCTTTTCACTCCCATTGTCTCCAGTGTGGTCTGGTCTCCACAGGGTACTGTTTTTTAGAATTATGATGTACACATGTATCTATGCATCCATACAACACAATAATTTGTGTGTCGCATATATCGCATTAAATCTGGACTTTCCTTCTACATGTACATGTACAGTGTATACGAAAAACTTAAATTTCACCAAAATATGACTTGTTTCTGGTTTTGTCATCTACATGTAGAATAGTGAGAAAAGCAGGAAATTTGTAATTTGATCTGAATTGAAATGCAGATCTCTACATTTACCGGTACTGTAGCAACCGTCAAAGGAAATAACATGCGTTTGTTTTCGGTCTTCATTTCGAGGAAAATTAATGAATTGTTGTTATTCATCCGAACAAACAGGAACAATGTGTAATTTCATGGCTGTGCTAGCCACCGAATTCCGTTACGGTGTAGTATGAATACAATCACTGTTTAGTGCTAACATCACTGGCACAAAAGCATTCTGCGCTTACCCCGTATGAACGGAATCCTTTAGTTATGGGATGTTATTATTAGTGGTATTCAGTTGGTTTTTGCTTTAAATGAAAGATGCCGGTACATGAGATTTTGGCTGGTAACCTGTTTTTACTGAGCAAGACTTGTTTGTGCTAAGCAAATAGTTGTGCTGAGCAGCTGTCTCTGTCGGTAAAGCTGCAGGTTGTTGGTTAAAGTCCGGCTTGGGACTATGGTGCATGTGCCCTTGGGCAAGGCACTTTGCCATTCATTGCTTCTTTCCACCACGGTGTAAATGGGTACCTGTGAGGGCAAAGATGGAAATGTTTTGTGGGCCCAATGACCGGGGTAATAATGTGACATCCTTCGCTATTCAGCTTCACAGCTGCCAGTAAGGAGGATTAGCCCCCAATATTATTATTATTTAGGAAATAACAGGGTGAGGACCCGGTCATTACTGCGTGATAATTGACCGGGTTGGGCGATGACCAATGGTAATAGACCGAGCCGAATAAATACCTTTTTATTTAGGAAATAAACAGTGAATTTGCTTCAATTTTTGAAAGCCTGGTCAATTCGGGCGATTCACAATGCAGTGCGCCACCAAGCGTTTGACTCAAAAGAGCCACTTTTAAACTTTACGGTCGACTTCTTCCGTATATACTGTAGTGAAATATCTATTCTTCATTGTTCACGCGAGGTACCGGTACAACATGAACATAAATGTATCCGGAAGCGTCGTTGATTAAAACATTGTTATTTGCAGAAAAAAATTAGAACTTTAATCGTGCGCGTCAAAAAAGACGTAAAAACTAATGAGTTAATGAATACCATTTTTCAAACCGATGCCGACCTTTCCCCATGATGCACTGCGGGTACAGCAGGATTTGCGCCTCCAACGGCAGCTTCTAGGTATTGTGAATCGTAATAGGTAATATAATTACTGCGTGATAATGCCCTCCACGTGATCGAGTCTCGACCAATCAGAAGCTTTGAACTCTCCTACATGTAGGTATTTATTAATATATTATAAACGTCATACCCGGTACCTTTCTTGACAATCGTCACAGATTTGTTTCTACACACATCAGAGGAGGGTCCCCAGGGAAACTGGAAAATCTCAAGTCGAACCAACTTTGCAAAGTGCCAATAAAGTGTGTTGTCTGAACAACCCTGTGCAAATTGAATGGACAAAATCACTGAAACTGGAAAAAGAAAGTTCACCTGCAACAAAAATATTTGCTTCAGCAGTGAGGCCCAAGCAAATAAAAACACAGCAGGCCCCACATGATGTATCACTGTGATAGTTGTACAAGCATACTGTGACCTTGTCCCAACCCATAACAGTGTGTCATAACATTTATATCCATGGCATAATAATTAGTACACTGTATTATCATTTCCTTGTGCAAACTTCATGTTTTATGTTGTCCATACCAATTTGCAATTCGTGTTCACATCAGTTGGAGAATTGTTTTAAAACAAGTTCGTGCTGTGATTGTTATACCATGAGATGGTAGTCATGACCCTAAAATATATAATTTGATTTTGAATCCAATCACCCATTTTATTTTGTTGCATATACTCCCAGTTATGAAACAGATAAATTGTTTTGAAGATTTGTTTATATTTTTAGAGAAACAACTGCTTAAATGTAGGATACACTATTTGCAGATATATATCCACAAAATTTACTACCTAAATATTAGGAAATATCTTACTTATTTGAAAGTAAATAATGATTGTAGGCATCCAGCAAAATGATTGCGCTAGATACATGTGTATCCTGTAATTGTTCCGAAAAAGGTGAATTTTAAAAAAACAATTCACGATCGCCGGACGACGATCGCGAAAAAAACAAGATCAACATACAGTAAGAACCACTGCCCGACGATTATAAAACTTCGGACAGGTCAGTTAAACGATATTTACAATAAAATATACAAACCCCCAAATCCACCCATTCATGATAATTCAAGCAATTACCAATGGTGTATACTAACTTTAATAGTTGACTGATGTTAAAAACTAAAAATAACTCTGAAATATAATATGTTTATTTAAACATTGGGCATTTCAGATGGTTATTGATTGTCAATCCAATGATTTGTTGATTTTTTTAATTGGACAGGACACAAGTTTTAAGTAAGGCTGCCAGTTTCCGGTTATTAAATTAACCGTGTAGCCGTTGTTTTGCGGTTACGGTTAACCGTAACCAACATTTAAAAAAAATATTAAAAAAAATAAAAATAAAAAAAAAATAAAAAAAATGCATGGGCTTTATAAAGAAATTTAGTGTGTGCGTGTAGTACTGTACGTGTTGATAATCGCATATCTGCGATTGCTTATTGTCAAGCATTCAATTTCATAGGCCGACTTGCTATATGTTAGATAAGCTATTAGAAATGTCCATACAAAATTTATTCAACTGTACTATTCGTGACCTGCTCTAACGAAACCCACGCAACGTTGACAATTGGTGGGATTTCTTTTATTTGAAAAAAAATAAAAAATAAATAAATAAAAAAAATAAAATAAAAAAAGGGTTAACCGAACTGAAAAAATGTAACCGTGTAACCGTTTGAACGGTCGGGTAACCGTTGCAGGCTTAGTTTTAAGGTACAGTAAATGTGATATCACTAAAAAAAATCATCATTCGCATAAAGTGGATGAAAACCAGTTATCTGATTGTAGCCATGAAATGTAACACGAGTTATAAAAACACCATAAAGTTTTATCCACAGAAGTTCCCTTGGATTAAAAAATTGCCAAATGGAGTTTTCTTTGTACTCCTAGTGCTCAATGTGAAAACAGGTAACCAAAGCAACCAATGAAAGTTGTAACGTGAGTAACGCGAATGTAACGTGAGTAACGGTGAATACTTCTTAATAACGATTTATAATGATGTCAAATTATTAGTGTTATCTTCCAGCAATTACTCTGCCAAAAGTACCACTACCATCCTAAAACAAAAGAGATCAGTTCAATCATGACATATATGTACTGTATTTCTGCCTTGGCTTACATTTATACCTCAAATGTACCTCAAATGTACATGTACCTCAAATGTACATGTACCTCAAATGTTTGGGTCGCTTCTCATGTTGTATCATACAATTGGGTGTGGTCCCTGGCCATTCAATTATAGCTGACAATTGGGAGACTGCCAAGTGCCAACATTGGGGCAAGATTAGAAGAGCGCCAATATGGTAATTTTAGAGGTCGCAGTTCAAATCCTGCTCAGTTCAAGTCTTTCTCTTGCCACTTTATTAAAATAATGAGAGATATTTGGCAATGTTCCAGTACTTTTTTAACCCTAACCCCCTAAGCTCTTGCACTACAGGTAGAAAACAAACCAAACTTTAACAGTTACAGTTTGATTGATTTGGTACAGATGGGTCAATGCATTGTTCATTGTTCAGGATAAGTGCAGTAAAAGACTGGCCAGTGATACAGTACTGTACGTAAATGTATGTGTACATGATACACATGTGCTTGAGTGGGGACACAGGATGTATGGGAACTCCAAAACTCCAACAAGCAACATGCCTTTCTGCCCTACACCTCACAGAATTCAAGTACATGTACTTAGTTTAACCAGGTCCAACAACAAATTGCTATATTTTGGTACAAAAACCTGCCAAAACATAGCAAAACCTGCAGTTGAAGTTTGATGAGTTTGGGGTAGTTAAAGGTAGTATACACCATTGGTAATTGCTTAAATTATCATGAATGGGTAGATTTGGGGGGTTGTATTTCATAGTAAATATCGTTTAACTGACTTTTCCGAAGTTTTACTATCATGGATGCCGAGAAAAGCACGAAAAACAGCGTTTGTTTTCAACCGGGGTCGAGCAGTTATTCTTATGTTATCTTTGTTTTTTCGCTCTCGCCGTCCGGCGAGAGCGAATTTTTCTTTATAAAATTCATTTTTTTGGAATAATTACAGGATATCTAGCGCAATCCTTTTGCTGAATGCCTAGAATCATTATTTACTTTCAATTGAGTAAGGTATTTCTTAATAATTCAGTAGTAAATATTTTCGATATCTGCAAATGGTGTATACTACCTTTAAGGTTAAAGGTGTTGAATACACCATTTACAAATTCCCAGCGATTGCCATCCAAAAAGTCCAAAAATTGTTGGAATAAATAGGTTAGCGTCACAATATCGACTATAATTATGAACCCCTGAACCCATCCATTTTAGAAAATTACTGCAAAAGCAAATTGTGTGGTAAAAGTACATGTACATGGATGTACATATACAACAACGCTTTCTACTTGTATTAACCCTCACCGAAGTCGATCGTGATCATAGCAAATATGCGTGCAACACGAGTTTCTCTTCCAGTATTGCTGGGAAAATCCCGATTGTGTTGGATTTCCAATTAAGAGTAATGACAAATTTCCTGTTTGCATTAAAGGCGTTACCTCTTAGGAAGTTTAAAGTCTGTAAACTTTGCCAGTTTCCTTCAATTAGAAATTAGTACACATGTAGTTGATGGCCTTTTGCGTCTTGATTGAAGTGAAGTGTTTTGAACTCCCGCTTTGAATTCCTGAAAAAATGTACAAACCATACCATGTATACACTTCCCCTGATGCAAACTGGTTAAAGTACAATGTAGGATATAATAAATCCACACACCTACATACGGTACCGGTACATGTACACATGTAAATGTCCTCTTTAGAAATTGGTAATTTTTGTAAAGTTTTTGTGTTCAAATTTCTGACTCTCAACATTTGAGCTGTTTGGGTGCTACATGTTGCAGTCACACATGTTCCACCACTGCATCGCATTCTGCGGATACTGTGTGAGAAACAACTTGTGTATTGGCATTGTGTATCGCACACCATACCGGTACATTAAATAGTCTGCTTGAGGAAGACATCATACCCGGTACTGGCTTAAGGCTGTTTGTTTCGCACAGATTCGGATAAACCGGAGCGTCGATAGCTGCTCCGTATCGTGCTTTAACTGATCCTGCAGGCGAGGTGGGTTTCTGGGTGTGTGCGAGGGCGGTTTCATTTGTTTTCGCACGGCGCTCGAACACGTGTTCTCGCGTATGAAACAAACGGGTATGAAACGAGTATCAAATGCGTACATTAAACAAACAGGCTGGAAATACCGGTAGCAATACAGGCTGGAAATAAAGGTACGGGTACATGACATACAGTTATGATCGAAATTATGATCACCATACGCGTATGCATTTACGCGTATCACGCTACGCGTATGATGCGCCAATAAAATGTTTCTGCTAAGCTTGTAAAATCTGCTAAGGCATGTCTCCGCGTAAGCCTCCGCGTAGGCCAACGCGTAAGCCTACGCGTAAGTCTCCGCGTAAGCCAACGCGTAAGCCTCCGCGTAAGCTAACGCGTAAGCCTACGCGTATATGCGATGTTTCGGGAATTTACGTGATTACGCGTTAATGTGCGAGAAGTAGCATTCGCGAAAATACGCGTATCAATAGCGTACGCCCGTCTACGTATCTCTTGCTCCAACGCAAGTTTTTCCAACTCTGTCCAAAGAGTTTTATATATTTTATAATCTGTTACTCCCCACACCCCAAAAAGAACAAGACGGAGTCGGGTTTTAAGCCTTACCTGCATCACGGTACGCTGTCCTTATTTATTTGCAACGATCGTCCTGTAAGTTGTAACCCGAATTGGTAGTCAAAGCGCCCCTTGATGTCTTGATCAAATACAAAATTGTATTAAAATGAAGTATCGCGACGATCTTGCAACAACAAAGAGCTGTTTCAAAACATAGAGCATCACAGACTGTAACCGCAAGATGACACAAAGAGACCCACATCAAAGCTTTAGGGTTCAGGCGGTCTCACACAGACACTACAGAAAACTACAATAGCGTTACATTAGGCGAACACGAAGGCCAAGAGCCGGTTTCATTTTATCGGGTCGGGTACCCGTAACCGAATTTATAAATTTCGACGCAACGTCCGAGACATCAGCTCAAAGTGAATTACCGACCATTCCAAAACTCCATTTTTTTTTCCAGTTCGAATTTAGTTTTGTTTTGACTATCTTTGATGCATCTCCAGAAGCCCAGAAGCAAGCCCATTGTGTGTTTTTATAAAGTTTCTCGTAGCCAGAAAATGATCTTCTTTGATGCACTAGATGGCGGAATAAAGTAAACAAACATTCAAAGTGATTGGAGTTGTAATTGTACTTACACTAACCCTTGCCTGACAGATACAGCATTTATTTAAAAGGCGTTGGTCGGTGTATTCCTCGACCCAATTTATATTTATCAGTCTTAGACCAACCGATGGTCATTAAATTGGGTAATATAAGTACTTTTACAAAAGTTTGCCGTACTGATTTACAAAATGTATTAAGATGTACAAATAAAAAGATGTTAAAAAACCCTGAGCCTGTTTATTTACGAGAACCTAGTCCTACAAATAAATAATTCCTAAGGCTAATTATGTAATTTGCCTTGTTTTTATAGAAAACAGGAGAAAGGGAACTTAAAGACTCGTTTGAATAAACTCCCAAAAAAATTCCAAACAGTTTTCAGGGGTAAATAATAATACGATTATATTCCAAGTAGGGGCAAGAAATCTAGACAATGATTGACAGCGGACCTACAAAATGTAGCAAGCGGGCCAACATGTGGCCTACCATTACTTTGGAATTTCAATAGGCTGGGGATGTGAATGTCTCTTCGTGGCATACAATTAAAACCTATGAAAAAGAGAGATTGTTAGAAAGAAGGACATGATTGGACTGTTTCTTTTTTATGGGATGGTTTATTAGTCAAAAGTCAACATCACTGGTCTGGCGGCTAGTGGAAAGAAAATGGAGAAACCCTGTTAACAATAACAGTGACGGCCGGGCGGCAGATGAACTCACTGAAGAATAGACAGCGGGGAGCTCTCAGAAGTTCGCCAACTTCGTCGTCTTTATTAATGTAGCCTTCCCGAATCTTATTGGTGGTTGGGGCTCGGGTTGTTCCTATGGTTGAACAAACTGCCGTTCATAGACCAATCAAAAAACAATTCTGCAGTTTCACTTCAGTCGGCATAATCCTTTGTGATGTGGTTAATAGTGGGCCAGAGCGGCAGGTTCTCTCCACAGCTCCGATCCCACGGTTGGTAGCCGTTATGTTTCTTGTAAAAAAAAATGCGACGCACTTTGTGAGACTATTTCTGCGGTTGTTGGCGCTGAAGTGTTGATTTTCGCTGACGTCACAAATTAATCACGATATCATCGAATATCGCGATATATTTTTGACGATATATCGTGGCTGAAAAAAAGCGGTATCGCCCAAGCGCTTACAAGGATTGTCTCGTCCTTGTTCCTTTTTGTTCTGCTCTTGTCTGTTAATGTTATTTTAATGCGACCTGTTTTTGTGTACGTCTGTCAGTCCTTCACTGGCCACCGTGCTATTGTGGGATTCGCTCGTCCTCAGTTAAAAACTAAATGTCGCTTTGTTCAGTCAGTGGCTCAAAAGGTATGGTATCCTCCACCAATTATAGTTTGAAACATGTTTTGATTTGTTTTAACCGTCGTATTTCATCATGCAGTATAAATGACTTCATTAATCTTCAAGTGTAACTTTTTTTATATAGTTTCTTGTTTGCATAAAAGCGTAAAAGCTAATTTAAAAAGAATTGTACACGTTTATTCCACCGCAATATTTTTACTTGATTGTAGGCCCAAGGGCCACTGTTCTGGTATTCGTGTGTTTGTAATTTCGTGTTGCTCGTCCAACAAATTAAGTGTTTAGTTTCCAAACTTTAGGTTAGCGGCTGCTGTTGAAGAAGCTGTTTCAATTTTGTCAATTTTATCAAATGAAAATTAAATGAAAATAAAATGTGGCAAATCACGAAATGACAAATAAAAGGAAAAATTTACAATGAAAATGTGTAAAAAAAAGTCATATCTACGTTCTTTGAACAGACTTTACTAGATCTATTTCTGATACTGGTATATTATGTCAATTAAATGTTCATAGTATAAAAAAGCACGGCTTAACGTTATTCAAACAACGTTGTCACAGATACGGCTGGTAATTTGAGAACCATATTTTACTAACATCTCAAGTCAATTTTAAGGGCCATTTTGACTAATCCATTGTTGATAACTAACGTTGTTGACACTGTTGTGTTGAAGCGTAGGTGATACAAAGACGATTTCATGAAAAACACAAATGTACGCAAACAGTCTTTGTAAACGCTGTTTAAAACGTTGCGCAGCTACGCCAAGTTTCGTGAAATGCTCCGTAAGGAAATGGCGCAGCTACGCATCATTTTTGTTGCGTAAGCCTTTATAAGCTACGCACTTTTCGTGAAATCGGCTGCTGGCCCGCAAATCACTTCACTAAATTAGAAATTTACAATAATTGATGGATAGCAAAGTGCAATTCCCTCACTAACAAAAAAGGTTAAATGAATGAAGTCAAAGTGAAACTTGTCAAGAAATTGAATCTGATTTTCAGATAGTGAGATACAGTATTCTCTGGAAAAAGAAATAAAGTCGGGCCAGTGTTCGCAAACGTGGAAAAGAAATAAAATATTTCGTTAAAATTGACAAACGCTGATAAATCATTATCTCCACTCACAATTCTAACTCGGTTAACAATTGTTTTGGTATTTCTTTAATATTTCAAAAGGATGACTGATGCTAAACAGGTAAGTACCGTTATACATGCATTAGGGCCTTTGAGCTTTCCCGAGTGGCGAAACAATTATCACATACTACATAACCTTTCGTGCAAATTTTCATTGTGATTGTGAACTTTCCAGAATATCTTACATGAGGTCATTTTGTGACTTGAAGTTATATACATGTGTTTTCTTATTGTTAGTACTTTCTATAGGTATTTCCCATCATGTACCTCAAAGTCAACTTCCATGGATTTGTGATAAAGGTTTGTATTTTCATTATATTAATTTTGCGTTTAACTTACACATCCAAAGCTCAATCACACCTCAGAATGTGTATGGCACGTCATAATTATACATCTCATTTGTTATGCCTTTGTTACTTACTAATAATGTAATAGATTTGTTGAAGCATAATATTGCTTCCCCCACAATCGAAATGGTTAAAATAGATTTAATGTTGATCTTGCAATTTTTTTAAATGTATTTAAATGTTACAAATTCCAATATTCGATTTGACAATTTATCATCATGTCATCTTATGCCGTTTGCGTCATTGTGTTATTTCCACTATTCCCATTTGTCAATATTGGGCATGACTGTCCCTTTTTAAAAATAAAAACTATCATGACATGTTTTTGTTTAAAACGGATTTAAAAAAATATGATTTTAAATTGATATATTTTATTATATATGTTAATTAAATGTTGATTTAATGTTGTTATTGTTTTCTCACTGCTTCAACTCCTCTGATTTGCCATTTCATTGTTAAAATAACCGTGTCGATTTTGACGAGTATTACGATAATCCGAGGTTCATTTTGAGTTGAATTTATTATATTAATTTTTTTACACTAACGAATTCAGGCATCGATCTTAACCGTGGCCATTGGCCGCATGCCCTGTCGGTCCAGCAACCCCCGCTTGTGTAAACATTTGTTTTGAATGACTGAAGTATCCAAACCAAAAAAAATAAACCTTAAGAACCCCCCCCCCCCCCCCCCCCGGCCCCCCCGCCAAAAAACAAGAACAATCACACAAAAAACCACAACCCCACCAAAAACAACAACAACCACCAACCAAAACAAAAAACACGAAAGCTCACTAAGAAACCCCTGCTACCGCGGCCAAAGTGCTCACTTGAAAGACGTAGACATTATACACACACCCATACAAACCACACACCTATACAAGCCATGCACATGTGTAGACGTAGACGTAGACGTACATGTACAGTATGTATATCAATGCTCTAACACACCATCAACTCGACTTTATATTTAGATGACCTCTTGACCCAGCGCGCAGTTTCGAAGCTTTCGGCCGGAAGTCGCTTACATTGTAATACAATTGTATACATTTGTCTTTCTGCACAATGGGTTCACACCATACACACTGCGCGCTGTGCGCTGCATGCACCGATCTCCGTGTATATTACATGTACATGTAGTGTACACTGATCTCTGTGTACATTGCATGTATATAGTAGACATGCATCATATCATCAGCAGCGCCTGTACAAAAGCTGTTTTTTGGCTCATCGGGATTAAAACGCGCTAATCGCTATTGATTCGTGGATGACGCGCATTGTAAACACGTTGGAGTGATCATTTTAGAGAGAACGCGTTAGATTAAAACAATGATGAACTCAACATTAACGATAATTAGAAGAAAATATTAAAACATGATGACTCGAAATTGTGATTATTAGAATGAGGACTTCGAAGTAAACAAACGCAAACTGATTTGTGATTTGTGCTAAAAACTTTTTAATCAGAGAACACTATGAACCAAATGTAGTCCAGGGAAAATAAGTTTTGACCTCACACAAATTGCAATAGAATATTTTTCACCACAGTGCACTTCTATAAGGTCCCTAGAATGGCATACTAAACAAAATATGACTAATTTGCACAAATCGTTATTCCCTGCCGCGTAAAATATTTATTCCTATACTGGGGAATATTATTATTATTAACTTTTTTTGAAAAGTGTATTTTGGTGATTCTACTTACATATCCTTACTTCAATAACATTTTCTAAAGCATATAAGTGACTGAAAAATTATGTAAACATAGTAATGATCCAAAATGACAACTTCATGGTGAGCTGCAAATTCACCAAGTTGCTTACTGGCACAATTATCATATTAAAACCTTCTGGGAAATCATATGAACAATGATTGTGATATTTAGCCCAGCAAACCAAAACTAGGGAAAATGGTGTGTCCATAAATTGGGCGAAGAAGTATTTCAAGGGTTGCCTTGGGAGAGTTCATGGGAGACGTAAACAAGTTCAAGAAAATCCCAAAAATACATTTTAATGTAGATATGATTATTGTAAGCAACACAAATCTGTAATTGAACTGTGATGAAAAATATTATATTGAAATTTGTGTGAGGTCAACAAAACACAATTAGATATTTCCCCTGAACTTGTGTATGATCCAATGAAACTATTATACAAACGCAACCACTGATTGTTGAATCCTGTCCATGCAGGAAGTTCGTACTTCTGGATGGTTTTGCAATCCGAGATTCTACAAACTACTGGCCATTCATATTAAAATTAGCTGCCTCATTGAAGCTGCCTGGCGGCATAATGTTTTCCTAGAATGGTTACGGGAAATTATCATAACTTGGCGGATCTACACTACACTGAGTGGGAGACACTTAGGTTCTAAGATCCTTACTTTTCCTTAAAGTAAACTCGCTCCGACAATAAACTTTTAAAAGTAGTATATACACCATTTGCAGATATCGAAAAAATGTACTATGATTAAGAAATATCTTACTCATTTGAAAGTAAATGATGATTCTATGCATCCAGCAAAATGAATGCGCAAGATATCCTGTAATTATTCCGAAAAGTATAATTTTATTTTAAAAAATCGGAATCGCCGGAGGGCGATCGCGAAAAAACCAAAGATAACATAAGAATAACTGCTCGACGCCGGTTGAAAACAAACGCTGTTTTTCTCGGCATCCGTGATTGTAAAACTTCGGACAGGTCAGTCAAACGATATTTACTATTAAATACAACCCCCCCCCCCCCCCCCCCCCAAATCCACCTATTCATGATAACTCAAGTAATTACCAATGGTATATTCTACCTTTTAAACCAAATAAAATAGTCAATGAAAAAATTAAAGAGACTGAATTTGAACCCCACCCCTAACCATCCTAGGAAAATAGTCTACGCAGCCCGGCAGATCTGCCATATTGCGTGCACCCCTTTATAAGACACGCCCAAACTAAATTCTGTTAAAAATACTCAGAACTCTTACTGTACAGGCTCTACAGAAAAATGATGATCAACACCTCATCTTTCTTTTTAGTGGGTTTGCTATTGAAAAATGATCCCTCTACAACATGGCTAAATAGTGCCACTTTCAAGCCCAATTAAAGCGAAAATACCCACCTAGTCCAGACCAGAGGTCCAGTGTGATATTTCTTCAATTAAGCTATTTGCACGAGACCCCGAGTTAAATTTGAATAACATCTTGTACACTGACTTGCTCACACAGCTTGGCACCGTTGCCATATCACATGATTATGGGAAAGCTCTTGCATAGTTATGTAACTGACGTTCAGCACCAAATACAATGTTCACAATAGGCGAGAATGGCACAAAGACACCAGACCATCCGGAGCTGGGGGTTACACTAGCGTACCGTAAGGATTGCCCCGAATCACGCGATATGACAACAGTGTCTTTAGTCTAGATAATTCAAAGTTCAACGGTGCCAAAAGTGTGAGCAAGTCAGTGTACAAGATGTTTAACTCGGAGTCACGCGCAAATGGCTAATTCTATGGCTTTAAGAACTCTCGAATAAATAATTGTATTCATGAGGTTGGCGGATGGATTTTTGGGCTATTTACAGGGGTTTACCCAGAAACACGAGAAATGTCATTTGATTAAAATGGCCGTTTTAGACGGGACCATGCAGAACAGGTTGTCAGGCGCTCTTTTGTTAACTTTAGTCCTGCAGCCGATTTCACGAAACCTTACACAATGGCGCAATCCCCGCTGCGCCACTTTCTTTTGATGCGTAACAAATTATGACGTAGCTTGCGCAGTAAATTTAGGTGGCATAAGATGTGGCATAGTGACTGAAAATGACCTATGTTGCCGGCAAATCGTAATTGACGTGGAGCCCGTCATTGCTTATCTTATTAAGCTTGATAAAAGACACTCACAGGTTTATGATTGGAGTAAAGGAATTACTATTTTACCCTTGACATATATTTGTTTACGTTTCCGCACGATTCCGCGAAAAGTCGGACAAAACTATTCAAAATGGCGGGCGAAGGTGACGATTTCGTGAAAAAAACCCAAAAATATACGCTAACAGTCGTTGTAAACGCCATTTCAAACGTTGCGCAGCTACGCCAAGTTTCGTGAAATGGGTTATAAGGAAATGGCGCAGCTACGGATAACTTTTTGGTTGGGTAAGCATTACGCCAGTTTCAAAAATGGCGCAAGCTACGCATTTGTTCGTGAAATCGGCTGCTAAGTGCTAGGGATTCGGCAGACTGCACGGGCCTCGGAACAGAGTCATAAACGAAGAAGCACATCCAGTTGTATCGTTATAAATGTAGTTGGAACTGTGAAGCCAGTGTATCCGTGTCGTACCAGATACCACAACCGGGTGACATTGGTAGCACTGTTTCTACTAGTACAAGGCAGCAACGCGGTATAACAACCGTACAACCTAAACGACATCGCATCTTGGGTATGACGGGTCCACAACAATTACAGGGCCCAATTTTGTGGCTCTGCTGTGCGCTACCGTTAGCGAAAAATACCTGCTTACTGTGCTATACGGTAAGCGTATTTCACGAAATTCCGTGAAGCCAGAACGAAGACGAAGCTGAGGTTCGTGGAAAACGGCCAAGATACAGGTTTTCGTAGCAGGTAACTCCTAGCGTCTGACATGTCATAGCCGACGATAAAAAAAGAACGAAATGGCATGCAAAAATTCTTTACTATATATGCCTAGTTAAATTAGAGGATTCATGACTTGGTGTTTAAAAGGGCATGCTGGCCAACTTGGCCGCGAGCGGTAAGTGTTAAGTTTGAAGGGGCATCGCGTTGGGCAGGGCATGCGGCCAATTGCCGCGGTTTAACTCAAAATGAACCTGGGATTATCGTGATACTCGTCAAAGTCGACACGGTTAGTTTAACAATTATGAAATGCCAAATCAGAGGAGTTGAAGCATGCAGTGAGAAAACAATAACAACATTAACTCAACATTTAATTAACATATCATGTAGTCGTCATTCATAAAAATATATAAATTTAAAATCATATTTTTTTAAATACGTTTTAAACAAAAACATGTCATGATAGTTTTTATTTTTAAAAAGGGACAATCATGCCCAATATTGACAAATGGGAATAGTGAGAATAACACAATGACGCAAACGGCATAAGATGACGTGATGATAAATTGTCAAATCGAATATTGGAATTTGTAACATTAAAATACATTTAAAAAAATTGCAAGATCAACATTAAATCTGTTTTAACAATTTCGATTGTGGGGGAAGCAATATTATGCTTCAACAAATCTATTACATTATTAGTAAGTAACAAAGGCATAACAAATGAGATGTATAATTATGACGTGCCATACACATTCTGAGGTGTGATTGAGCTTTGGATGTGTAAGTTAAACGCAAAATTAATATAATGAAAATACAAACCTTTATCACAAATCCATGGAAGTTGACTTTGAGGTACATGATGGGAAATACCTATAGAAAGTACTAACAATAAGAAAACACATGTATATAACTTCAAGTCACAAAATGACCTCATGTAGGATATTCTGGAAAGTTCACAATCGCAATGAAAATTTGCACGAAAGGTTATGTAGTATGTGATAATTGTTTCGCCACTCGGGAAAGCTCAAAGGCCCTAATGCATGTATAACGGTACTTACCTGTTTAGCATCAGTCATCCTTTTGAAATCTTAAAGAAATACCAAAACAATTGTTAACCGAGTTAGAATTGTGAGTGGAGATAATGATTTATCAGCGTTTGTCAATTTTAACGAAATATTTTATTTCTTTTCCACGTTTGCGAACACTGGCCCGACTTTATTTCTTTTTCCAGAGAATACTGTATCTCACTATCTGAAATTCAGATTCAATTTCTTGACAAGTTTCACTTTGACTTCATTCATTTAACCTTTTTTGTTAGTGGGGGAATTGCACTTTGCTATCCATCAATTATTGTAAATTTCTAATTTAGTGAAGTGATTTGCGGGCCAGCAGCCGATTTCACGAAAAGTGCGTAGCTTGCGCCATTTTCAAAAGTGGCGCAAGGCTTACGCAACAAAAATGTTGCGTAGCTGCGCCATTTCCTTACGGAGCATTTCACGAAACTTGGCGTAGCTGCGCAACGTTTTAAACAGCGTTTACGAAGACTGTTTGCGTACATTTGTGTTTTTCATGAAATCGTCGTTGTATCACCTACGCCTCAACACAACAGTGTCAACAACGTTAGTTATCAACAATGGATTAGTCAAAATGGCCCTTAAAATTGACTTGAGATGTTAGTAAAATATGGTTCTTAAATTACCAGCCGTATCTGTGACAACGTTGTTTGAATAACGTTAAGCCGTGCTTTTTTATACTATGAACATTTAATTGACATAATATACCAGTATCAGAAATAGAACTAGTAAAGTCTGTTCAAAGAACGTAGATATGACTTTTTTTTACACATTTCCATTGTTAATTTTTCCTTTTATTTGTCATTTCGTGATTTGCCACATTTTATTTTCATTTAATTTTCATTTGATAAAATTGACAAAATTGAAACAGCTTCTTCAACAGCAGCCGCTAACCTAAAGTTTGGAAACTAAACACTTAATTTGTTGGACGAGCAACACGAAATTACAAACACACGAATACGAGAACAGTGGCCCTTGGGCCTACAATCAAGTACAAATATTGCGGTGGAATAAACGTGTACAATTCTGTGAGCTTTGGTGTGATTTTTTTTTTTAATTAGCTTTGCGATATTCGATGATATCGCGATTAATTTGTGACGTCAGCGAAAATCAACACTTCAGCGCCAACAACCGCAGAAATAGTCTCACAAAGTGCGTCGCATTTTTTTTACAAGAAACATAACGGCTACCAACCGTGGGATCGGAGCTGTGGAGAGAACCTGCCGCTCTGGCCCACTATTAACCACATCACAAAGGATTATGCCGACTGAAGTGAAACTGCAGAATTGTTTTTTGATTGGTCTATGAACGGCAGTTTGTTCAACCATAGGAACAACCCGAGCCCCAACCACCAATAAGGAAGGCTATATTAATAAAGACGACGAAGTTGGCGAACTTCCAAGAGCTCCCCGCTGTCTATTCTTCAGTGAGTTCATCCGCCGCCCGGCCGTCACTGTTATTGTTAACAGGGTTTCTCCTTTTTCTTTCCACTAGCCGCCAGACCAGTAATGTTGACTTTTGACTAATAAACCATCCCATAAAAAAGAAACAGTCCAATCATGACCTTCTTTCTAACAATCTCTCTTTTTCATAGGTTTTAATTGTATGCCATGAAGAGACATTCACATCCCCAGCCTATTGAAATTCCAAAGTAATGGTAGGCCACATGTTGGCCCGCTTGCTACATTTTGTAGGTCAGCTGTCAATCATTGTCTAGATTTCTTGCCCCTACTTGGAATATAATCGTATTATTATTTACCCCTGAAAACTGTTTGGAATTTTTTTGGGAGTTTATTCAAACGAGTCTTTAAGTTCCCTTTCTCTTGTTTTCTATAAAAACAAGGCAAATTACATAATTAGCCTTAGGAATTATTTATTTGTAGGACTAGGTTCTCGTAAATAAACAGGCTCAGGGTTTTTTAACATCTTTTTATTTGTACATCTTAATACATTTTGTAAATCAGTACGGCAAACTATATTACCCAATTTAATGACCATCGGTTGGTCTAAGACTGATAAATATAAATTGGGTCGAGGAATACACCGACCAACGCCTTTTAAATAAATGCTGTATCTGTCAGGCAAGGGTTAGTGTAAGTACAATTACAACTCCAATCACTTTGAATGTTTGTTTACTTTATTCCGCCATCTGTGGTGCATAAAAGAAGATCATTTTCTGGCTACGAGAAACTTTATAAAAACACACATTGGGCTTGCTTCTGGGCTTCTGGAGATGCATCAAAGATAGTCAAAACAAAACTAAATTCGAACTGGAAAAAAAATGGAGTTTTGGAATGGTCGGTAATTCACTTTGAGCTGATGTCTCGGACATTGCGTCGAAATTTATAAATTCGGTTACGGGTACCCGACCCGATACAATGAAACTGGCTCTTGGCCTTCGTGTTCGCCTAATGTAACGCTATTGTAGTTTTCTGTAGTGTCTGTGTGAGACCGCCTGAACCCTAAAGCTTTGATGTGGGTCTCTTTGTGTCATCTTGCGGTTACAGTCTGTGACGCTCTATGTTTTGAAACAGCTCTTTGTTGTTGCAAGATCGTCTCGATTAGGAAATACATCGCGATACTTCATTTTAATACAATTTTGTATTTGATCAAGAAAACAAGGGGCGCTTTGACTACCAATTCGGGTTACAACTTACAGGACGATCGTTGCAAATAAATAAGGACAGCGTGATGCAGGTAAGGCTTAAAACCCGACTCCGTTTTGTTCTTTTTGGGGTGTGGGGAGTAACGGATTATAAAATATATAAAACTCTTTGGACAGAGTTGGAAAAACTTGCGTTGGAGAAAGAGATACGTAGACGGGCGTACGCTATTGATACGCGTATTTTCGCGAATGCTACTTCTCGCACATTAACGCGTAATCACGTAAATTCCCGAAACATCGCATATACGCGTAGGCTTACGCGTTAGCTTACGCGGAGGCTTACGCGTTGGCTTACGCGGAGACTTACGCGTAGGCTTACGCGTTGGCCTACGCGGAGGCTTACGCGGAGACATGCCTTAGCAGATTTTACAAGCTTAGCCGAAACATTTTATTGGCGCATCATACGCGTAGCGTGATACGCGTAAATGCATACGCGTATGGTGATCATAATTTCGATCATAACTGTATGTACGTTTATGCGACACAGTTAAGTTACCGTAGTTTCCTTTCACCCAGACCTTTGAAAAAGGGTTCGTATCAATCCAAAATATAAAAATTCAGGATTTCAGGGCAGAATGTACCCCGTTAATGAATGTACCGGTATGACAATCATGGAACAAAAGACTCCGCGAATATTATACTGAATGCTTGTGAGTGCGGTGGGTACATTGTAAGAGTACATGTAATTTTATGAGGTGACAGATGGAATGCTGCCGCAAAGCCGAGTAGAATGAAACATTCCATTTGTCACCGAATGACATTTTTCTTACCATCGCACAAATGTGAAACATTTTATACAACACCTAAATAAATCCTGGCCATCTGATTGGTCAGAGATTGGTCAGTTCTATTCACCGTTGAATACAACCATTGAATAGGACAATTTGTTGTCGCGGTGAGGCCGTGCCGTGCGATGGAACAAATAATTTAATGCACGTGATCAACAATCTACCAATCAGATGAGGAGGATTTATTCAGGTGTTATACGGAAAAAAATACCGTACTACCAAACAATTGCTCTGTTGGGAAATTAGAAGCAAAAAACTTGTCCGCTCTTGTACAAATGTAGATCCCAATTGCTTAAAATGCTGGCAGCAAGAAAACAAAACAAGAAATTGGAAACATCATCTACCGTACTTGTATTTGCTCAAGGGACATGCAGAAATTGCGGCGGTCGGCACACCTACTGTAGGATTTTATGTACATTCTGCCCTCAGCATCTGATGAAAAATGCTGACTGTTGGTCCGGCTTTCAGTTCACGAAGACCCTGGGGAATTTTTTGTTGTGGTCAGAGAAGTGCTGAATTACTAATCAGCGTGATTCCTAACCATTAAGGAAGGGTAATTACATGTACCGGTAGATCATCCAATTTTAGGAGACGTAGTTTGGTTTCCTCTTGTAATCATGAATCTTGAGCATTTTTCCTCGTTAATTTAATTTGCATTTGCATCATACTGATCTGTACAAAGAGCTACGGTAATCGTGCATTTACCGGTACATGTGTCCTTCAATATATTGCGTGCATCCTTCGCTAATAGAAATAAAATTTAAAAAAGGTTTCTGAGGTGCATCTTTGTAAATCTTCTATTATTTTCTTCAAAATGTTAAGCATGCCAGAAGAATTAATTTCACAGGGAGTTTAGTATCAATAATACATATTGTGCACATGTATCTCTAGAAGAACATGAAAGCTTTTTTTAACAGTATTTTGGTGGGTTACTTTGTGGATAACTTCAAACTTTAGCCTTAGAGGTACATGTAGTATACACCATTTGTGAACAAGAACCAACAGTCCTGAATCCTCCAATTTCCAATAGGAATTTGCACACACCCTAGAGAGTTGGGTTTAACCAAACTACCAAATTATTATCAAATACCTCACTTCAATGTGAGTGAATAACAGTCTCAAGTGTGCTGTGGTTTAAAAAAAAAGCCGTCCATTATTGGAAGTTTGTATCAATTTCCAATGATGATTGCCGACCAATCATTGGAAACACTCAACTATTTTCAAACACTGCCCCTAATTTATTTAATGTATGTATGTATGAACGGGTGCCAGCCAACTACGGTAGTCTGGTTTTTCTAACCTGATAATTCCCCGACGTCTAAAATTGCTCTGTTTCGTCTGAAGGAAGTCAAGAAATCAGACTACAAAAACAGCATTAATTTTCTTGGTTTTCCCGTCATCTATGAACACAAACCTTTAAAAACAGGTCAGCATCTCAATATTTACAGAATGTACTGTAAATTATGAACCCCCTAACCTTTTGCAACAACATTACACACAAAAAAGATATAATGATTGACTTTCTCCAATTTACAGACGTGTACTTAATATCCAAATCGGATTGTTACTCTATGAATTGACATGAGCACTTTTGTGCAATCTATTTTGTGGGTGTATTAGTTATAAAAATTCTGATTTAGAGCACAATTCAAATATGATTTTTGCAAATAAAAAATAATTAAGGGAAAAAAGAAACTGACAAATTTGAGTCATACAAAACATGCTACATTGTATGCCCATTGTCAGGAGACGGCAACAAATGAATATGATGCACCTTTGTTTAATAGAAAAGGCACATTTTGTGTCGTGAATGCCAAATTTCTCCATTCATGTACTGTACATACATGTACATAGGCCGATTACCTGTTTATTTTGTTAGAGTTGCTATCATTGCGAGCCTATTGACGTGACATGTATGCGTACAAATTAAATTCTATCGGTACATGTAAATTTATGTACATGTACCGGTACCTGACTAAATGTACAAATATAGTGCAGTGCCCGTTGAAAATGTGCTGGATTACACATACTGTTATTTTATGATCAAGGCACTTTTGTTTAATACTAAAAATATAGTGGCGCCTTTGCGCATCCTCACCCTAGTTTTTAGGTAATTTGAGCCATGTACATATCTACCGGTACATGTGTGGACGTATTCATTCCCATTGTCCCTATTGTGTTCACGTCTCCACAGTGCACCGTACATACAGTACCGGTATGTGTACAATGTATTTTCCTCTGTACATACATACAGTACATGTACATACCGGTACATGCATTCGCATTTTTGTATCACTGTGGAGACATGGCTTTGTTCTCGTGTACAAAATGGTTAGAAAGTCGAGCACGTTTTTCAAAATGCTCCCATTTTAACCATAATTTTTTTCCTGGGTTAAAATTTCGACCCAATATACCCTCCATTATACCCTAACCCAAACACTAACCCTAACCCACATCCTAATCCTAGTTTTTGAGTAATTTAAGTAAAATCCAAAAATTGAATTCGTGAAATTCCCAGTGGAGACCTATTCATCTATAGAAATTTACCCTCCGGAGATGTTTTGTCTCCATTGTACACATTGTGTTCATGTCTCCAGAGGGTACCGTATTTCGCACCATGTGTACAAAGTTTCAGAGGTTTGAACATTTACGTGTTAGATGTACCGGTACCATGTACTGTACAAGGTACATGTTTGTCAATTTTGGCTCATGAAATAGTGCCGTGGGGCAGATTACTCATACAGTAGGGAAGCCAACACATCCCTACCCTGCCACATATAAGTACGACCCAGGGGAATGGTTTCTTTTTTTATTAAACAGAGAGAGAATACACTGGAGAAGGGGATTTGAAAAAGTAATTGATGATTAGCCTGAAAGCACCATCCAATATCTCTTTTGCTAGGCTATAGTAGCATGTTTTCATTACTATTATGAATAATTGATGGATTCAGCTCAGCAGCCAATTTTATAAAGCTGCTAAGCACAAAAATGTGCTTAGCACAAAAAAGTCTCGCTCTGTAAAAACGGGTTACCAGCCAAATCCCCAAATCTCCAATTGTGCTTAGCACATAAATTTACTTATCCCAGACATTTGTTTAGAACAGAAATTTGCTTTGCACAAACAATCTTGCTTAGTAAAAACAAACCTCGATCCTCATTCTTTTTATATTAATAAAGCAAAAACCAGCTGAATACAATTACAAACAATATATTGCTAAGCAATTTTGTTCGTGCTGAGCAACTCAATGAATTTTTTTTTCATTTGCTTAGCATGAAAATTCTTTTGATTGCAAATTCTTTGATGTACTGTATGTTGTTTGTTACTGGTATGCAGCTGGTTTTAGCTTAGCATGGAAATTGAAATGAAGTTTGGGCTGGTAACCTGTTTTTACTGAGCAATACCTTTTGTGTTTAGCCGTTTTGGGTGCTTAGCAGCTCCATGAAATTGTCGCCAGGAGCAAATTTTATAAAACATGTAAATACAACCACAAACATTTGCTTAGCACAAGTCTTGCTCAGTAAAACAGTTTACCATCCAAATCTCCATGTGCCTTTCATGCTAAGCAAAATTCAACTGAATACCAGTCACAAACGATCTATCAAAACCTGAACATTTGTAACCTACCGGTAGTAGCTACATGTAGTTTTGCTAAGTAAGACTTTTCATGCTGAGCAGTTTTTTTTGGTGCAAAGGAGCAGCTCCCTGTCATACATGTGTACCTGTAATTTGCCCCTGGTCTGAAGCCAGCAAACCCAGAGCTAGCCATTTGGTACTCTGTCAGGTTGGGGTGTGAAAAAAAATTCACTGATGATGGAAGATGATACGGTTACTTGGGAATTGGGTCCCAGTGGAGAGATGGATGTGTGCTGATTACGCGCAGGAGTTGATGGAGACATTATGTCTGCGAAAGAAAAATATTTGGATTTAATTTGGTTGATGTGTTTATGAAGGGTTGTTTTGTAGCCTGATTTGCAGTTGCTGGGAAAATTGGTTACTGGCGGGAAATAATGAGTTTTTGGTTGCTTTATCAGGAATCCTGAATGACACAGTTGGTTGACAGATATGAAACGTGAAATGACAGTATACAGATTTAATGCTTCGAGTGGTGTAATAAAACTAGCCTAAGATGAATTGAAATTATTTGAATCACTTTATCCACCCCTGAACTGCAGGATTACTCAACCAGGGCTTACTAAACCTTTTGGGTGAAGTGTAAGTAAGCGGATGTGGTTAGAGTCCCAGTCATACTGCCCATAATCCGGCTGTGGTTGTCAGAATGTAAGCGTGGAAGGAGGGGGGGGGGGGGGGGGGGGGAGAGAAAAGCAGAGGACACGACACAAAGCTTAACGGAATTTAATACACCATTTGCAAAAATAAAAAACTATACTACATTATAATTATTATAAAATACCTTAACTTGACTGTAAGTGACGTCTATAAATTACTCTGTATCGTCTGAAGGAAGTCAATGAATCAGACTACAAGAAGAACATTTTTTGTTATTGTTTTTTTTAATACAAAACTTTAAAACAGGTCAGCATCTCAATATTTACTATAACAAAAAAATCTCCTAACCCATTTATTTTTCGAAAATTGCAGCAAAACCAAATGGTGTACACGTAAAATGTATACTACGGGACATGTACCGGTAACTTTAAAGTAAAAGGAACTCTGTCGTTATTTAATTAGAAATGCCTCATTGTGCTCAGAGCAGATGTTGCAAAGCCGTGTCAGCATGTCTGTAGACGTCCATTAGAATTCATGTGGTGGGAGTGGGACAAGTGGTTTTCGAAGTCGGGCCTGTGTGATTAAAGGTCTAAACTTTTTTTTATCACTGAATTGTGATTTGATAATTATTTGCACTCTCCAGGGAAATGCTGACTATTGTTCATGCAGTACATGTACATGTAGTTTCAGCTGATTAGGCAGTACCTTTTATACATGTTAAATTACCTTAACCCCAAACCGGTGTACCGGTAATTTACTAGAACCGTACCCTTCCCTTCAAATTCCAACACCTATACATAATGTACATATACGGTAAAAACTCTTCACTTAAACTGTTGGACTCTGATTCTGTTGGTACAGGTACAGTCAAACCTTGATATAGCGGCCATCGACGGTGCCGGTTTTCGTGGCCACTATATGCAAGTGGCCACTATAGCAAGACGTACACATGTACACATACAGTATACATGTACCGTAATTTCCTGCGGTAAAGCCGCGGCTTATCTGACTTTCTAGACCACAAAAACATCGCCGCGCCTTATCTTTTGGTGCGCCTTATATGATGTCGCTTGATTTCAAAGTGACGGTCTTTGTGTGAAGAATTCTTTGAACGCCGTAATCTTACTCAATAATGCGGTCAACCAATTAGCTCAACTCTTCGGACATTGTGACCGTGTTTCCATTCTAACAATGCCTTGATGTGTTGATCCCCTATGAATGTGCTTACCCTCCAACAATGCCACGATGTGTTGATTCCCCCCCCCCCCCCCCCCCCCCACGACCGTGCTTTTATTCCAACAATGCCGCAATGTGTCGACCCCCTTTTTCTTTCTGGCCGTTTTCTTTCATTCCGAATTATATCTTCATTTTAGATGTTTGTTTGAGAAAGTATTATAAGAATTTAACGTAATATTATCTTATTATTCAGGGTGACTGAGTGATGAGCCGACCAAGTTTCTTGAAAAGACCAACATCAAAGCCCTCAGCACCGCTCACTACTTCCCCAGTGACAAAATCGTTATCCAACCCTGAAGTCCAGTTAAAAAAATCTTCATTACCATTGGGTGTTGACGTTCTCTCAACACAAACTGCTTCTCAATAAATGTTGTCCCGGCCCGCTTATCTCCAACAAAGATACATTGTATTTACTTACACTAACCCTCGCCTGGCAGTTATTTAATTTATTTAAAAGGCGTTTGTCAATGTATTTCTCGAGCGAATTGATTTATTTCGCCATAATCGTTCCCCTATACGAATCTGGCGATAATTAAGGGCGCCCTCAATAAGCCCAGATATATACGGACGGCGGGCCGCGGAACAAATAAACGGCTAGCTTGTTATTGGATAAATCACGCACAGCTAGCTTTGGCTCGATGGATAATTAAAGGTACTTTGGATTTTTTCTTCATGGGACCAGCCCATTGGGTTACGGTTTAATTCATGCTTGGAATAGTGGGATCGTTCTAAGGCAACAAAATGACCCCAATCATGCACAGCGTTGGCTCGATGGATAAAGGTACTTTGGGTTTTTTTCTTCATGGGACCAGCCCATGGGGTTACGGTTTAATTCATGCTTGGAATAATGGGATCGTTCTAAGGCAACAAAATGACCCCTTTCTGGCGATGTACCTACACCGGGTGGCGCCTGGTGTTCTTTTGGGTGCGTTCAAGCATGCGCCTTATTCGGCAGTGCGCCTTATCTGTTGGCGTTTGAATTTTTTTTGGGTGATTTTAGGGACCTGCGCCTTAACTGCCGTGCGGCTTTACCGCAGGAAATTACGGTACATGACACATGTGCTCGCATAATGAATGAATGTACGTACATTACGTGTGCCCACCATATGAACAACACAACTATATCATGTATCAATCTGAAACATAATTTTTCTGAAACAGAATTTGTGTTTATTTTGTGTCCAATTGTATTTATTTATTTTAATCTCAAGGCACAAGAATGGCAAGAAGAAACTTACATTATATGCTGTAAATATTATTTCTTTCCAATTGTATTTATTTATTTTAATCTCAAGGCACATGGATAGGCAATTCATACTTCAAAATGATGAAATAAAACTAAAACGAACACGTACGTTTACATGTGTCGCGACGACAAAAACTATTTTAGTCTGTGCGCTCGGTACCGTTTGTATAAAACACGAGTATGAAGTCCAGGAACCAAACAACAGGGGAAATTGTGAAGTCAACAGAGGGCGCACTTCATTTTGAAGGTTGGAGTACACAGGTTTTTAGGCAATGCAATTGTACACATTTTATTTGCTGTGGGCTATTAAAGGTTGGCCGCTGGCCGCGTTACACAGTGGCCGCATTAGCAAGACGTGGTTAGGTATGTTTATGCAAGAATCAAACTGGGACCAAGCAAAGGTGGCCAGTGAAGCCAGGTGGCCGCTGTATCAAGGTGGCCGCAAAAGCAGGTTTGACTGCATGTATGTATGTAACCCAATGCAAAGGACAATCAGTTTAAGAGTCTAGTACCCATTCTAACAGATTCTAACAAAACATGCGGATGGATTTTGAAGTGTTATCAACATGTGTATTGTCCATACATGTACATGTACTGTACATGTACATGCAAGTTCAAAAGAAGTTCTTGCACTTGTTCTTGCAGTATTTCTTTAAATTGAGTTTTAAAAAAAATGTTTATTAGGAGAGGTCTGTAATATGTTCACAGTGTGATGAATTACAGTGAACTACTAGTAGAGTTTTTTGTAACTGTAATTTCTTAGTTATTGTCTTTTTCCTGGGCCCTATAACAAAACAGTGGATTTTGAAGAATAGGCTACCCAATAAATAATAATACAAAATAAACAAATAAACAAACAATACTATAGAGATGAAATCACGCCAACGAAAATAGCCCAATAAAATATAAACTGTAAATGTCAAAGGGCGGTATCCTCTTTGAGTGAACACCATTTGCTATTTCCTAGGTCAATGCAACATTGCTAATGTTGCTAGTATTGGACTTTGGACGTAATTCCTGGCCTCACGCAATTGTGGCATCTGACTAGCGGTCCCCTAAACAAAGATATTGAGGGGTTTAACCAACAGTGCTGGCTAGCTCAGTTGGTAGAGCACCGAAACGGCAATCCGGAGGTGACTGGTTCATGCTGGTTAAATTTTCAATATCGATCATAAAGTGTAAAATTTAAGCACCAACTTTGAATGCACAGTTAGTTAAAGGTAGAATATACCATCGATAATTGCTTGAATTATCAGGAACGGGTTGATTTTGGGAGTCGTATTTTATAGTAAATATCGTTTAACTGACCTGTTCAAAGTTTTACAACCATGATGATGGATGCCAAGAAAAATGAAAAAGAAAAATGGTGTTCATTTTCAACCAGCGATGGGCAGTTTTTCTTGTGGTTTTTTTCGCGTTCTTAACAATTCAAAATCTGACTGAAGCAAACGGCATGTGCAACCATACATTTACGTGCGACTGTACTTTTACAGGTTGGTCTCCTTGGCTAAATATAGCAACCGTTTTATGAGTAATGTACGGTACGTGATGCATGTCTGTGACGTATTTTGCGTCAAAATGACGCTCAGCTTGTCTGCGCAGGAAGTCGGTGCGGACACGTGAAAAATGCACCGGTTGGGTTCTAGTCGTTCACCACCGAGTGATAGGCGACACTGTAACAGATTGACGTCCTCATATCAGCTTTAGGCAACCAGAGTTACATTTATGTGTACCGGTACCAGGACATGTATAGTTTTTTTTTTTTTGCATTCCATGAGGGTACATGTACCGTACATGTCACAAAGTGTGACATTTTGCTACTTGTACATTAGTAGTTACCGGTGTACATTTTCATGCCTGATATTGCCTAATATTCAGGGTTGTAGCTACTGTACGCTGGTTAGTGCAGGCCGGTGCTAGCCAGCATTCCCAATCACCGGCCGGCACTTGGGATGAAAATGAAGCTTGCCAGCCTGCACAAATTGTGCTGCATTACATGACGATTGCAAAGTTTTGACAGAGAAAATAGGCCGATACTACCGTACGATGGCTCAAAACTTCCAGCCTGAAAACAGCTGGCACCCAAAAATGTCTAGCTACAAACCTGCTGATATTGATAATTGTCTTAAGCCGTGTTCGCACTGGACTTTTTTTTGGGAAGGTTTTACTGAGACGATGGTAAAATAAAAAATGGTCAAATGTTACCACTGGACTTGGACTTTCGACACGTGAAAATGTTACCGAGACCGTGGGAGAAGTAGCCGAGCTGTCATTATAATGACTTGTGAGGGCGCTTTGCATGACCTTTCTGCATTGACCCCGGTGTACCCATTTGTGCGCGCGCGTTTTTTCCCCCGATGCATCAGCGTGCCCGCACGTAAACAATGCAAAGAGCGCATGCGCGGTGTCTTGTGTAGCATGACCTTGCACTGGAGGGACGGATTAACGTTTTCCTGAGACGCTTTTACCGACTCGCGCTGTTCACACTGGACTTATCGTCTAGAGAAAAGTTACCTGGGAAGTTTTCCCGGACAGCAGTTGGCCGGTAGAAGTACCCACTGGACTCGGGAGAAGTACCTGAGAGGAAATTGTCCTAGGCTGTCCGCACTGGACTTAAAATGGGAAAAGTACCCATCGTCTAGGTATGTTTTATCATAATACAATGTAAGTCCAGTGCGAACAGGGCTTTAGAATTTGAACAGAAATTTGACATTTCATGACAAATTCAGCACTTCGATGTAACAAGGGACGCCATGTCTCTTTTTTACCAGGATAATAATAATAATCGTTGGTGCTTATACATGTACATTGTAAGCCCGGAATGTGGTGTTTCAAAGCACTTTACAATTATTATCCCTGTTTACCAGAAACAAGATTATTTCTGCAGCAGCTCAAGATCAGCGCATGTGGTCTCTACTCGGTACCTTCCTGTACATGTACAGTACATGTACCGGTACATGTACCCATGTATAATACTCCTGGGTGGAGAGAGGCAATTGTAGCAAAGTGTCTTGCCAAAGAACACAAGCACCATGTTTCCTGCTATGGTTCAGACCCACGTACTGTACCATCGTACAGGAGTTAAACACCGTAACCACTAGACCACAGCGTCCCATCAGTTATGATTGAACTGTTCTCCCTTTATAGTACAAATATTTCAGATACATGTACCAGTACTACAGTTGAATTGAAACTGGCAAAAGAGTAAATGAGATCGATCGTACTACTGGTATGTACGACCTTGGCACTAAAAGGGTTAATCCAGGCTTTTTGATAATTGTGAGGCGTGCTGGAAAAATTAGTGGAACTGGGCACAGGGCATACTGGAGAAAACTGCAAAATAACAAATAACGGGTGATTTAAAAAAAAAAAATTCAGATTTATTGATATTTGTAATCTTTGTTATACATGTACCTACTACCGGTACATGTTCATGTATAGATTTATATTTTGTTGTGGAATAACAGTGTTTTTAAAAAAAATCCCTTGACATTTTTCTATATCGCGTACAAAACTCGAAACTTCAACGGCCTTTTTCTCACAACATTTTTTCTTTCCCGACATGTTGATAAATGTCATAACTTATTAATGGATTGTCCGATTGAAATAAAACAAACAGCATTGTAAGGATAATTTTATCCTCTTTTCTAATGCTCGAGAACCCTCATTTCAGCCACTGCCCAGTTCCATCTCGTTTTGCCAGAACCCCTCGAAATTATTCAGTAGGTTACTTTCCTGGGATAAATGCGCGCCGGTGACCCTCTGGTTTGCCTAAATTTGAATTTGTTTTTCACAGCAGATGATGGCATACCAAATACACAACAGCAACGAAAAAAGACTAGTCATTCTGACAGCATGTTTGACGTTTTCTTTGCAATATTTTCCATTCTTTCCTCAATATGTAGTTTCAGCTTTTGGCAACTTTGAAGGTCACAGACAAAATACTGTAGCATGGTGACTCATCACCCTGTGATGTTGTTAACCTTGACCATGTTGGCTGCCTGGCATAAAAGCACCCTGTACAACTTCACTAGGCAAACACAATCAATATCTTACAGTCACTGCATGCAGTGTGTGTATGCTGATACATATCTGGCAGTGACGAAAAAAGAAAGAAAAAGTAACTTGAATAGAGGGAAGACCTCTACCCAACCTCAAATAAATTCACCCCAACGTTACTGGTTACTTGTCGTCAAGTACAGCGCCCTAAATTTGTAAATGTCCCCCAAATGCAAAAACTCCCTATCTCTTAGCATTATCCCTCCTACCTGTACATGTATGAGGAAGTCACTTTTTGGGTCAGCTGTTCAGCAGCACAAAAATGCACAGACTGTGTCTTTTTGTGTATAGAGTTTGTACATACCGGTACAATGTAGTAAAGTTGTGTTCCCCATAGGAACACAAGCAAAAGTCTGGACTCTGGACATTTACGCATATTTGTGCTTTCTAACTATAATAGGGTTCAAACAAATCATTCAGAGTGATCCAGATCAATCAAAAAAATCTGAAATCTGAAAATGGAATTATCCTTGACCCATAAAGTATCTACCGTAATTTCCTGCGGTAAAGCCGCACGGCGGTTAAGGCGCAGGTCCCTAAAATCACCCAAAAAAATTTCAAACGTCAACAGATAAAGCGCACTGCCGAATAAGGCGCATGCTTGAACGCACCCAGAAGAACACCAGGCGCCACCCGGTGTAGGTACATCGCCACAAAGGGGTCATTTTGTTGCCTTAGAAGGATCCCACTATTCCAAGCAAGAATTTGCTGAGTACTTGAGTTTATCTGGCACGCAAACAATGTATGAAAACTTCAAACCAGTACTAGTCACAATATCACACGAGGTTTGCCGATACATATCATTGCTCTATGATATCATGTATCACTGCAGTATAAACTGCATGCACATGTACATCACATGCAGCGATCGCGTGCATGGTATCCCTAATTGCGACACCCCCTAGTCTTTTTTTCCAGTCGTTGAGAATGCTCCGTGTGTGTAGTTCGGATGGTGAATTGCATGAAGCCGGAACGTAGACGAAAAAACGTTTAGAAAAAGGCCACATAGTACGGGCCAGCTTTTTATCGCTGTTGTACTGTACGCGTCATGCAGCGCACGCTGTAGTCTTGTTTGCAAGACGATCTTAATCGCGGTATATGCAGCGCGCGTAGGCCGCCGATGCGGTAATTAGCGCGTGGTCTACGGCGTACGTTAGAGGGCGCCCCGCATCGCGAAAAACGTCTTGCAAACAAGACTACGCACGCTGCCGAGTGCTAAATCACATACATGTACGGTCGTAGGGGGATCAACACATCAAGGCATTGTTAATGGAAACACGGTCACAATGTCCGGAGAGTTGGGCTAATTGGTTGACCGCATTATTGAGTAAGATTGTGGCGTTCAAAGAATTCTTCACACAAAGACCATCACTTTGAACTCAAGCGACATCGTATACGGCGCACTGAAAGATAAGGCGCGGCGATGTTTTTGTGGTCTAGAAAGTCAGATAAGCCGCGTCTTTACCGCAGGAAATTACGGTATACCCAACACAAGTTTGGTAAAAAAAAACTTCAGACAGACAGACAGACAAACAAACACCCGCAAACCTCCTTTGCTTACATGAGCATGTACGTAATAACAATGCTGTGACGTCAAATCATAACAAGTTTCGTACCAGATTTATTCTCTAAAAGTCGCAGCTCTAATTTGAAAGACGTTCTGACAAAATGAGACAAAACTAAGCAGAGGTCAAAAATATTATTTGTTGCACTTTAATTCAACATTTCATTGTTTAAAATGTTGGCATTTATCGACTGGGGAAAAAAAGGGCAATTTAAAGGTTTGGGTTTTGTATTGCGAAAATAAAAGATGTCAGTTTTTAACCTTAAAATAACTTTTAGTCCATAGTTTTATATTACAAGTACCGTACATGTATGTAAAATATTTGATGTACCGGAAGACATCAATGAGTCATGTTAGTAATTTGAACCAGAGAAAATGTGTCGAGAATGTATTAAGTAATATCTAGATTCTACTTCAGTGGTTGTGTGCAAAGTCTATGGAGAGTCAAGAACATTTGCAAAGTAATTTTTCTTACAAAATTGGGAATGTTTTTTAGTCAGACATGTACGTGTAACCTTTTTAACATTTTTACAATGACTGACTATCATTAATGATAGGATACACCATTGGAATTTGCTTAAATTATCATGAAAGGGTAGATTTGGGAGGTTGGATTTTATAGTAAATATTGTTTAACTGACCTGTCTGAAGTTTTACAATCATGGATACTGAGAAAATCCAGAAAAACGGAGTTCGTTTTCAACCGGCGTCGGGCAGTTGTTCTCATGTTGCTCTTGGTTTTTTTTCGCAATCGCTGCTGGCGAGCGTGCCTTTTTTTTTATAAAATTAAAAATACAGGATATTTAGAGGAATCGTTTTGCTGGATGCCTACAATATATATTTACTTTTAAATAAGTAAAATATTTCTTAATAATAGTAATCAAATATTTTGATATCTGCAAATGGTGTATCCTACATTTAAGATAACACTTTTATGGAAATATTCAAGATGCAATATTCTTTCTGAAAACGTTAGCTTTCTCTAACACAAAAAAACGTTCGTTTGAAGACCATGTTTTATCATTTGTTTTTAAATGTGTATTTTCAAGTACCGTACGTAACTTTTTTTTTTAAATTAACAAAAGGAAACAAAGTATGATGACTGCATAGGAAAATTTGATCCAAACTTTATTTAGCAAGATCAATCAAATTAATGAATTTCACTTAATTAATACATTTGTGTACTGTTCCTTGGAAGTTTTAAATTTCAGAATAATTCAGCTACACACTGTATCAAATTAATATTTTATTTAAGAATGCATCCGTGCTAAACAATAATATTTTGATTTTATAACTGAAAAAAACACCCCCCAAAACCTACATTTTCATTAACACAGATTCACAAATTAATATCATTGTGGAGACTTACATGTATCTTTGTTCTATTGTACATGTACAAAATGGTAAAATCAAAAATTCTTTTTTGTGAAATTTCTCGTGGAGAACTAATCACCTTTAGAAATAGAGACCTTTTGACTGTCATTGCCCCATTTTGTTCAGGGGCCGTAATCCGTATTCACAAAACGACTTAAGTCCCCCAAAAAATAAGCATCCCACTTAAATACCCGATCGACTTAGACAAATCTGAATGACTTAGCGGTATTCACAAAATGTTTTTGCTAAGTACCCCACTTATTTTCGACTCTTAAATCTAAGTGTGGTCTGACTAGTCTTGACTCGTTTAAGCGGGGCGCTTAACTCAATTAAGCGGGGCGCTTAACTCAATTAAGCGGGGCGCTTAGGTGTCATGGCGGCTTTTTCTGTCATTTTGGGGACAAAATTTGAAATTCTAGGGCCTATGGGATTTCTCATCAGTATAAAATTATTGTAAAAGGAAGCCAAGCTGAAGTTAATGTGTGACAGCTCTAGAATTGTAGTTCGTTGACATTCTAACGATTTTTTTTGATCGATTTGTTGAATTTTAGGCGGGCGGAATGATTGCGATTGATGACATATTACGTTAACGTTAATCAATGACATGCAATACACGTGACTGCCAAATATAACATGCAATGTTTGAAAGAATGCGGATAAATCACCATCACAATTTGTTTCAAACATCTAAAAGGTGCATGACGAACTCGTTTGACGCGCGCGTGACGCAGACTATCGGTACATGTATTTTGGTGCACTAACTTGAGCTTGAAAACTGCGTCGTTAGCTGTGTGCGTGTGTACGTGCATGATAAACCGGGCAGAAAGTTCAAATTATTGTTGCGTATGAACGTTTATGACATGTTTTTTGCATGAGCAACAGTGACTGCTTTAAACACTTAAGTTAAGTGAAGCACTAAGATAGGTGGGGTGCTTAGATCTTGTGTAAATACCAAATTAAGCGCACCACTTAAGTTAGCAGGGTGCTTAGATTTAGGTCTGACTTAAGTTTTCCCCTAAGTTTTGTGAATAAGGCCTCTGCAGCCGATTTCACGAAAAGTGCGTAGCTTGCACCATTTTCAAAAGTGGCGTAAGGCTTACGCAACAAAAATGTTGCATAGCTGCTCCATTTCCTTACGGAGCATTTCACAAAACTTGGCGTAGCTGCGCAACGTTTTAAACAGCATTTACGACGACTGTTTGCGTATTATTGTGTTCTTTCACAAAATCGTCGTTGTATCACCTTCGCCCACCATTTTGAAAATAGTTTTGTCCGACTTTCTGCGAAATTGTGTGGCAACATTAACAATTCTGTCACGGGTAAAATAGTGATTCTTTTACTTCAATCATGAAACTGTGAGTGTCTTTTATCAAGCTTAATAAATTGAGCAATGACGGGCTCCACGTCAATTACGATTTGCTGGTAAAATAGGTCATTTTCAGTCGCGACGCCATATCTTACGCCACCTAAATTGACTGTGGGCAGTTTCACGGGAAAGGTTGCAAAAAAGTCTCACGGGGGGTCAAAAATGAAACTTGTTGTATCGCTAAAACATGGTTATTTGTTGAAAGTACATACATAAAGGTACTAGAAAATGTGAATGGCAAAGCTGAAACATTTTTTCGTTTTAATTTTAAGACACTTTACACTTTGCAGACTATAGAATTGGTGAAATGGAGGTAGGTATCATAAACTGCTAATTCCACATCTCAAACATGCTTGGAGTTGCTTTAAAATGATTGAAAGTCATTACAGTAGTCATGTCTTGAATATTAATGCACTCTAGGCTACGAAAAAGACATGTAATTTCATATATTGACGGAAAATTCAGTTTTATAACTTGTTTTCCTTGAAACACAAACTTTCATTTCTGTTTTACAGGAAACCATGAGCCTGCTGATTATTTGCACTTTTGTCCAAGGGCTGTATGCATGGTAGAACAATTGGCAAAGAAATTGCATTGATAGTGTGCTGCGTTATAGAGTTACCATGGTCTTTATCATGGCTATGAAAAGGGTTCATTGTGTTCAGGAAAGGACAACAATTTTAACAAATACTACATTCGGTCTAAAATTTGATCTTATGAGAATGAACTTTACAAGAAAAATAACCCTAAAACTAGTAATAAAGAGTGGCAATAGAGTAGCAATGTAATGACATGAACATAGTTTGTTAAGAAACTTAAATAAAACTGATAAAATATGTTTGATAAACATGTACAGCGTGCATGATGTGTTACTATGTACACCAACATACTACATGTAGGTAAAGCATGTTTAAGAGTAACTTATTTATTTGTAAAAGTGTTATTTAGGTGTGTTTTTTTGTTTAGAGTTGGGAGGTACATGTACATGTAAATACATTTGTGAGGCAGATCAGTTTGTACCTTGTTAATGCTGCAACTAACTGCTGTGTATTTACGTTCAGGAAAGGACACAATATTTAACAAGTTCTACATGTAGCATAGCACCGTGCATTTCCTACATGACAATAAAGTAAACTAAAGTAATGTCCATCACTGTAAATGATTAATAATCATTGCTGGTGAAAATAACTTTAAATTGAGACATTGATACACGTACAGTGTATGCCCCAACAAGAAATGCTTAGATAATTAAACTATTATCCAGTGAACTTTATTCAGTTAGCATGGTGCTTTCTACAAAATGGGGTCTAAGGAATAGGCACATCACGCCCAAAACAGTTTGAAGTGTTTGTACACTTGTATACACGGAGGAAGGTTCATGTGTATCTGTACTTGTTCCTTGTTAAATGTTTAAAACATGTTCAGGAAAGGACACAATTTTTAACAATGATCAATATACAAGTTTTTCAGTGACAATTTCAATAAAAGAATACCAATCTTGACCAATTTACTGTTTTACACAAAATTCTGATAAAATTACTTCAGAAGTTTTTGGTTAAATACATATATCATTTTCATTTATGTTCAGGAAAGGACACACATTTTAACAATGTTCAACATGGTCCTATATGTACTTTAACAGAAAATAGCAACCCTCGCAAACTAACCGTGTGTGTCACAAAGCTCTGATATATAGGTAAAACTAATCAAATGGCTGGACACACAGAAAGAACTGTTAAAAGAGTGTCTAACAGATGTTGCTCAACTCGTTAAAAAAAAGTGTCCTTTCCTGAACACTTGAATACACAGAACTAGACTAAAACAGTAAATTATAATTAAATTGACTCAAACTAATGCATGTATTTTGTGAAAGTGATGATATGGAACTGTAGATCAGCCAATTCCTGACAAATATTGGATTTAAGTGTGACTTGTAAAGATAAATGTATATGCACATGTGTACTCATACTGTGTGTAAACACGAGTGAGTAAATGACCTTTAAGAACAAAACACTAACACTTTCTGGCCATAGTTGGTTTTAATTTTAAAACATAAACTCTACAGACAATATAAGCATATACTTCATCAAATTTAAGCAACAATGGCTTTTGCAAGTACTCCGTTAAACTATATGTTCAGGAAAGGACAATGCAGTTTAACGACAATGTCACAACAGCAAGCAGGGTTCGAGTCTGAATCTTTGTATAGTCTGTTAAATCAAGTAAGTCTACCTCTAGGTACATGTTTATGTCAAACAAGTTTTATCCCTGACTTCATGTAAAAAAGGGGAGGCCATGTTCAGGAAAGGACATTTTTAACGAACATTTGCGTGGCATATGCGACTGCTGCTTTATCAAATTTACTTGTGATTTCCCAATTCCAATATTTTTATATTTTATTACTGGAGTATGTAGCATCATTTTGACAGGCAATAAGTTGTGTTTCCTTTCTTTTCATTCTAGAAAAAATATCATGTTCAGGAAAGGACATTTGGAAAAAACCTTTAACGAACAAATCAACGTCTAACTCAAAATAGCATAACAAACAAATGAGTTGGCCCAGCCTAATGAAATCTGGTGTACAGATTTTGGGGACATACTTCTATGTCCTTGCAAGTCTGGGTGGTTCCTGTGGCATTTAATTTTTATTTCTCATCAATTGCAGTTCCAAGAAAATGTGAATGAGACTCCAAATCTTGTGTTTTAGCACTCATGTGAGCTTATAATTTGAGAATCGTAATACGTAAAACTGTGAAATTATTTTTGGAGACTCCTACAACATAGAGGTCCTTGTAGGACAAAAACCAGCAAATTCCCACAAAGTCTTCTTGTGAAATAAAGCATCGATTACCTATTTTTCATTTTGCAACCTTTCCCGTGAAACTGCCCCTGTGCAAGCTACATGTACGCCATAATTTGTTGCGTAAGCCGCGGACTTGCGCACTGTCAAACTTTCGTGAAACTGTCGTAAGCGAAATGTTGCGCAGCAAACAAAAGTAGCGCAGCTTACGCAATAAGTTGTGGCGCAAGGGGGCTTATGCAATTGCGTAAGGTTTCGTGAAATCGGTTGAAGGTCTCCACAGGGTACTGAATTTAGAAACACTATGTACAAACAAAGTAGATTGTTCTTGACTTTGCAATAACTGTTTTACAAAATTTATTTAACTTGTTTGTAGACACACTACTTTACCTTCTATACGTACTGTGGACATTAACTTGTCTTCATGTACATGTACATTTGTACATACCATACTTTATCATGTCTTTTTTCCCGTTAGTTAAGAAAACATTGGCTAAATGCACATTTTTCTCGCTTGTAGGAATCTTTTGAAACCCAAATTTTGATTCTGGGCCTCTTATGTGTTCTACATTCCTAACCCATTTTAACCTTTAGAAAGGGTAAAACTGACTGTGGACATACCGGTACGTGCAAGTCCACAATCAGTAACCTTTTCTCGCATCCTGTGGACGTCAATTTTTCGTAGGTCCACAATACGTACGAAATGTTCGTACACGCACTTATGCACTGTACGAGTACTTTCTTATTTTAGAATCTGTAGACCAAATGTTTGGTTTTATGTTGGTTTTACAATTGGCAGGCAATAATGTGTACAGTACTTTTGTAACATTTGACTTTTATTACGATTACAACATTTTTGGTTCTTTGTTGCTCTCTTCTTTATATTTACTTATCTTCCTGTCTGGTACCAATTCCCACTTTTAAACGTGTGTTTTTTTTGTATTCAACAGCTCATCCATATTGTGTGTAACTGGCATGGTGATAGTCTGGTGCTTGGCTGGTGCTGAAATGTTTGTTGCTTTGGTAAGTTTAAGTTCTCCATAAGTACGGTACATGTACATGTACAGTGTACATGTGTACAGGGTGGATAGTGAATATTAACTCTCTCAGTTTTGTCAATGCCTCAGGGAGCTAATATCAACCCAAAATAAACCATGTTATATTTGTTTCAATATACGGTACATGTACCTCATAGATGTATTCAGTTTGCATTACAATTCACTGAACTTATGAAACTCATAGAGCCATGTAGACCGACGTTTGCGCGTGCGTACTACACCCATGCGACAGTTTCATGATTGCTTTGCGAAGTGCATGCGTAAAAGACTGTTGCACATTATTATGCGTATGGTACTTACCATGAATTATGTGTGCTTGGTAAAAAGCAAAAACAGCAGCTGGCTCCTGATGGACCAGTGAGAATTCCACTCTAGATCATGAATATGTACGAGGTATAGTAATTTATCTTTATCTTGACAGGGCATCAGTGATTTCTGTGCTGATCCAAATACATTTCTAAAGAAAGAAGCCAAACTGGCAGCTGACGTGTCAGATGGTATGTACACATATATAGTGATTGACGGCCATGTCCTAATTTATACTTGGCTACGACTTGAAACTACACACGTATCAATGGTAAAGCCGCTGCGGCCAGCTTACCATTGGCACAGCGGCTGCGGCCAGCTTACCATTGCCACAGCAGCTGCAGACAGCTTACCATTGGCAAGTGTGCAATTTCAAGTCATAGCCAAGTTTCAAGTTTTTTTACTTTTCTACTGTTTCAATGTTTATGCTAAAAACCTATGGATGGAAAAATATTGTTTGGCTATTTGTATCCACATTTGTATTTGTAACCAGTTCGCGCCGGAGGACGTATACATATACACGGAAAGTTTTCCCCAGATTCAAAACAGATGACACATAAACACGTCACGAGCAAGGCTGTGTCTGTCGGCACCGAGAAAGCCACAGGAGTGTTGGTGTGCTTCCCGGTACCATCGACCTGAACCCGCCTCGGGTCGAGTTTCGTAAAAAATAATTCTGTCCCTCGGCTCGGGGATGTTAAAATAATCCTGGCGCGTACTGGTCAACACAGGTGCTTTTTTTAAAGCTGATTCGCCCAAAACCGAGTTGCACAATATAAAGTACATGTAAATGAGCATTTCATTTTGCTCTGCGCAAATAACGCGTATCGCTGCAGATGATTTTTGCTGTGACAATGATTTTTAACCATCAAGACGCACTTAAGTTGTTTGCGTGTTGTACATGTACTTGCACGTTAATACATTTTGAGTACACTTTCAAAGCTTAGAATTTTAATTTCATTATGTTCTACAAATACCCCACGATTTCAAAAATGTTTGCGCGCCAGACGTCTTGAAAGTGTCTCTGCATGTAAGAATGAGGAATTAGCGCTCTACATGTAGTAATATAGATGTACCGTAGCTCTATGCTTGTACCGCTTATATAACAGTTGATGTCACACTGTTTTTATTTTTTCTTGTTCTGTCTGCAGTTTTTCTAGATTACTACATGATTTGCGGCAAAACAACAAGTCCTTTTGGCAAGGTAAGTATGTGTAACCGCCGCGGTTCTAGAACCAGTATTTAGTTGTTTACGTCTTTTAGTACATAACGTTATGGGGACCTTCCATAGGGGTCGTGTGCTTAAGGAAAATCTCTCTAAACCCAAACTCTGAAAATTCTTTTGACCTAAACTTTTCAACATCACCCTAATTTGTCGTCTTCTCCGTCTTCTTTCATTATTATACCCTAACCCAATTCTACCTCTAGACCCATTTACTGGAGACACAAAATGTTATAGGGACACGGAAATGTCCCTACAACGCGGTCAGATGTTGTGTCCCACAACCCTGTGTATGCCTACCCCTTATCTCTCCTTACAAAAATGTTCTGTGGTATTACCACAGGACCGTATACCACAGGATATTACCACACAGATTCCTTTGTTTTTTTGGGACATTACCACAGGCCCTGTGGTAATGTGGTAATACATGTAATCCTGTGGTAATACATGTACAAGTTTGTACCTCTCACTCCTGCTATGCCATTCTGGGAGTTTTTTGGAAGTACATGTATTTTGTGCGTATTAATAAGTGGAACGTTTACACAATACATGATACAGTTGGGTGCAATCTGTTTTACGTGAAAAACGCCAGTTGAAACTGTGTTTGTGTTTGTAGATACTTGAAAATCAAGGAAAAGAAATCATTTCTTGTAGTCTCCAAGTTCTTGTAGTCTGGTTCCCTGACTCCACTTAAGATGAAGCAGAGCAATTATTAAAGGTCAAGGAGGGAACTTTTTTTTTTGGCCTATACCCGTTCATATCGATTGCTAACAAAATATGGTAAATTGGGAGTAGTATTTGAAAAAAGAAATTTTTGAAGGAAATTGATATAAAAATAGCATTTAAAAATTATGGCACACCAGCAGCCGATTTCACGAAACTTTACTTTATGGCGTAAGTGGACTTACGCCATAACTTATTGCGCAAGTTGCGCTATAACTTTAGGACGGATTTCACGAAAGTTACGCATTATCGGGATATGTCGTAACTCACCGAGTTACGCCATAAGATGTGGCGTAACTTACGCCATGACTTTAGGTGGCGTAAGTCTTGGCTATGTGTCGTAAACATGGCGTTCAACGTGAACACCGAAGAGCGCTTCGCCGTGAAAGATTGTTCCGTGACCGAATAAATCCCCTATATATCATCACGAAGACGACGAAATCAGAGGACGGTATCGCTCTTCTCAGAAGGGTATTTTCCAAATCGTTAAAGATTTACGACATGTTTGGACTTTGGAGCGTCCTACAAGGATAGTTTCTCATTTTCCGTTAACGTTAGTAAATGTCGCGTGCAAAAAAAACCACCGTGACCCTCGTTTAAATCTCACTTTAACAAATCTCCGGCGCACTTTTTCGTCTCAAAAGTTAAACAGCGCCCTCATGCACCCCTAAAAGATGAATGTAGGCTTATATTGGTCGAACAAAATACATAATGTACTCGGGAATGAAAGGGAATGTGGTTTGTAAGGAGTGCGTTCTCCAAATGTATTGTTAGATAAGCAACCCACCTGTTAAAATCAAATCCAGAACCAAAGGATTGTTTTTGTAGTTTTTGTACCCAGTTTATAGGTTATATAAAACACTACAAAACATGACAAATTGAGAAACCAATGCAAGTCTAGGAACAAGGCTTCCGTTTTTTATTTATAAATAAATTCTACATGTACATTGTATACACACAAATTGTTCCAAGAAAGAAATTATAATAAAGAAAGATAATAAATATAAATAAATATAAACAAGACTTGTTTGTATTATCATGGCAATTTTATAAACTTGACTTCTCATTGGATATACAAACAATATGCCTTTCCCTGGCTTTGTCTTAAGTTGATTTTTGGCCTCTAAATGCAGGAACTCGGGTGCATTCTCCATTTTTACAGTATATTTTTACATTATTCTGCTACACAGTGGGTAGTCTTGGTTGCAAAACGTCCTAATCTCAGTATGCAGTGCGCGTAGACCGCCTATGCGGGCGCCCTCTTAATAAACGCCATGACCTTTAAATTGAACGTCTTCGCTAATGGACATAATCACTTAACAAAAATTCCCAGCAGAATTTGCATGCGCGTGTGACGTGACATTGTGTGTATAATCGCGTTGACGTAACATGCATAATCATACTCATTGGTCAAGTTTCTGTTACGTCACGTAATTATGCACGCAACGTCACACGCGCATGAAAATGCATCACAATTCTGCTCATAAATTTTTGAGCGATTGTCAGTTAGCCAAGACATCCTATTTGAACGTCATGGCGTGGTCTGTAGCGTATGTTAAAGGGCGCCCGCATCGGCAGCCTACGCACGCTGCATACCACGATTAGGACGTCTTGCAACCAAAATTTCATAGTGGGGTGGCTGACTGGGTTTTGTAAGATCACTCCGCTTACGTAATCTTGAAACCAAGACTAATTTCAATGTCAAGTATAAAGGGGCATTCAAAATATCAATGTTTTTAAGTTAGACTTTTAACCAGTTCGCGCCGGATGACATATACAAACACAAATGTCTGTCAGCAGGGAGCAAGGCCGGAAATGCGTGGGTGTGCTTTCCGGTACCATCGGGCTGAACCCACCTCGGATCGAGTTTCGTTAAAAATAATTCCGCGCGTCGGCTCGGTGATGTTAAAATAATCCCGGCGCGAACTGGTGGAGACTATGGAGCGTCAAAAGCTAGTACATGTAGAACAAACATTTTAAGTTTTCAGAAACTGCGACACAGATAGTAAAATCCAAATTTCTGCTAGCATAAAATCCAGGTTTTTTTTAACCAGTGTCGCAATTTCTGAAAACCTAAAATTATACTAGCTCTGAGAAAATCGGAAAATACGGTTGTCCACTTTTGACGCTCCATAGGAGACAATTCCCCTACATTTTAGAGTCAACATTTTGTAAACGTTGATTACTTTTAATGGCCCCAATAAATAGGGAAAATTATGACAGGGAATAAAGAACATCTGGAAATGAGAAGTTAAGACGTTAAGCATTATCTTCAGCTGGCACCAAAATGATGGCACGCTGCTGACAGGCAATAGCAATGACCATCTGCAAATTAGCATTAAGATACTGCGACACTTTTAAATGTTCCTTTGCAACCATAGCCTTTTCTTCTCAATTTCCAGAAGTAAATTTGTCCAATTCATACATTTTCCTATTTGTTATTGATAATTCTTTAGGTTGTACATGTTCTACACCACTCGGGGTTGCAGTCTGTGTTGACAGGTCTGGCCTTGATGATGTAGAGGCAATGGAGGCTTCCAGTTTAGTTAGTAAATCTTTCTGATGGGTCGTGATCAGCGTTGTCGTCATCATCATCATCAGCAGCATTATCTTTATCGCAATCCTCAATTTGAAAGAAAGCTGCAATAAACACAATCGTAAAATGTTGCTTAAAAAATATCTAAGCAAAAAACCCTACTAGTACTAGGGCCTAGGAACAAGAAAACACTACAGACTTTTTTTCAGACCAGTCTCATCCCTAGCCATGCTAGCCTGGTTTGTGCACAAATCAGGGTGATGATGTCCGTAACGTTAGGCCTAATAATGCCTAGGTCCCTATGGAATTATTTCCTAGTTGTATTCAGCTCGATTAACACGGAAGGAAAAAAAGAGCACAGATTATTATGCCTAATATTATTATGCCTTATACCAATGAATTACTAGCTACCACTCTTTTCTCAATCCCGGCCATTTTTATTTTCTAGCTTTTGCAGCAAGCTCCCCCTTCCCCCAGGCCCCACCTCTTTCTCGCTTTAAACCAATCTTTTGTTGACATCCGCTGTCACAGCACTCTGCCAACACAGCTTTTTTACCTTTCTATATTCATCTATGACCTTTTCCCTTTTAAGTTTTATAATTGTTGCCAAACAACCGTGTTAATTTTTCTCTCACAAATTCAGTTAAAATATTTAGTTCTGCCCTCCCCCCACCCCCCAGTTAGTGCCACTGCCACATTTGTTTTCTTTACTAGTTCTATCATTGTATTCGGTATAACGCTCAACATCGATCACAAACATTCAAGTTGCCATGTTGTGCTCACTGTTTTTACCAGATTTACTTATATAATTACCCGCTAAATCATCGTTAGGAGACGAACACCGCCGGCCGCTCATCATCCTTGGCTCGACTCGATCGACGCAACGATCGACAATATGATCAAGTGACAAACCTTACGTGACTGATGACAATCCCTATCCTATCTTTGTTCAAGTTGCTGCTTCAATTTCCCATTATAGGTCAAGACAAGGCGCGATCGTACTATGGGTTTTTCATTGAGAAAAAAACGGCTTTAATTAAAATCGGTATTCACGCTACAATTAACACAGCCCCCAAAAAATGGCGGCCTCCAACACAAATCCGCGTAAACACGTATAATTGTAACGTCTGTTTTATGTATATTTGTGCAACAAACTGCAAACAGTCGTTGTTAGAACTTGAGGTCACCCTCGTCCTACAAATATAAAAGTTTTTAGTGAAAATAGGATGTTGCGTAGCTAAGTCGAGTTTCGTGAAATCGATTTTAACTTATGGCGCAGCTACGCATTAAAGTTATGGCGTAAGTCTTGCGCCACATCCAGTTAAGGCGTAAGTTACGCACAGTTTCGTGAAATCGGCTGCAGGTGCTATAATTTCAAAGGATGTTTTTAGACTGTCATTCACCAACAGTCCAGTAAAGTACCGGTACTTTAATAATTTGGTAGTTTTAATTTTTAATGTTAGCCAATGTTGTATATTTGTTTTTTTCTCTTTAGGATTTGTCGTCAGCAAATACCAACCTAGCCTTAGCGGGAACCACCTTGGACAGTATAGCATCTCTAGCCAAGGGATTCTACGACATCGCAGGAGTAAGAAATACAATTTGGACTGAGATGTTGCACACTATACCATATTTAGCCAGTTTGGTACACGTACAGTACATTTCATAAGTTAGGTTACATATCGAGCCGCTCGAGAGCCGCTCGATGTCGACTGAGTGCATACTCGATCTCCACTCGATCTCCGCTCGAACGTCGCTTGATGCGCGCTCAAACTCTGCTCGATGCGCGCTCGATCCGCGCTCTAACTCTGCTCGATCCGCGCTCGATCTCTGCTCGATGCGCGCTCGATCTCCGCTCGATCCGCGCTCGATTTCCGCTCGATCCGCACTCGATTTCCGCTCGATGCGTGCTCGATCTCCGCTTGATGTGCATTAGATAAATATCCGCTCTATTCCCATATTCACGCTCGATATGATGCGACTGATATAACTTGAGATAATGTCGATTCTCAAATACACTTTAAATTCCACTCGAAGCATTGCGTGTTGGATCTCCACTCGATCTCTGCTCGATTCGCGCTCGATTTCCGCTCGATTCGCGCTTGATTCTTGCTCGATCTTTGCTCGATGTTCGCTCGATCATTGCTCGATGTCCACTCGATCTCCGCTCGGTCACGGCTCGATGCAATTTTGATCGAGCGGCTCGATAATCGAGCCTTTCGAGCGGCTCGATATGTAACCTAACTTATGAAATGCACTGTATCTTGATGAAGCAGTGTAGTTCAAAGGTCATTCGGGATAAAATTGCTGTTTCCAGTTCAAATGTCATTCGGAATCAAATTGATGATTCCAATTTGCACACTATACCATATTTAGCCAGTTTGGTACGCGTATCTTGACGAAGCATTCTAGTTTAAAAGTCATTCGAAATAAAAAGCAAAAGCTAAAAACCAAAAAAAAAAGAAGAATGTGGCTTCAAAAAAGGATGCAGGCGGGGTTGATCAACTGATATTTATTTTACTTGGCCTTATTTCACTTTTCCCAATCATAATTTACGGATTATTTTAACAAAACTCGGTCCGAGGCGGGTTCAGGCCGATGGTACCGGGAAGCACACCAACGCATTTCCGCTGCTGACAGAAATTTCTGGCCTTGCTCGTGTCTTGTTTATATGTGTCATCTGTTTTGAATCTGGGGTAAACTTTGCGTGTATACGTCCTCCGGCGCGAACTGGTTAAACGACCCATCAAGTCAGACCTTGTACCGGTAAGTGGGGTCAACAAACAGTGGACCAGAAGCGTTCCATCGATCGCGTTTATTCAGAAATTGTTCCTCTTCTAACCATCAAACATTTGTTTAGCCTACAATTGCAGAAGCCAAGACCACATTAGACTCTGTCACCAGCTCAGTGTTGAAGCTATCGGGCAACCTGGACTGCCAGTCGTCAGGGCTGCATAAAGACTATGTGACATCTCTGTACTCGGTCTGCTACGATTCGGTGTAAGTCGGTGTTAGCCTGGTGAAAAGACTATTTGCCAAGGCTTCATAATTTGTGCAAACCGTTATTACTGTACATGTACCTCATACCGGTACATACTGTATTTATGATCGAGAGCCAAATTCTCACTGGTCCATTCACCAGCCGCTATACATGTACTTGCTGTTTGCCAAGCATGTTTTTTTACGCACACCGTAAAGTATATGCGCATGTGCTTTACGATGCAATCGTGGAACTATCACACGGGGGTAGTACGCATGCGCAACCATTGCCCAAGCTCTACACATGAAAAGATGGCAGCACACGTAATCAGCATTTTCCTGAGCAACTGAATTGTAATGAATGAGGTATAATTAAATTAATATAACAGGGTTTATTTCGGGTGGTAGTCGATACCTGGTATTGAAAGTTGATAAACTATTCAGTAAATCTTTAATTTGCTCAGCGTAGATCTGTTCCCAGGTTCTTACATCAGTCTTTTCAAGTACATGTATTCTTACTTTTCGTTTTTTTTTTTCTTCGTGAAATTCTTATTATTTTCTACTTTTCTATATTTGTTGTCCCATAACGCTATAAAATAAAATTATCTAATTAAATAGATTTTCCATAATAGTGTTTACACACTGTCGTATGTTAATAAATTCCAAGAGCTATAGTTCGTGAATTGCCATTACGACCGAGGATTCCCTATTGTGTTTTCCTTTATTCCTTTACTGAAACCTAACCCCATTGCTTTGCGCTTATCTTGCCGATCGAGGACAAAGAAACCGTCCTTCGAGGATCTTTTGTTCCCTTTGTTTTCTTTTGTTTTTCGATCCTCGATCGCAAAAGGAAACAAGCACTAAGATGCATACAGAGCAAGCATAGGTGTTGTGAGCACAGAACGTGTACTATGTACATACCCCCCTCCCGGAAGCACAATAGACGAACAAGAGATCCTTGCAGTTCTCGGGCGTTCGTCTTTTGTTGAATTTTGCCCTATGTCATTAAAGTGTATGATAAGGCATTTGCGTTAAGTTACAGAACAGGAACAAAGGGAAACACAATAGGGGATCCTCGGTCGTTATGTAAAACACGCCATTACGATCAAGACCCTGTTTCTTAAGAAGCGGTCTAACAATTGCAGATTTACATTGTTGTGGAAAATTACCAGATTGCATTAGAGTATTAATTATGTACACGTGTAATGACAGGTGTAATTTGGTACGATATTGCTTTGGCATAGAATCCAAAACAGTAAAGGGTAATTTATCAAGTCTTTCCACGAAATGTTCTGATACCATTTTCAAAATGTTACTGAGCAAGGTGTTTTTTGTGCTAAGCAAACTTTTGTGCTAAGCAAATTGTTGTGCTTAGCAGCTCCATGAAGTTGGCCTCTGGCTTTAGATAATGTACATGTAAGACAAGTATGGTCGCATGTCAACCGCTTGGCTTATGGCTAGCATTAACACACGGGTCTATGAGAAGTGGCTTCAGTGACTTCTATAGACCCGTTTGTAATTACAAGCCACAGTCTAGGAATTCCCGGCAAACGGCTAAAAGACAATATTTGTTTGCTTCTCTCTATTTCTAGAATCGGCCTGACTGTCATGTTGCTCAGTGGCGTGTTAGTTGGTCTTCTGTTCACCGTCACGATCGTTGCAACCTTCAATCTCGTTAGCAGATTGCCCAAAAGGTGGGTATCTCGTCTCTTGTTTGTGTGTGTTGCTATGGTGTCCCAAACGGTTTTTTCACACTTTTGAACAATTCAAGTTGTCGGTAGGAAAATTCATTTGTACCGAGGAAATGTTCCGGGTGAAATTTTCATTATTTTCAGTATTTTAACATTGACCGGACCCAGGCGTGTTATTTTGTTTTGTTCACGAACATTGATCCAAAGCGTGTTCAGGCCGGCAATTGTGGGTAACCACACCCAGCCTTGCTGCGAGCCGTTCACTGACAGATATTTCCTTTCTTGCTCCGAGTTGCTCGAGACGTGTTTATCCGTCTTCCGTTTTTGCTGAAAAAATATAAGTAGAATAACAAACACTTTTCAACATTTTCAAAATGGCTGCCATTGCGTATTATTTTGGCTACCTCAGGGGGGGGCGGATGGGGGGCCCTTCGAGGCTGTGATTGCGAAACGCTGTGGTACCGTCCATTCTCAAAATAGGGGGAACAATTTTCTCACGCGAAAAATTAAGAGTTTTTGGCATCCAATCTTAACATCTTGTCTTTTGTAGTTGTACAATGTTGTTATTTACCTAAATTTTTATCATCCAATGACAAAAATTGTATTGAAAATTAAAAAAAACAGTTGAAAAAAAATTACGTTGACGTACCGTTGATGCACGTAGAGAGATTGTGCACAGATACTCAAACGACGTTGACAAATACCTCCCCTAAAAAGGGCAATAAAAATCGATAAATTGTGAAAAATCGTGCTTCGAACCCACTAATTTTTTTCCATGGATACGTTAAAAAATGATGTAGCAGTGTGATATACTGAATTTTTTAAAAAATCTGCCTGTGAACCCCTTGCGTTTTATCGTGTTGTTTTTAAACGAAAATGTCAGAAAATGACATCTCCCCAAAAAAATTCTTTGTAGATCGTGCATGTGTACCTGGCTTTGCGGACGTTGTATGAATCACTAAATTCGGGGAGCGATACACGGAGCAAATTTGTACGTGTTTCAATGGTGCGCTTCACGGTAGCGATCTATACGTATTTACTGTGTGAGATGTGTGGCTCATGAGCGTGGAAGAATGAATGAGATACATTTTAACGTTGGCGGCGCACTTTGTTGGGCCCCCCTCCGCCCCCCCACTCCGCCCCCCGCCCCCCCCCCCCCTGGGCTAGCTATATTATAAGTCAATACTTCTATCGCGCCCTATAGCCAGATATCTTTCCTATTAATGTATGCCAAATTCAAGGCTTTTATCATCGAGTGAACAATTCTATCATATTGGGCACCAATCTTTCTGACTACTTAGCATTTTGTGAAATCGGCCGCTGGTCACAAATAACATTGACTGTACCGATATATTTTTTGTTGCTTTCGCAGGAAATTACCGTACGCGGTCGACCAAGAAGATCCCTTCTTGCCACCCAATGACAACACCGCCACCTTGGAGCGTTACCGTAGGAACGTAGAACCACCGCCTAGAAGGCAAGACAACCCACCCGCGGTCCTGCCGTCCGACCCACGGGCCAGGCCTGTTTCCCTGGCCAGCTCCATTCATGGCCACAGGTACTGGGCTGTTGTCAGGTTGTTTTCCCCCATGTGCTAAATGTAATAGCGAGAGTTGTGTTCGAGTCTCTACAAGTCCATCGCAAGTCCATCGCAAGTCCGTCGCAAGTCTGTCATATGTCTGTCATATGTCTGTCATATGTCTGTCATATGTCTGTCATATGTCTGTCATATGTCTGTCATTTGTCTGTCATTTGTCCGTCATTTGTCTGTCATTTGTCTGTCATTTGTCCGTCACACGTCCGTCACACGTCCGTCACACGTCCGTCACACGTCCGTCACACGTCCGTCACACGTCCGTCACACGTCCGTCACACGTCCGTCACACGTCCGTCACACGTCCGTCACACGTCCGTCACACGTCCGTCACACGTCCGTCACACGTCCGTCACACGTCCGTCACACGTCCGTCACACGTCCGTCACACGTCCGTCACACGTCCGTCACACGTCCGTCACACGTCCGTCACACGTCCGTCACACGTCCGTCACACGTCCGTCACACGTCCGTCACACGTCCGTCACACGTCCGTCACACGTCCGTCACACGTCCGTCACACGTCCGTCACACGTCCGTCACACGTCCGTCACACGTCCGTCACACGTCCGTCACACGTCCGTCACACGTCCGTCACACGTCCGTCACACGTCCGTCACACGTCCGCCACACGTCCGCCACACGTCCGCCACACGTCCGCCACACGTCCGCCACACGTTCGTCACACGTCCGTCACACGTCCGTCACACGTCCGTCACACGTCCGTCACACGTCTGTCGCACGTTCATTGAATGTCTGTCGCATGTCCGTTCATCCAATTTACTTGTGTCTGGACTTGTGAAAAAAATTGCAGGGACTCGATTGCAACTCTGATAACATCTGCTTATTGATCTTCGGCAATCTTTGGTGGAGGGTTATTAACCACTCAAAATTGCTTCAAATCTTGATGGTGTACTCGAGGCACAGTCGCAAGTAAATCACAAGTCCATTTTACAAGTAACAGTGGATGAATGACAATCGACCGATCCAGTAAGCCACACCCCTCGAAAAATTGGCCAATCACAGCGCATGTTTTGGGGGTCCGACAAAATTTATTAAATTCAGCGTAGTCTATACATTTCCATACACACTTTTTGTTGATATAACTTTTGTTCCACTTGTAGGTCCCATTTCCAATAATACCAGCCTGGTTTTGATCATAGTCATGTTTAAGTGGTGTTATGTTAATTGTAAATCCGACTCCCAGTACTGTTAGGGGCCGTCCAAAGTTGTCAACATTTTTAAGGTCGTACAGAGCGTACTACTTTTCAAGACCCCCTCCCTCCCCCCAAAGTAGTACTTTTCAACATTTTATTTTTTCAATGTTGATGCACATGTTTTATCATCATTTTACATGTGTGCTGCACTGAGTATTACTATTAGCAATGTTATTCATGTTGCTGATGATCAATGCAAGTTAAAAACAAAATCAGATGAACATTTAATTTTGTCAAAAACAATGTACACATACATGTACTTGCTGTATAAAAGCATGGCTGGTCTCTGGACTGCAACAAGTGCGACGCCATGATCATTGGCAGTGACAACCTCGTCCCGAGTGTACAAACTCCAAACACCGGTAGAGCGCGGTGGGGCATGGCGTGCACCATGTCCATGCACAGCTGTGGGAACGATTCGCAGTACAGTCGCGTCAAAGGTTTATTCATTCACGCTTGGCACATTCGCGCTCTATATTCAGGGTATGCATGTACACCCATACGCACACTTGCGGGATTCGTCCATGCGCGCACGTACGTGTACACCTCATGGTTAACGTTGCGCTATACGAACTCGGCCGCTGCGGCGTGTAGGGCGGGATTTCGGGCGGCGTCAAAAGTATCCCATCCTCGCCAGCTACGCCAGGGACGCATCAGGGTTTTTTTCTCGGAGTTGCACAATAGCTGTAAACAAGGTATACCTGCCGAAGCAATCCTTTTGGAACAGCGGACTTTGTATCGCTTCTGATTTAAAAAACCAAACCTCAAATTATATAATTTTCCTTTGCTGATTGTACGGTACAAAATCAACATTTTATTCACTATTTAAAGTCGTACGCGGCCTCCGACCCCCCTCCCCCCTGTCGTACGCTTTGTACGACCATTAAAATGTTGACAACTTTGGACGGCCCCTTAATGAAGGGAAAGGTAAATTGTAGCCTTTTCCTACATGTATCAGCTAAAGGCGTTACCGATCTACTTGTGTGTAATTGCACTAGGTTGTAATGTACCGTGGAAGTGATTGGCCAGGCACGCGTCATGCTACTAGGCAGTTGCTAATATCAGGCGAGGCCTACTGGATCGTGTAGTTCGGCCCTTTCTTATATTGAGAACAAAATAGGTATAAAATGGACTTATCAAACTCGTTATAAGGAGTTTAGTGGAGTGAAGGCAGGGTTTTGATTTTGTTTTTTACTTTATGATGGAAGTTTTGGGGTACAAACGACAATGTGCAGAAAACGTGACCCGAATAAAGACGGCAATAACTGCAATGCACCGCCGTGAATGCACAAAACTGGGTTGATTGACATGGCATCATTAAGCCAGTTTGGTATTCCAACTCTGCGTTTTTAATGTGATTTGTCTTTTGATGAAAACATTTCATCGTATGTGTGCAAAACACTGTAAAAATCAGAATGGGACATTTTGTGAAAACGGTATCCCATGTGTGAAAAGGTGCGAAAATTATTTCCCGGCTTGTAAGAAATAGTGTGTAAAGGTATGAAAAAGTGTGAAAGGAATTCCTCACACTGCAAATGGGAATAGGATATTTTGTGAAAAGGTGTGAAAATTGTAGGGAAAAGTGTGAAGATGGTTTTCCATGTGTGAAAATGTTTGAAAACGATTTTTCACTTGTGTAAAACTATTGTGAACAAGTGTGATTTTTTTTCTATTCTAAGGTTAACTTTGAAGTGCACTGTACTGTATCTTTTGTGTTTATCCCAAGAAAATTTTGTCAAATTTTGTTGTGCACACATGCGCAGTTGGAATACCGAACTGGCTTATTGCAAAATACCAAGAAATTGTTCAACCAACTTGACTAAAACTATGGAGAGCCTAGCCAAGACGCACATGGCTACCCATGACGATCCAAAAAAATGCTGCGCGAAAAAAGACCAGCGATATACGAGGGACGAAGCCCCAAGCCCCCTTACTATCTCATGAAGCTAATAATGTATTCATTCAAGTAGCACGATTTATATCACCCATGTATTACATGTATACAACCGGTATTCCAAGGTTTTCAAAAAGCGGAGATATGACAACCCTCAAAGCCGAATGACACCCTCGTCAGTATACTCCCTTGCTGCCAAAGTTACAGTGAAACAGCTTGAAAAAACATGCTTTTGCCGAAACCCGTGGGCAGATTTACAAAAAGGTTCCTACTGTTCAACACAGTTTGGATCATGTGACGTTGGTGTTTAAATTTACCTGAAATTTGAGTTTACTCGCAGCTAAATCTGGAAAGCTGTTCTGGAACAAAGTTTTATCGATATCGCCGCCACTGCAAGTCACCATCTTGGTTTGCTTAAATTGTGAGCGCATGTGTCGTCATAATTATCGGCTGTTCATCATTCTACGTTTTCATTGATCACTATTGACAACACTGCATGCATTATGCATGAATTTTCACTACCAAATCGGTAGATAAATGTAAAGAAAAACATTTAAAGTGCTCTGCACGATATAGTCAAGGCGCTCGGGGCTTCGCCCTTAGCTGGTCTTTTTTCGAGCATCATTTTCAGGGCGCGTCATGCGTCCAGGTACGGTAGCTACATGTACCGGTACATGCGCCTTGAGTAAAGACTGAGCGGCCCGTAACAATGCAATCGCTGGACAACCCAAAACAGATACAAATGCCTTGGTTACAGTTTAGTTGAATAGCTTGTGAGCTGACAATAATAGACTGGTAAATGTTGATGGACTTGTGATGGACTTCCAATGGCTTGTGATTGCTCAAAAGTAGCTCGACCGTCCCCCCCAAAAAAAAAAAATTAAAAAAAATATATAGCTCAAGCTAAAATTCTCTTTTCTATCAACGAAACTTCTTTTTAATGTAGAAAATTTCTTGAATTTATTAAACCCCAACTGCGCATTGATACCCAACTTGGCAAAGGCTTCTTTGGTTTCTCCTGATGGGTATCATATAACTTGGCAAGTACTAATCTACATGTAGTAGGCTTTAACAGCAAACAATCTTTTTTGTTTCTAGGATGTCCAATTCATTTCAAAACTAAAAAAAAAAAAAAAAAAACAACAAACAACCAAACATGCAAATCCTGCTTCAAACTTTGCAACTTTTCAGAACACAATCTCCCAAACCCAACGAGGGGCCGAACCTTTTCAATTTTCTTCAGCGGGAAGGGTAAGTCGGGTCTCCCTAACCCTCCCTCTGCTCTTTGGCCCATATATATATATATATATAATGGCCGCATCACCTGCTCCTCTCTAATGCACCTGGCACCCGACTAATTCGCTTATTAATAATGCACATCTGCTTAATAGATTTATTAGAGGTTATGTTCTAAGGAGAAAGTGCAGTTTGAGTTTTACAAAAAAGCGGCTGTTTTTCTTTCCAGCACTACTCTAGCTTTGAGGCTGCACACAATTCTCCTTTCTGTCTTAAATTAACACTAACCCCAACAGGGTAGTCTGTGAGCACCCTGCCAAATGCAACAGAATGCAACACAGCTGATAGAACCCTGATATATGCGACAACATCCAACAGTGGATTCTGTTGCATTATTAGGGTTTTGTTGGTATACCGACCAGCAAGCCTGCTTGGTTTAACTAAACGCATGATACCAGGAGAAATGCATTGCCTGCTAAATGCAACAACTTGCAACAACTTTTTACCATTGGTGGAATTCTGTTGCATTTAGCAGCTTTAGGGTTAACAACTATTAAAATTAATATATTTATACTCTTTCCTTTCAACTGCTCACTTGTACACCATGTGATAAATCGCTTTTGCGAGTTCACCTAAATTCATTATTAGGCACTCATGCGCATAGTAGCAGTCCATTGGAAATTTCAAAAGAGAAAAGTGACAAATCCTGGACATATTGAGAGAAATTGACAATGAAAACTTTCGTTTTTTGCCGCCAGACCTAATTACAGTCAACCGGTATCAAATGATTGAAAAGAGGAGTAAAGCTCATAGTGATTTTTGGCAAGGTACCAGTATGCACACCTAGATTTGGTAAAAGAGTGATAGCATTGCAGCGTGAACAGTGGCAGCTTTTTAGATGTTATCACTTTTTTCAATTTTGTTTTCAAAATGGCCGCCAATATTCTTGTTACCGGATTAATTATATGTGGTAACAAGCATTTTGGCGGCTATTTGTTTTTAATAATAAAACAGTTGATAACACTGACAAATCTGCCACTGCTACAATGCTATCACATACATGTATTTTCCAACTACAAGGGTAGCATACCAGGCCAAAAATTGCCATGAGCATTATTCCCATAATTCGATATCGACCAACCCCCCAGGCTGATGGCCTATTAACCAGTTCGCGCCGGAGGACGTACCGGTATATACACGCAAAGTTGTTTCGAGATTAAAATATGAATGACGCATAAACATGTCACGAACAAGGCCGGAAATGTCTGTCGGCAGCAAGCAAATCCGGAAATGCATGGGTGTGCTTCCCGGTACCATCGGCCTGAACCCGCCTCGGATCGAGTTTCGTTAAAAATAATCCCGCCCCTAGGCTCGGTGAATGTTACAATAATCCCGGCGCGAACTGTTTAAGTGCATGCATGCACTATTATGAATTTATTAGTAAAAAAGTTCGTTGGCGAGGTTCTGTGAAGAAACAAGGAAAACCTCAATATTTTGGATGGTATAAACTGTATCCATCGTCAGGAGACAGAAAACCAGTTCAGACAAGCGTTCCAGAGTCTTGCCGAATCAGTCCTCCGTCTTAAGCAAATAAGGATTGACTAGGCATGCTAGATGGAACAGCAAAAATGTTGAAAAGACATGAATCTGGGACTGAGAAACATTTCCAATTTTGTTAGGAAATACCTTAAAAAAGGTTATATACCGGTACTCCCCATAGACTTTGTACATAACCGCTGAAGTAGCGTCAGGATACTACATTCAGTTCGCGATTTTTGTTTGTTTGCAGTGGTCAAAAGACATTTTGAGGTTGTTGAGATGTGATTATTGTGGAATGGAAGTTTTTAAAAATCTTTCAGTGTCTTCCATTGTCTAAGAAGTTTTTGTAAAGTTGGTTACAGGTATCTGATTCTATAATCTGGAACTGGTTCCTGACATCAACAGTCGGGTACTTTGGTACCCAATTCCAATGCACTCCTCTATCACTAAATCGTAATATTAGCCTTGCAATCGAAATCATTTTCTTTCTTTTTTAACAAAATATATTTAAAACTACTTATGGTAGCTGCACTCTGTGCTTCAATATTGAGTTATATCATTTGCCGACGTATTTATATAAACACTGTATACTCAATGTACATGTAGTCTTGAGGGATTGTAAGAAAAACTATTACTCGGGTGGGACTCGAACCCACGATCTGCTTACTAGCTAGCCAACCCTGGCTAGCTTGGTGGTCGAGTGGTAAGATGTCTGCACTAGTAGTAGTCAGCACTAAGTAGCAGGCAGAGTTGTATTCAAGTCCCTGCAAGTCCTCGCAAGTCTAGCCTTGAATGCAAGGCTGTGCTGTATGCAATGTGCGATCATCACTTTGTATAGACCACACTGTACTGTATGCGCCCGGCCCATGCACTGCCGTGATAGACCACTCGCGTGCTTTGTCAGAAGCACAGCTACCCTTGATCATTCTGTTTACTTCCAAGTATTGTAGTTGGTTATGTTAATCAGAATGTGCTGCTTTCGATCAACGGTCGTGTTCTAAATTCATAGTGATTATTGACGTACTCACCCCTACCTCCTCATCTTCCACCCCATTCCTTCCCCCCCCCATATCCCCCCCCCATATTCCCCCCCCCCCCATATCCCCCCCCCATATTCCCTCCCCCCCCATATTCCTCCCCATCCTATATTCCTCCCCCACCTCATTTCCCAACCTCATTTACCCCACCCCACCCCCATTCCCCCAACCCCATTCCCCCAACCCCATTCCCCCAACCCCATTCCCCCAACCCCATTCCCCCAACCCCATTCCCCCAACCCCATTCCCCCAACCCCATTCCCCCAACCCCATTCCCCCAACCCCATTCCCCCAACCCCATTCCCCCAACCCCATTCCCCCAACCCCATTCCCCCAACCCCATTCCCCCAACCCCATTCCCCCAACCCCATTCCCCCAACCCCATTCCCCCAACCCCATTCCCCCAACCCCATTCCCCCAACCCCATTCCCCCAACCCCATTCCCCCAACCCCAATCCCCCCACCCCATTCCCCCCACCCCAATCCCCCCACCCCATACCTCATTCCCCCCACCCCATTCCCCCCACCTCATTTTCCCCACCCCATTTTCCAAACCCCATTTTCCCCACCCCATTTTCCCCACCTCATTTTCCCCACCTCATTCCCCCCACCCCATTTTCCCCACCCCTCTGGTAGCATGTCATGGGTTTCCTGAGTGATTTTATTTCTTCTTACAATTACTTATGATAACACTGAGAATACAGTCTTTATAAGAATACATGTATGTCAGTAAAGAGAAAAACTCAATATTGAATCAACATATACTCCACCTGCATGATATTATTCATACACCGCATGGCAAAATAGTTTGCTTCACAGCCTCATGCTGCACGCTTTAAAGGTTGCACACTAGTAAAACATGACCAACTGAGCTATCTTGCCCTATGTCGGCGGTCTCTCAAATTGAAGTCATAAATACCAGAATGCCGTGTGGCCAGAGATCTCGTCCAATTTTACGATACAACCTGGGAAACTGCCAACATAGGGCAAGATAGCTCAGTGGGTAGAGCACCGGTCCAGTATTCCGGAGGTCGCAGGTTCGAGTTCGCCTCGCCAATTTCTTTGTTCACTTTGAAATTTATGCACATTTACTTTGTCAGTTTCCCTTGTGGTTTAATTGTGTATTATAGGATATAAAGTCTTATTCTCATTGAGTGATCCCCAAGATTCGCTTCCCAGGTTGTATCGTTAAATTCGACAAGATCCTTGGCCACACAGCCACCGAACAGAGATACTGACAATTTGGGAGACCGCCAACATAGGGCAAGATAGCTCAGTTGGGTATTTTGGAGGTCGCAGGTTCGGGTTCCGCCTTGCCAATTTCTTTGTTCACTTTGAAATTTAGGGCTAAAAATGTTCTCAGAATTTCACAGTAATACAAGCTGGCAGTCTTGTGCACGGCTCAGAGTTGTAATCGAGTCGATCTCAAGTTGATCATAAGTCAATCACAAGTCATTCAGTCTTTTGTCAACTCACAAGCTATTTAATTATTATTATTATTATTTAACCTTGCGACGTGCGGCCCTTTTGTTTTCACACGAACGCACGTCCGTACTTTTTTTCAAAGTCGGTTGTATTTCGTGTATAACCCCAATACTGTTCGATTTTATGGCTTTATATCAACACAGTACTTTTCCATAGTGTCTGAATATATTCAATCCCAGCTGGTGTTGTTGAATGTGGCAAGGCAACAATAGCGTGATTAATTGCTTGTGTAGGTCTGGTAAACCCAGACTTGAATAGCCCCTTTATGTACACAAAGTAATGAGATACTCGTGAGGCAGCACTTTCCTTTGCAAAAAGCTTTGTCACCGGTTCAACCAGGGTTCAAGCGGCACTTACCATGCTATTCGGCATGCTTTGAACTAAGAATACATGAAAATTGCGATATTTTTTTTTCAAACAAATGATGAAAAATCAAATTTGTTTTTACGGCGAAGTGACTTCGAAAAAAAGCGTGGTGGCACGTCGCAGGGTTAATCGGCCAAATCGCAAACACACAAGCAATCCACTAAATGAACTGAAACATAATTTAAAGGAACTTTGACAAAAGCATTCCTTTGTTATTGTTCCGCTTGGTGCTTCTGAATTGACTTGTAAATGACTCGATCTACAACTCTGGCATGGCTTCCCTCTTTTGTTTACACACCCACAAGTTCATGGCCCACAAAATGCTCTAATACATACATGTACATGTTGCGGAGAATTTAGAGAGAATTTAAATTTTCAACTGATTTACTGGTGTGCAACCATAACCCTATATCCTCCAAAAGCCTCCTTGCAATTTTGGAGGATTTTGGAGAATTGAGGATGAATGTTAGAAAATTCAAAACAAAATGTCAATTGTTTTTGAAGGTTGAATTGTGTCAAGTTCGTTATTGACTGTACCATAATAGAACCCTGCATTTTGCTTGATATCATACGCACTGCTTCTGAATGTCATCAGCACTGCCTCAACCCATTACTGCGATAGGTGGAGGATTTTGGAGGATTGAGGCTACCACCTCTTTACTGAACAAATTCAAGAAATGATGGATGATTTCAGAGGATTGAGGATGAATTAAATTTTAATTTACATGGTGGTTAACTGGAGGATTTTGCAGGATTGAGGATGGTTCCTTGACAAAATGGTCTAGGGAGTTAGGGATAATGTATGTACTGGTATTAATGTACGCCTAAAAAGCGGGCAAATTGTTAATGTTCACTATTTATTTTGTATTTTTTTTTTTTTTTTGGGGGGGGGGGATAAGCTTTAACTTGAATCATTTAGGGTTTAAAAGTATGGTAAGTTGTAGTGGTAAGAAAAAAATGCTGACTAAAAAATGTTCAAAGTTTTCTGACAATGCTTCTGGCAAGTGCTCCTTGGTTTTCCCAAATGCATGTTTTTTGTGTCAATTCATTCAAATCTCTCTTGCTATTGTTGATCATGTTTGCTGTGGTTTGCAGAAAAGAGGTTTCCACACCAAATCACATGAATTACAGTCTGTCCCACAATGATTAGTACTCATTATTTTTTTTATCAAGAAAATCAATGACATTTGGTTCGCTGTTTTAATAATCAACTTTGGGAAAAACATTTCATAAGATGTTTCAAAACCATTGGAGAGCATTGGTTCTGCAGAATCCAGAAATATAAATAACTCAATTTTTTGAAAAAATCTAGTTCCCCAGTTCTGACGTATTCATTATTACATTGTAGGGTTCACCACATCATCAACATCTTCATTTTGTATTTTTCTATGTTCCTCTTTGCCTTGTGTGGTTAGCTACGAGCCAGGGCCTAGTGGCTGGGGTGCACCTGCATCCACGGGGGCAGCAGCAGCGCACACATCCTCATCCAACCAACCACCAGTCGGCCGTGATGGCTTTGATTCCCCTCCCCCATCTGTAAGTACATGCACACGCATGGTCCAGATGATGATGTTCCCATGCATTAATGGTGTCCACATGATGCCATTCACATGTCCACATGCTATTCACATGGTGTCCACATGCCATTCACATGATGTCCACATGTCATTCACATGCTGTCCACATGTCATCATCATATTTATCCACTTAATCAAAAACAAATGATTTACAGACAGTATAAATAAACGTATACGATCAAGTTGATTTTTTGCAAAGAATGCTTTGTGGCATCAAATTCGTGGAAGATTGCCTTGTGCTAACAGTTTCATCACGTTGAGTAAATGTTCACAAAATTTTAATACATATATAATGCATTGCTAGTAACGTTTACATATTTTCCATTTGCTGTTTTGTATTTTAAAATGTTTGTTTTTTGTTCTGAACTATTATTCAGTATACCCTTGCAATGAGCCGCGACCGTCAACGACGTCACTAGAAACAGAGCCCCCGACATCGGCAAACGACTCGACTCAGCTGGGCAGTCTTGTTGGATATGCACGCCACAATTATACAATTGTAGTTCCAAAAGTCACTTAATTTTGTCTTCCTCTAAAAGACAAGAAATGTTACTTCGACTTCCCTGTTAATCCCTAAGGCATCTGTGCTTCTCACATGCAGCAGTTCTGTCCATCTTGCCTAAATGTCATATTACACTGTAAGTACAGTCAAACACCTTTTATAACAAGTTCCTTTGGACTTTACAAATTACGTTGTTTTAACAATTACCTTGTATTATCTGTAATGGGAAAACAAAGACAGGACCTATATTTGTTCCTTGTTATAAGCAAATAATCGATTAACAGTGCTTTTATTATCAGGGTTCGACTGTATCCTCAATAAATTCACTGCACTACAATAAATTCACTACACTGAAAACCTGTGCAAAATGTCATGACCCTCTATAACCCTTTCCTTACCACGTATTTTTAAACACTATGCTCAATATGTCAAGTAAACTTGGTGTTAAGGAAAGGAATACGGGGTCCCCCAGGAATACAACTGAAAATATCGCCAAGCCTATAAGCACTATTTAGGGGCGTGGATTAAATTTGGTGACAGTTTATGCATGTGCACATAGATATATATTGTTATGTAACCATTTGAGCAACTTTTTCCTCTGTGGTTATAAGCATTTTTTTTGCGATGCTTACTGCTTACGGTCTCTATGAAATAGACAAAGGCTCAGTTAGCAGAACTGTGCTTTATAGCGGTACCATGAAATTGGGTCCTGTTAGTTTCCTACCGTATTGTGTATTTATCCCCAAAGCACATGGTTCTTGCCTTGCTTGAAAATTGAATGGAAATATTGAGAAACTTTTTTTATAACACCATTTTTTTAAAACACCTTAAATTATGGCTGTAAAAATATGCTTGTTTAATCTTTCACACTTTTTTGAAGCTGTCTTTTATTGTATGGTGAAGATTTGGAAACCATTTTTGATACAAAAAAAATTTCACACTGGACAAATCTGTCACTAGAGTAAGAATGTTTAAGGATTCTACTTTTTCTAAAACCTGGCTGTAAATGTCTTTTAATACATGGATCTATGTGTACAATCTGCTAAGTTTGTTTGTATGTTGCTCTTTGTATAAAATCGGTATACAAGTGCCTGTGCATGGTGAGAGGTTTATGACAATTGGCTCCCCAGTAGAAAAATTGAAAATGAAATATTTCTGTAATGTTCTGAATTTTCGTTTTCCCCGACAGTGTTTGAATATTGACTTGGCAAAGCCCAAATGAATAGATTTTGATATAAATGTCAGTCAACGTCATCTTTCTTTGCATTTGGTCTTTATAGGATAAGTTCATTTTTAGCTCACCCAGGTTGACATGGGTTAGCCCCGTGTCGTTCGTTTAACTCTGACGTCATACTCGGGGCTGACCCGGGTCAGCCACCACAGACCCTGCTCAGGACCACTTTCAGGCAGGTAGTTTTACATGTATATCACTGTCACGGTAAGTTGACCGGGACATTAGTCTACCGCGCATTCCTATTGGATTTTGTTCATTCTACATACAATTAGTGATACATTAACCCCAAAAGTCCAATGAGAACACAGATTTAACCAGTTCGCGCCGGATGATGTGCATACATGCAAACTATTTCTGGAATTGCAAAACGGATGACGGATAAACACGTCACAAGCAAGGTTTGTGAAAAAAACCAATATTCCCTGTAAAAAACTGGTTAAGAGTGTCATTTAGTACATGCATGCACACACACACACATTACCTAGCATTCACTGTATTTTCACTAAAAACCTGATTAAAAATTGTCATGGAAATATTTGCATTTTACAATTTTATTCACCAACATACAATTTTTGCTCCTGTCCGAACTGTACCTATTGAAACCATAATTAAAACAACATTCTTTCTAATGAGTTTCTTGATAAATAAAGGTTCACAGTAACCTATTTGGTATTTGCATAATTATACAAACAACTGAAATTGGTTTAGATAAAATTTTAGTATATAACACTGGCACTATTTACAGTTGCATGTTAAATTAATAAATACAATGTTGTTCAAACACACTTTGCTTTAAAACACATTGCATCATTGACAATTCCACTTTGTGCACTACAGCAACATGAGGTTTAGCAAAACAAATGTTTAACTATATTTACGGAAACCCACAATACAATACATACAGGTGTTTAAGTTTTATCGTACAAAAATATGGTATTGTAAATACTATATAGTTGTTATCGTTCTGGGTATACTGCATGTAAATGCAAAAAATAAAGTGCAACAGTTGCTAAATTAATGGTAAATAGTGAATTGTTATATATGGGTCTCAGTAGAGGAATACTCTTTTTGTTTCCATTGATTGAACCTGGTGTATTGTAGTATATTGTTTTTATTTTGGTAGTGTTCTTGAGGTTTGTATTCCTCTTTTTTCCCCATTTTCTTTTTCATTTAAAATTAATTTGATGAATTATAATTTGAATTGGCGCCCGCTCGTTAGTCCGGAGGTTTATAAATCCAAAGGTCTGATTTCCTATACCGGTACCTGGGGTTTCATTAGTTAGAAAACATAATACGGTTCGTTTAATAATCTGAGCATTTAATGTGAAAGTCAATACCTTCTAATGTTTGCATTCCTGTGGAGACATGGTATTATATTCTCCCCGTTGTCTCTGTACTATTTATAGTATATAGTATACCATTTGTCAGTTGTGCATTTTTATCGTTTGAAGCAGCAAAAATTATCAAATTCTATATAAAAAAAGTGCTTGACAACTATCCTGGTGAAGTTTTTATCTCTGTGAATGCTGTATGTTCCGAGAAAATAACATTGTAAGATTTAGATTTTGAACCAAATACCAATGGACATTTCTAAAAGTGCATCTCCGAGATGCATTTTGGACAACTTTCATTGTTTTCTTTAAAATGACAGCATGCCAGAAGGAATAATTTTACAAGGAGTTTAGAGTCCTGAATATCTTTACATCAAGTAAGTTTTGAACACAAATTTAGTTGGTTACTTTTGGATAGTTGCAAAAGGTATACTATCCTTTTAAGCATACCCCAAAGCCTTTATTGTATTCATGTCTCCATAGGGTGGTAAAGGTCCGGGAATCCACAAGCTTGATCCTTGGACTTTTGAACCTCCATATTAAAAAAAAAATCAAACTATCGAGCGGTAACTTTTAAATAAAAGAAATGTCTGCTGACTTTTAGACAATAGCCTGCATTCGAATTCACTTGGTAACAGCTAGCAAATTATACATGTGTTTATGGAAACGGCTGAAGTCACTTCCTGTATACTTGTTTGTTTCTGTCAGCCTAAGCCTGTGTCCAAATTACTTGGCTATACGGCTTAAAATTACACACGAATCTATGTAGAGCGGCTGCAGCCGCTACCATAGACTTTACTTTTTTTCAATTTGCAGCCGAGCAATTCAGACAACTGCTTTAGCCAATTAAATTTGGTGCAGCTATATGTATGCCAAATTAAGAAACTCGTTTGTAAACTGGGTTAAACATAAATTGTATTGCAAATTTAATTTATTCTGTACTGCTCTGTTGGTAGCCGAACAAGTTTTTAATAGCTTGATTCCATGTTGCCATGGTGCAGGTTGTTTGTTGTGCTTTGGTTCCTCCAGATATTTTGCCAATGTGTGTGTGATATGGTACTACATGTATATAACGACAAAAATGCATTTATTTTGTGTTCACAATCACAGTAGGAAATAAGGCTTCCACTTTTAAATTATACATGGATGAAGATTTTAAACCATAATGGTAGCAACATTTGTTCATTTACGTGACCAATTTGGCAAATTTGAACTGTTGCATGTAAAGTTTTGTTTGACCCAAATTTGGTGGTGCAAGTAAAATCTCTCAGAAGGGTGGAGAAAACATTCTGGTTAAAAGCTGTTGAAAGCCTAAAGGTAGTATAGGCCTACACCATTTTCTAACATAAAACAAACTACTGAATTATTAAGAAATATCTTACTTGACTGCAAGTGAATAACATTCTCGAACATTCTGTGAAATCGCGGCACATGATGCGATGTAGTTTTCAAGAAGTTGAATTGTTGAGGTTGAATTGTTCTTATTATTTGTTAACGATTGCCGGCCGGCAATTGTAAAAACCTGGCTATGTTCAAACACTGCCCCATAGTTATTAAATTTGTCTAAAGAAAATCAAAGAAGCAGACAGCAAGAAACACAAACCTTTAAACAGGTCGGCATCACAATATTTACTGTGAAATTTGAATCCCCTATTAAATCCATCCATTTTCGAAAACTACAGCAAAAGCAAATGGTGTATAGGCCTACTACCTTTAAGTTAAAATAAATGTAACAAGTCAAAGTAAGTGAAAACGTAATTTTAATTGGTGCACCTGGAGATAATGTTTACATGTATGTCCTTTTTAGCTCAGTGTCACAATTATCAAAATGTTTAAAAGAATGTCAAAGAGTTTTATGTATAGCAAATGCACAGCCTTGTTTTTTGTACATTTGAATACAAGTACATGTAGAATGGTTAATTTGAAACATCCAAGCCTGTAATATTAGCATTTGTCACCGACACAGGACATTTGTATTTATAATTTGTTTAAAGAAAACAATAATTTGAACATTCCGATGTCAAATACTAAATAAATTTTAAGGGCTATACAAAAATATTACTTTAAAGGAATAATTTTAAACCCATTTTGTATGGGTTAGCTGGCATGTGCTACTTTTTTGCTTTTATTCATGGGAGGGTGTTGGACTATCTTACACCCCAACTTTAATCACAACTTCTGATATTTCATTGAGGTTAGGATCATGAACAAACTTGTTTAAATTGTTAACTTGAACTTCTCTGTAACTTCCTGAATTACCATAACATTTGATAGTTTTTTAATAGTCCACTGTCTTTCATTTGATTGTATAGTTTTTGTGGGTTTCTTTGGCGGATTTTTGTTTGCTTGGAAGACTTTGTTTAATTAATGTTTACTTTGACAAAGACTTTTAATTGGTAATCCTGAGTACTTGCTAGTGCATGGCTCAAGAATGTATTTAAGTTAAAAAAAAAATGGAAACGTTGGAAACATCTTCCTCTCAACCTGTGATAGAATAATAGATCGATCCATTAAGCCCCGCCCCATTTTTTTTTACCAATCAAAGCCGTGTCTGTGCAACCACATGTATGTCAGTGTCCAAATTACTATGGTTACGCCTTCAAATTGTACACAAATCTGTTAGAAGTGCATGCAACCGCTTAACATTGTATGTGTGTAATTTTAAGCCAGAGTCGAGTGATTCGGATTTGCAAATTTCTATCATGTGTTTTCTTGCACACGATTTAGCCTTTATTCAAATTGCCCTTATATTGATCACCCTGACTGTTGTCACCCACGTGTGCACTGTGAGCTTGGCTTAAACGGTATGTTACAGATGTAACGCATTGTAGGAGTCTAAACTACTTTTGTTTACTAACCTACTTTTGTTGACCTGGGTAAAATTGCACATTGTTATTTGTAAGTTTAATCAATATCGATACATTATATCTATCTAATACATGTAATTGTGTCTTATAAACCTGTCTTTCACCACTTGAAAGGAGACGAGCATTGAAGAATTGTGTTGGGGCAAAAAGAGCCGTCTTAAAATAGATACATTTTTTGACAACTTTAAAAACTTAAAGGAAGCCTGTTAGTTTGTTTTCTTTGGTGTTTTGGGGTTTTTTCGGGGTTTTTTTCTCGTTTTTTTCGGGGGGGGGGGGGGGGGGGTGGGGGTGTATTTAAATAGCGAACACAATGGTGCAACGTGCATTATAATGTAGCGTTTAAAGGTCGTGTACACCATTTGCAGACGTCCAAAAGTTTACTACCAAATTCATTTTTCAGAAAATCAGATTTTGATGACGTCACAAATTTTTCGATTTGTTGTGCCTTTACCGATGACCTAACAAATCTAACACAATTTTGTTTTTAGAGGTGAAAAAAATTGAAAAATCAACAAACAAATCACACGATGACGTCATGATGTCACTTCAATTTTCATCTATAACATTTTCGACTATCTATATGCAAAGTTTGAACCAATTCGGGCGTGTAGATTTGTAGGTATACATGTAGGACATTAAAATAATTTCAAAAAAGCTAACAAGAACAAGTGCCTTGCCTTTTTCTTAGCATCCATGATTCTAACATTGTAGACAGGTCAGTTAAACAATACGTTCAACAATACAACCCCCCTCTGTTCGTTATAATTCGAGCAATTGCCAATGGTGTATACGACCTTGAAAATTGATAGCATGTTGGTTAAACACTAAATATATGTGCCTGATGCCATTTACATTATGTATATTTTTTGGTAAATGTCATGCTGAAATGTGATTACACAGTTTTGGTTGTCCAAATTTCTTGGTTGCTGTTTGCAGTACTTACACAATACATATGGAAGCAGCTTAAAACCCTAACCCCTATAAGGGGTATTCTGCGAGTTGCTTTTCACACGCATCATTTGTTAAAGTGTCAACCTTGCTCAGTGCGAAAGGTCCACCTGCTGCACTTTGTTGCGTGTGGAAGGGTTAGGGAGCATGATGTGATTTTGCATTCCAAGCGGACACGGTCCTTAGCAGGATGAGATTTCAACAACAAATTCCAAAATCACATTCAAATGCGCCAAATTCACATCCACTGGATTCACATCCACTTATTAACCCAAGATGTGAATTTGGACCGAGGATGTCAATTTGGATGTGATTTTGGAAATCTTTTGTTACAATCACATCCGGCTAAGCACCGTGTCCGCCATGAATGCAAACTTGCATCATGTTCTTTTCTATTGTAACTATTTACACATGTAATACTGCCGACTGTAGCCAAGTAATTTGCAGGCTTTTATTTGAATAACAAATCTTGAATTTATAGGGCACCAAACCAGCATAAATTAACAGTAGAACCAAGACATAACGACGTCACACTTTGTGATAGACGTGCGCTTTCCAATAGGTCTTGTCACCAACTTGGTCCAATAGGAAGGCATAGGCCTACATGTAAACTAAGAATAGGTCAACCGTCTTTTTTTATCACTCGATTTTTAAATTTTGAAAATGTAAATGTTTGCGCTTGCCTTGAAGTTGACGAGAATAAAGATGGTCCGGTTGTGGCAAAATACCACGAGTTAATACGAGTTTACTTCAACTACCTCTACCAACACACCCATAATACGTAAACACCGGCAATCGTGGACCTCTATTGTCCCTTTTTAGTTTGTACTTTTTTCGGAAGGCCTCACATGTTTTGTACACGATTTGTTTATGCCCTGTCCCTACTCCACGATAGCCGGTGTTTACATACACATTTACCTTGCATACCCACTGTAGCCATTCCTTGGTTTTCATGTAGTAGTAGTATTCCGTCGAAACGACGAAGACGTCCTCACAAATCTTCACTGGAAGTCATTGTTGATTAGTCATTGCTGATTAGGATGTACCCGCATGTGACAACGTAGGCCAAATTCTGAGGCACAACGTCTTCCACAGACCTTGCACGGAATACCGTCGGAAGGCCTCACATAGGTTTTGTACACGATTTGTTTATGCCCTAACCCAATTGTCCCTACTCCACGATAGCCGGTGTTTACATACACATTTACCTCGCATACCTACTGTAGCAATTCCTTTGTTTTCATGTAGTAGTAGTAGTAGTAGTAGTAGTAGTAGTAGTAGTCCGTCGAAACGACGAAGACGTCCTCACAATCTTCACTGGAAGTCATTGTTGATTAGTCATTGCTGATTAGGATGTACCCGCATGTGACTACGTAGGCCAAATTCTGAGGCACAACGTCTTCCACAGACCTTGCACGGAATACCGTCCCCAGGAGGGGGGCGCTGCTGCAGCTCGTGCCTCCGAAACCTGCGCACCTCCCTAGCCTGCGTACGCTTGGTCTCGAAGACATCGACGGCCTGATGACACCTGGCACGCCACAGACTACGGTTGGCTACAAGCGTTTCCAGCTTCCCCGGAGGAATGTCACACTGCTTCAGGATAGCATGAAGGTGATCCTTGAATCGATTCTTTTGGCCACCCACTTGGCGTTGTCCCTCAGGGAGCTCTCCATATAGCAGCTTTCTAGGGAGGCGGTTTTCAGGCATTCTGATGGCATGACCGATCCATCGCAGCTGACGTTGGATGATCATTGCATCATTGCTCTGACAGTTGTGCGACACCGGCAAGTCGGAGTCGAAATAGGGACGAGGAAGAACAGCTTTCGTTTACCATTGGTTTATTCTGTAATAAATGTAGAGAAGAGAGCAGATATTACAACGATGTTGATCCTCTAGCATTTCAAACGTGAATGTCAGTGTGTCAATAATCTTTAAGTAATTTACATAAATGAGACACAACTAGAACTTAACAAAATGCAATAATTATCAAAAGAGAAGTTAATCCAATCAGACAGTTATAGCATCAAAAACCATTATGAATAAACACGTTAGCAATATATTAATTCAAACGATGTGGCGTTCCCGCCAAAAGGTAAGTATCGGCCGCCATCTTGCTGCCACTCCTTGGACTCAATTAATTAATGAAAATACACTGTTACTATAAACCTTAGAGGATACTGCGAATCTGAGGATGTAATAATACTAATAAAACGAACTCTAGTTGATTAAGATAATGTGAATAAATGAAGTGATGTATTTACCTGTAATAAATGTAGAGAAGAGAGCAGATATACAACGATGTTGATCATCTAGCATTTCAAATGTGAATGTGAGTGTAAGGGCTTGTGAGGGCGCCAGTGGAGCCAGTGAAGTCAGGTAAGATTTACATAATAAAGGTAAATTTATATAAATTTACATAATAAAGGTGAATGGCGGATGGATACAACAGGTACGGATACAGAGTTGCACGTAATGTACCATAATTAAGGAATAAACTAAATTTAAAAGGGGGGGTATCTTTTTAACTGTCACAGTTGGAAGACTGTAATACCAGAATATGAGGGATGCGATCAGCCCAAGTGATACCAAGGATGCGTTGCAATGATCGAATGTGAAATGTCTCAAGGCTGCGTATGTGAACTATGTACAGGGTCCAGGCCTCACGGCCATACAGCAGGATGGAGATACAGATGGCGACATATACAGCAACCTTTGTTTTTGTGTTGTGGTCTCTGTTCATGAAAACACGGCTTGAAAGCCTACCAAAAACTCCAGTGGCCCGCCGGATTCTGTCGTTGATTTCATCGTCGATGGTGCAAGATGATGAGACAATACTCCTGAGATAAACAAACTGGTCAACCTGCTGCAGATCTTCATTGCCAGTGCTGAATGTGACATCTGGTGTTGGGTTGTTATGTCCAGTCATCTGAAGGAGGACTTCGGTTTCACGGGCATTAACAACCAGACCTGCGCGGCTATACGTGTCGGTCATGACTGATATAGTGTGCTGTAGAGCAGTTGCTGTATGGGATTGGAATGTGGCATCATCGGCATACTGAAGGTCCAGTACGGCATCAGTGCTGGTCTTGGTCCTTGCCTGCAGTCTACGAAGGTTGAATATGCTACCATCCAACCTGTACCGAATAGGCACTCCATCAATAATGTTGAGACTGTGACGGGAAAGCAACTGCAGCAAGGTAGAGATTTGACATCACTGGAGCCAAGACACATCAGCCCTGCTTTACTCCTACGTTGACAGGAAAAGGGTCGAAGACCAAACCACCTGCAATGACACGGGCTGACATTCCGGTGTGGAACTCTTTTCAAGACAGCAGTAAATTTGGACGGACAACCGCACTTGGCAAGAATATTACACAAGATGTCACGATTCACCGTGTCGAATGCTTTTGCAAGATCAATGAAAGCTAGATACAGGTCTTTGTGTTGTTCTCTGCATTTTTCCTGTAGCAGACTGTTTTGGACAGCATGTCCACCGTACTTAAACAGCTCCCCTGGTAGGCCATCAGGCCCAGCAGCCTTGGTTTTTTTTTAAGTTGAGACACGCCTTATGAACTTCCGGGAATGTCGGTATCCGGTCAAGATCTTGAATATGTGGCAAAGTAGGTAGGCTGTCTATAATGCTGGGATCAGCAGGGTTGACACGATTCAACAGCTCGCTGAAATGCTCAGTCCAGCGTGAAAGAAGACCCTGACGATCTATGATGAGGGTGGTACCATCAGCAGAACGCAAGGGGGTACACGTAATACGAGCAGGGCCATAGATAGCATTTTGTCAAGGCCTTCGTGGCTTGGACAGCTTCGCAGAGTCGCGATCCCAAGCGACTGGAACCGGAGATTTAGATCCGAGAGGGCCTTTTTCAACTTGTTTGCGGTTTCTTATGTGTTTCTTTATAATCTCGATGTTTGCTACCCAAACGGTAGCAAAAGTCCAAACCAATCAGAAGCGACGGTGGTCAGCGGGTCAGCATACATTAACAAATTGTGATTGGTTAATCGTTCAGCACTTTACTTGTTTGCATACAAGTTATGAATAATGCACGTTTCATACTCTATGAATAATTCATAAAAAACGCAAACAAGTTGGAAAAGGCCCTCGTGGCTTCGCCACTCCACTCGCGGCGTGGTCTCTCGTTCCAGTCGCTTGGGATCGCAGCCACGAAGGCCTTGACAAAAGGCTAGGCCATAGATTGTTTTGATAGAGTCATACAAATTATGAAAATCATTGGCATCGGCAAAACCTTGAGTCTCAGCCGCCTTTTTGCTCCACCAGTCATTCTGCATCCGCCGTAGGGACGACTGAGCCTCGGGTCGTAATTGGGCATATTTGGTACGAAGGATGGACGATGAAGGGGTATTAACCACAGCAGCATGATCCTTGTTTGTCCTCTGAAGTAGCTCATGTATATCAGTGACATTGTCGACGTGACGAGTGCCTAAATACCGATATGGTGGTAGCATGCATGCTCGAAGAGATATTTTCCCACTCTTGTGTTAGAAACTCGCAAGGATGGTCAGCGACACGGTCAGAGATGTCGTTTAAAGCTGCATCAAGAGCTGCATGGAGCTCGAACAGCTTGTCTGGATTCTGGCAATATCTGCGGTTAATTTGTTGCTTTCCCCATAGCCTTGGTCATCAAGGCGCGTTCGTCGTTATCCGTCTGTCGTTATCCGTCCAGAAATACACGCCACGCGCGCCCCGCATAATGCGCTCGCGCTCCCCGTGCAACGATACAGCGCAAACAGCGACCTCATACGGCCACTATTTATGCAAATTAGCTGAAGCTACTTTTTCGCCTTAGATCGACGGTTTTTGAAATCTTATGTTTTTCCTATATTTTGCGCCACATTTCTAGCGCATGACCTTGTATGCGAATACAGATAAGTCTAGGCGGGCTAAGATGTGGAGTGTCCAATCACAACGCGGTTGAATCCCGACGTCGTCAAATTTGATGCAGTTACTTATTTGCAGCATGACATTTAAGACAAAATGGCGGATATTCAGCGTCGTCCGTCGTCCGAAGATCTGTCATGTTGTTTGAATTCTGCAGCGAAAATATTCTCCCTCGAAGATTTTAGACCCGAGCAGCGAAAGGCCTTAGAATCCTTTCTTAGTGGTCACGATGTTTTTGTGAATTTGCCGACAGGTTATGGGAAATCCGTCATTTTTCAGGCAGCCCCATTTTGCTCGGAGCTCGCACGTACGGCCAGGTACTCAGCGTTTTTCAGCGTGTTTGGTCAGTTTCTTATCGCCGCATAATCGGCATTATACCCAGGCATGCTGTTCTGTGCGTTATCGCCACATTGTCCAAGCATGGTCCAACGCTGTGGGGAGGGGGCATGTTTACGGCTGCAGAACCAACCTTAAAAATGATCGCAATATCGTAATTTAAACAGGGACAAGTGTCTTATATCCTCAATAACTGAACTAATTATTTCCTTGGCAAAATTCCACCGGCAAGGCATTTAATTATCAGAGTTCCGCGTTTTACCGATCCCGAGGCACGTTTTTCAGATCAGCTGGATTAGATGTGTGCAATATAATGTAGGGCCGAGTTCGACACGTTTCAATAAAGTCGCGGCCTTCTCCAGTCGCCGCGGTTGAAAACTCAAAACTAAGCAGCTAAACACAACTAGTTTTGACCATAACATTGTCAACATTCAAGAAAATACCCAGCAAAACTAGCGACCCTCACCAATCAAGCAAGATCAGTTCAAATCTTTAATTCCTACAAGCCTTCGTAAAAATCACTCAACTTTCTCCGATAAAATATTATGTCAACGATGGCGGTGTTCGTAAACACTTGCGAGCTGTAGCTATGACCTTTTACCGCTAGCTCAAATTATGCAGTTTCTACGCAACGATCGACCAATAAGAAAACGACTATAAAGGTCAGCTTAACTATTAGCATAATGAGCACCGCCCCCAAAACCTCAACTTAACCATTGATCCAAGGCGTTCAAGTATCTTCAGTTAATTTGCATATAATAGTGCCGTGAGTTCCTATCATGCCGCCCCAGACTGCAAAATTTGAGACAGCTCGCAGAGTCCGGTCCAGAAGCTCACAAAAGGCGTTCTTCACATCTTCTGCAGCTTTGAGAGTCGGAGCATAGGCGTTGATTATGGTAGCGCTTCTTTTAGACATCAAGGGAATACTGAGGGTCATCAGTCGTTCGCTAATGCCAACTGGGGCCTCAGGAAGACTGCGAAGGAGTTTAGTTTGGATAGCAAGGCCTACACCGTGAATACGATTGGATTCCTCTGGTAGACCCTGCCCCAAAAAGGTGTAACCTTCACCCACTTCGGCGAGGGAGTCATTTCCAGGTAAACAGGTCTCGCTTAGAGCAGCAATGTCGATGTTATATCTGCCGATAACAATACTTGTTGTGAACTAAAACATTATTTATACAGAACCCAACTAAAGCCGGGCTCGTCGGCGCAGCAGGGGCGGGGCCTCACCGGGACGCCCACGCTCCCTAAGCCAGTCACAGGTGCCAGTCACGGTCAGTCGCAGTCACAAGAGGCAGTCACAGTCGCGGCCACAGGAGCCAGTCGCAGTCGCAGGAGCAAGTCGCAGTTGCAGGAGCCAGTCGCAGTCGCAGGAACCACATTCGCAGTCGCAGGCACCAGTCGCAGTTGCAGGCACCAGTCGCAGTCAGAGGAGCCAGTTGCAGTCACAGTCGCAGTCAAGTCTTAACATTACAGGGGTGTGCCGGGGCCAGGGGTGTGCCGGGACATGCGCCAAGTGTTGGGGGACGCCGGTGCGTCCACTTCGATTCGGAGAGAGCGCGCCCTTCCCCATATTTTGTCCGGGGCCGCTGCCGGGGCCAGGGGTGTGCCGGGGCCAGGGGTGTGCCGGGGCCAGGGGTGTGCCGGGGCCAGGGGTGTGCCGGGGCCAGGGGTGTGCCGGGGCCAGGGGTGTGCCGGGGCCAGGGGTGTGCCGGGGCCAGGGGTGTGCCGGGGCCAGGGGTGTGCCGGGGCCAGGGGTGTGGGGCTTACCCCAATAATTGTTGTAATGTAAATTGTTGTAATGTAAATTGTTGTATAATTGTTGGCGTTGTGCGCTTTCCGGTGCGGGTCTCCTGGGTGTGCGGCGGCAGAGCCCACCGTCTTGTTTGGGGGCAAACAAGGTCTTCGTGGGGGGCTGTGTAACGTTTGTGCTGGTTGGTCGATAGAGGGCACTAGAGCGATTCCATGGTGAAATCGCCTGATGCTCCCTGACGGTACGCCCGGGCAACCCCGTACTTGTGAGCGCATACGCCGAACCGGTTCTGACCGGTTCCAGTGCCGCGTGATAGCGGTTAGCTTCATGTCAGTGTTTTGACCGGCGGAGAAGTGTAATTAAACGGCTTAAGAATCACCGAAACCACAGAATACCTGTCGGAGTTTCCTTCCTGTGTGTGTGTGTCGACCCCAGAGAACGCTTTTCGTTACAATAGTGTTGCGTTCACGCATACAGCGAGCGGTCTTTATTTCTTTCCCAACCAACGCGCAGCGTTCTTGCAGCGATATGTGTGCCCTCACACAGCGCGAAGTTATCACGCACCACTACTGGTACGGTACGCGTGTATACGGTACGCTGTTGTATAGCGCGCAATGCATCCAGCATGTACTGTGTGCTATGACCTCGTTCACAGCGAGTTATGACTTAGTCGTTTTCCCTCATACTTTCCCCGCAGTCGATGTGAATTCCCCTCATATACCTTACCCCTGTATTCGACCCAAACTGACCCTTCACATTAGCGAGTGTGGACCGCTAAACCTTCCCGTGTATCTGACCCTATACATAGCGACTGGGAGCCGCTAAACCACACTGTACTGTCACGTTACACCAGAGGTCAAGTTACCCTCCCCACGCAAGAGTTTACTCCATAGAACTGTGTGTAGGTTCTCATCTAGTCTAGATACTAAGTCTTGTGCATAACCCTATGTACCGAGAAAGTTACCCCTTTCCCTTTCCTCGAGGATTACTCCCCGTAACGCACCCACGAGTATAATCCTACTTCACCCGCTCACCACAACTCTCGGACTTTCTCCTGCAAGAATGTCTAAGTCAGAACGTGTACAAATCCTCCATAGGAACATCCCCATTGACTTTGTACACGTATGCATTATTCATAACTACCAGAATCCAATGCTCTCATTGGTTAAGACGCGCACCCAAAAGCCTATATAAAGGGCGTGGAAATGGCGGAGTAGATTATTATCCGAGCTGAGCTCATACACAGAGCTTCGTTCCCAGCATGAGCTGTATGCTCTAGCCACAGAGCTTCACTCTCTCAATACTCAGATAACATGTAAGGCACAAACTAGATCTTGTATATAGTGCGCCCTCTATTGTGATGTAAATACTTCTGAATAAACCAGTAGTATAGTGTGTGTAAGATGCTGTATCTTGACTCTTATTTTGATAACGCCTCTACCCAAGTGAGACGTTACAATATCAATGATATGACAATGATCAGTGTTCAATGTAAACTACTCCTTTATGCGGACAGCGTTCTCCTGGTTTCCGGCAAGGATCCCAGTGATATTGCTAAATCTCTTAGCATGGAATTAGAATTATGCAGTCAATGGCTTATTGATAATAAGCTCTCTCTGCATTTGGGCAAGACTGAGACCTTTCTTTTTGGAACAAAAAAACAAGATTTTAGACACCTTAGGTACTATTTCAAAATTTGGAAGTCGGAACAGAAAGATAGCGGAACTCCGACTTCCGATCCTGTCGGACCTATCGATAAGGCGAACGAAGTGGAACATAAAAGCAAAGAAGCCTAGTGTTTGGTAGTCAGGAGTATATTGCAAAGGGTTATAATAAATTGCGCTATGTGTCCAAAGATCAACGAGCTGGCCATTTGACAGCATTTGGTAATGGTTTTGACAGGTTTTTTTTTACAGGTGAACAAAATGTTTTCAGCACTATTACATTTGTTCATGTAATTTATATTTTGTTCTCCATTTTTCATTGTTTGTTTGTTGTTTAATTACGTGTTGTTTTTTGTTGTCTTTGTGTTTGTCCTGGTTTGTTTTGTCTTGCAGTATATTTTCTTGTTTTATGTTTTGCCCCATGTTGTGCAATTGTCTTGTCCTTTTTTTTTTTTTTGGTTTAGTGTGCTTTTGTATCCTGACTTGTGGGCATTGTCTCGTGTCTTGTTTTGTTGTTTGTCTTGTCTTGTTCTATTTCGTTTTTTTATAATATGTATAAAGTCTATAGTGGGGCAGATAGGGAAATATTTAGGGGAATTGTGCCTTTTATGGTACAATCATGACATTTGGCACACAATCAGAGTACGTCATTGGAAATATATTTGGCTCTAGGGCCATCACAAATTTGTCCTTTGAAAAAATATAGGTAGAATAACAAGCAATGGCAGCCAATTTGAAAATGTTGCTTGTTATTGCTTGTATTCAAAGGACAATCTGTGGAGGTCCACGTCGCCAAGATATGTCTAAGTTTAAATAGATGTTTAAATCTGTGGTGGTCCTAAGGCCAAATATATTTTTCATGACACACCAAATGTCATGCTTTTAAAGGCATAATCCTAACACTCACCACCACTCAAACAATCATCAAAGCAAATAACCTAATAGTGTTTATGTTTAAATATTGTTAACCTAGAGTTAATCCAATTAATTGAATAGAATAGCAAACTCTTACAACATTACAACCAATTGAGGGAAATGAAACATCAAAACAACAGCTGTTGTGTGAATCATACTTGAACCTATTTTGTGTATATTGACACATTTTATTTTGTTTTATGTTGTGTGTTGATTCAATTTACCATGGCCACAAAATGAGATTTAACTTCCCATAAAACAGATGCAAAATTCTACAAAAACAATTTGCAAGCTTGTGTGCAACACAGCTAGAACATTGCATATTGTAATCATAATAATAATACAAAGTTCTTATAAAGCGCACATATCCTAGACACTAGATCAAGGCGCTGAACAAATTATTACACCTGGTCACTGTAGTCCAGGAAAAATATGTTTTGACCTCAAACAAATTGCAACAAATTGTTTTTCACCACAACACAGTGCACTTCTATAAGGTCCCTAGAATGACATACTAAAAATCGACAAAAATCCAAGTGGTGGAAATATGTCTAATTTGCATAAATCGTTAATCCCTGCCATGTAATATTTTGTATTCCCATATTTGGGTATATATTTTATTTTTATTTTTTGAAAAGTTTATTTTGGTGATTCTACTTACATATCCTTACTTGAATAACATTTGCAAAAGCATTTAAGTGACTGAATAATTATGAAAACATAGTAATTATCCAAAATGACAACTTTGTGACCCTATAAATGTGCGCACATTACACTTTCTCCAGATATCATCCAGTAGTCAGTATTGGTGAGCTTCAAATTCACCAAGTTGCTTACTGGCACAGTTATCATATTAAAACCTTATGAAAAATCATATGAACAATAATAACATTGTGATATTTAGCCCAGAAAACAAAAAATGGGGGAAAATGGTGTGTCTATAAATTGGGCTAAAAAGTAGTTAAAGGGTTGCCTAACATGGAATACTTGAACAAGTTCAAGGAAATCACCAAAATACATTTTAACGTAGATATGATTATTGTAAGCAACAAAAATCTTAAATTTGGGGGGTTCCCTTGAACTTGTTCAAGTCTCTCACCTTAGTCAACCCTTCACCTACTTGTTAGCCCAATTTAGGGACACATCATTTTTTCCAAGTTTTTGTTTGCTGGGCTAAATATCACAATGTTATCATTGTTCATATGATTTTCTATAAGGTTTTAATATGATAACTGTGCCAGTAAGCAACTTGGTGAATTTGAAGCTCACCAATACTGACTACATGATGATATCTGGAGACAGTGTAATATAATGTGCGCACATTTATAGGGTCACGAAGTTGTCATTTTGGATAATTACTATGTTCTCATAATTATTCAGTCACTTACATGCTTTAGCAAATGTTATTCAAGTAAGTATATTGTAACGTAGATTTCTCTGGGTTCTACACCACACACAGGAAGGACTCTTGACGCAAGTATTCTGTATTTCCGGTGATTCTCTCTGGTTTATTGTGACCTCTTGCCGACCAAAACATGGACTTCAGGCTCACGCAATCACGCGGCCCCAGAACTGGTTAGAACTGGTTCGGCGCTTGCGCAATCCAAAGGCGGGTTTCCGGGGCGCACCAGCAGGAGCCACCAGGGCGATCCCACCACCGTGGAATCGCTCCAGCGCCCTCTACCGCCCAACCGGCACGGGCGTTACACAGCCCCCCACGAAGACCTTGTTTGCCCCCAAACAAGACCATGGGCGCTGCTGCCGCACCCCGGCCAACCGCCCTGGAAAACGCATAACGCCAACAATTACACAACAATTTACATTACAAAAATTTACCTTACAACAATTTACATTACAACAATTTACATTACAACAATTTACATTACAACAATTTTTGGGGTAAGCCCCTGGCCCCGGCACACCCCTGGCCCCGGCACACCCCTGGCCCCGGCACACCCCTGGCCCCGGCACACCCCTGGCCCCGGCACACCCCTGGCCCCGGCACACCCCTGGCCCCGGCACACCCCTGGCCCCGGCACACCCCTGGCCCCGGCACACCCCTGGCCCCGGCACACCCCTGGCCCCGGCACACCCCTGGCCCCGGCACACCCCTGGCCCCGGCACACCCCTGGCCCCGGCACACCCCTGGCCCCGGCACACCCCTGGCCCCGGCACACCCCTGGCCCCGGCACACCCCTGGCCCCGGCACACCCCTGGCCCCGGCACACCCCTGGCCCCGGCACACCCCTGGCCCCGGCACACCCCTGGCCCCGGCACACCCCTGGCCCCGGCACACCCCTGGCCCCGGCACACCCCTGGCCCCGGCACACCCCTGGCCCCGGCACACCCCTGGCCCCGGCACACCCCTGGCCCCGGCACACCCCTGGCCCCGGCACACCCCTGGCCCCGGCACACCCCTGGCCCCGGCACACCCCTGGCCCCGGCACACCCCTGGCCCCGGCACACCCCTGGCCCCGGCACACCCCTGGCCCCGGCACACCCCTGGCCCCGGCACACCCCTGGCCCCGGCACACCCCTGGCCCCGGCACACCCCTGGCCCCGGCACACCCCTGGCCCCGGCACACCCCTGGCCCCGGCACACCCCTCTAATGTTAAGACTTGACTGCGACTGTGACTGCGACTGGCTCCTCTGACTGCGACTGGTGCCTTCGACTGCGGCTGGCTCTTGCGACTGCGACTGTGGTTCCTGCGACTGCGACTGCGGCTGGCTCCCGCGACAGCGACTGGCTCCTGCGACTGCGACTGGCTCCTGTATCTGGTGCCTGCGACTGCGACTGGCTCTTGCGACTGCGACTGTGGTTCCTCCGACTGCGACTGCGCCTGGCTCCTGCGACTGCAACTTGCGACTGCGACTGCGACTGCGACTGGCTCCTGTGGCCGCGACTGTGACTGCCTCTTGCGACTACGACTGGCTCAGAGAGCGTGGGCGTCCCGGCGAGGCCCCGCCCCCGCTGCGCCGACGGACCCGGCTCGGAATCGTTCCGAGTGGAACAAAACGTCTGCCGCGCCGCCGTTCACAGCATGGGCCGGGCCCCCCCCGACTCCTCTTGCGACTGTCCCTTGTGACTGTCCCTGCGGCTCCGACTGGCTTAGAGAGCGTGGGCAACGTTGACGGATCTGCTCCATTGCACTGTGTGCGGAGCAGTTCTGCCCCGTTGCTCCCCGAGAGAGCGCTGTTCTGGTGACCTGTCTCCAAACGATTCCTCGTCCCCTCTGCGTCGACGAACACAACCCGCGGACGCTCCGAGTGAAACGACCCGCCGGCTGCGCCGTCGTCCACGGCCCTGGGCGGCCCTCCCGCCGTGGGGCGAGTTGGCTGCCGTGCTATCGTGTTTTTCTGAAAACATGAACACTTCACCTGGTCTTTTCTTAGTCCTCCTGCATGCCGACCGCTGCCACCAATGTAACGTAGATTTGCCTGGGTTCTACACCACACACAGGAAGGACTCTTGACGCAAGTATTCTGTATTTCCGGTGATTCTCTCTGGTTTATTGTGACCTCTTGCCGACCAAAACATGGACTTCAGGCTCACGCAATCACGCGGCCCCAGAACTGGTTAGAACTGGTTCGGCGCTTGCGCAATCCAAAGGCGGGTTTCCGGGGCGCACCAGCAGGAGCCACCAGGGCGATCCCACCACCGTGGAATCGCTCCAGCGCCCTCTACCGCCCAACCGGCACGGGCGTTACAATATGTAAGTAGAATCACCAAAATAAACTTTTCAAAAAATAAAAATAAAATATATACCCAAATATGGGAATACAAAATATTACATGGCAGGGATTAACGATTTATGCAAATTAGACATATTTCCACCACTTGGATTTTTGTCGATTTTTAGTATGTCATTCTAGGGACCTTATAGAAGTGCACTGTGGTGAAAAACAATTTGTTGCAATTTGTTTGAGGTCAACAAAACAAAATTATGTATTTTGCCTGGACTACTGGGCCATTTTCAATCCTTAAACCATCTCAGCTCCCTGGGGAGTATACAGCCTGTGCTGCAATATATGCGCTACTAGGCTAAATCAATCACAATAACCACCTCTACCCTCACAGGTACCCATTTTACCCCTGGGTGGAGAGAAGCAATTATAGTTAAGTGTCTTGCTCAGGGACACAAGTGTCACGACCGGGACTCGAACCCACACTCTGGTGAACAGAAACACCAGAGCTTGAGTTCTGTGTTCTTATCCACTCGGCCACGACACCCTATAATACTATACAGAATATTATACATAACAAATTAACTGTTCTTCCTCTACAACAGCAACTGAATGCTAGTGATGATTTGTTATTAATTATTGAATTAAATCCTGTATCCAACCTTCGAAATCAAATCTGTTATGGTGTCACCATCAGTGATTGGAATACCCGGTGTCAGAGTCATTTCTGCGAAAGAAAAATAAAAAGGAAATACTATCCTTAGTTTATACATGCAATATACCATGGAGCTATGTGTTTATATAGCTCCATGTTTCAACTGACCGGGGGATTGTCGACGTTTCACCGTATTTAATTACCAGTCCACCCCCCCCCCCCCCCCCCCCCCCCCCTCCCTCAAACCCACGCCAGCTTGATACTCTGTTGATAGGAAGTGAAGACGTTCAGGCCAAATTGCTGCGGTTTGAACACTTTCAAGTTTCATTCAAAGTTACAACATGACATGTATGCGTTGTTCACAACGTGACACTGCAATCCAATCATCAACCCTATTTTACCACAAATATAACTACTTCAAATGCAGAACATAGCTCACGTTTTCACAATAACGTATTTTATTGATCAGTACATTGTAAAAAGTAAATAATCACCTTCAAACCGAGGAATCGGCGATTTCGAATCCCATTATTCGCAGCACGTTCGCAACTCCACGGTCCGCCATCTTGAATGTTGACGTCATTTCGAGAAGGCAACAGGTTGGCAAATGTACCCATTTCTAGGCAATATGTACCTATTTAAGGGCATAATGCCTATGTTGTTATACGCTGCAAGGTCAACTTGACCTAATAGCTAGGCAAATGTTTTTTTCTTACATTAACGTTGCTTACAACTTTAATATTTTCGGTTGCTCAATCAAAAGGTCAAAATTACTTTTTGAAAGGTACTGGTCAGATCGTCACTTAACCCATAATTGGGTAAGAAAGTACTCAACTTTTGTACCAAACACATTTACTCAGCAGATTTTGACACTTCTTTTTTAAAGTGTATATAATGTGCAATGTTAATGTTTCATTTTTCAATTTTTTTTATTTTATTTTCACAATGCCTACCTTTATTGTGGTATCGTTCTTTATGGCATGAATATAATTATAATAAAAATAATAATAATAATAAATATCTTGGAATAAGTACCCTTTAGGAGACCAATTTGCGTAAGTTTTACAGTATTAAGGAGACCAGTGTCATTAGGGAGACATTTCGAGGTCTCCCTAACGTTCCAACTACAAGAAGGAGATACATTTTTAAATATTTAACAATCCAGATCGATAGAGCAGGGTCCAAAATGCATAAATATGAAATTTCGTGAAAAAAAGCTCTAGGTAAAAACGAGTTAGGTTACAGTAAAGAAAGAAAATCTTTGTGGACGTCATTATTGAGATGTCTCCCAAACGTACCATTTTCGGTTGCCAGGAATTTAATCTTTTACAGTGTAGTAGATGACTGAGACGTGTTAACATCAATGTTATTTTCACACGTGTGCTTATGAAAGTCACCGTAGTGAAGAAACTAAGATACCGAAAAACCAATAGTGGGCGGGTGGAAAATTGAGTTGAAGAAGGGCACACATAATACATGTACTTATAAACTTTTAACTATAAACAATTACTCCGTAAACTCACATCACTGAACTACGGCAGACGGATAGTGCCACTGGATACTGATGAATATATTTGTTTTGCGAACGCGCAAGAATATATTTGTTGTACCATTTATCTGGCGGCCGCCACTTAATTATGTTGCGGCCGCCACATAATATCTGGCGGCCGTTAATGGTTCAATCACAAAATGGCAACAAGACTACGGCTATTGCGCAGTCTAAAGAATTTTGGAGCAACATTTCGATTGTTTTGTAATGATATTGTATTGAATTACAACTAACAAACCGATAAACACCGCGTTCACACTTGATTCTGCTAGGAGGATCAAAGGAGGATCTGATCTCGAAAGGGCGATCAAAGGGAGATCACCAGCTAGTGTGAACGCGATCAGAATCAGATCCTCCTTTTTGATCTCCCTTTATTGCGAGATCAAATGGAGATCAGATCCCGCAAAGGCGATCAAAAAAACAAGTGTGAACGCAGATCGAGATCAGATCCTGCAATTTAAGCTGCTCACACCCGGTGTGTCAGGTCATTAAAAAAAACCGCGAAACAAGAAATTGTAAACCACGCTTTGCCTACCACCTGTCATCGTCCGTGGCCGGCCAACGCTGTGTAATGTATATGGGGATTGTATACAATGTACATGTACATTGTGTGCACTCTATCGTGAACTGGTCCCCGGCCCCATAACCGCATGACACTGGTAACCAACATCACAGCGATTGTGCACAAAAGGTCTGCATGCATCATTCACATGCTTAATTTGCGTCCTCCAGAATTTTCAGTACCGACCTTTTTTCGTTCATCATCTAACGTTAGCATATTTTTTAGCACTCAAACAAGTTATTTTTCAATATATATATAAATTGCGCGCGCACAATCAATGACCTCGCACAGTAACCTTTGCCGTCAGCTGAACTGAACTTCCGTTTAACTATGCGAGATCAATGCGAGATCACACTTAAGTGTGAACGCGGCACAAAAATGCTTGATCTCGCTTTCGGGATCTGATCATCCTTGGACCCTCAGGTGTTTCGATTGGCTGTAAACAAATATTGCGTAACATCAAGAAAAAGATAATTCTTGTAAATTCTTACGTCATAATTTTGCAAACACAAATTCAAGCATCACTTGAGGGCGCAATAATGACTTGCTTATAACTTTGACTGTGTTCAATATTTGATTTATATCAGGGTGCACCACACCAATTCACGTGAATTACTAAACGCGCGATGCTCATTAATATTTTGTGATCCCTCAGATAGTTTTGAAGAAGAGGTCCCTGTGGCCTATATAATTATATGGGACTGATTGGACAAAGTACTTGTATATTCCAACTGGGGAAATTTTATTCACACAAAAAAAGACCAACATGTGGGTATATTTGGCATGGAGGCGGGTGGCTGGGGGCCTACATTTAGACCTATAGGCCTAAAGACTGACGACCATTTTAGGGGTGTTTTGGGGAGGGGAATATAATTGTTTTGGTAGCAAGTCAACCCTAGTGAAATTGAAAAGAAAATGGCCTTAGGGGCCTTAATCTTAAATTTCCAGTTAAAATTTTCAGTTGTCCTAGACAACTGAATATACAAGAATTCGTAAAAAAATACAAATTAGAATGTATTACTGTATACATTGTAATGCCACATTTTCACCAATATACACTGGTCAAATCGAATCCTGTGTGCAAACTGTTAGCTAATTAGCTTATTAGCTATTTTGCCCTCAGTGTGCCACATTTGTCACTGTCTGAAGCTTTGAAATCTCACCTGACTATGAATAGTGAAGTAAACTCCCAATTAAACGAGAGAAATGGAGTTTAATTAAATGATTCTACCGATCCATTACCGAAATGAGGAGTCAGCTATCTACCCTCCCTTGTTTAAATATATTATATTACAACAAGCCTATGTTCGCCCACCCTTATGATGGTGCCAGGGCTAGTGTAATGTGTATTGCTTTAAACACTGACGGTTGAGTTGGCAAGGTTCCCTTATAATAATAGGCGCACCAAGCGCTTTCTTTGCCTGGGTGCATTCCTCAAATACAGACAATGCAATTCCACCTGACACCTCATTTCGGTAATGGATCGGTAGAATCATAATTAAACTTCATTACTCTCGTTTAATTGGGATATTTTAGAATGCATCGTTTAGCCTTGACCAAGGCTATTAAGCGTGTTCCCAAGCGAGTGGTCGCTATACCGCGTACAGCTGATTTTTCCGATCCGTCTAGTCTCGATCTCTGTTCTTTTCCCTATGATCTGTCCATGCAGCACACAACACACAGCGCCCATGCCCAGCACGCTAGCCTCAAACCAGGGTTCGATACCAATACCACAGAGTAGAGGTCCATGCCAGGGCTAATTGGATTCACGCTGGCCCTGTAGACGTGTGCGTTCGACCCTGAAATGTAGTTTGGCACACTCCATTCACAAAATGGGTAAAACTAACCATGTTTGAACGTGGGCAAGCATAATCCATAAACACACTGTATTACTAGCTGCGTTATAACGCCATAATACGACGTTATAACGCTATAATACGGCGTTATAACGCCCTAATAACGCCGTATCAGGGCGTTATAACGCCGTTATCACTCCTCGAGTGTGGGCACATATCAATTTAACTTTAGTTCTTTATGCAGCATTGTTTGTATCTGCTCGCTTGTATTCTTTGTTCATCACTAACTTTGTACGGCCATATAACGCTGTATTACTATTAAAGCGTTATAACACCGTAATGTATGACGTTAACTTAGGACGCTATAACGCCGTAATTAAAAACATTTGTTCTTGGCGGAGATCAGCCACCGTAGGTAACAGAGTTCAGTAAAATCATTTATTTTCTAAACAACACTCAGTTATTTTAGACAAGACTTATTAATGAAAATATATACGTACTTTAGCATCTAACACATCACTCTCTGCCTGCATTACACACACACAAATGTATATAAACAAATGTAAATACTAAGCAAGTAAAAAACAAAAAGATATAACCAAAACTCAACTCACAGGTGGCGATAGAAACACTACATTAGCTATACGTATACATGTATTGTAAATACAAAATCGGATGAAGATGAGTCTGCACTGTCAACACAAGTTGATCATTTGGGCACAACAATTTAACCCACCATGGCAAAACCAGTCACATGTCCAAAATTTGACAATTGAAGTTTTTAGTATGAGGCAAATCTGCACAAAAAGCCTTTCAATATGATGCATATTTCATTGAATTCGGATAAAAATTGACCGAGTTAGAGCAAATTGTAGATGCTAAATCGCAAAAACGCAGTTTTGAGAAAATCGCGATTAAAGTTTGTTGTTCATTTTCAGAGGTTTTCCACTTAAAATTGCATAGCAACCATGGTTTAATTAGTCTAGAAGGAAGGTTGGGTTCCCATGTACCGTGTGGATATTTTCTAACCTACTTTTTTTGTGATCCTCAATGTGTCTGGTCAATGAATTTGTATGTTACCGATATTAAATAATGTCCCATGGGGTTCCTTTAGCGGCCATTTTGGCGGCCATATTGATAAAATATGAAAATACTCAAATCTTGATAAAACACATATCAAATTGTTCGTCTGGTCACAAGGATTAGGAAAAGGTATAGTTTTTATCACTTTCGACCAGCGATTGTGAAGTTATGGGATGAAAAGGGCCAACGGCCAGGAAAGGTCAGCTTTTAGTTTGTACAGGGGTCAAAATTCAAAGTTGGTCCGATTTTCATAAAACTTGAGTCAAATTGCTCGTCAAGCTAAGAAGATTCAGAAAAATAATAGTTTGACCTATCTATGATGTTTACTTACCATAGTAACAGGCTGTGCATGGTCACTGGTCATTTGAATGTGTTGACCGTTGACTTTCTAGCCATAACTAAACCTCGTAGATGGGCCAATCTATTTTTTTTCCTGAATATCCTTGGTGAAATCATGGCAAAATTCGCAGAATAAACTATTCACTTCATCTTCTTCGTAGGCTTTGGACAGCAGATGTCTTTTGCATCAATCATCATCACAGAATTCACGAATGTTATCATACAGGTAACTTTGCCGCACTGCATCAAGTAGGACACTGGCGTGGTGGCAGGTTGTTGGGTTGTCGTAACAGTTGCAATGCCTTGCTCTCTTCAGAGTCACAGTATTCAGTGGCAACAACAACACCAGGGTTGTTTGCACTGAAGCTGAAAGAGAAAAGCAATTTGTCAGGTGATGTCAAAACTACAAAAACAGGTCCACAATTCTGCGCTGGTTATGAGGGGCAAAACAAGAAACTCAACACTGAAATTCTGATTGAATGTACCCAGATTTCCATTAGGCCCCCCCCCCCCCCCAAAAAAAAAAGCCCACCCCAACAAACATAGCTGGTCTCTGGTCGGCGCGTGTGTCGATTTTAATCGTGAGTAGACTGGGCAATGGGGTCAGGGAGCCAGACTAGTTCGTGGGCAGCTCGTACCCAGTGATAAATCCGGTACGACTGCGAGGTTGATGTGAACGAATGATAAGAAAAAAGCAAGAAAAAAAAAGCCGCGTCGCCGCGTCAATTCTGCAAGTTTGGTCTGACCAGAGACTATTTTGTTTTGCCTTAATGCACTGTTTAATAAGCAATTCAGATGAGCTTGGCTTGTGGTGCTACATTAAAAGACACAAATGGAAGACACCATACCAGACCACGCCAAGAGACAGAAGTGACTGCTCAAGCTGAACTATCAAAAAGTGTGCAGGGCTACCACTTCCATCCTATGGCATGGCTAGGTTTTTTCTCGTACCTGAAATGCTGGTAAGACCAGATTCCCTGAAGAGGCTTGAAATATTGGTCAAGAAATCCTTTCCAGTCGGAGCACTCAACGATGACAGTCCCATCTTCTTTCCCGACAACCTGAGCCTTGTTTACCCTCTTCATAGGACTAGATTCATGGACAACATCTGCTATTTCATCAAGGGTGTTTACTTTGGTGCGGCGGTACCTTTGTTTTATCAAGCCGAAGCAACAGTCCGGCGCAAATTTCGTATGTCCTGTGATTAGAAAATTTAGGCTTATAGTCTTGTGAAGTCCATGGATTGTCCTCCAGGCCAGATAGTGAAGCATGAACCGGTTCTTATTTTGACCACTGCAGTTATCACAGTGCAACTGCAGGTCAGTCTCACCCAGTCCGTAGTTCGCAAGGTAATGGCCCAAGTGGTTAATCACTGACAAGGAACCCTTCGACACGTTCATCCCCTGATCAATCAAGTAGTTTACTTGCTGCGGTATGGCTTCGCAGCAGATGCCAAACAATCCGCACTTCCTTGGGGTTAAGAAATATATTAGCCCTGGTTGTAACGGGTCCGATCCGCAGGGAAGTGAACCTGAAAAGAAGCATTGAAATGACTAAATAACCTCATTGAATACATGATGATTGACCTTTCAAAAATATAACAGAAAGAAACTGGAATGAAGAGGTGTGAATATTTCCCTAATAATACTAGCCACAAGTAGTACACTATAAAGAATCTACAATGCTTTTGCCTTCGACAAGGTATGCCATTTTCTGATGTGCTCGCTTCTTCTGGCTCTTTTGTTTTGATTGCTCGGTGAATTCACCGAAGTTCCCAAGACTGCTTATCTTGCCTATTGTCACAAGATCCCTTTCGTCTGATGAGAGTGCAGCCATATCCAGACGACACCGATATATGAACTCGGGAGTAAGCTTTGCACTGCATGACTCGTAACCTTTCTTTGAATTTACTTTTCGATGCGAAACACATTCACACTTAAAATTCCGAATCTTGTCCATTTCCGTTTCTACATCTGGATCAAGAAAGTCTACCTGCTGCATTATCTCATCATCCTCATGAACTCCTTGTTGGCCCAGTCCTGCCTCCTCTTCCCCATAACTTTCTGAATCATCAATATTCTGTTCCACATGCTGTGCTGCATTGTTACATGTGTTAATCGGAGGGGACCCCCCCCCCCCACCCCCCCCCCCCCCCCCCCCCACCCCCCCCCCCCCCCCCCCCACCCCCACCCCCCCCCCCCCCCCCCCCACACACATACCCACCCCCTCCTTTCATTGGATCCAGGTCGCACGCGTGGGATTGATAGGGATAATGAGCTCATCGTACCAGGGAGGTGTGCAGTTTCCGTTTTGCCGCAGATACCAAAGTGAATTCGAACTGATGGCTGCATGGAAATGAAAAACCCGCGTAAAATGTTGGTGTTGGTTTTAGCTTTTGGGTTCCTTAGTTCCCTCTCTTTGCAACCCGTACGAGGGAAGATGTGTAGCGCCATGATCAAGGCTGCTGCCGGGGATAATCTGACAACGCTTCGTGCCAGGGCTTTTGCGGCTTTCAGAACCGAGTGCCGTGGTAAACGAGGCAATCTGAACGACACCAAATGTAAGTTATCCTACCACGTACAAATCGGTTGAATTTGCGACTACACATTCACAATGGTGAAGTAGCATATAGCACACTCAAAATTGAAAAAGACTATACAAACAATTATAAAAATGATATGTTTGCAAGCGTTGTTCAAAACGTATGCAAATTAACAGGCGAGGTAACCAGTGTTAGTTGCTATCATTTTAAACATTGGGCTTCATCTTATCAAGGGTTGACCTTATGTGCATTGGAACTTTTTTTCCTAATTCGAATTTCTTGCCATGCACATTTTGTTCATCAATTATCTTTTTTGTTTAACTCTTTATTGCTTACTCTGTATAGTTGAGTTATGATTTAGATAATGCAAAAATTGACTTATCAACATCTGTTTTGAACAAGAATTGTAATTGGAGTCATTTAGTAGTGTGTACGAGATGCCACATAGGTTTTATTACAATTATTTAAAGGGATCGTCGTATACGTTTGGTAATTACTCAAAAAATTAATGGCAATACAAGTACAGCAGCTTTGGATAGTATAATGCATTTTTAGAAACTGTTCACTTCGAAGTACTGCGGTTATGGAAAAACATATCACTTTTTATCCCCCAAATTTGAATCTGAGAAGCGTTACTTCAGTGACGTTTCTCCGATTGTGTATTCCAATGTAGATTATTCTTCCTGCGTGGACATAACCGCTCCAGGATTTCGGCAATATTTCAAAATCGCTACCACATTTTGAAATGAAATATGAAGCATATGAAGCACGCATGTGGCAGAGAACCCCCCCCCCCCCCCCCCCCCCCCCTTCTTCTGTGTTGACCATTGTGTTCCCGGAATCTCAGAAATTCCTATTAGGTTTCAAGGGGGATGGGTTAGGTTACAACAGGGTTGAGTGCGTATAAAGTATAGGGATAAGAGGGGGTACCCCTCTGCCACATATCGTGCTGGGTATAGAAATTTGTACAGGTTAGTTTTATGGTATATATCTATAGCTATATATGATTGAAACAAACAGTGGGTTCCAATTACCAAACGTATACGGTGCCTATAGCTAAGATGCTCACCTAGTCGTGGAATTTTTCATCTTTGTTCAATTTCTATGCCTTGTAGTTGTATCGTGCCCGTTGAAGTCAGCGGGAAATTTTACCCTGCGAGCTGCCTGAGCCAAAAAACCACTCGCTTTATCAATGGGAATATTTTGAAAGGCACCTTTGTTTACGCGTTCAATCGCACCCCCCGAAATCTCTCGGATAACTTCTTCTTCCTTTATACTACTGGACCCGCAGCAAATAACAAATTGAAGGAGTCGTAATTTAATTCACATCAACATCGATCTACATCTAGACTTACAATATACATGGCTAAGAAACGGCTGAAAATTGGTGAAATAAACAAACCCAAACCGACAAAAACCTCATCATTGACGATTACTATATGAACTATTTTCACATCAGCCCCTCCCGTGCGAAACCTGGTAATCGATTATCGGTCGTCTTATTTTCGTTCGTGTCATCATATATCCATAATCCCATTCTAAACGATTAACCCATTGACACATGACCTCATCTAGTTACAGATACACCTCCCTATCATGATCCTCGGCGAGGTTACCGATCTCATCCTCGATGAGGATCATGATCCTCTACCAGAAAACGAAGTCGTAAATATACGTACTCTACACTAGCGTTTTTACCCACTATAAGCTACTGACACTATGGGAGAAGTTGATTTAAAATATAACGGCAAAGTGCATGAAGACGAGATCAAATTAATATTTAACCATTTAAATATTCAGATTAAAAGTACGTGTATATCGAGGGGGTTCCCGCACTTTATATATATGCTTTATCTAACAAAACCCGAATTTTACCTTATCCTGAAAATTGGTCGAACCACGTTTGTTGTTTATTCATAACACAAACACACCTCATCACACAGTCGTGAACCCATAGCTTTACCTTACATACGCACTGTGGACATTCCTTTGTATTCGTGTAGTTAACAAACTTTGACTAAATACTCATTTTTCTCGCTTCCCCAAAACAAATTTACCCTCAAATTAGGATTATGGGCCTCTCAGCTGTCCCTTCTATCTTTTCCATATATAACCCTAACCCGTTTTTTCCTCTAGCGCTCTTTTTCGGAAACTGAAAAACGGATTGTGGACGTGTGCAAGTCCACACACCGTAACCTCTTCCCGCATCGTGTGGACCTATATTGTTCGGAGGTCCACAGTGCGTATGCAAGACTAACTCCACATAACGACCGAGGATCGATATTGTGTTTTCCTTTGTTCCTTTACTATACCCAATCCCATTGCTTTGCGCTTGCACCGTCGATCGAGGACAGAATTCGGACAAGCAAACCGTCGATCGAGGATTCTTTGTTCCCTTTGTTCTCTTTTGTGTTTCGATCCTCGATCGTAATACACGACAAGAACACACACACACACACCTCACGACATGAAACAGACATGCAAGATGGCTGTCCACACGTTCGAACGATACCTGTCCCGAAAGAATGTTCTAGAAAGCCATCACCTTCCCTTGGATGATTTCGGGTTTTACACACCCAATATACTTCTACATTGTTTTTCACCTGTGAAAAAAACCCAAACAATCGTTGTATTTTTATTTTAACGGATTTTGAAACCAAAATTACGGTAGTGTGCTGTGAAAATATAACTTTTTTGTTTATATAGGTTGAAAAAACCCCTATTTTACAGATATTTTTTACAGTGTACTCTCTTCAACAAAACAGTGCATTTTTTTTATGACGTACAAGTGGCGATCGAGTATGGTACGTTTGTTCTTATGCTATATCAATGATATGCCAATCAGTGCACTCTAAAAACTGTGTTTAGCGAGGAAACACTTTTCTTGCTATCAGTTTGTAAACATGTTTAGAAGCTAAATGCACGCATCCAATTCGTAAACATCAACGTTCAATGGTTAAACACAATCCGTCCTCATGCTAAACATGTTTAGCTTTTAAACATGTTTACAAACTGATAACAAGAAAGTGTTTAGAAAAGTGTTTACTCGCTAAACACAGTTTTTGCAGTGTGTTCAATGTAAACTACTTCTTTATGCGGACGACAGCGTTCTCCTGGTTTTTCGGCAAGGATCCCAGTGATATTGTTAAATCTCTTAGCATGGAATAAGAATTGTGCAGTCAATGGCTTATTAATAATAAGCTCTCTCTGCATTTGAGAAGGACTGCAGGACCATTCTCTTTAGAACAAAACAATAATTGAAGAAAGATAATGACGGCAAACGCAAGGCCACCGTACGCCCGACGTATGGTCGCGGTGGAACCGCTCTACGGCATGGCTACGGCGTGTCTAATTGCTACGGCGAACCTAGAAATGAAAACAGTTATAACTACGCGCTATAATCACACGGCGAGCCCTACGGCCTGTAAAAGATAGGGATACGCCCTAGGGCGACCCTGAGGCCACCGCAGATCCTCTGCGGCCGCCGCAGGTATCTCTCGATTTCGGGGGGTTATGCCTAAGTCACATTTGCTCTACGGCTAGGATACGGCGGCCGTAACCCCCGAAATCGAGAGATACCTGCGGCGGCCGCAGAAGATCTGCGGTGGCCTCAGGGTCGCCCGGCGTATCCCTATCTTTTACAGGCCGTAGGGGTCGCCGCGGGATTATAGCTCGGAGTTATAACTTTTGCATTTCTAGGTTCGCCGTAGCAATTACTGAATTCGACACGCCGTAGCCATGCCGTAGAGCGGTACCACGGCGACCATACGTCGGGCGTACGGTAACCTTGCGTTTGTCGTGCGTCAGTCTGGCCGCACGGTCGCCGTATGGTCCCCTGCGGCCGCCTTGTGGGCGCCTTGCGGCTAACTTGCGTCTGCCTTGATATTTGTCAAAAAGCCGCCACAGGGATGCATTAAGGCGACCGTGCGCCATCACTTCAAAGGCCGTACGGCCGCCGCAGGTTTTCTGTCTCCACACATTTAAAATACGCCTTGCGGCTTCCCTAACATGACTGCTACAGTATGTGACCGTGCGAATGCTGCGGCGGCCCTATAATTGCTATTGGCCGAGGGGCATCAGTAAAAAAAAATTTCGATATCAGGTGTGGGGTGGGGTGGTCTAACAGGCCTCGCGGCAGACTTTTCTGGCGCCAGAAAATTTTGCAAAAAGGGGTGGGTCTAACTGGATTTTGGAATGAAAAAAAAAAATTTCAACAAAAAAGGTGGGTCAAAACACCTGACTTGAACTACAAAAAAATATTTCACTCCATTTTTCGCCATTTTCAAGCATTTTGTTAAAATTTTCGTGATCAGTGACAGCGTCAGTGATCGAATTTTCAATCGAGAAAAAATAAAAAACTTACGGGCATTCTCAATTTCAAGTCCGTTTTGACTGCTCTCACGGTGTCAGTGTCGGGCGACGATCCTATTCTTAATATGCGGCCGCCGCATTCTGAATGAAGAGCGACAACCGTTAAAGGGGTGGGTCCGAACTCCAGTTAATGAAATGAAAAAAAAATATTCCGTAAAAGGGGTGGGTATGGCATCCGGATATCATTTTCAAAAAAAAATATCCGTAAGGGTGGGTGGGTCAACGCCGAAAATTTCGTTGGAATTTTCTGACCCGATATCGAGAAATTTTCTTCCTGATGCCCCCTGTATTGGCCGTAGATATTTTAGACCCCACGGCCGCCGCGGCAAATGTGACTTGGGCATTACGGCCGCCGTATCCTAGCCGTAGAGCAAATGCGACTTAGATGTTATGCAGAACAAAATGGTTAGTTTTTAAACAAAAACCTCCAGGAATCAAATTGGGCAAAAACGAATTGGATTCACTTAGGCTAAAAAACGTTACGGATAGAGTTACTCAATTGAAGCCGAATCATGTGTATACAATAGCTCACAATATTACTCCAGAATATCTTACTGATAATTGTACTAGAGTCTTTGAACGACATATTCACAATACAAGGGCCAGTGAACATAATTTTGTTGTTTCAGCTATATAGTCCAGGGAAAATACTTAACTTTGTTTTGTTGACCTCACACAAATTGCAATAGAATATTTTTCACCACAGTGCACTTCTATAAGCTCCCTAGAATGACCTACTAAAAATCTAAAAAAATCCAAGTGGTGGAAATATGACTAATTTGCATAAATCGTTAATCCCTGCCGCGTAATATATTTATTCCTATATTTTGGTATATTATTATTATTTATTTGTTTGAAAAGTTTATTTTGGTGATTCTAGTTACATATCCTTACTTCAATAACATTTTCTAAAGCATATAAGTGACTAAATAATTATGTGAACATAGTAATTATCCAAAATGACAACTTCGTGAACCCATTAATGTGCGCACATTACACTGTCTCCAGATATCATCAAGTAGTCAGTATTGGTAAGCTTCAAATTCACCAAGTTGCTTACTGGCAAAGTTATCATATTAAACAATTATGGAAAATCATATGAGCAATGATAAAATTGTGATATTTAGCCCAGCAAACAAAAACTGGGAAAATGGCGTGTCCATAAATTGGGCGAAAATGTAGTTAAAGGGTTGCCTAACATGGGAGACTTGAACAAGTTCAAGAAAATCCCCAAAATACATTTTAACGTAGATAGGCCCCCCTATGATTATTGTAAGCAACAACAATCTTTAATTTGGGGGTTTCCCTTGAACTTGTTCAAGTCTCTCACCTTAAGAAACCCTTCACCTATCTTTTAGCCCAATTTATGGAAACGCCATTTTATCCCATTTTTGTTTGCTGGGCTAAATATCACAATGTTAATATTGTCCACATGATTTTCAATAAGGTTTTAATATGATAACTGTGCCAGTAAGCAACTTGGTGAATTTGAAGCTCACTAATACTGACTACTTGATGATATCTAGAGACAGTGTAATGGCCCTGTCACACTAGAACGTTTTAGGCCAACGCGTGAGTAGCGCGTTAAAAATAGTTGATACGCTGGCAAACGCTGAACTTCCACAGAAAAAGTCAAGTTGAACCGTGATTTCAGCGTGTCCATAACGCGTTAATAACGGGTTCATAGCGTTCGCCAGCGCGTGAATAACGCGTTAGTAACGCGCTCGACGACTGATGAACGACTGCCCAGCGCGTGAGTAGCGCGGTCCAACGCGCGCCAGCGTACGGCAACGACCACATGATTAGTTGTACAAAAAGATGACGCGCTACTATAGTAATGGCCCTGTCACACCAGAACGTTTTAGGCCAACGTGTTGAAATTTCGGCAACACGCGGATAAACGCTGACTAACGCTAGGCCAGCGTTCGCAACGCGCTGAGCGCGTTACCCACACGCTGGAACACGCTGGAACACGCTGAGACAAAAATACGTTTTTCAACATACCTAAAAAAATTCAGCGTTTGCCAGCGTGTGACTGCACACGCTAGCGGCGCGCAAGAAGGCCGTTACTCACGCGTCAAACGCGCTAGACAATCTTTACCAACCCACTACTCTCACGCTGGCGACCCGCTGTCGTATTTTTACTATAAATCAGTGATGCGTTCCTTACACGCTGAGCGCGTTCCTCACACTCTACTTACGCGCTGGCATACGCTATGAACCCGTTATCAACCTGCATGAACACGCTGAAATCACGGTTCCACTTGACTTTTTCTGTGAAAGTTCAGCAATTGCCAGCGTATCAACTATTTTTAACGCGCTACTCATGCATTGGCCTAACACGTTCTGGTGTGGCAGGGCCATAACCAGCGTCCCAGCAAACACAAAACGTTTAAAAAACGTTTTTTAAACGTTTAAGTAGGTCCGCTAGGTCTTCGTCCTAAATAAACGTTTAAAAAACGTTATTTAAACGTTTAATTAGGCCCGCTAGGTCTTCGTCCTAAATAAACGTTTAAAAAACGTTTTTTAAACGTCCGCTACGTCTTGATTTTTAACAAACGTTTAAAAAACGTTTGGAGAACATCTAATTTTGACCTAATATTTGCCCCAAAGCAAAGGTTTTTTTAAAACGTTTACAAAACGTTTAAAAAACGTTTTCTTTACGTCCAAGTCAAATAAAAACTAATTGTAATTAATTATTGTTTTTTTAATATTATGATTTAATATGATTATTATTTTGATTATTAAATTGAGTAGCCTAATGATGGTGATTATGATGATAATTATGATTATGATGATCGATGATGATTATGATTATGATGATGATCATGATCGTCATCCTCATCGTGTGGCCCATATGGTCGTCGTCGACGTCGTTGATGTACGTAATTGTTATATTTTGTGACATCGATATCATGCGGTGCGCCGGCGCGGCCTGGCTGGCCGCCTACGTACAGCGTGCATGCCATCGTTTATATTCAAACGCTATGTTGGATGTTCTTGAAAGGTTTTCTGAACGTTCTAAATAGGTTTTCTGAACGTTCTTAAAAGGTTTTCTAGACGTTCTTAAAAGGTTTTCTGAACGTTCTTAAAAGGTTTTTTGAACGTTTTTAAAAGGTTTTCTAGACGTTCTTAAAAGGTTTTTTAAACGTCTAAAGGTTTTCTAGACGTCCTAAAAAGGCACTGCAAAAACTGTGGTGTTAAAATTTTAACACCAATGTTTTTTTAATCTTTTGGAATGAACATTGGTGTTAAAATGAAGTAAAATGATTCTTGAAGTATTAGTTTCAAATCAAGTACTGGTGTTACGTACTTTTGGTGTTAAATTTGACCTAGTGCGCATGCGTGTGTGAAATAAAGCCCTCTGATTGGTCGATAAGGAATTATGGTATATGTTAACAATAGTCGATGTTAAATTGTTGTATTTAGTCCAAAAACCCATTTATTTTACCATAATATGTAATTATTTAAACGATTCGATGATTGAATTTTGATTTTTGTGCAAACATAGTTAAAAATTCGCGTTACATTTTATTCGTTTTCAAATTTTGACATTATTCATAAAAACTAGCTGCGACTTCGTCGTGGACAAAAAAGCGTAGTATAAAACTAACAACGGCAATGGTTATGTGTGTAGTACGTATTCAGTAGGAATAGATTATTATTGTATATATGGATGTGTAATGTGTAATAAGTCAGTTCTTTGTAATATTTCATTACGTAATTTGTCCATGCAGTTAATATGTACAAAATTATAGTGTTAAAACGGTATGATCCTCAAACTGGTGTTATTCAACACCCAAATTTTTTGCAGTGTAGACGTTCTTAAAGGGTTTTCTAAACGTTCTTAAAAGGTTTTCTAGACGTTCTTAAAGGTTTTCTAAACGTTCTTAAAAGGTTTTCTAAACGTCTAAATGTTTTCTGGAGAGCTGGTCTGGAAAACGAATACGAGACAAGGTTTTAAATTGGTTTTTTAAACGTTTTAAATTGGTTTTTTAAACGTTCAATAAAAACGTTTTTTAAACGTCCAAAACCTACCACAAAAAAACGTTTACAAAACGTTTTTTTTGAACGTTTAAAAAACCAATTTAAAACGTTAAAAAAACGTTCAGAAAACGTCCGATTGTTAGCTGGGGTGTCGCAAGCGTACGCCGGCGTACGCCAGCGTGTGAGTAGCGGGTTGATAACGATCGCCTAGCGTGTTCGACGCGTGAGTAACGTATCTAAAACGCGCCGCCAGCGTGTGCAGTCACACGCTGGCAAACGCTGGAAATTGTAGCTATTTGGATTTTTTTTTTTTCCTCAGCATATGACAGCGTGTCCCAGCGTGTGAGTAACGCGCTCATCGTGTTGCTAACGCTGGCCTAGCGTTGGTTAGCGTTTGCCAGCGTGTTGCCAAAATTACAACACGCTACTCACGCGTTGGCCTAAAATGTTCTGGTGTGACAGGGCCATAATGTGCGCACATTAATGGGTTCACGAAGTTGTCATTTGGGATAATTACTTTGTTCACATAATTATTCAGTCACTTATATGCTTTCGAAAATGTTATTGAAGTAAGAATATGTAAGTAGAATCACCAAAATAAACTTTTTATAAACGATTTATGCAAATTATTAATTTTCCACCAATTGGATTTTTTGAGATTTTTAGTATGTCATTCTAGGGACCTTATAGAAGTGCAATGTGGTGAATAATATTCCATTGCAATTTGTGTGAGGTCAAAACTTATTTTCCCTGGACTAATATCCGGATTAACAAGTGCTACTTTTTTAAATTAATTTTATCACTACAAGATAAAATACATTATTCTCCACAAACACACGGTGGTCGCTATGCGACCACCATTTTAGCCAAATGTGTTTATTTATTTAGACTCTAAATAACTCTCATAAATAAATAAATTGGGAAGCACATTGTTTTAAATGCACAATGTTTATCAAAAGACACGTATTTCCGACACCTAAGGCACAATTTCAAAATTCGAAACGAAAATTGTTCTAAGTTTACAATATATCACAGTGTTTTGGGGAATTACGCATTATACACTTGGTTAAGTGCGCCCACAGCCACACTTGGAATGTGGGTGAGGTAATGTCTGGAATTGGGTGTATACTTATAGAACACTTAAAGAACAGTGGTTTTCTGTATTAAATCTAGCTGTTTATGTAAGGACACAGCAAGCACTGTTAATATTTACGTTGTTTCTCAAGGTTTCAGATCCTGTTTTCAACCCAGCACTTTTTAGCGCAAAACAGATGTATTGCATTGTATTGTATTGCCAGTGCTCACTCATGCGTGACATGTTGAGTTTGTGCAATTGCACAAAAAACACTGCACCATTGTCTATCAACCTATGTAAAAAGAATTTGCAAAACAAAATAGAATATTAATTTTTCAAAATGGGACATTTTTTTAGATACACCCTGTATTAACCATGTATAGCAGTAGAGTAGACACATTGTTTATAGAGAGCTGCACGTATTTATGGCGTGCATTATTTGACATTTAATCATTAAACTAGAGATAACGTATTAGAAGAAATCATACATTGTAGCTCGAGGCTAGAAATGAAATAATATACCTCCATGATTCAACTATGGCTAATTTAAGAAGTGTTTTACACGGTCAAATTTGATGTAGAAGTACACTGGTGTTTTGTATTTCTGTCTTCTTTTTATTAAAATATCTGAATACTTTATTAATATTACTTTTAATTCAGTTTGTAAAGTAAAACTGTGTTCAAGGGCACTGATAGCGAAAAAATAACCTAGAGCAGAGGGTTGGTTACACAAAAAATGATAAAACTATGGCAACTTGTCTTCAATTTCATGATTGGTTCTTAGTACAATATAACATCACCCAGGTCAGAAGGTTTGATTACATACAAAAAATGAGTCTTCATACTTTTTACTATAGGTTTTCCTTAATAATTTTATTATTGCGCTTTCAAATTCACGCGATTTCTCTAATTCAATCAAACTAGGGTTACTCTTTCAATATTATTGCATTCAATTTCATTTTCGTGCGCCCATGATTCCTTCATTTTAATTCAATTTCGTTTATAGGCATTCAAGACTACAAGATTGCCATTATTTTGTTGAATATCCACCACATTTTCCCAAGAGGTGCAATCAAATTCAGAGTCATCGAAGCGCAAACGTATTTTTCTTTCTCGTTTGTGGGCAACGCGTTTCAACATTTGAGCGTTCAAATGCAACATGAGTATGGTACGGCTTGCGTTTAAAGTTAGCGATAATGTTATTTTACTGGCAGTCGTGTGGCTTATCTGTCTAACGCGTTTCATTAAATTCTGATTGTTAGTCTTAATTGCAAATGTGTCCCTTTTGCTTAGTTACCCCATGATTATACTTTAAAATGTGTCTAAAGAACGTCTGAATAAAGTTGTATGGCACATAAGTATAAAAAAAACCACAATACACAATATTTTGTCTTGCATTTGTTTGCATTGTAATTATTGCATTGTCTTTAATTAACTTGTTTTGTCTTCTTTATTCGTTAATGTTAAGACCATGCAAATTAAACATTAATTAATGTGATCGTTATACAATTTAATTGTTGTTTCCCTGTGGATTTTTTTCACAGGTCCTTTTCTGTTTCTGTTTATTTCTTATACGTTTATATATCTGAAATTGTTTTCTTTAACCTTCAATATTCTGACGTGTTAGGCATCTCGGCATGTAAGTTTGGCTGTTGTTGTACCATCTCACGCAATTTTCATGAGTTATTTGTCCCACATTCTGTTGAGCCATCACTTCTTGGATGAGGTCACCCCTCCACTGTTGAAGATTCACTCCTGCGTTATGTGCTGCTTCCCGGTCCCCTACTCGTAACTGCCATTCTGGGAGGGCCAAATCTCGTTTGACGCCAGCTTTGAATGACGAATGGGCCATTTCAGTCATGTTCAGGAATGGGGAGTAGGGTGGCAGACGCTTCAACTGGATCAGCTGGTTGATTCCTGCTGGGAGCTGGGCGCGTACATAGGGGCTAGCATTGTCGTACACAAGAAACACTGGTTCATCTGCGGGGAACATATTTTCGCACTCACAAGCTGTGTCAGCTAGAAACTCTTCAAATCTTTCTCTCGTGACGATTGTAACGGCAGCCTCAACCATTTATCAGTTCGCAGAGGGTCGATGGCCTAATATGATAAGATCTGCCACTAAAGACGCAGGGTTTCGCTAATTGTTAGTCAGACAATTAAAACAAGGGTCACAACAGAAGCTTGTACTGAGTTTCATGTACACGTAATGTATTGTCCAGCTCTAATATCACTTCATCCACAAAGCAATGGCAATACACAGTATTATATCAGGACACAGGCCAAGTCAAGTTCACTAATCAATGCTCCGATCTGTGATCTAGGTTACAGTTCCGAATATATCCATATAGACAACATGACACAGTTCAGTTCCAACAGGCAAAGCTCCGTAAAAACTGCAATAAGAACAAATCCAAATACAGTGTTCAATATGACATGTATGTATGATGAAATACATGTATACATCACATGTACCAATGCAAATACACAGTAACGAGAGTAAAGTGCTTTTCGTAAGAAAACTTAATAAACTAAAGCATCAAAGTTCTCAATGATATAAATAAACTATTAAACAATACCTCCTTGCTTCTTCTTGGGGCTTAGGCCAAAAACAATCACGCAAATAGTCGTCCTTTCGAGATCAATATACAATATAGAGCAACAAAAAAGGCTGCTCTCCCAATGTGCTTTTCTGACAGTACAATCTAGGCTGGTCAACAGAGGGCGCACTACAGGTTTGCAGAAGCTCACAAACACATATGGGCGTTTTCGAAATGACTGGCTTCGTCTTCGTCTCCGGCTTCGATGCCTTCAGCCATTTTGAAGCCGCGTTCGAAACGACAGGCTTTGGCTTCGACTCGAAGTCGCGGCTCCGTTTTAGGCAAAATATCGGAGCCTGATCAAGCCAATCGGATAGGTGGCTTCGACGGCTTCGTGACGTCACTGTTGACCTTTTGCAATCACGTGACATTGCAACTTTTGTGGTCTTTCTAATTAATTATAATCGTGTCGTCTGCTCAGCTCGCGCGTGTGTAAACAAACCAGGTTTTATTCAAGTTTTACAGCATCGATTCAATTTGTGTGTGAGCGCCGACGTTTTGCAACAATGTCCAACTCCAAAGAATTTCAGTGTAAGTAAATTATTCAAAATATGGAAAAAGTATTACTTGAAAACGAACTCCGCTTCTAAAATAAGTTGTTTGCTGTCGTGCTGAACGACGGTCATGACGGTATACAAATAACATTACGCTCTATCGATTTATCATGGCGTAATTACCATCAAGCCTAAATTAAACTTGTTACCGTTAATAAAGGTTGTAGACTTATTACATGACTTAAAGTAAAACTAAATAATGCACGTTATAACAGGGCTATTCAGTTTTCATTTTTATTTTTCCATGGCCGGTTATTTGTTTAACGTTTTATGGCCCTGGCCTAAGGCTCAGGCCAAGACTGGGGGCTAATTGCTAAGTAAATTACAGGCCTAATTCAGTTGGTCACGGCTAGGCCCAGTACTACTAGTACAAAGTACATTACAGATAAAGTTGTCAATTGTTGTACTGTAGGCCTTGGCCCTAAATGATTTGTTATTTTTGTTAAGCCAAGGCCTATATCTAAAGGACCCAGCCAGCAGGCTGGCCACTGGCAACTGCCCAGCTTTAACAACCGTTCGCGGTAAAATGTTATGGCCTAAGACTAGAGTAAGACTAATTCAGTTGGGACTGAACTTACATTCTGATCCTCCGGCCTCCCGAGTAGAAACCTATAACTGAACTGCAAAATTAACAGAAAGACGTGGCACTGCCTAATTGGAATTTAATATAATATTGAACGCAATGGTTTTCTCAACACTACAGTCTTTCACCAAAACAATCAACAAGTTAAACTTGAGCTCATTCTGGCCTAGCTATATAGCTTACCACTGGCATAAAAATTATATTTGCATATTTATTTTTACTAACTTATCTTTTGTTTGCTATCCTTTTACACGTACACTACAGGGACTGACAATTTAGTCAAGACATTCATCTCAACTCGGTCAGGTGTGATGGACCAATTCAGGGAGGGGAAAAGAACCCACAAAAATATATACCAGTAAGTACAGAGGCTGAGAGCACAATTGGACCCAGACTAACCTGCAATCAGTGTAGGGTTTTCTTTCAATTTCTGCAATTTGTTTTGTTGAGACCTTGAGTTACCATTCCTGCTCTACTAAAGTAGACCTAAGCATTTAACATTAGACATCACAATTCTTTTTAGATTTCCGTCCTAAAGTCTATTATATTATTACTAGTGGACATGCATCACATTTGTCTACAAAATTTACACTAAACCAAAAATGTCCAACAAAATCTATGGTTTCATTTCCAAAACAGGGACATTTTGACAGAGATTGGATTGGATGGAGTTCAAAGTGCTGAACAACTCTGCAAAAAGTGGAACAATCTCTGCAAGCGATATAAAGTAAGAAGGGTATGCATGTGGGCTATAGTCAATAAATAAGGGGTCCCAAAATGGCATTTGTTGGTGTCCCAGTTACAGCTAACCATGTCATTTTTGTGTCACTGTAATTGACTTCAACTTTTTTTGTTTTGCAAGTTCCTGTACCATGCTTTATGTAATCACTTTTTGAGATAGATGGCATCTAATAATGTATGCGAAATACAAAAAATCCTCTCAGATATAACCAGAAAACGAAAAATTTGACCCCTAGTTTATGGACAGACCAATCTCATATTGTTTCATTACTGTTTTTGTGGGTGGTAGTGTTAGGTTAAAACTTTTTTTTTGGGGGGGGGTCATTGGATTCCCCTTACACAAATTGGGAATCAATTTTGTGTAACTTTGCAACTGCCAAATTTATTAAGTTGAACAGAGCCACTACAAAAGCTTTAAATGCTCCATTTGGATTTTAGAGGCAATTGCGCAATGTTCCTTTCGTCCACCTTTTCCCCCTCCCCTTTTTTGTTTGGTTAAATTGTCCACAGCAAGGGGTCATTAGGCTACCCCCCCCCCCCCCCCCCCATCCCCCATTAAAAAAATTAATATAAAATAAATCAACCAACACATACACTTCCCGCAAAATCTATTTACGGCACTCTTAATTTTAGAGTCCCTTTTTAAATATGAAAATTGTTTTAGAGCACATCATCAGTGTACACTGCATTTTGTCTTTCAGGTTTAAGTGATCCTCTCATGTTCAATGGCCAAGTTACTGTCTTTGATTAATATGGCAGGAAAGTAGATCATCAGGCGATTTTAATAAATTTACAACTCTGTTTTTAATAGAGCATGAAGAATCCATCAACTGGAACTGGCAAGCCTACACCTTGGAGCCTGTATGAAGCCATGGATCAGGCCATCGGCCAAACACATTCAATTGTACCTCCACAACTCATTTCTAGTTGCCAGGGTACAATATCACAACCAGCTCCAGTACAGGAAAGTCCTAAATCGAGCCCCAAGAAAAAAAGAGCAAGAAGCTCTACTCAATCATCGGAGACAACTGCGCTGTTAAGGCAAATTGCCGACAGTGACACCCGCCTGCTTGACCAGCAAGACGCAATGATTAAAACAATGCAACAACTGGTTCAAATTCTAGATAAGAGAGAGATTTAATTCCATTCATACCCCAAGTTATCTGTATTCTTGTACAATGTATAATGTAAATTATTTTCATTTCCAATAGTAACCTACTGAATTATAAAAGCTTACATTGACGAGATATTCTACACATACAACATAGTTTAAGGGTGGGTAGTCGATATTAGCTCCACAAGGTATTGTAAGTTTTTTCATCGAAACTAGTTTGTCAGCGCGTTGCCACTTTTTGCATTTTACTGTCGCATGTTTGTACAATTCAACCCTAATTATTTACTGACAGACATTACGGATTTTTAGAAGTCCACTTTTGAGCGTCAAGGTAGAAAATTGACATTTTTAAAAATTAGTGTTGCTCCTTTTGACGCTCTTTAATCTAGGGAGTTAGGGTTAATGTAAATTCCTGTAAAAAACTTATTAAAAAAAAAAATTGTACTGATTATAAAAACGTTCATTAAACTAAAAAACGTGAGCCCTACTCAATTAAATATTTTAATTTATTTTAATAGCATTGTGTCATACTCGATTTAACCTGGGGATCAGGATGTGAAATGTCCCTTTATTTTCCATACTGACCTTGGGCCTTGCTCATAATGATCCAGTTTAGCAGTCCAACTGCACATGCACAGTTCAAACACCAAACTGGATTATTTAAACTTGCATGCCTAACGCTATGTTTAAAAAAATACATGTATATTTTTGGAAAGGGTTTCAGCAACTTAGGTTGTGCACGAATATCATACAACACTATGCTAAGTTTGTATTTTTTTGATATTTGCTGAGGGAATTAAGCGACCTGCTTTGCAAAAATGAGTCTGATGTGTTAAACATTATTTGTTTAGTTTACAGTTGGTCAGCAAGGGACAGAATTTTGTTAAATTTGATATAGGCCTATATGGCACAAATCTTTAGTGCAATACGTTGAATGAATCTTTTATGAATTTTTAAAATGTGCGATTGTTCAGTTTTATTAAAAAGTGTTTGCACAGAAATGGGGATTTAAAATGTTAATGCTGGCTTCATCACATTATGGCAAGAGGATGAGAAAAACCTTTAACTCAACCCTAACCGTGTCAGACGCAGTGCAGCAGGTACAAAATCTGGTACACTTTGAGGCATTTAGCTGTCGACACCAAGTACATAAACAACCACAGTCTAAGACTAGGAGAGCTAATCCCCAATTGAACAATACCAGAAATGAATTATGTTGTGTTGGGTGACCACATACTCTGAAGCAGTTTGACCTTAAGATTTCTGACCTGATGAATCTCGCTGCACTGGGCAAAATTAACCAGTTCGCGCCGGGATTATTTTAACATCACCGAGCCGAGGCGCGGGATTAACGAAACTCGATCCGAGGTGGGTTCAGTACCAGGAAGCACACTCACGCATTTCCAGCCTTGCGCCCTGCTGGCAGACATTTCCAGCCTTTCTCGCAACGTGTTTATACGTCATCCGTTTTGAATCTGGAGTAAACTTTGCGTGTATATACGACCTCCAGGGGCGAACTGGTTAAGGGTTTAGTGTAAAGTAGTCATGCTCATGCATGTGATCAGGGTAGTTAGCAGGAGCCGACAGCAGGTTTGCAAGTCTTGCCCTCATCCCAACAGCTTCAGCATCTTCCCTTGCCTCAACAATGTCTCCGTCTGGGATGCCATGTCTATCATCATCATCACCTTCCTCCTCCACTTCCAAGATATCACCTGTATAAAATAAATTAAAGGAACCATGATGAAAGTGTTTTCATTTCTTGAGGGTCTTGTGTCTTGAACATCAATTATTTCTACTCCTAGGTAGAGACAGGCATTTGACTCATTAGTCGTTGGCACATAGCCACAGTCAGTTGACAGTCATACATATTTGTTTGTGGTTAACCTCAATCCTCCAAATTCTTGTAGTTTGTAAATAAAGAGGATTTTTGATGATTTGGGATGGTTAGGTTTAAACGATGATCATGATACTTGTATCCTTCTAGAAAATTAGGCGCCAACTTTACAATGAGCTCCAGTTACAAAGCTGTCAAAACAGTGTTTTAGTTTACGAAACATGTACATTCACTTTACCTGAAGCATGACACAAATTGTGCATTGCAGCACACGCAGAAATCACCTGTGGAACACAGTTACACCTGAGCTCTACATCCTTGGTAAAAATGCAACGCCATCGCGTCTTCAACTGACCAAACACCCTTTCTATGATGCACCTTGCCTTGCTGTGATGGTGATTAAATCTTGCATTAACAGGCAGTTGAGCATCTGGATCTTTGTAGGGAGTTAGGAGTGATCGCGAAAGTGGATATGCAGAATCACCAAGAAGGTAGTAGCCAGGAGGAGGAAAATCTTGATTATGATACAAGGGGCTATTTGTGTAGACCCTAGCATCATGTACAGAGCCAGGATAACCGGTGAAGATATTGGTGAAAATTCCTTCATGATTGCATACAGCTTGAAGCTGTATTGAGTACTGATTTTTCCGGTTGTGGTAATCTTCCTTATGTTGACTAGGAGGAATGACTCTGACATGTGTGCCATCGATAGCACCAACAGCATGGCTTATGGCTGGGGTTCCTGCCAGCTGAGAAAATCCTTGCGATATATCATCATATTCCTCTGGCTTTGGAAAATGGATGAATAACGGAAGGTGTTGGCATATGGCTTTGAGTTGTCGATGAACAATGTCATGCACAGTTACCAAGGGCACCCCAACACTTCTTGTGACAATTCTATACGCGCAACCGGAAGCCAGCCAAAATAAAAACAACAGCACTTCAACCTCAGTTTGCCAGCCATGGTGTTTGTCCAATCTTACAATGTTGATCAGCTTTACAAATGACCGTCTGGACAGACGAAAATCCTCTCTCAAGTCTACATCACCATTTTGAAAGGTAGCCAACAAGAACAATGTAGAAAACTTGCAGTAAGGACCACGGGGAATCTGGAAAAAACACACCAAAAGATAGAATAAAATATTCTGATGCCTTTTTTTTAATATTAAAATTAAACAAAATAGCTTATCAACATTGTAAGATTAGCCTACAAAACGTACAGGTACAGTACACAAACGATAAACGAAAATGTACCTACATCACCATTTTGAAGGGTAGCCGACAAGAACAATGTAGTAAACTTACAGTAAGAACCACAGGAATCTGGTTATACTATACTTTTATAGGCTTCTTTAATGTAAGCTTTTTTATGAAGTCTTGGGGAGTTCCGAGTATTTGAATGCTTTTAAAAACCAAGACAATTTGGTGGGGTTGCATTTTACTTTTTTTAGCACTTTCAAAATAGGCTCAGTCGGGTGACTGGTATTTTTTTGTTTGGCCTTATAATTAGCTTAACTCTAGAGTCTAGGCTCTACAGTACAAGCCCTCATTTTTGAATAAAAACAAACTTAATTTTTCTGACTCGAAACAGGACCGGGGTTGGTGGGCCCGGCTGTACTGGCAGAAAACAGGGAATGGTAAAACCCGGATCTCCTGGATCTCCCGGATCTAATGTTAAAGCTAGTCAAAAAGTCGAACCTTCCCGAATCCCGGATCCTAAATAACAAAATTTCACCTTCAAATTCAATGAAATAGAAGAAATTGCATTTCAAAGTAGCCTTATTTTTGTTGGGATTAGAGATAGGCCCAGTATTCTTTGAATGGGTTAGGGTTAGCATTAGGGTTAGCCTTTAGGGTTAGGGTTATGGAAGGTCCGAAGAGGTCCGGAGGATCCGACTTTTACCCACACCCCGGCCAGAAAACTCACTCCAGCTGCAGTATTTTGGACACGACGATGGAGTCTTCCACACAATCATGACAATGACAAAACATTAAGGGCGCCTACTCACATATTGCTGCGATAAAGCAACTGCCAACCGACGTCTTCTTAAAATTTGTGAATTTGCAGTGACAAAATGTGACAATGCCTGCACTACCGCCAATACAATGTCTTGTTCGCCGCCATTCATGTCGTCCCAAGATGGTACGGTGACCTTGATTTTCACAGTGGTAATTCACGACTCATGACCTGTGCGCGAAGCCGAAGCCAAAGAGCCGGTACGTTCGAAATGGTCTCGTTGCCATGTTGGAAATTGCCGAGCCGGAGCCGCGCAGAGACGAAGCCAAAGAAGTATAAAGCCGAAGCCTGAAGCCAAAGCCAGTCATTTCGAAAACGCCCTCAAAACTACAGGATGATTTCGTGATTTCGCGGCGCCCGACTAAAATACCAACTATGGGCAAATTTAGCCCTCGGTATAGGGAATTTGTACACACCCGAACTGTTCCAGTCAAATAATTATATAAAGCCATTTATCGATTTAAAAGAAAATTACATAGGGCTATACTATATACCATGTAGATTAAGCATAACCAGTGTCAATCTTGATACCCTAAAATAAAGAAGTTTTAGGCCCATTTTTGTGTCAAGCGCGTTGCCCGGTATGCGCACAGAACGTAACAAAGCGCGGTGCGTTGCCCGTCGAACGAAATATAGTGTACACAATTATATGAACGCGCGTGCAAAGTGCGTTGCATGATAGACGCGTAATTGTACGCGCTTGACTTTTTATAGCTACACGCGCATGCCGTGCAGCCTACACGCCGTTTTGCCCATACTTTGCAAATCACGGTTTTGTGCACACGACTGGCGGTCTATAGGTTTATATGTCTGTGCAGAAGCTGCAGTTACAACACAGACATATAAACACATAGACCGCCAGGTCCTATTCAAAACTACAGGATGATTTCGTGATTTCGCGGCGCCCGACTAAAATACCAACTATGGGCAAATTTAGCCCTCGGTATAGGGAATTTGTACACACCCGAACTGTTCCAGTTAAATAATTATATGAAGCCATTTATCGATTTAAAAGAAAATTACATAGGGCTATACTATATACCATGTAGATTAAGCATAACCAGTGTCAATCTTGATACCCTAAAATAAAGAAGTTTTAGGCCCATTTTTGTGTCAAGCGCGTTGCCCGGTATGCGCACAGAACGTAAAAAAGCGCGGTGCGTTGCCCGTCGAACGAAATATAGTGTACACAATTATATGAACGCGCGTGCAAAGTGCGTTGCATGATAGACGCGTAATTGTACGCGCTTGACTTTGTATAGCTACACGCGCATGCCGTGCAGCCTACACGCCGTTTTGCCCATACTTTGCAAATCACGGTTTTGTGCACACGACTGGCGGTCTATAGGTTTATATGTCTGTGGTTACAACGATCTTAAAAGCTATTCGATGGTGTACAAGACCAATCTCTCCAGAAACAGCGAATGTCACACTGCAGTTGCGTCCGCGTTGTGCGTGTACCACGCGTCTCGCTAGGATACCGCGAGGTGCTCTTCCAAAAGATCGCCTCGTCCATATGTTGTAGCCAGTTTCGTCAATGAACACGCAGTGGCCAACAACCCCGTACTGCATGAACCACTGCGCGTACTCTACACGCATATCCAGTACCCGTGGCGAGTTGCGGGCATCAGACACGTCCTCTGCATGTTTTAGGGTCATGAGCATGCCGTCCAGGGTATCCAAAGTGTATCCAAAGTGTTACGTTATAGCGCTCCCTTAGAGCTATGTCAGTTTGAAGAACAAAACATAGGGCTTTTTTGCACTTGTATTTTTTTATATTTGAACTATTATACCATATAACAACCCTTTAAAACCATTCAAGTTGTATCCTCATTGAGTGATCCCCACAATGTCGCTTCCCAGGTTGTATCGTAAAATCGAGTGTGATCTCATGGCCACACGGCATTATGGTGTTTGTGACTTCTGACTGGCGTCCTCGAACAAAGATACTGACATTTTTGGAGACTGCCAACATAGTAGTTGGTAATTGAATGGCAGTTGACTGCGTGAAGAAGCTATGCCTATATTCGAATGGTCGAATTTGTATTAAAAGGTCACGCCCCATTTAAGCAATTTGCAAAGACCATTGCGTGGCTTGCGTGATTGAGGGAGCTGATGGGAGTATAAACCGTGTCGTTAGCGGATACACTTGCAGGCGATAAAGCTGTGTTTTTGAGGGGTGGCGTGCTTAAAGGGGCTGTTGGGTTCTGTAGAAATAATGTTTTAGTTCACAACAAGTATTGTTTCTTCTTTTTATATGTCACTAAAATAAAATGTTATCAGAAAATGGTATGTAAGAAATGTTGTGGAGGGGATTAGTCTAGATTTTCGCCGTCAAAAACGCTGCTTATTCAATAGGAATAATTGATAGGCCTACAATTCACTCTTATGATTTGAAAAAAAGGCGCAAGATTCATAAAAATATTATTGTTTGTGTGTATTATTACTTCAAACTAAAGAAAAAGTTCAAATTTCATTTTTTAATTTTTTGGGGAAAATGACAATTTTTGATGCAGTACTGCCTTAAGAGGATACAATTCCCCAAACTTTTCTCACCAGATATAAAACGACCAATGTTGGCTCTAATCAAATCTAAAAGGAAAATATTCTGAGCCCCCTCCCTGGCAAGTTGACTTTGTGAGGGACAAAAGTTGGTTAAAAATTACAATTTATTTTACAAGTTCTGAAAACATGCTTTAATGCATGTTCTAAAAATAGCATAAGGGTGACATTTAAAAAAATTAAATTTTGTTCTCAAGTAAGAGCAAGGATGATACTTTGTAATGATATAGTTAATTTTGTGATAACATTTTGTAATTTGGCTGGGTGATTTTTTTTATATAAGCAAACAAACTGTTTTCACGGCCCCCAAACTGGCTTAAAATGCCCAAAACACAAAATGGCCCGTTACCATGGCAACGGGCATAAGAACAAAAATTAGTTCAATTTTGGTTACTTGCTTACCAAGTCCTTTTATATTAAAACAAAAAAAAAATGCAGAAGACGCTTATATGAAATATTTACGTGGACCCACTCGTAAAACCTTCAACCAATATGACTGGTTGACGGACAACCAACGCATTGGTTACGCTTTAACCAACACATTGGTTAAAAACCAACCAATATGGGGTCAACCAATTAGATTGGTTGGTCTTTTAACCAATCTGTTTTTAGAGTGCAGGTTAAATCAACTGCTTTTGTGTTTCGTATTTTTTTTCTGTCATATTTTTGTTCAGTTAACCTAAATAAATAAATCAAATCAAATCAAATACTCATCTCTATTCGAAAAGTCCTATGATATAATTCGGTTTGACTGGTCATTTTTGTATTGATATCTTGGGGTATCACGCAGCTTGCTCGTTCACTTTGGAGGCGTCCGACCAAGGTGTCACCTTCATCTTGCAGCCGCTGAGGGCGCCTTTCCGGTTGGACTTCGATGTGAAGACAGGCCATGACGCCACAATAAATCTGGCGGAGGAAAATACAGAAGCGTCCGTCTTTGCCAACATAAGTGAGTGTCAGTGAGCTATGGTTTGGTTACTCATTTGACTTTTTCAGGGAAAGGGTTGTATCACAAGAGCCGGAAGGCATGGGATCGACGGTCTGGAGTTCGTAGTGGTGGTGGGGGAAGGGGGAGGGGGGGGGGGGGGGGGGGGGTGCACCCTGCTCAGTTTTATCGGTCCTACCTTAAGTTACCTTAACAAATGCCACGGACTGTTACACGGTGGACCAAAGCACTACTGTTTTTTCCAAAGCTTTGCCAACGTGTTACGATAAAAAAGATTGCATTTGTTTTATGACGTCATCATGGCGTCATACACTTGACACAATTACTAAAGGATTTTTGAATTTAGGAGGTTCCGTTGATGAGATATGACATAAATGTTGTGTCATTTATTGAGACACCGTACCGGGACCAATTGAAAACAATAATTCAAAAGAGGAGACTTGTGAAACGTAAGTCGGGTATAAATAGTTTAATAATGAAACTACAACTGAATAACATATAGGATACACCATTTGCAGATATCGACTATCGGATTATTAGGAAATATCTTACTTATTTGGAAATAAATAATGATTCTAGGCATTAAGCAAAATTATTGCGCTAGATATCCTGTAATTGTTCCGAAAAAAATAATTGTATTAAACCAAAAAAGAACAATATAAGAACTGCTGCCCGACGCCGGTTAAAAACGAACGCCTTTTATCTTGTTTTTCACAGCATCCATGATCATAAAACTTCGGACAGGTCAGTTAAACGATATTTACTATACATTGTAATCTCCCAAATCCACCTATTCCTGACAATTCAAGCAATTACCAATGGTGTATCTTACCTTTAAAGATGGACTACAACGAAAACTCACACATTAAATTTATTATCGGACCTTGTTTATGTTGTGTTCAGGTAACACTTTATTGTTACGGTCATGTTTTTCTCTAAATAATTTTGTTGCAATTTGACCGACAAAATTAGACCTCGATTCTTCGATTTTGAAACTTTCCGCCCTGTACTGGTTCCCGGCAAAGATCCACTGAAAACCACAATGAAATCCACGATATAGTACCAGCGGACTTGTAAACCAGCGAAAAGTGATGACGTACTACCATGAACAACCGAGAGTAAACAAAAGACGCCATGTTATTCCGTGTGTATTATGTATGTATGGTGGCCCTGAAGGGACTACGCAGATCGTGAATATTGACGTCAATATTCACGACAAATTTCACGACTTTCCTCAAAGTCGCGAATATTGACGTCAAATTTGACGTCAATATTCACGACTTTCCAAAAAAGTCGCGAATATTGACGTCAAATTTGACGTCGATATTCACGACTTTCCCCAAAAGTCGCGAATATTGACGTCAAATTTGACGTCAATAATCGCGATCTGCGGAGTCCCTTCAGGGACACCATATGTATGCGTTTTCATGAGTAGTACGTCACACACAAAGTATGAATTATTCATGAGTTAAGGGCTTTTGCTGAAACTGAGTTTTTCTGGGTCGTAGAACGCCGATCAATTTTGGGGTTTGTTTGCATGAAGGAACAAGATTTATTGAATACTAATGATATATTAGTAATCATTATACATTTCTCGAACGAAAAAAGGCAACAAAGCCTTTATCATTATTCCGTTGTAGTCCATCTTTAATACAATGAACATAAGTAACGCGGCATGGTGGACGTTGTCGATGGTTCACGTTTCACGGACCAACTGAACCAAACACGGCAACGTGGCCTGTATTTAAAGGAATTATTATATTACGAAACTGCACGTAACACTCTTCCAGCTGTTTAAATGGGTTACTCCGAGGAATTACAAAAATGCTTACAACCTAAAGGTACACAAGTGAAAACAAATTATATAAATCGTACGATGACGCCATCATGACGTAATCAGGTTGGACAATCACAGAGACATTGCTGGGCTTCATATACCACACCGAAAATGTTGTTGAAAACTCTTTCATCATCCAGCTATTGACGGCTGGGCTGGACAGAAGTTAAGTCGGTCACACGGGCCTGTTTCCACAATGACTCACCAGAATGCCACAAGTTGTTGGATGGGCGTTCAGACTCACATCGAGGCAGTTATGTCAGTGACCTTTCTGGGCTCCGCAATTTATAAGTTCATAACATCGAAACCTTTTTTTTTCTTTCTATAGTCATAGGTGGCTGGGTAAACTCGATGTCGGCTATCCGAGCCTGTTACTACACCAAGTCAAACGAATGCCCTCATATGTTGTTTGGTGGGCGTTCAGAAGACCACGAGGCAGGTATCGTCGATGGCAATGAACGTCGCCTCTTCTGGGTAGAGTACAAACGGGGCGTGGTGACCGTCGGCAAAGGGGGACAGGATGAGGCTTTCATGGAGTGGGACGCCGCTGCGCATCATCGTCGCAACATATCAACGCCGGTATACGTTGGTATAAGTTCTTGGGACCGTGAACCAGCGGAGTGGGTGTTCAATCAATTCTGTGCCTAAGAAACCAAAAGCATGCGGGTGAAATGAGGGTGATGTATAACAAGTTGAAAAGGCGAGCACAGTTCGTCCCGTTAAAATATAGTGGCGTCCATTAAACTGCCACCATTTAATCTTTTACAGTGTAGTAGATGACTGGGACGTGTTAACATCACATTTATTTTTACACGTGTGCTTATGGAAGTCACTAGTTATGGAAGAAACCAAGATAGCGAGAAACCAACTAAGGGCGGGTGGAAAATTAGGGTGATTGATAACGAGTTGAAGAAGGGCACACGTAGATGTACTTCCGTAAACTCACTGAAATTGATATCGGGTTTAGGTCTGTCGTAAAACATGTAGTTCTACATAACAGCGACGTAATGTCGTCACCGTTTTCACGGAGACGTGGATTTTGAAAAGCGTTTTAGGAGATAGTCGCAAGAGAATTTTATAATATTTTTAAAGAAAACTGCAAATACTACTTTGCAAAATCTTTTGCAGTAAGGAAACTTTCACATATTCTATGAGAGGTGAATTTGTACATGAACTCAGTATTATAACACTATGTGGTTAATTGGATCATTAATTTATTTAATATAATAATAATAATGGTTTGCTCACAGAAGCATGTCAAAATAGTTTAATACAGTGTTTTAAAGCAAAATAGAACAAATCGAAATCGAACAAATGATAATTGTTGAAATGTGTTGCTCTTCGTGAAAACGGTTACGATTTTTATAGTTCATTAGGAATTGACGAGTACCCAGACATTTTTGTAAACAGGCAAATTTTAGCCAAATGTGTTTATTTATTTAGACTCTAAATAACTCTCATAAATAAATAAATTGGGAAGCACATTGTTTTAAATGCACAATGTTTATTAAAAGACACGTATTTCCGACACCTAAGGCACAATTTCAAAATTCGAAACGAAAATTGTTCTAAGTTTACAATATATCACAGTGTTTTGGGGAATTACGCATTATACACTTGGTTAAGTGCGCCCACAGCCACACTTGGAATGTGGGTGAGGTAATGTCTGGAATTGGGTGTATACTTATAGAACACTTCCCACTGGGCATTTTACCCGATATTACCCGGGTTGTAACGAGTAATAACGCTAGTTATTACCGGGTAACATACCGATATTACCCGGGTTGTAACAAGTAATAACGGGTAATATCACTGGGTAATAACGGGGAAATAGTAGACAAATATTTCCCCGTTATTACCACCCGATATTACCCGATATTACCCAATATTACCAGGGAGAATGTTACCGATATTTCTGGCATTGCATTGTTATTACCACCCGATATTACCCAATATTACCAGGGAGAATGTTACTGATATTTCTGGCATTGCACGTTATTACCACCCGATATTACCCCATTTACCCAATATTACCAGGGAGAATGTTACCGATATTTCTAGCATTGCACCGTTATTACCACCCGATATTACCCCCTTTACCCAATATAACCAATATAACCAATATAACCAATATAACCAATATAAACGGGGAGAATGTTACCGATATTTCTGGCATTGCATCCTTATTACTATTACTAATAGATATTACCCCATTTACCCAATATTGGTAAATTTTTTGGTTAATTATATTGGTTAATACTAATATTACGATACTACCGGAACAATACTACAATGTATACACATATAAACATCAATGACTCTTCTGAGCCCGCAATCTATGCGTGTACTTAAATGCTATATATGTGCCCAATATCACCGCTGTCTGTAATCACAGCTAGTTTGCAATTAATTTGTTGTTAGTTTATTTGTGTGTTGGTTTTTTGGCAAATTTGTTTCTTTGAGACTTGGAGTAAATAAATATTACACAATTATCTCTACGAAAACACCCTAAACGTATCGCTATTACGCAAAACATAACGTTCATGTAGAAAAAAGTGACAACATTGTTTCACCAAGGTTTATCACGCCCACTTGGGGTCAACATGTAAATTGAGGTCACCCGATATTACCCTATTTACCCAATATCAGAGAATGTAACTGATATTTCTGGCATTGCCGTGTTATTACCATCTGATATTACCCCATTTACCAAATATTAACAGGGAGAATGTAACTGATATTTTTGGCATTTTCATGTTATTAACTCGGTAAATTGTTACCCATTACCTCTTATTACCCTGTTGAACTCGCAAAAATGTCGGTTTCAACAGGGTAATAACAGTAATCTTTGAACTTGGAAATTTAGCTTGGATTGCTATAATTTTACTCAAGTTCCCAATGTTATAACCAATTCAAGCCTTTCACCATTACCCACATTACCTGTATTATCCTGTTGTTACTCTGTAAATTGTCGGTTTCAACAAGGTAATAACAGTAATATTTGAACTTGAAAATGTTGCTGGGATTGCTATAATTTTACTGTTATTACTCAAGTTCCCAATGTTATAACCAATTCAACCCTTTCACCATTACCCACATTACCTGTATTATCCTGTTGTTACCCGGTAAATTTTCGGTTTCAACAGGGTAATAACAGTAATATTTGAACTTGGAAACGTGGCTGGGATTGCTACTAATGTTACTGTTATTACTCAAGTTCCCGATGTTATAACAAATTCAACCCTTTTACCATTACCCACATTACCTGTGTTATCCTGTTGTTACTCGGTAAAATGTTGGTTTCAACAGGGTAATAACGGTTATATTTGGACTTTGAAATTTGGTAGACCGGTGCACCATTTTTCAAGAGTTTTTCTCATCAGAAACAGATCCTGTCGGTCTCAAGGATCAATTATATCCAATCCTTATATTAAAAAACTAATATTAAGGAATTTATAACAATTTCATTATCACACAGGTAATATCATTTGGGTAATAACACGGTAATTTTGGGTTGATATTACCGGTAATATCGGTAACCGGTAACAACTTGCCCAGTGGGTTAGAACAGTGGTTTTCTGTATTAAATCTAGTTGTTTATGTAAGGACACAGCAAGCACTGTTAATATTTACGTTGTTTCTCAAGGTTTCAGATCCTGTTTTCAACCCAGCACTTTTTAGCGCAAAACAGATGTATTGCAATTTACGTAATTAGCCAGTGCTCACTCATGCGTGACATGTTGAGTTTGTGCAATTGCACAAAAAACACTGCACCATTGTCTATCAACCTATGTAAACAGAATTTGCAAAACAAAATAGAATATTAATTTTTCAAAATGGGACATTTTTTTAGATACACCCTGTATTAACCATGTATAGCAGTAGAGTAGACACATTGTTTATAGAGAGCTGCACGTATTTATGGCGTGCATTATTTGACATTTAATCATTAAACTAGAGATAACGTATTAGAAGAAATCATACATTGTAGCTCGAGGCTAGAAATGGAATAATATACCTCCATGATTCAACTATGGCTAATTTAAGAAGTGTTTTACACGGTCAAATTTGATGTAGAAGTACACTGGTGTTTTGTATTTCTGTCTTCTTTTTATTAAAATATCTGAATACTTTATTAATATTACTTTTAATTCAGTTTGTAAAGTAAAACTGTGTTCAAGGGCACTGATAGCGAAAAAATAACCTAGAGCAGAGGGTTGGTTACACAAAAAATGATAAAACTATGGCAACTTGTCTTCAATTTCATGATTGGTTCTTAGTACAATATAACATCACCCAGGTCAGAAGGTTTGATTACATACAAAAAATGAGTCTTCATACTTTTTACTATAGGTTTTCCTTAATAATTTCATTATTGCGCTTTCAAATTCACGCGATTTCTCTAATTCAATCAAACTAGGGTTACTCTTTCAATATTATTGCATTCAATTTCGTTTTCGTGCGCCCATGATTCCTTCATTTTAATTCAATTTCGTTTATAGGCATTCAAGACTACAAGATTGCCATTATTTTGTTGAATATCCACCACATTTTCCCAAGAGGTGCAATCAAATTCAGAGTCATCGAAGCGCAAACGTATTTTTCTTTTTCGTTTATGGGCAACGCGTTTCAACATTTGAGCGTTCAAATGCAACATGAGTATGGTACGGCTTGCGTTTAAAGTTAGCGATAATGTTATTTTACTGGCAGTCGTGTGGCTTATCTGTCTAACGCGTTTCATTAAATTCTGATTGTTAGTCTTAATTGCAAATGTGTCCCTTTTGCTTAGTTACCCCATGATTATACTTTAAAATGTGTCTAAAGAACGTCTGAATAAAGTTGTATGGCACATAAGTATAAAAAAAACCACAATACACAATATTTTGTCTTGCATTTGTTTGCATTGTAATTATTGCATTGGTCTTTAATTAACTTGTTTTGTCTTCTTTATTCGTTAATGTTAAGACCATGCAAATTAAACATTAATTAATGTGATCGTTATACAATTTAATTGTTGTTTCCCTGTGGATTTTTTTCACAGGTCCTTTTCTGTTTCTGTTTATTTCTTATACGTTTATATATCTGAAATTGTTTTCTTTAACCTTCAATATTCTGACGTGTTAGGCATCTCGGCATGTAAGTTTGGCTGTTGTTGTACCATCTCACGCAATTTTCATGAGTTATTTGTCCCACATTCTGTTGAGCCATCACTTCTTGAATGAGGTCACCCCTCCACTGTTGAAGATTCACTCCTGCGTTATGTGCTGCTTCCCGGTCCCCTACTCGTAACTGCCATTCTGGGAGGGCCAAATCTCGTTTGACGCCAGCTTTGAATGACGAATGGGCCATTTCAGTCATGTTCAGGAATGGGGAGTAGGGTGGCAGACGCTTCAACTGGATCAGCTGGTTGATTCCTGCTGGGAGCTGGGCGCGTACATAGGGGCTAGCATTGTCGTACACAAGAAACACTGGTTCATCTGCGGGGAACATATTTTCGCACTCACAAGCTGTGTCAGCTAGAAACTCTTCAAATCTTTCTCTCGTGACGATTGTAACGGCAGCCTCAACCATTTATCAGTTCGCAGAGGGTCGATGGCCTAATATGATAAGATCTGCCACTAAAGACGCAGGGTTTCGCTAATTGTTAGTCAGACAATTAAAACAAGGGTCACAACAGAAGCTTGTATATGTACTGAGTTTCATGTACACGTAATGTATTGTCCAGCTCTAATATCACTTCATCCACAAAGCAATGGCAATACACAGTATTATATCAGGACACAGGCCAAGTCAAGTTCACTAATCAATGCTCCGATCTGTGATCTAGGTTACAGTTCCGAATATATCCATATAGACAACATGACACAGTTCAGTTCCAACAGGCAAAGCTCCGTGAAAACTGCAATAAGAACAAATCCAAATACAGTGTTCAATATGACATGTATGTATGATGAAATACATGTATACATCACATGTACCAATGCAAATACACAGTAACGAGAGTAAAGTGCTTTTCGTAAGAAAACTTAATAAACTAAAGCATCAAAGTTCTCAATGATATAAATAAACTATTAAACAATACCTCCTTGCTTCTTCTTGGGGCTTAGGCCAAAAACAATCACGCAAATAGTCGTCCTTTCGAGATCAATATACAATATAGAGCAACAAAAAAGGCTGCTCTCCCAATGTGCTTTTCTGACAGTACAATCTAGGCTGGTCAACAGAGGGCGCACTACAGGTTTGCAGAAGCTGCAGTTACAACGATTTTAAAAGCTATTCGATGGTGTACAAGACCAATCTCTCCAGAAACAGCGAATGTCACACTGCAGTTGCGTCCGCGTTGTGCGTGTACCACGCGTCTCGCTAGGATACCGCGAGGTGCTCTTCCAAAAGACCGCCTCGTCCATATGTTGTAGCCAGTTTCGTCAATGAACACGCAGTGGCCAACAACTCCGTACTGCATGAACCACTGCGCGTACTCTACACGCATATCCAGTACCCGTGGCGAGTTGCGGGCATCAGACACGTCCTCTGCATGTTTTAGGGTCATGAGCATGCCGTCCAGGGTTCTATCTATGGTGCTGGGAGACACGGTTGGCTTGTCTTGCAGAGAACGTTGGAGCTCATCTTTCATCTGAGTGAGAGTTAGTAGAGGGTTGACGTCCAGCAATCGCTCAAGCTCATCTCGCATCTACTTTAGTGTTGTGTGCCCCTCCTGTAGGCAACTTCTCATGACGACCGGTGCACAAGTATGTTGCCACGATGGACCTTGCAGTAGACCTCTTGATTCCTATAGTGTCTGCCAATTCTAAGTAGTCAGCATGGTTGCCCTCGAATGCTTCAATCAGCCTTCCTCTGTCTACGTTGCTCACTCTTCTGTAATGACCATGGGTAGCCATATCTCTATTTGTAATAGAGATATCTCTATTTGTAATAGAGATATCTCTATTACAAATAGAGATATCTCTATATAAATAGAGATATCTCTATTACAAATAGAGATATATCTATTTCGGATAAAATGTCTACTATGCACGTCATAGTTGTGTTTTTGTTGTGCTATTTTGGTGTTGTACTCGTTTTTCGCTTTTCCACTTATTTATCGCTTATTGCCTTTTGCTTGATGCATTTACCATGAGAGTTCATCATCACTGTGAGCATTATCTTGTCAGAGGACTGTAAGGAATTGAAAATTAATTAATTTGTGTGCCACTGCTCTGGAGATTCAGGATTACTCAAAGGATGGAATAAATGAAAGGCATGCATACAATGTGTTTGCGGTTTAGTAACGGACAGTGTCATTAGTTGGATGTACGTACACAGCCGAAATCTCCCAAACAATTGTTTGTTTGTTGTTGTCTCGTGTAATTAGGTGGCGTTTTTTGGCTGTCTTTGTGTTTTCCCTGTCTTGTTTTGTCTTGCAGTATATTTTGTTTTAGTTTTATGTTTTGCCCCATGTGCTAGATTTAGCAATGTGGACTGCCTTCTCAGCATTCCATTTACCTGAGGGTAGTTTGGGCTAGATGTGTGATGTTGGACATCATACTCTTTGGAAAATTGGTCGAATTCGGTTAAGAACTGTGGCCCGTTATCGGTGACGATGACCTCTGGTATGCCGAAACGAGTAAAAGTGGCCTTCACAAAGTTAATGACAGCCAGGGACGTTGTCTTCTAGAGATGATGGACCTCAATCCATCGCAAATAGTAGTCGACCAAGACAACGTAGTGTCTCCCATGGATCTCTGCCAAATCACAGGCAAGACGTTGCCAAGGTCGTTCAGGTAGCGGAGTTGAGATCAGGGGTTCTGATCGCTGTGCTGACTGCTTTGTCTGACATAAGATACATTTCTCGATGTACTGGGCAATGTCGCTCCCAATATCTGGCCACCAAACAGCTTGAGCAACTCGGGATCTGGACTTTGTAATTCCCTGATGACCTTCATGAACCCTCAACAGCATGTCTTGGCGCATCTGGGCAGGAATGACGATGCGGTCTCTATATAGGTGAGGATTCCCTGGACTAAACTGAGGTTGTCTTGTTGCTCCCAGTAGAGTTTCACTGTTGCTGACTCAATGTCTCTGGAGTACTTTGGCCAGCCATTACGAACATGTGCTGCTACTTGCTTCAGCACTTCATCGAGGGCAGTTTCACGTGAGATCTCGTCCAATTTCCCCTGGGAAACTGGCCAGTAGCCTGTGACAAATCTAGCATGTGCTTCAACCTCGTCTTGAAGGTTGTCATCGCTGGCGATCGATGACTTCAGGGGTGCTCGAGACAGGGTATCGGCCACAGCAAGGAGTTTGCCAGGTACATACTCAGCAGTGCAGTGGTACTTCATGAGACGCATAAGGAGTCGTTGACACCTCAACGGAGCGTCGCACAGATCTTTGTTGTTGATGAGTGGAACTAGCGGTTTGTGATCAGTCTGAATGTTGATGTGAAGGCCCGAAGGTATACATAGAACCTTTCGCATGACCACACCGAAGCCAACAGCTCTTTCTCTACCTGTGCGTAGCGTTTTTCAGATGGTGTAAGAGTTATTGAGCAGTACGCCACTGGTTTCCACTGCTTGTCCTCCTGTTGCTGCAAAATACAACCACCCAGACCATATTCGCTGGCATCTGCGCTAACCATAGTTGGATTACTGGGATCATAGAAATCCAGGGCAGGGCCTGATGTGAGGAGTGTCTTAATGGCGCGGAAAGCTGACTGTTGTTGTGATCTCCAAAGCCAGCTGACATCGCTCCTCAGTAGGTCATTGATCGGTGCAGCGACTGAAGAAACATGGGGGGGGGGGGTGAACCGAGCAAGCCAATTGATCATCCCCATCAGTCGTTTCACTTCAGCTTTGGAGGTCGGTGGTGGCATTTGAATGATTGCTGTTATCTTTGCAGGGTTGGCATGGATGCCGTGTTGATCAAGCTTCATGCCGAGGAAGTCCAAATTTGTTTGGGCGATTTTACATTTGTCCTTGTTCAGCTGCAGCCTCGCGTTCTGTACAATCTCGATAATGCGCTGGAGTCGTGCATCGTGTTCTTCTTGTGTGCATCTAGTGACGAGTATGTCATCCATGTAGACTACAATACCGGGTATGTCGGTCAGAAGGTCGCACATGATGCGTTGGTATATCTCTGGCGCCGAGGTGATGCCAAATGGAAGGCGCTTGAAGCAATAACGCCCAAATGGCGTTATGAAGGTGGTGTACTTCTGGCTTTCCTCTGTCAGTGGTACTTGCCAGAAGCCATGTTTGGCATCAAGAAGGGAGAATATATGGGCACCAGAGACTCTCCCAAGAACTTCTTCGACGGTTGGTATGGTGAATTTCTCCCTGGCAACGGATTATTTAGGCACCTGAGATCCACCATTTTTCTTTGGTGCTATCACTATAGGTGAGCACAAATCACTGAGGTCGGTGATATGCTGGATGATGTTTTCCATACTGCCCAGCTCCTCTTTAAGTTGGGGCAGAAGAGAAATGGGAATACGACGAGGGGCCGTGACGCAGTAAGGGGTGGCCGTTTCATCTATCTTGATACTGACTGCTTGTCCATGCAGACATCCACCCCTTCAAAAACACTCTTATGGCCGAGCTGAGTGTAGACTCGTTGCACCAATCCAAGTAAGTCACAGGCATGCTTGCCTATAACAGGTTCCTCGTGAGCCAGGATAAGGAATGGCAGCTATTCGGTTATGCCTTTGACTTGGCATATCAGTCTCGTCTGGCCGATGGGTGTGGCTTTCCCCCGAAGAAGCCTGTAAGGCGGGTTGTGGATGGCTGTATAGGGTCTTATCAGGGACATTCAACGCTTTGAAGGTGTCGAGCGGGAGACTATTGACCTCGGAGCCAGTGTCAAGGAGGAATGACACGGGCTGCCACTGTACATGGATGTCTTGTCTCCAAACATCGTCAATTGGCAGTTGTTGGCGGCGGATGACACCGACAAAAAATAACTAATTCTCAGCAAATTCGCTGTTTTCAACCTCCTGTGCACGATCGGTCTGAAGAACTGCTCGCATCTGTTTGGGTCGTGATCGGCAGACTTTGGAAAAGTGACCAATCGTATTGCACTTCTTGCAGTGTTGTTCCGTGGCTGGGCAGGTTCTATGGGTAGAGGCATAGCCACAATTCTGACAAAGGGGCCCACTTGGCTCGGTGTACGAAGAGCGCTGATCCCATCTGGGTTGGGGTTTGTTGGGGCGTTGCGTGTAGCGCTGCTGTACATGGTTGACGGCTTGGACTGGTTTGTTATCTCCTCTGGCCTGAATGCCCTGTTGATCCTGTGTCGTCTTTTCAAGTGTCTTGGCTAGTTTAATGGCTTTGGAGAATGTCAGGCCATCTTTTGTGAGCAAGTGTTTCTGTAGAAACACACTGCGGATGCCGCAAACTAGCCGGTCGCGGAGGGCATCATCAAGGAAAGAACCGAATTTACAAGGCCCAGCCAAGGTTTGTAATTCAACATAATACTGTGCGATGGTCTCACCAGGGTCTTGATTGCGCTTGTAAAACCGGAAGCGCTCGGCGATCACCAGTCTTTTCGGTCCATATAGTTAGATGTGAGGAGAGCATAGAGTTCATCATAAGTCTTTTCAGTGACTGACACAGGTTCAGAAAGGCTTTTCACAGCCTTGTAAGTACTTTTGTATACATTTGCTCCAATACAAGTGAGCAGAACAGCAGACTGCTTAGCTGGAGATACGTCATTTGCTTTGAAATAGAGGTCCAATCGTTTAAGGTAGTTGGTTATTTCCTCTACTTGGTCATAGGGATCGAGTCGTCCGATCAATGCTGAACGAAAGGGCGCCCCCTCTGACTGCGACATGATTGTATACATGTAAATCGTTAAGCATGTGGCGATCAAATCGGATGAAAATTACGGTGTTTTAGGTTACCAAGAGTCCAACTACTGTCTCAAAATGTCACTGATTATATCGGCTGATATTTACTGGGGCCACCGCTGCCACCATGTTGTGTCTTTGGGTCCTTTGAAACCAGTAAATAACGGAACGAACTCACCAAGTCTTCACATGAACTCGTGGCATGGGGGCCGCCATTTTAATGTCACACAACACAGCCTAGCTTATGGAACGTGCTGTTGGTGTCCCTCAAAGTACATGTACGTATGGTAAATGCATGGCATACGACAGTAGGATCGAAGTACGGCAATTCCGTTTGTAGTACGGCCATCTATTTTCAAGAACGTAGTGGGAACTACATGTAGTTTGGTGTGATGGTCCATAACATTTGCTATACGTGCAGACAATGCATTGTGCGCAAATCCGGCCAACCGTGTCAAAGCATAATGTTTACGTACGTACTCATCCAAAAGTAAAACGTACAATTTTACTGGTGTTGGGCATGTACCATTTTCAACTGCACCTATCAAACTAGGCGGTGTTGCAACTAAACTAGTATTTACTAAAACTTGGAAATGACGTACGTAGGCTCAAAAGATTTGTCTATGGCGAGCCCACTACGCGACGGTTTAGCTAGTTATTTAGAGATATACAATTAGAGATATCTTTAATAGCAATCTCTAGGTTTTTTTGAGAGATATCTGTAACTTATTGAGAAATATCTCTAATTTCTTTTGAGATATCTCCCAATACATATAACTCTAAAATATTATCGCGTAAGTAATAACATGTTAAATAGGCTCGCTATAGACGGAAATTGTGAGCGATATGAACGACAACTTTAAAATGAGCTGTCCTTTTAGTATTTTCATGCGGTTTTCACTTTTGTTGGAGTTGTTTTCACTCTGAGCTTAGTTTATTTCACTCTTTTTGAAGTGGTTTTAATAAGGGACTCACTCTTGAGATTGAGCTATATGTGGTCACTCAGTACATTTAGAGAGGGACGCCACCAAAAGTGCGACTATGCGTTATCTAACGGGGGGAAAACTCAGAATCGTACCGGTTTTTCCCAAACAAAACGAGAACAATACAGTTTGTAAAGAAAATCGTATTAGAAAAGCAATACAAAAGCATTGGTTAGCAAAACTAGATTAGATGAGATTTGAAGGTTTGCATGGTAAAAGGCAATAAGATTGTTTGCTGTAACACCGTGCGTTCAATCTCTTTTGTAAGTTTGTGTGGTTCTGAAAAAGAACCGGAGGGAACTCAACGTTTTGGGCATTTTGTTCTTAACCCTTTGGTGCACACAGCGGTCGCTAGCTACGACTAAAAACACGTTAAATTTGGACTTTGATAAGTGATCATAACTCAAAAACTACGGTCCCCATATATACCGCCCTCGTTGGGTTGTTCAGAGCAATTGTGGAGCTTTCGTTTGATGTGATATTCAATAGGGGCGCTATTGAAAAAATATCGAGAAAAATATGGATGAACGTTGGTTTTTGTTGTTGTGATTTTGCGATGAAAAAGCGACTATTATCTCAACATGGCGACTCGTTTTGGGCCTGATCAAGCACTGGAATTCCTTGAAAATATATCAGATGATGAGATTCAAAATGATTCTGATTTAGAAGACGAAATAAGTGATGAAAACAATGACATGATGAACGATAGTTATAACACATCGCAATGTGAATCGCAATGGAGGCATTCGAGTCCGGCGAGAACCTGCGGCCATGGATTCGGTCTTTCACACTGCTGATGATCTTCATGCTAATGATCAGGGTTTTTTGTTTTATAATCCGTTGCCATGGTTAATACTATGTTGATAACAAATATTGTTGTTTGTCATTGTTGTTTTTTCATATTCTGAAAAATTATCCCCTTGGCTACAAATAATTATACAGGTTCATATCTGTATCTCAATCAGGTAAAGCACCGAGCACCATTTTTAAATGAATTGCATTATTTCTTTTATTTTACATTTAAAACAATACAATTAATCTGTGCACCAAAAAATTACCTGTTCGCTAGCGATATATGAACCGTATGCGATTTGCATGCGAAGTGACCAGTGTTAGTTTACATAATTTTGGGGCTTTATTTATCTATTCAAGAACAAACACGCAGTTTTACCCGTGATTTGAAATTCTTCCAACATTTGTTTGTTAGTTTTAATTTCACCATTTTGGACGGGTAATCGATTAGACAGAAACAAAAACTTCCCTACCTAATTTTATCGGTCCTACAACTTCTAGTGAGTTACCTATAAAACAAAAACTGCCACGGAATGGTACACGGTGGACAAAAGCACGACTGTTTTTACCAAAGCTTTGCCAATGTTACGATCAAAAATAGAGTAAGCTTAACAAACAATTTGATATTGAAAGGGTACTTTATAAAGTCCTAATGACGTCAGACGTCATACATCTTTAAGATGGCGTCACGTGACGCCTGATGTCGATCCTGTCGTTGCAAATTCTAAAAAGCTGATTGGACATTCTGAAATGCGATAATTGAGGAGTTTGATGCAAACCAACGTGATCTGTGATTGGCCATTGAGAAATACACATACATTATTAGTGATAATTTGCATACGCACTCATTTTATTTCCTTCTATAGCCATAGGTGGCTAGTCGAACTCGATGTCGGCTATCTGAGCCTGTTACTTGTCTAACCCACCCTCAACCGAATGCCCTCGTACGTGGTTTTCGAAAGACCACGGGGCAGGTATCGCCAATGGCACTGAACGTCGCCCCTTCTGGGTAGAGTACAAACGGGGCGTGGTGACCGTCGGAAAATGAGGACAGGAGGAGGCTTTTCTGAAGTGGGAAGCCGCTGCGCATCATCGTTGCAACATATCAACGCTGGTATACGTTGGTATAAGTTCTCGGAACCATGAACCAGCGGAGTGGGTGTTCAATCAATTCTGTGCCTAAGAAACCAAAAGCATGCGGATGAAATGAGGGTGATGAATAACAAGTTGAAACAGGCGGGCACAGTTCGTCTCGTTATAGTGGCGCCCATTAAACTGCGAGGAATTTAATCTTTTACAGTGTAGTAGATGACTGAGACGTGTTAACATCACAGTTATTTTCACACGTGTGCTTATGGAAGTCACTAGTTATGGAAGAAACCAAGATACCGAGAAACTAACTAACTAACAGAGGGCGGGTGGAAAATTAGGGTGGTTGATAACGAGTTGAAGAAGGGCACACATAGATGTACTTATAAACTTCTGTCATAGTATTACAATAACTATAATTACAGGAACTAACCCGTAAACTCACTGAGATTGATATCGGTTTTAGGTCTGTTGTAAAACATGCAGTTCGCATGCAGGAGACGTGGATTTTAAAAAGCGTGTTTTTTTTTACTACTTTGCAACAACCTTTGCAGTAAGGAAACCTTCACATATTCTATGAGAGGTGAATTTGTGCATGAACTCAGTATTATAACACGGTGTGGTTAATTGGATCAATTGGATCAATCTATTTTGACACAGAAGCATGTCAAAATAGTTAAATACAGTGTTTTAAAGCAAAATAGTGAACAAATCGAAATCGAACAAATAATAATTGTTGAAATGTGTTGCTCTTCGTGAACGGTGACGATTATTATAGTTTATTAAGAATTGACGAGTACCCAGACATTTTTGTTAACAGGCAAATTGTAGCCGAATGTGTTTAATTATTGGGACTCTAACTAACTCCCATAAATAAATTAACCAAAATCAACCTTTGGGAAACACGTTAATTATTTTGTTTTAAATGCACAATGTTTATTAAAAGACTCCAAATGGGCACTTTGGGAGACAATCCCATAGAGTCGTGCACAATCTTTATTGTAACCTAACCCGTTTTTACCTGGAGCTTTTTCCACGAAATTTCATATTTATGCTATTTAGACCCAAATCTGTCTTCTCCGAGCAAAAATAACTCCCAAATATCGTTTTGTGGGGTAGCTAGACACTTAGGGAGACACTGAAATATCTCCCTAAGTGCCACTGTCTCCCAAGTGAATCAAAACTATCGCTAATTTGTCTCCCAAAGTGCCCATTAAGTAAAATATTTCCAACACCTAAGGCACCATTTCAAAATTCAGAACGGAAAGTTAGCAGAACCCTATACTTACGATCCTGTCTGATCTAGCAATCCTTAAGGCTCCGGTAATTGTGTCCATTGGAAGCCGAACGGATTGGAACACTAGAAGGCCATGTGTTTGGTTGTCAGAAATATATTACACAAGGCTAATAATAAATTGCGTTATGAATCAAAAAATCAACGGGCTGGCCGCTTGATAGCGTGTGGTAATGATCAAGTGTGTTTGCGGTTTTCTTGCAGTTAAAAGGCCCCAAGAAATTCAGTTTTTGGGGTTTTGATTTGCTTATTTTGTTGCTTGAGCCTAGTTTGTACCGACTTCAGCAAGTGGTTTTTTTCCCTTCTCAGTACATCTACTTTGAACTTCAGGATTTTTTTTTTAGTCACTACATTTTGTTAATGCGAGTTTTCTCTAATACTTTTGCAGAATGGTTCTATTGAAATCAAAAATGTATTTTCTACAGACCCACAGATACACGATTGACGTTGATAATTATACTGTAGTTTTTTTTCAGTTGAAAAAGTAAATTGTTTAATACCAAGATAACAAATTCCATGATCCACGTCGCGTCACGAGCTAAGATAGAGCTAGAAACTAGAAAACCTTGTATTCCTCCTGTATTTGCCTGCCTCGGAACCTCAGTCAATGCTTTGGGTTTCAACATCATAATAAGTCAACTACTCAACTGCTCAAGGCAAGCTGCTTGCGAGTATAGTGATTTGAAGATTGTGCGTGCAATTGATCAAGACACGTTTTCAAGCAGGAAGTAATTAGTACAGTGTATACAGCGAGCCAGCTAGTGCTCATCCAGAAAAGGGCGCCACCTCGTTTCTGGTTAGTAAAAAGCTAATTTGCATATCGCATCAACGTGGTAGCTTAGTAGATGTAGTAAGAAGCGTATTAGGAAATATTGTGCTGTACATACAAAATATACCCATGTCTCTTCAGTGCCACCATATAATGCACCATGATTTCACTAATAATGATGCAGTGAGACAAGCGAAATCTGCCTATTAAAAAGTGTTGTCTCAAGCCCCTTGGAGTGTTTTTCCCTGAATCTCTAAAGTATATAGACGATGTGCCTCTGTTTACATCTGTATTCAAATGTGCCCGTCAATGTGCGCACGCATCATATTTTACATAAATTTGGTTAAGAGATGACATCAGAGGTTACTATAATTTGAAGGCGATCTGACCTGCAACGTCACTCTTTAAGCAAATTTTATGTAAAACACGATGGGTGCGCATCACTGCCGGGCACATTTGAATACAGATGTAAACACGTGACGTCAGAGGGCACATCGTCTATAGGCGTGTTTATGATCATTAATTGTAAATAAGTTCTTATTCGCATGCATGCATCCTGTGGTCTCCTGAATATCTTTCGCTGTCTGTTTACTTAGCTTTCTCGCCCACTGGCATTCATGTTGTTACGTTCATCTTTCAGGCCTGATTAGGACTCCTTTACTTTCTGATTAGACTTCTATGTGAAGATCCGACGCGATGCCAACAAATATACGTACACACTCAGCACTTTGCGAGCCTATCCAACAGAAACTTTAATAGACTAGTACGATTGGATAAACATTTTCTGAAAGGTAGTAAACACAATTTTCTGTGTGTTTATAGATGCTGAAAAAAAACCAATAAGAAATGCTGTTCTTTGCCATCTGACCTTCTTCAGACGAAACAGCAATTTGTAGATGGTCAGGGAATTAACCGGACTAGTCGGCAATCGTTGGAAATTGATACCAAATCCCACTTAAGCAAATCCTAGAAAAAGCAATTGCTATTTTGTATGTATTCGGCCCAGTCTCCGAGTGATTATCAGTCCCTCATGAACACTTTAATCGGTTTCGACCCCCACATTAAACATTGATCACTTGTAACCACAAAGGGGAACATAATTGTCATTAACCTTGCGACGTGCGGCAATTTTGTGTTTACACGAACGCGCGCCCGTCCTTTTTTTTAAAAGTCGGTTCTTCTTCTTTTCGTGTCTTTGAAGCATGTGGTTATATGACAGTTTCCCATTTCTTTACACAGTCTTTTGCATTATTATTGAACTCTGTGAGATCTTTTAAGCTGCACTGGTTGGGTATAGTAGAGGGCAGACAAGGCAGTTCTGCATCGTATGATCATTTAACCCACACTCACAGATGATTGGGCCGGTTTTGTAGCCGCATCTGGCCATAGCAGCTTTTGATCTCCCCATTCCTGTTCTCAGGCGGTTGAGTGTCTTCCACTGGACCCATGGTGCTTCTGAGCCAGAAGGGAGGTCTTCAGATGGGAGGATCCCCATGTCAATATGAGGGGCTTGTTGTCCATAGCTGGAGTCTGGTTTTATTCCCGAGATGTTGATAGGGGCTGGACATGGCTGAGTAAGCTTCTCAGTCCTTGGGTCCAGTCAAGTCGTTGGGCCGTGGGTTCACGTCCATGAAGGAGGTGGCGTTCATCACTGGTAGCTTTTGTAATCTCTACTCGGCTGGCGGCTTTCCGTCTCACATCTGCAGGTGCAATGCCAGCGAGGAGGTGCAGGTTGTTCAAGTTGGTAGGCTTCAAGCTTCCAGTGATTAAGCGGCAGGTGTTATTAAACGCTGAGTCTAATTTCTTTGCATGGATTGATCTCTCCCAGACAGGACACGCGTACTCCACCGAGGAATAGCACAGGGCCAAAGCAGTGCATCTTAATGTGTGTGCTGTGGCTCCCCATTTGGAATTGGTCAGTTTCCGTATAGGATGTTGTTTCGGGAGCTGACTTTCAGTTTGGTCAATTTGATGTGTTCCTTGAATGAGAGGGTGCCGTCCAGGGTTACGCCAAGGTAGACAGGGTTGGTGCAGTTCTCAAGGGGTGTTCCAGACCATTTGATGTTAAGAGGTCGGTTGGCTTCCCGGTTCCTGAGATGAAACGAGCAGACTTGAGTCTTCGCAGGGTTTGCGTGTAGGTGGTTGCGCTCGTAGTAGAGGAGTAGCTCATCTAGGGCTGAGGTGAGGTTTGCTTCTACTGCTTCGAACGTAGAGTACTCTATTGGGATGCTACATAGAGGTCGTCCGCATAGATAAACCGCTCAGTGTTCTTGTCCATTGGCTGGTCTTGGTGTAGATGTTATACAATAGAGGAGCCAGCACACTACCTTGAGGTAAGCCGTTCTTTTCTCGTCCCCAGCGACTCTGTTTGTTGTTCAGGGTAACATAGAAGCGCCTATCTTCCAAGATGGCTCCAATGAGGCCTGTGAATGCCAGGTCTTTTGTCAGCTCCAATATATTTTTTAGGAGGAGGCGGTGGTTCACAGTGTCGTACGCGGCAGACAGATCAACAAAGACGGCTCCTGTTACCAGTCCTTTCTGAAACCCATCTTCAATGTGCTGAGTGAGATTCAGGAGTTGGCTTGTTGTGAATTTTCCAGGTCGGAATCCAGCTTGTTGGGGGTCGATGGCTGGTTCAGCAACTGGGGCCAGCATGTTGAGGATCAGGCGCTCAAACAGCTTATAAGGATGGCATAGCAGGGAGATCGGACGGAAGCTCTTTGCATATGCTGGATCTTTACCCGGTTTAAGGAGAGCAATAATTCTGGTTTTTCTCAAGATCTTTGGGATGTTTCTCGTCAGCATGCAGTTGTTCATCAGCTCGATGATCCATTTTCGTGTCAGAGGTTCAAAGTGCTTGATCTCTTCTGTGAAAATGTTATCCAGGCCGATGGCTTTACCAGTCTTAAGGGCATTGATGCTGATATTGAGCTCTTCAAGAGAGAACGGCTCAGTCAGTCCGGTGGTTTGGGAGTACTGGAGTCGGTCTACCTTTGGTCTCGGCTGTTTGGTGGTGGAATTCCCATTGAGCAACAACTGATATGCAACTTGGTTGGCAATGGTGGTGTACTGTTGCTGTGTTGGAGTTGTTACGGGTCGTTGCTGATTTTTCGGATTAGGCTCCATGCCTTTTTGCTGTTTTTCGCCATATCATTTGTCTCCAGCAGGTTTTGCCATTTCCGTTTGCAGCATTCTGATAGGGAGGTCATGAGTCCCTCACCTACTTCGATGGTACTTTCATCAAAGGGGTCAGATTCATAGAGCTGTTGGTATTGCTCATATAGTTCACTGCTTTGAGCATCGAGTCCAGGTATGTATTGAGTGCGGGAGCTTCTTGGCATGTTCTTCTGGGCTGCTTGGTGCACGAACTTGGTGAAGTTGTCAAAATAGGCAAAGCTTTGGCAAAATAGGCTTCTTCTTCTTTTTGTGTTGTATTCGTGTATACCCCAATGTTGTTCGGTTTTATGGCTTTATATGTAAACACTTTCCCATAGTGAATATATTCGATCCCAATAGCATGATTAATTGCTTGGGTAGGTCTGGTAAACCCAGACTTGAATAGCCCCCAAAAGCTGTGTCACCGGTTCAACCAGGGTTCAAGCGGCACTTACCATGCTATTATGCATGCTTTGAACTAGGAATACATGTAATATGATGGTTTTTTTAACAAATGATGACAAATAAATTGTTGTTTTTACGGCGAAGCGACTTCGAAAAAAAGTGTGGTGGTATAAGTCGCAGGGTTAATACTGCACTCTCCTAATACCACCTAAGTCTATTGCACGAGGGATTATACAAACTAACGAGCATTGATTAGTTATAACCAACTGTGCTTATTAATTACTTTCTGAAAACGATGCTTCATATATATATATATATATATATATATATATATCAAAAATTGGAATGCTGCGTAGCACAGAAGAAAATAGAAAAAGAGTATAGAAAATGTGAAAATATAAATATAACAGTGCTCACCGAAAGCTCGGTTTTATTTCCGGTGAGCACTGTTATATTTATATTTTCACATGTTCTATATATATATATATATATATATACGTGTTTGTAAACCGATTCAACTTCGGAGAGTGCTCTACTTTATAAATGCGGTCACTCACGATAATACGCTAACCATCAAGGCAGATAAGACTGTAAATTATTACAAGATGGAAAAAGACGATTATGTAAATCTTGTCAAGATTAATGTTACCAAAGTATACAAGAAAACCGAAAACCTATGGAAAAGCACTGACGCTGTACTGAACTGGTACAAGAAGATCCCGAACAAGCATGAGTCGAGCTTAGAAATACGACATTAGGGAGACCACTCCATAGAGACGTGCACAAATTTTACATTCTTTATTGTAACCTAACCCGTTTTTACCTAGAGCTTTTTCCACGAAATTTCATATTTAAGCATTTTGGACCCTACTCTATAGATCTGGAAAAAAAAGTTTTTAAAAATGGATCTCCTTCCTGTAGTTGCGTTAAGGCGTCCAGCGAAATGGTCTCCCTAACGCCCGCGGTCTCCCGAATGTCGGAAAATAATATAAACTGGTCGCCCAAAGCGCGATTAAGTATAGATATATATATATATAATGTGTTTGTGTTTGTAGAACCCCAGCCAAGAACCTCGATAATGCCTAAAACCTTACGTTTTTCGGCCTAACCACCATTCAACCGACCCCCGTTACCTTCAGCAAACCTGAAGTTTAAATAATTAGTGTCAGTGTCAGTAGATAATTATGGGGCTTCATCTATTCAAGAACAAACATGGAGTTTTACCCGTGGTTCGAAATTCTTCAAAACCTTTTTTTGTTAGTTTTAGTTTCACCATTTTGCACCTGTTTTTCTTTTGAAAAATGTATTGCAGCATATATCTATATACACTCATTATGATGATTACTTGACTAGACCACAGAAGAGTTATCTATAAATGTGTAATTAAATGCGCACCAAGGATGAGTACCGTTGCGCTTAGAAAACCGCTGACGTGGAACAGGTATGGGAGAACTTATTCTTCCCCATATAGCCTAGGAAACAAGGCAAAAAGCACGGAGTGATGTCTAGAAATGAAACCCGCCTGTTTATTACCTGCAGGCAAATACAAGACGCTAATAAATAGCACGTCCGTGTCAGTGTCAGTAAAAATCGCTCACTGCGCGATTGCTTGCGGACGCAGACACGAACATCATGTATACGTGCATGTACAATACACGGAACGTATCAATGGATGGATGCTTCGCAATGTTTTCCCATGTGAGCGATTGTTCACGGACACGGACATGGATCACGCATGGATGGATGCCATCCTTTATCCATACAAACTAGGAAACCAGGCAAACACGAGTGATGTCTAAAAATGAAACCCGCCCGTGTATTTTCTGCAGGCAAACAAAAGACGATAATCGATAGAGTATCTCGATATTAAAAAGGCAGTTTGGCTGGAAAATTGTGAACGACCGTTAATAAATTGACATTCTATGCAAACCAATTTCACGCAATAGCTATTGTTACGGTTACTGTGGAAACTTAGGACGACAAACGGTAATTTTGTAGACGTGATCAATGCTCATCATACCGTACAAGGGAGTGGTGCGGTTTCTGTTTTGGACGCAGATACCAAAGTGACGAACTGCTGGCTGGAAATGAAAAACCCGCGTAAAAAGGTGGTGTTGGTTTTAGCTTTTGGGTTTCTTAGTTCCCTTTTTTTGCAACCCGTACGAGGAAAGATGTGTAGCGCCATGATCAATGCTGCTGTCGGTGATAATCTGACCACGCTTCGTGACAAGGCTTTTGCGGCTTTCAGAACCGAGTGCTGTGGTAAACGAGGCAATCTGAACGACACCAAATGTAAGTGATTGTTAAGAGTGGACTATTTTTTTTTAATATGAAAGGACTTGGTAAGCAAGTAACCAAATTTGAATTATGTTGTTTCTTATGGCCCGTTGCCATGAAAACAGGCCATTTTGTGTTTTGGGACCGCAAAAACAGTTCTTTTGCCAAAAAAAACAGCCAAAATACAACTTTTATCACAAAATCAACTATATCATTACAACGTATCATATCCTTGCCCTTACTTGAAACAAAAATTAAATGTTTTAAATGCTGCCTTTATGCTATTTTTAGAACATGCATTAAAGCAGGTTTTCAAAACTAACATGGGAGACTTGAACAAGTTCGAGAAAATCCCAAAATACATTTTACGTATAGATATGATTATTGTAAGCAACAAACGTCTTTATTTTGGGGGGTTTCCTTGAACTTCAATTACTTTGTGTTTTGGGGCCGCAAAAACAGTTCTTTTGCTTAATTAAAAACAAAATAAAAACAGCCAAAATACAACTTTTATAAAAAAATCAACTATATCATTACAAAGTATCATCCTTGCCCTTACTTGATTTAAATGTTTTAAATGCCGCCTTTATGCTATTTTTTGAACATGCATTAAAGCAGGGTTTCAAAACTTGTAAAATTGACATTTTTATTATATTTTTGTCCCTCAAAAAGTCAACTTGCCAGGGGTCTGAGAATATTTACATTCGGATTTAATTAGAGCCAACATTGGTCTTTGCGTATCTGGTGAGAAAAGTTTGGGAGATTGTATCTTCTTTAGGCAGTACTGCATCACAAATGGTAATTTTCCCCAAAATCTGGAAAAATGAAATTTGAGCTTTTTCTTCAGTTTAAAGTAATAATACACACACAAATTGTACTTTTATGAATCTGGCGCCTTTTCAAACCATAAGAGTGAGTTGCAGGCCTGTGAATTACTCCTACTAAATAAGCAGCATTTTTGACGTCGCAAATCTAGATTAACCCCCTCCACAGCATTTCTTACACTATATTTTCTGATACAATTTTGTTAGTGGTATAAAGAGAATATAAAAGAGAAAACAATACTTGTTGTGAACTAAAACATTATTTATAGTCCAGTCGAAATACTTAATTTTCTTTTGTTGACCTCAAACAAATTGTAACAAACATTTTTTCACCACAGTGCACTTCTACAAGGTCTCTAGAATTACATATTAAAAGTCTTAAAAAATCCAAGTGGTGGAAATATGTCTCATTTGCATAAATCGTTAATCCCTGCCGTGTAATATGTTTATTCCCATATTTTGGGTATATATTTTATTTTTATTTTTTGAAAGGTTTATTTTGGTGATTCTACTTACACATCCTTACTTCAATAACATTTTCTAAAGCATGTAAGTGACTGAATAATTTTGAAAATATAGTAATGGTCCAAAATGACTACAATTATACCCTATAATTTGCACGCATTTGTCTCCAGATAACATCAAGTAGTCAGTATTGACTAGCTTCAAATTCACCAAGTTGCTTATCGGCATAGTTATCATATTAAAACCTTATGAAAAATCATATGAACAATGATAACATTGTGATATTTAGCCCAGCAAACAACAACTGGGGAAAATTCGTGTGTCCATAAATTGGGCTAAAAAATAGGTGAAGGGTTACCTAAGGTGAGAGACTTGGACAAGTTCAAGGAAACCCCCCAAATTAAAGATGTTTGTTGCTTACAATAATCATATCTACGTTAAAATGTATTTTGGGATTTTCTTGAACTTGTTCAAGTCTCCCATGTTAGGCAACCCTCTAACTACTTTTTCGCCCAATTTATGGACACACCATTTTCCCCCAGTTTTGGTTTGCTGGGCTAAATATCACAATGCTATCATTGTTCATATGATTTTCCATAAGGTTTTAATATGAATTTGAAGCTCACCAATGGTGACTACTTGATGATATCTGGAGACAGTGTAATGTGCGCACATTTATAGGGTCACGAAGTTGTCATTTTGGATAATTACTATGTTCTCATAATTATTTAGTCACTTATATGCTTTAGAAAATGTTATTGAAGTAGGGATATGTAAGTAGAATCACCCAAATAAACTTTTCAAAATAAATATATATATATTATATACCCAGATATGGGAATAAATATATTACGCGACAGGGATTAACGATTTATGCAAATTAGTCATATTTCCACCACTTGAATTTTTAAAGACTTTTAATATGTCATTGTGGGGACCTTTTAGAAATGCATTGTGGTGAATTTTGTTTGTTACAATTTGTTTGAGGTCAAAACCTATTTTTTCCTGTACTATTATACAGAACCCAACTAAAGCATTTTTTTGTATAAAGAACCCAACGGCCTCTTCAAGCATGACGCCCCCTCAAAAACACAGCTTTTTTGCCTACAAGTGTATCCAAAGTGTTACGTTATAGCGCTCCCTTAGAGCTATGTCAGTTCGAAGAACAAAACATAGGGCTTTTTAGCACTTGTATTGTTTTTTATATTTGAACTATTATAATATAATAACCCTTTAAAACCATTCCAAAAAAAATGTATGCACATTTAGTAAGTTTCCCTTGCGATTTATTTGTATAGAGATAAACAAATGGATCCTCATTGAGTAATCCCCAAAATGTCGCTTCCCAAGATTTATTGTAAAATTTAGTGTGATCCATGTCGAATGCAGTGGCCGTTGGCAAAGACTAGGGGCAATATAGCTCAGTTGATTATAGCGCCAATCCGTTATTCTGGCGTTCGCAGGTTCGAGCCCCGCATAAAGGGGGCGCTATAACGCAACACTTTGAATACACTTGCAGGTACTAAAGCTGTGTTTTTTGAGGGGCGTCGTGCTTAAAGGGGCTGCTGGGTTCTGTAGAAATGGGTTTTGTAAAAACAATGATTTAGTTCACAACAAGTATTGTTTCCTATTTTTATATGCCACTAATAAAATGTTATCAGAAAATGGTATGTAATAAATGTTGTGGAGGGGATTAGTCTATATTTTCGCCGTCAACAATTCTGCTTATTCAGTAGAAGTCATTCACAGGCCTACAACTCACTCTTATGGTTTGAAAAGGGCGCCAGATTCATACAAATATTATTGTTTGTGTGTATTATTACTTCAAACTGAAGAAAAAGCTCAAATTACATTTTTAGTTTTTGTTTTTTAAATGACCATTTTTGATGCAGTACTGCCTTAAAAGGATACAATCCCCCAAACCTTTCTCACCAGATATGAAAAGACCAATGTTGGCTCTAATCAAATCCAAAAGGTAAATACTTTGTTACCATGGCAACGGACAATAGAAAAAAAATATATATTATAATTTTGGTTACTAGCTTACCAAGTCCTTTCCTAATAACAAATAAATGTCCGCGGCATTTTTGTATTATTTTTCAATAAAAACAATTCCGAGGACACTTACTTAATATAAGAAATATTTATGTGGACCCACTCTTAAGAGTGGGTCCACGTACATATTTAATGTCCTCCGCATTTTGTTATTGAAAAATAATACAAAAATGCCGCGGACCTTTATATGAAATATTTACGTGGTTAAGAGTGGGTCCACGTAAATATTTCATATTATTAGGTGTCCTCGGCATTTTAATTTTTGTTGTAATGTTACAGGTTTACCTAGAGCATATGTCGAATCCTGCGCCGGTTCGATATAGTTTAGAACGGAAATTTGCTCTAAAATGAATCCAAACGGACAGCTTTTCTTTGTTAATCTTTAGGTTGTTCTTAATTATAAAACAACACATTTTACAGTTCAATACAATTGTCAGAGATAACATACAGGGAAGATGAAGGATTTATACAATTAAAAGGAAATTTAAAGTAATACAGCTTAGCTGCGATCTTGAACTTGCCGCTCCAGGCTTGACAAGTGGACACAGGGTGGCTCCAAGTCCTCTAAGTCCTCAGCTTGGCCAGTAGTTCACAGATTCAGTTCAGCAACAGGAAAAGGGAAGGGAAAGTTCGAAGAGGCGAACCGGGTCGGCTCTCCTAAAGCGATGACCTATTGGAAACACTCGGTACAAACAGAGCACAAGTCAAATGATGAGAAGTTTAAATTAAGAATGTTTCACTAACTTGAAACAGAACAAAGTGCAGGCAGCACTCGGAAACAACTTTCTCGTCAGGTCTTAGATATAGCTTCTCAGTAATTCAGATCAACAGCCTTAATTGTATAATACTCGAAAATAGTAAAACACTATAACTATAGAAAACACAAAAATATAACACTATAACTAAATAACGAACATGAAACTAAACTAAACAATAGAAAATAAGACACGTGATATTTGAACGTATGAACTATACCAAAACAAGCTATGTTCACTCGGAGCATCATTAATACAAGAAACTGCTGAAACTATGAAATATGACAAAATGATTACCCAGAACATAAAATATTCCAATGGACGAAAAGCAGCTCACAAAAAATAAAGTGAAAGTTGGTACTCAAAGCCTTGACAAACTAGGTCAATTTGAGGTAAAATGTACACAGGCCACATCACTCCCGTGCCCATGACAACACACGTGGCTAGAGTCCAAATACGGTGCAGTACAACTAAAACTGAATGAACCAATTTCTGTGTATGCCCACGCATAGTAATTAACAGTGATAATAGACCTAACAGTAATTATAGTAACACTGTAAATCGAACAACGGCAAATATTATGCCTAATGCAACATAAGTAAACATCGAATCAGACAGTCAAATGTGATCAAAATAACCACTATGGTTTCAAGCCATGTTGGACTTGCTAAACTCATCTCAGCTTATTTTAAACCAATCCATGTTGGCATAACATAAATTTTAATCACTGGCTATCGATCAGTAACTTATACCGTTAGAAAGCAACAACAAAATGTAGTCTTACCTGTACAAACATAACACAAGTCAAATGATGAGAAGTTGAAATTAAGAAAGTGTCACTAACTTGAAACAGAACGAAGTGCAGGTAGCACTCGGAAACAACTTTCTCATCGGGACTTAGATCGCTTCTGTGAGGGCCAGGGCGATCTCAGACACTTATATCTAGACGGATGTGCTCGGTACAAGTTTTGGGGACAAAGCTCATTGGTTAATTTCCGAAAATTAGAAGGATTACTTCATATTTTGATTCAAAAGAGCCAATCAGAAAATAACTAGTGGGCTAAAAACCGGAACAAGGATGTGGTCGGACAATTTATCGCCAAGTGAATTATTTTCACTACATTACAGCGGAAAATGGGCGAAAACGTACGGTCCGGCCGGAAAGGCGTTTTACAGGGGAATAGCCACTGAAAACAGGCAAAACATAGAAAACAAGTCCGGTCATCGACTTTACATTCCCGGTTTATTAGAGATAGGTGTGGTGTGGTTAGCACAGTCATCTCGAATGGACTCTTTAGGGAAAACTAACAGGGTCCGACATTAATATTAAAGGACTTGGTAAGCAAGTAACCAAAATTGAACTTATTATTTTGTCTAGTATGGCCCATAGCCATGGTTACATGCCATTTCGTGTTTTGGGAATTTTTAGCCAGTTTTGGGGCCGCCAAAACTGTTTTTTAGCTTATATAAAAAGAAACTCACCCAGCCAAAATACAAATTTTATCACAAAATCAACTATACTGAAACGCAAAAGAAACTTACCACTTAAAAAAAATGTAATGAAATTGTAACAGTTCAAAATAAACAACAACAACAATTATTCTAATTCGCCCGGCACTCAACCGCATAAATCAACATTTCTAAAAATAGAGCAAGGGTGACATTTAAAATATTTTATTTTTTTCTTAAGTAAGGGCAAGGATGATTTTTTGTTGATGATATAGTTGATTGTGTGATATAGTTTCGCATTTTGGCTGGGTGAATTTGTTTAATAAGCTAAGAAACAGTTTTCGCGGCCCCAAACTAGCTAAAAATGTCCAAAACACAAAATGGCCTGTTACCATGGCAACGGGCCATATACACACAAAATATGTTTAATTTTAGTTACTTGCTAACCAAGTCCTTTAATATTAACAAAAATAAATACATTCCGAGGACACTTATATGAAATATTTACGTGGGTCCACTCTTAAAGGTAGGGTACACCATTTGCAAATATCCAAAAAAAATTACTACCGAATTATTAAGAAATATCTTACTCATCTGAAAGTAAATAAGGATTCTAGGCTTCTAGCAAAATGATTGCGCTAGATATCCTGTAAATATTCTGACAAATTAAATTGTATGAAGAAAAAATTTCGATCACCAAACGGCGATCGCGAAAAAAAACACAAGAATAACTGCTCGACGACGGTTGAAAACAAACTCTGTTTTTGTTGCTTTTCTCAGCATCCATGATTGTAAAACTTCGGACAGGTTTGTTAAAAGATATTTACTATAAAATACAACCCCAACAAAAGTCTTTAAGTGAATTTAGCAGAAAAAAACCAGGTATTTTTAAAATGCCACGATTGCCAACATTATTGAAACATAATTCAAATTAAAAGGCGTAGTACTCTTTTTGTTTGTATGGATCTTTATTCACGATTGTTTTTCAAAAGGACCAACCAAAGGCGTTTTTCTGTATTAAATGTCATTATGAAATGTAATGTGGAAAGATTATCATGTACGAAGGCCACTTTTTTTATTTTCATTACGGTAAAAGTTCCGTTCTTTTTTTCTCTTTTTCAATTTCCGACTCTTGTTCTCTATTTTCATATCATTCGTTCTCACTTTTCAATAATCCATGATTCAAACCTACGCCACTACGCCAGTATAGTGTAGAGTGCGTATTTGACCTCATTTTCCGATGAAGGATCATGATCATAATCAATGATCAGATCGGTAAGGCAGTGTATTTATTTCAAAATTATACATCGGAGCACATAAATGATATTTATAGAGGTCGTATACAGATAAAGTGTTGAATTTAACGAATAGCGGTGAATTTAACGAATAGCGTTGTCATCACCGTGATTGCGTGTTTTCATCACCGTGAACGCGCACCAAAGGAAACTTGTAACCTTTTATCGCGAAGGAAACTTGAAAAACAACGGTTTCTTCTGAAGATATATATTTTTACGAATGTACGTAAGTAGGCAAACAAACAGTCGGTAGCAAGAGTAGTTGATGTAAATAGGTTGCTGAGAAGTGTTTTGTAAAGACAGAAAGATATAATTATTATTTTGTTTTCATTTTGTTTAATCTTTTTATTTTTTCCCCAATTATATATTTCCCCAATCGATATTGTGTTTCTTTCCTTGTCTCGGGTATCTACAACTATTGAGTTGTTAACCCTGTGAGCTGCCTGGGCCAAAAAAAAACACGCGCTTTTTTAATTGGGAGATTTTGAAAGGCCCCTTTGTTTACGTATGGTGGCCCTGAAGGGACTACGCATATCGTGAATATTGACGTCAATATTCGCGACAAAGTCGCGAATAAGAACGTCAATATTGACGTTAAATTTCACGATTTTTCCCTAAAGTCGCGAATATTGATGTCAAATTTGGCGTCGATATTCGCGTTAAATTTCACGTATGGTGGCCCTGAAGGGACTACGCATATCGTCAATATTTTTCTCAAAAGTCGCGAATATTGACGTCAATATTTGCGACAAAATTCACGACTTGCCCACAAAGTCGCGAATATTGACGTCAATATTCGCGACAAAATTCACGACTTTTCCCCAATCGTCGACAATAAGCGATCACCACTGAACAATTAACAAATTCCATTCCCCTACTCAAAATAAAAAGGAATGTATATAAATGCATCCACTTGTAGGATACAGTTTAGCAAGTATTTAGCTAAACACCTAAAAAACGCAACAGTATAGGCTAACGGCCGATGTCAACTTGTCACTTCAATTCGACTACGAAATCGAGTTAAACATATAGGTTACTGTCAACATTAATTTACACATTTTCAGTGACGAATAACACTGCTTAAGTCTCTTCAAAGAATAAGATCAAAGTTTTTTGCTCACGGACACTTCAACAGTCAGCAGTTGAGAACACGTGGCGTCGTCCGCCTGCGTCCCCCACTTTTTCGATGGAGCTAGGTCAAAAATGACTCGTCCTTGACAATAAATGTTTCGTGGATCCTGCCATGGCCACTAATAAAATCGTGATGCAGTTCCCAAGCTCGTTGTGAGGTTTCTCTTTGCCACACAAACACTGCAACAACGAGCGTAACGTACTCCTCGATGTCCGCGACATCGTACCTCTGTTTAACTGCTGCCGTAGTTTCAGCGACTCATTCAGCGACACATATAAGCCGCTCGATGAAATGGTGACATCATCCACCGCTGCAATCTATCCGGCCTCCCTTCCAGTGAGGTCCAGCACTTGTATAGTCTTGGTTCCAAGACCTTCGTGTTGTTTATTTCGCGATCACTGACACAAACCACCGATGTTATAGAGGGCGCTATTTCACGACGAACCGCCACCCGTGAACTGGACCCTGTTGAAGGTCTTGGACAAGTTGGCACATTGTGGGCGTGGTCAGACTATTGTAATATATGCAGTATTCATATCACCTGATAATGATGGACAGTTAAGCAAATACGTGCAGACCTGAGGGTTATTGTGTCGCGCAAAACATGTCCAGACTCGCCGCGATTGACCTGTGTACACATGTACATGTACATGTACAATGTACATTATACATCGACACAGCAAATTATCGCTGCCCCGGCGTTTATTTGTGACTGCGGGTGCAGAAGTATTTGTCTTTGGTGTTTAAATTTGTGATGAGTGAAACCACGAAATGATAATGTTTAATTCCTTTGATTTCAGGGAAACGTAGCCAAAATGACGTACGTTCGATCTGTTCCTTTCTCTATGGTTCCATACACTGGAATAAAAAAAAACGTCTCTTCTCCGCGGCACCACATTACTAACTCCTGAAGCGATGCTGCAGCGGGACTCGACAAGATCGGTACGGGTACAATGCGGCCAGGCCGCGCCGGTTGGCGGCTGCAGCTAGCTTGCACTAGTAGCACTGCCCCGGATGATCGGCCACACAATGCTATTAAGTCTGCACATTTTGCGCAATGCATACTATACGTGCATACAGTCGCCATCACATACACTGTACATGTACGATGTACATTACATGTACACTGTCTTGTGTACACATACCCAGTCATATCCTGTATTTGTGTATAATGAATAATTCATGATGAGGCTCAAACTCGGTCGCTGATTGGATCCCTCGGAAAAGCGAGGGAGAATCGTCGAAAACTAAGGTTAAAGTTAACAATTGATTGCCAACTAGTGCTAGACCCTTAGGGGAATCCAAAATCATGTACGTTTGTCAAACGTCGGCTCCAGTGCGAACATGGATCCAGCCGCATTTTGTAAACTACGCATGCGTGAGACCAGAACGCACACGAAGCCGGGATTTAAAAAAAGAGACAGCGTTAACGAATCTGCGCGCGTGGTGGGCGCCGAAATAACCAAGGGTCTAGGGCTAGACTAGCACTTGTACGGCACCCCCTGATGTCGTTCCAACAGCTCCCATGTCAGGCAGTATCTTCGCACCTCTGGCGACAATACTGCACCGGTATTCCTTTCTGGGTGTTCACCGTAAGCCATCAAACAGTGAGGCAACACTAACCAATACCACGTCGCTCCTCCGTAACTCCGCAAAGTCATCCATATTGCGCAACCAAATGTTTAACCATAGAGAATCACACAGTTTCTTATGATTATCCTTGTTTTTGTCCAGTGTTTTCAGGGGATCCCCATAGCTCTAACTCGTCACGAATCCATGTAGTATGAATAACAAAAACATCTTTACGATCAGATGTAGTGTCCGAAATATTCCATTTCCTTACAGCTCTCCTCTAGGAATTTAATCTTTTACAGTGTAGTAGATGACTGAGACGTGTTAACAACACAGTTATTTTCACACGTGTGCTTATGGAAGTCACTAGTTATGAAAGAAACCAAGATACCGAGAAACCAACTAAAAGCGGGCGGGTGGAAAATGAGGGTGGTTGATAACGAGTTGAAGAAGGCCACACATAGATGTACTTCTGTCTTAAGATTAAAATAACTATAATTACAGCAATTAACCCGTAAACTCACTAAGATTTATGTATGTTTTAGGGCTGTCGTAAAACATGCAGTTCTACATAACAGCGAGGTGATGTAGTCACCGTTTTCACGGAGACGTGGATTTTGAAAAGCGTTTTGGGAGATAATCCCAAGAGCATTTTCTTCTATTTTAAAATAAAACTGCGAAAAATACTACTTTGCAACAACTTTTGCAGTAAGGAAACCTTCACATAATTCTATGAGAGGTGAATTATGATGAACCCAGTATTAAAACACGGTGGTTAATTGCATCATCAACGTAATTAATATAATTAATGACGTGTTGCTCACAGAAAGAAGCATGTCAACATTGTCAAATATAGTGTTTTAAAGCAAAATAGTAAACAAATCGAAATCGAACAAAATGATAATTGTTGAAATGTGTGGCTCTTCGTGAAAACGGTGACGATTATTATAGTTCATTAAGAATTGACGAGTACCCATGCAGACATTTTTTTAAATTAGTTTAATTATTGGGACTTTAACTATACCTCCCATAAATAAATTAACCAAAATCAACCTTAGGGAAACACATTAATTATTTTTGTTTTAAATGCACAATGTTTATTAGAAGACACATATTTCCGACACCTAAGGCACCATTTCTAAATTCGGAACGGATATTTAGCGGAACCCCTCCTTTCATCCTGTCTGATCTACCAATCCTTAAGGCACCGTTAATTGTGTCTATTGAACGCCGAACGGATTGGAACATGAGAAGGCCATGTGTTTGGTTGTCAGAAGTATACACAAGGCTATTATAATAAATTGCGCTGTGTATCTAAAGATCAACGGGCTGGCCGCTAGTTAGTAAGGTCATATCCCTAGACCCCGTGACCATTTCATCCCTACCTTTTTATGATTAATTTGACTACCTGAGCCATTTTAGAAAAAATGAGCCCCTATGCCCCTCTCAAATAAGACGACCGACAATCGATTGCCGTACATCGCGCGGGAGAGGTTAATGTTGAAATAGTTCATCGTAATCGTAATTATTATGACGTTTGTCGTTTTCTTCCCAGCCATTTCTCAGCCATGTATAATTGTAGTGTTTTCGCGCTGATCAATGTTGATGTGACTTAAATAACGATTCCTTTAGCAGGCTTAATTTGCTGCGGGTCCAGTAGTATAATTAATTATAGAGAAATATTGAAAATAAAATCTTTGATACGCTGTTTCGAAACATTGGACAAATTCATAAACTCAGTCTATCACTTACCAATTCAATAGTTGTAGAGACTCGAGACAAAACAAGAAACACAATATCGAGCTGAATTCGCATTCACTATTATTTTATTTCACACACAGAAAAACAATAACGGGATACGTCGGAGTTTACCTTATTTGCATTATGTTTAGGATTCACGCTTTTGATATACTTGTTTTGTTTGTAAAGGCACATGTACTTTCTTGTTTGGTTATGAGTGTAGCTTTATTATGCTGCCCCCCAAAAAAAAATATATATATATATATACAAAAACACACCAACAATTTGCCTTTGTGGTTTGTTTGAAATGTATGCCTTTTAGTGCTTATATTGTTTGGTTCAATACACAGGTGATAAGTGAACAAACTCCAATCCAAGTTTGATGTTACAGCTTACAAATACATAAAACACAACACAATTAGTTTGTATTTGTGTTTACAACATAAACAGTTATCTACATTTATACTATTGATAACCTTACTTTTCTCAGGTATAAATTAATCTTAGTATACATGAAAAAAATACAATAACACCATACTTAACTTTAAATTAACGAAAACGTTTATCATTGTTGAGCATTTAATATATTTCCAGACCTATGTTTGTAGTGTCATTGTGAAAAAATTATCTGTTATCGACTGGCGTCCAAAAAAATAAATAATCATCTTCACCGACATCTTCGGCATCATCATCATATTCTAGCTCCGTCTCGGATTCCGAATCATCTTCATCGACATTTTCGTCATCATTATTTTCTGCGAAATAAGCAATAAAGAGCAACAAAATTGGATCAAAATGAGTAAAATGAGCAAAAAAGAGCAACAGAATAAGTAAAATGAGCAATGAAGAGCAAGAAATGAGTAAAATGTGGAACAAATGCAAGGAATTAGTAAAATGAGCCCGAAATGATCGGGAGACTACAATGCGGCAGCGTGCATTGAGTGCAGGATGGCTGAACAGACTATTATCCCTCGATCGGAACTATAAAGAATACATTGCAAAATGTAAAGTGATGTAACTTTTTAATACAAACTTGTTTGTAATTACTTGTTTCGTTATTGTTTTTGTCTTATCACAAGCTTCTAAAAATGCGCACCAGAACCTATATATTCGCGCAAAAAAAATCGCGTCATCATTTCACGACTGGTCGTGAAATTTGAAGTCACTATTCACGTCAATATTCACGTCAATATTCACGACTTTAGTGGCAAGTCGTGAAATTTGTCGTAAATTTTGACGTCAATATTCATGACCTGCGTATTCCCTCCATACGTATAAGGGAGTTTTAATGGAAGGTTCTCCTCATGTACACGTGGCAATATACCTGCCTATTATTTACACGTTCTATGATATAATTTAGTTTGGCTGACCCTTTTTGTATTTATATCTTGGGATATCACACAGCTTGCTCGTTCACTTTGGAGGCGTCCGACCAAGGTGTCACGTTCATCTTGCAGCCGCTGATGGCGCCGTTTCGGTTGGGCTTTGAAGTGAAGACAGACCATGATGCCATAATAAGTCTGGCGGAGGAAAATACAGAAGCGTCTGTCTTTGCCTCAATAGGTGAGCGTCAGTGAGCTATTGTTTGGTTACTCATTAATGTGACCGGCTCTACATAAAAGTGTATTATGTCGCGCTGTACATTATTATGTAATGGTCTACTCAACGTTGAGAGGGTAAACATTTCTCAAAAATGTGATTTTAATTGTTTGACATGAATAACATCTTTAATACCTATTTCCAACAGTTTTAAGTTTTATTCAAAGAATGTCGATTTAATTAATAAAGCTGGAAAAAATACAATTTTGTGCCCATCGTTCTGTTACAACAGAGCCGGCTATTTCAAAGCCTGTTTTCTCAGTAATGTGTAATTTCAACTCGAAAGAAGTAATAAATATGTAAACACGTCGGGCCAAATTCATAAACGGTGATGATCACCGGATTATTTTAGTCGCGTACAACTATTGTACGGTGGCTAAAACAGAGAAGTGCGCTAGTGGATAAACTCCTGTGATCATCGCAATTCAGTAAGAAAATAATCGGCTGTTTATCCAGCCGTGTACAAGTTCCTGCTTAGCCGATGTTTATTGATCTAGCCGTACATCATTCTATTCCTGAAAAAATTGTAACTTGTACACGAGATAAACAAGCTCTTGGGACCATTACAATTTATTTTGTTACTTAGACGTACCGTATGTCACTAACCATGTACGTTTGATAAACAGCAGCTGCATCTAATCACTCTTTATGAATTCGGGCCTAGGTTTGTACGTTCGATCATCAACTGTGTATACACAGTTTAGCCTATAGTTAATCATGATCAAGGGGAAAACACCGTTTATGAATTTGACCCGTCATGTCTCAAAATAGAGCTTTGGTATGTCTTGATTTCGTTGAATGGGGGGGGGGGATGCAACTTTCATTTCGTTTTCTTCAAGCCTTCAAAACTTATTTGCCTTCAATATGCATATTGCCCAAGTCCACTTAAATGAGTTATTTAATAGACAGAAACAAACACTTCCCCTACCTAGTTTTATCGGCCCTGCAACTTCTAGTGAGTTACCTTTTAACAAAAACTACCACGGAATGTTACACAGTGGAAAAAAAGCACGACTGCTTTTACCAAAGCTTTGCTAAAGTTACAATCAAAAAGAGAGTAAGCCTAAAAAACAATCTTATAGGAAGGGTACTTTATGACGTCATAATTACGTCATAAATCTTTAAGATGGCGTCACGTGACCCCTTATGTCACCCCCGTCGTTGCACATTCTAAGAAGCTAATTGGACATTCTGAAATGCGATAATTCAGGAGTTTGATGCAAACCAACATTCGGTGATCTGTGATTGTCCATTGAAAAATATACACATAAATTAATAGTAAAATTTTGCATAAGCACTCACACTGTTTTTTTCTATAGCCATAGGTGGCTGGTTGAACTCGATGTCGGCTATCCGAGCCTGTTACCACTCTCAAACGCACCCAACCGAGTGCCCTCATACGTGGTCTTCAGAACACCACGAGGCAGGTATCGTCAGTGGCACTGAACGTCGCCCATTCTGGGTAGAGTACAAACGGGGCGTGGTGACCGTCGGCAAAGGAGGACAGGATGAGGCTTTCCTGGAGTGGGACGCCGCTGCGCATCATCGTCTCAACATATCAACGCCGGTATACGTTGGTATAAGTTCTTGGGACCATGAACCAGCGGACTGGGTGTTCAATAAATTCTGTGCCTAAGAAACCAAAAGCATGCGGGTGGAATGAGGGTGATGTTTAACAAGTTGAAAAGGCGGGCACAGTTCGTCCCGTTAAAATATATTGGCGCCCATTAAACTGCCAGAATTTAACATTTTACAGTGTAGTAGATGACTGAGACGTGTTAACATCACAGTTATTTTCACACGTGTGCTTATGGAAGTCACTAGTTATGGAAGTAACCAAGATACCGAGAAACCAAATAAAAGCGGGCGGGTGGAAAATGAGGGTGGTTGATAACGAGTTGAAGAAGGGCACACATAGATGTACTTATAAACTTCTGTCTTGGTATTAAGATAGGGCCTAACTATAATTACAGCAATTAACGGGTAAACTCACTGAGACTGATGTCTGTTTTTGGTCTGTCGTAAAACATGCAGTTCTAAATAACAGCGAAGTGATGTCGTTACCGTTTTCAAAGAGACGTGGATTTTAAAATGCGTTTTAGGAGATAATCGCAAGAGGATTTTCTCCTATTTTAAAAGGAAACTTCAAAAAGTACTACTTTGCACACAACGTTTGCAGTAAGGAAACCTTCACATATTCTATGAGAGGTGAATTTTTACATGAACCCAGTATTATAACACGGCGTGGTTATTGGATCATTAATTTAATTAATATAATAATAATGTTTTGCTCACAAAAGCATGTCAATATAGTTAAATACAGTGTTTTAAAGCAAAGTAGTGAACGAATCGAAATCGAACAAATGATAATTGTTGAAATGTGTTGCTCTTCGTGAAAACGGTGACGATTATTCTAGTTTATTAAGAATTGACGAGTACACATACATTTTTGTTTACAGGCAAATTGTAGCCAAATGTGTTCATTTATTGGGACTCTAACTAACTCCCATAAATAAATTAACCAAAATCAAGCGTTGGAAAACACATTAATTATTTTGTTTTAAATGCACAATGTTTATTAAAATTCACGTATTTCCGACACCTAAGGCACCATTTCAAAATTCGGAAGGGAAAGTTAGCGGAACCCCTAATAATTCCGATTCTGTCTGATCTACCAATCCTTCCGTTGTGTCTATTAGAAGTCCAACGGATTGGAACACTAGAAGGCCATGTGTTTAGTTGTCAGAAGTATATTACACAAAAGGCTGCGTTATGTATCTAAAGATCAACGGACTGGCCGCTTGACAGCGTGTGGTAATGATCAAGCGTGTTTGCGGTTTTCTAGCAGTTGAAAGGCCCCAGGAAAATCCGTTTTGGGGGTTTCGATTTGCTTATTTTGTTGCATGAGCCTATTTTGTACCGATTTATGCAAGTTTTTGTTGTTCCTTCTCAGTACACCCTCATTTGAACTTCAGGATTTTTTTTAGTCACTACATTTTTATGTGATTTTTTTTCCATGACTTTTGCAGATTGGATCTATCATAATCAGAAATTTAATCTGTTCGGTATTTTCTACATACCAACACATACACAATGTACGTTGATAATGATACTATAGTTTTGTTTAGTTGAAAAAGTAATTTTTTTAATACCAAGAGAAAAATATTATTACTAATCTACAGAGATTAATAAATCTTTTGTAGTTGTTTTCACTTTTGTTGGTCAGAGTTATTTTCATTCTGAACTTAGTTAATTTCACTCTTTTTGAAGTGGCTGTTATAAGACACTTATCATTGAGAGGGGGCTATATAGCCACTCAGTACATTTAGAGAGGGACGACTTCAAACGTAAGTGATCCCACGCCGCCAACATTGCGACTACAGTCGTTGTCTAACGGGGAAACTGCAGAATCGTACTGTTTTCTCCCAAACAAAACGAGAACCATACAATTTGTAAGAAAAGTCGATATTAGAAAGGCAATATAAAAGCATTGGTTAGCAAATTTGAAGGTTTGCATGGTGAACAGGCAATAAGGTTGTTTGCGGTACTGTAGCATCATTGTGTTCAATTTCCTTTGTAAATGTGTGTGGTTCTGAAAAGAAGAGGAAACTCAACGTTGAGGGCAGTATGGTTTACTCGTATGGTTTAATGACCTGTTCGCTAGCGTTATACGTATGCAATCTTGAGGCGAAGTAACCAGTGTTAGTTTACATAATTATGGAGCTTAATCTATTCAAGAACAGACATGGAGTTTTACCCGTGATTCGAAATTCTTCAAAACATTTTTTGTTAGTTTTAGTTTCACCATTTTGGACACGTTTGTCTTTGGGAATTATTTTTGGCAGCATACAATAACCCAACCCTATCAAACCCAAGACATATTTCATTTGGCTTTGGTTCCCATAGTTTTGGGCCTAGCATGTTCAGTTGAAGGGGAACTCAAAGTTTTCTTTTCTTCGGTTTGTTTTGTTTTTGTGGCATAGATTAAATAATAACTAACACACAAATTGGGTAAATTAAGTAAGAAATACGTTTTTTAGGGGCATTTTTTTTCTGCGCCTGCAAAGCCAGAAATCTGAAAAGCGCGAGGTCAAATCTCCGTCTGTATGTGAACATATGACGTCATTCTGGGAGACGGTGGCACTGCATACATATGTATATGACGTCATTCTGGGAGACGGTGGTACTACATAATGTATGCAGTGCCACCGTCTCCCAGAATGACGTCATAATGTTTACATACAGACTTTTCAGATTTCTAGCTGTGCAGGCGCAGAAAGAAAATGCCTCTAAGAAACGTATTTCTTACCTAATTTACCAAATTTCTTTTTTAATTTATTATTTAATCTATACTCTGCCACAAAAACATAACAAATCGGTAAAAAAAAACTTTTAGTTCCCCTTTAATTACCAGGCACATTTTAGCAAACTTTAAAGGAAACATACAGTTTAACATTTTCATTACGATTTATGTGTATTAAATGTGAATACAAAGCAAAACTGGTTCTAGTGTACGTTTAAGTATGGTAATTTGCCGTCCAAAAATCTCCCCCTCCCCCCCCCCTTTTAAATTTCGCGGCCGCTGAAAAGGAGTGACGTAAACCGAGGCAGAACCCAGACACATTCTCGACGTCTAGGTACGAGACGGGTTCGCGTGGCCGTGTGTGCTGTCAGTGTGTACACACACGATTGCCGGTCAAAATCAGTGTGTGTGTGCGTTTGTATTGACCGGCAATCGTGTACGTTTGATAAACAGCAGCTGAACTAAGCACTCTTTATGAATTCGGGCCTCGATTTGTACGTTCGAACATCAACTGCTTATACACAGTTTAGCCTAGTTAATCATGATCAAGGGAAAAACACCGTTTATGAATTTGGCCCTACGTTTTCCTGAAATAAAAGGGAAAATGTATGGTGGCCCTGGAGGGACATAAAAGTCGCGACTAGTCGTGAAATTATTCGCGACTGGTATCGAATATTTTTGCGACTAGTCGTGCAAATATTGACTAGTCGAGAAAATATTGACGACTAGTCGCAAAAATAAATTACGACTAGTCGCAAAACAATGTACACCGTACCGCGTGTGCCGCGTTTACAATGTACGCGGTTATAGGTACACAGCAAATCATGGCTGCCGGGTGCAGAGGTATTTCTCTAGGTGTTTAAATTTGTGATAAATGAAAAACGAATAATTTATATGGTGATCCTGGAGGGACATACAAAGTCGAGAATATTTTCGCGACGTGAACAAATTCGCGACTAGTCATGAATTTATTTGCGACTGGGCGTGAATATTTTCCCGACTAGTTTTTCCCGACGAATAATTTCACGACTAGTCGTAAAACAATTCGCGACTAGTAGTTAATTTATTTGCGACTGGTCGTGACATTTTTCACGACTAGTTTTTTCCGACTAGTCTATACAAAATATATTTCAGAGACGCATTTATTTGACTTCTTTCATTAATTTCTTTTGAAAAAGACAGCATGGCAGAATTAATAATTTCACAGGGAGTTGAGAAAGTCATGAATATCTTTACATCAAGTAAGGTTTTGAACAAAAGTTTGGTTGGTTACTTTTTGGATGTTTCAAAGGTATATTATTTCGAACCCAGAAACTATCACCACTTCAAAGAAGAAACTGCAAGCCCGTCATTGAAATTTACTTCTTTATTTAATCTCATTGTATAGAAAATATTTGTACAATTTAAATAGTTGCTCATACTCGCACGTTCCACTTACTCCACACAAGTATTAAAACTGGTGATACACAATAATTGATACATTAACATTTGCTAGTCTGTAAGAGCCCTTATAGGACGGCGGGAAAATGCTATCGACATTTTGGATGTTGCCGTCAGGTCTTAAATTGTATTCATGTTCTGTAGTTCTATAAATGTAAACCTTTTTCATTTAAAGTTTGTACAACCAATTCCATAGGAGTTGAAATGCTCTCTACAGTTTTAAAAGTGTACTCAATCATGGAGCAATAAACTATAAATAAACTAGTTTATAGCTCCATGACTCAATAAACTGAAGTATATAATGACAGGTTTCCATTTTTTAGTTCTGCCACAGAAAACCTAATAATAAAGACCATACAAATAGTATTAGGCTCAGAAACAAAAATGCAAATTGAACTATGTAGTTTAATTAAGACTAATACTTTGTTTTCAGAGCTACGAAACCGTCATCCCCACCAAACTTTCATAAGAAAGCACAAAGTGTGACGTCATCAGTACAGAGGCTTACTTGAGGTTCTGTACATTTATTGGCAACTTTCAAAACATCTCGGCTCAAACATTGGTTGTGCAAAAACTGCATAGGCCTAGGTAAATGTGGAAGGGTCGTTTTGTAAAACTGCTAAATTTTGCTTGAACACTATTAAACAATAAATACGCTTACAATGGGTTTACGTTAAAATTAACATGATGATAATATGAATAAAATTACAGATAACCTAAACATTGTTTATAACCACAACATCTAAAAAATAACATGCACAAGCAGTTTGGCTGTACATTTTCTTTTTAGGGGGTGGGTCGCTCGATAGTGTTAAGGTTCGATAGTCTGAAGGCTCGATAGTCCAAAGTCGGTTCAATAGTCCGAATCGACAATAGGGTTCGATAGACCGAATGAACAGTGAGGTTCGATAGTACCAATTTGAACTATCGAACCTTGTGTGCTTTCGGATTTAATATCGAACTTTCGGATTAACGAACCATTGGAGAATCACATCAAATGTTCAAATTAACGAACGTTATTTTCCTGGAAATTTGTGTGTTCGGACTATCTAACCTTTGGATCAATAAACATTCGGACTATCGAGCCTTCGATCTATCGATTGGACTCTGAAAATAATGCTGACGTCAAAAACAGAGTGTCACAATGTAAAAGCACCCATTATGTATACATACATGTAGCATTAAGATACAAGACCAAGATGGCTACTGCGATTAGTTTACAACTTTCTGCTGTCATTTTGTGTGTGTGTGCGGATTCATACCTTCTCCCCAACTAACTGGAAAAGAAAAAGCACTTCCTAAACAAAGAAAGAAAAACCCAAACAAAATGTTCAAGGCTAAACTTGTTGAGCTTTGGTCAAGGCGTTCATTGAAAGTGTATGTGATGGTGTCTTTCCAAGTTGGTTCATTAAAAGTTAATTACAACTTGGAATTTTGCTGTTGGTAATTTTGATGGTTTTTTTTTATCAGACAAACACAACCCAATTTCAGTTACCATAAAAGCTAAAGATGCCAATTGTAGATACGCAAACCACCACAAAAATTTAAACTAATTGGATTCAACTTTTTCTGTTCAGTATACAAATGAATTTGATGAAGACAAAATTATGTGGCTACAGTAAGGCATATCAGTTTGTGAAGGACGAATGTTTTTAATCTAGTATGCAAATACAGATGAAGTTATTATTCAGTACTACTAGGTCGTTGGCAGATTTAATGTATGCGCATCCAATTACAAGATTTGCCCCTAAACCTCACCAAATGTCCCATGTCTTTAACAAGCGTGGTTCTCAAACCACACGTCTCGCCTGCTTTCACGATTATCCTCTTTTACAATGATCAATATCACCATCACATGCAAGTTCCATATTGTATGTATGACCCAAATTTGATATCATTTGAACTTCAAGTTCTCAAATGAGACAAGTTTTACAACTCAAGCCTATTTGTATAACTTGACCTCAATAATCTTTGACCTCGGTACCTGACCTTTGACAACCATTATATGTGGGATACTACATCCAATACTACATCCATGACCCCAGTTTGATTTGAATTGCATACAAGACAACATTTTCAAAACTTTAACCAAAACGACACATGCATACGGACAGACGCACTACGTACACAAATAGTGTAGGTAGTACTTCGCTCAAGTATGGCAAGCCAAAGCGGAATTAATTCAAAACCGTATTTTTTGGCCAACACCCAAAATTTCATGCAAGACTAACTCGTTTTTTCGTGCAAGACCCAATAATCTTTGACCTCGGTACCTGACCTTTGACAACCATTATATGTGGGATACTACATCCAATACTACATCCATGACCCCAGTTTGATTTGAATTGCATACAAGACAACATTTTCAAAACTTTAACCAAAACGACACATGCATACGGACAGACGCACTACGTACACAAATAGTGTAGGTAGTACTTCGCTCAAGTATGGCAAGCCAAAGCGGAATTAATTCAAAACCGTATTTTTTGGCCAACACCCAAAATTTCATGCAAGACTAACTCGTTTTTTCGTGCAAGACCCAATATTTCGTGCAAGACCCCCAACAAAATTCGTCCAAGACTTAATTTATCGTGCAAGACCCACATTTTCCTGCAAGACCCAAATTTTCCTGCAAGACCCAAATTTGTATGCAAGACCCAATTTTTCGTGCAAGACCCAATTTTTCGTGCAAGACCCAATTTTTCGTGCAAGACCCAATTTTTCGTGCAAGACCCAATTTTTCGTGCAAGACCCAATTTTTCGTGCAAGACTCAATTTTTCGTGCAAGACTCAATTTTTCGTGCAAGACTCAATTTTACATGCAAGACCAAAATTGTGTGCAACACCAAAATTTTCGCGCAAGATGCACGTGACATAATGTGTATGGTGGCCCTGAAAAGACATCGCACATTTCTGCGTAGATTTGTTTCAACGGAACGTGTTCAGCATTCGAATGTCGAATAAGAAGCTGGTAGTATGTGTTTAACATCAAACGTGGAAAGCAGCTTCGTACAGTAACGTTCAGATTTTGACCTCAAGCCTTGTAACCTCAAGCCTGCAAAATCTTGCAGTGGGTTTACCAATGAGCTAGGGGAGTCGGGTTGGTGTAGCGGTTCTTTCCTCGCCTTCCACCACTATGACCCGGGTTCGAATCCGGCCTGGGCCAATATGTGGATTGGGTTTTCAGTCCCTGCCTGACTCCGTAGGTTTTTCCCCAGGATATTCTTCTGGGGTTTTCCTCCCACCTCTAAAACTGTAACTTCTTCACATTAATTGTTGAATGAAATAAAAAATTGTTAAATGAAATTTGTTCCCGCCGTGAATATGGCCATTGATGCTGGTACGGCGTTAAACCCTAAAAACTCACTCACTCACCAATGAGCTATAAGCACCCAAACATGAAACAAACTCTGCTATAAAGTGCAGTAACAATGGTATGCACACATGACTCTTGGTACGCTAACGTTTTCTGTCCTTGTCACATAACTTGCACCTTGACAAGCTCCATGGAGAATGTACATAGAGCATGAGCAGTGTGAAAGTACAAAGTAACAAATAACCTAAATCCCCCCAAATCCTCACTTAGATAAATACCAAAGTAACCCCAATCCTGCAAAATCATTAGTTTAGGCCTTATGACCTGGATCCTGCTTTACCCTCCAGTCACAAAAACCCCAAACGCACCAATCCTACAAAGTCCCCCGATTCATCAACTTCCGAGTCCCTCAATGATCCTGCAATGGTTAGGGTTAATGACGAATGTTAGACTTTTCCAAATGAAAATTGGGAACGATGATTCTCCCTCTTTTTGTTCAATTTTTTCCCTAGGCAATGAAGCATATTTTGTTTGATTTTGAACAAGTTTAAATAAATGGATTTAATTTAGAAACTGGTGGGAAAGCCATACTCATGTGCGTTTAAACATAATTATGTAATGTCAATCTCATTGTTTTTGATACAATATTGAATTTTTGCATTATTTGAAATTTATTTTTAACTGTAGATTTAATTAACACAGGTGCCTACACTTGAGTATTTAGTTACATTCAATTACGTGGGGGGGGGGGGGGGGAGGAGATAGCCATTGCTACTAATACTGTGCACAAGTTTGTATCTACTGAATTGAAAATTCTTGAAAGGTTTGTGCAGATTGAATAATAACAATTATTATATATTTGTTTTTTGTATTTTGTTAAGTTAATAATAAAATAAAAGTTGAAAAGAACAGAAAACATTGAATAGAAATGTATCTACCTGGTGGTTATTTTTATTTGAATATTTGTCCATAGTTGCGTAGTATTCTGCATTTGAAATTAAGTGATTTTGAGTGGTAACGGATGGAAAAGGTCAAAATCTGAACGTTACTGTACGAAGCTGCTTTCCACGTTTGATGTTCAACACATACTACCAGCTTCTTATTCAACATTCGAATGCTAAACACGTTCCGTTGAAACAAATCTACGCAGAAATGTGCGATGTCTCTTCAGGGCCACCATACACTATAGGTCACGTGCATCTTGCGCGGAAATTTGTGTTGCACACAATTTTGGTCTTGCATGTAAAATTGAGTTTGTACGAAAAATTGGGTCTTGCACGAAAAATTGGGTCTTGCACGAAAAATTGAGTCTTGCACGAAAAATTGGGTCTTGCATATAAAATTGGGTCTTGCAGGAAAATTTGGGTCTTGCAGGAAAATGTTGGTCTTGCACGATAAATTAAGTCTTGGACGAATTTTGTTGGGGGTCTTGCACGAAATATTGGGTCTTGCACGAAAAAACGAGTTAGTCTTGCATGAAATTTTGGGTGTTGGCCAAAAAATACGGTTTTGAATTGATTCCGCTTTGGCTTGCCATACTCAAGCGAGACAAAAACAGCGGTCCCCTACCCCAAACCCTATGCGATTCACTGACCTAAGACGTTTGTCCTTCACCAACCGATTAGCTAATTGTAGTTGTGCGACGCCATTGTTCGTGCTTCGTACAGTGTAGAATATAGGCTCCAGCTAGCATTTATCACATACACTATCGATAACCGACCGCCATGTCCAACCTTTCCTTATTAAGTATTTTCACTGCTACTCAACATTAATAAATACACATTATATTTTTCTTCCCCACTGTAGTGCCTCTTTGTTAATTTGTATGAAAATACTAGCTCATTCTTTGTATTTCTTTTTTATACAACTAAATTTATACACATCTATGATCTAATAGTTTTCTAATATGAGGCAATCTTGGAAGAGAGAAATAAAATCTTGCTTCATTGGAACTGTCAAAACAGTGCTATATATACATGTACACCAGAAAGGCAATTATAAAGAATGGGCGAGTTGATATTTGTTTTACTTCAAATTTTGGATGGTAAAGCTGTAAAGTACATGAAGTGTTAACCTAATACAGTGGAACACCGCTATAACAAACGTTCGGCTATACCGAACACCATACTTGGCTCCCAATTGTTGTGTCAAAACATACAAAACATTGTTGTTGAAAATATGTCAACAGATTTTTAGAAATCCACTGGGTATATCAAACGCCGTTTAGGCTGTGTTTAATTTCCAAACGTCAATCGGCTGGTGCTTTATGTTAGTGACTGTTGGCTATTATTTCCCCAATAAGGGAAAAGCCAACCGTTGCTTTATAATTCGGTGTGATGAAGGTGCTCTTCATCAGGTAGGCCACAAGAGGATGCTGTTTGAAAGGACGAGCGCCATCTTGAAAAATTGACACATGATGGACTGGTGTTCGATCTACTGAACAAAATCTGTGGATCTTGTTTGCTATAGCAGCGTTCCACTGTAGCTACAATAGTCTGGTTCCCTGACCCGACATTACCCAGACATTTATATTACATGTCAGGTAGCCGCGAGTGACACAAATAGATCATTCGTGACGCACTGCGGAAAGGAAGGGAGAGCAGCTATTTTTTTGATGATGCCACATTACAAATAATAACAACGTTTCCCAGAACAGGCATAACATCTACATTTGACTTAAAATCGCAATATTAATTTTTTTCGCCAATGCGAGCTTCGATCTTATGCAAAACAGAAAACAATCTTGATTGACGGGTATTTTGTTGTTTACCTTACAACCATTTCACTCACGAAAACACTTGTACATTGAACATTTTATCGATAATACCCTAATGGCAATAAAACGCATTTGGAAAACATTTTTCGGAAACAGTAGAAATAATAGTCCTGTTTTGGTCAAGTGAAATTGGTTGGCAACAACCTTACCTAATGTTTAGCACATAGTCATTTGGTCTAAAAACCAGATGAATAACTTAAATAGCCATTGTGGTAACAGCACCCTCGTTCAACTGTGCACAAACCGGATAAATATGATGAACATGTACACGACTACACATACACTACCACAGAGGAACATTTTTTGTTTGCATAATAAAAACAACTTAATATTAACATACACGCCAAATCGCCAATACAACATTAATACTAAAAGGTTCAGTAATAAAACGGAACTCGGAGGAAAACGAAAAGATGCCCTACCATGAAAAAGTAGGCCAGCCTCGGTCAAAAAAGTTGGGCCATCGGTATCAAATAATCGGGAGGAGTAATATGTTCATAGTGTGTGATAGCATTGCAGCATAAGCAGTTTTTTTGGTGTTATCCTTTTTAATTTTTTTTCTTCAAAATGGCCGCCAATATGCTTTAACGGGGTTAAAACAACCGTTCACCTTGGCTTCAGTATGTTTTCTTTGTTTAGTCGCTGTATTTCCAAATCCAACAGCAATAACGTATATCGCTGTATCTGTAGGTTTGATATGTCTATGTAGCAATACCGTGTATTTTTTTCGCGCCTCGATGGCAACAATTGTCGAACACCTTGACCAAGGCTAGTTAGTGACAGAGTCATGAGGACTATAACACTGGATAAAATTGCAAGCCCAGTTTTGGTCTTCGAGATTTTTTTAAAACGGTATGTAAATTAATTGAGAGAATGTTATTATAAGCTTGAGCCAAAATGGTATACGCTCAAGAGCTCATGTTCCTAAGAACACTAGGTTGAATTACCTGCCATTGTGATGACGGGGGTTAGATCTAATGGCCCGCCTCCATGGAGGACTGTTGTGTGAAAGTTTTTGCAATAAACAACCTTTTTTTTTGGGGGGGGGGATTCAAAAGTTTGGGATCTGAAAGCAAAGCCTTAACGACAATTTGCATAATGTATGATGGTCTAAGGAATAATTTGCACACCGACGAACACTTTAAACACCACACTGTACCATTTCTAAAAAGCTTGCAGGTCTAATTGTTTGTGAAATATTGAACAGACTTTAAATGATCAGCTGTCAAATACTCCAAGCCTCACCAACTGCAATAGTTCGCGTTATGAACCGAAGGTGCCCGACACTTCTTCATTTGAGGCATATTCACACCCTAGTTCCATTCAATAGCACTAAACAATTCCTATAAACAATTTCAAAAATGTAGGACATATCCTAAAAAACTAATTAAAACAAAACAAATCGGGCACTATTTCAAGTTCCATTTTATAAAAATTACACTATGACACCCTTGTAAAAAAAAGATTTATAAATACTGTGTATAAACATCGAGGTTGTCAAGAGTATTCTGCATAATTATATACATTGTATATATATATATATATAAGACATGCGAGTGTTTTCCAAACCTCGCATTCGTTCTGGCTTTGTTGCAAAATTAGTCCATAATCTTTTTTAGGAAAATCACCCACCTTTATGCGATGCATGATTCTAGATGTACATGTACATGTGTATAGCCCTATAATGGTCCTGTAGTTAATGTCAGAAATTAAAGGTAGGATACACCATTGGTAATTGCTTGAATTATCATGAATGGGTAGATTTAGGGGGTTGTATTTTATAGTAAAAATCGTTTAACTGACCTTTCCGCCGTTTAACAATCATGGATGCCGAGAAAAGCACGAAAAACAGCGTTTGTTTTCAACCGGAGTCGAGCAGTTATTCTTATGTTATCTTTATTTTTCGCGATCACCATTTTGATATCAAATGGTGTATCCTACCTTTAAGCCCAATTAACGTCAGGGGCCGATTTCACGAAATGCTAAGACGCGTCTTAGGAAGTATCAATTTCACCAACGTCAAAACTTCCTTAAATTGTATATCGTCTGGAAATCATTGCATTATTTTCTTGTTAAAGAAGAAATGTCGGCCTAGAGTTATACATGTAGTTTAAAAAAAGAAACAGATTTGAAAAGATTTTTGATACGTGTGTATAGTTTAAAAAAATATAAACTTTTCACAAACTTCAATTATACGCCAACAAAGGTTTTTCGTCGACTTTGTCGTATCTTGTGTAGAACATACAGAACTACCTTATGTTTGAAATGTATTGCGCAGAGTATTTTTTTGATTAAAGCTCGTGCTCTGCGCACACGCGCGGAAAGTTAGTTTGCGCGTTTTTTTTTGTCAACGACTGTTTCCTCTAGCAGTAAAAAACAAACATGAAACAGCCATCAATTTGGTAGTTTTGATTCGTCTTTCTTAAGGCAGGTTTAGTGAAATCGCCCCTGTGTAGTTATTCATCGGGGTTCTTGTGGGAATTTCTCTAGTGGAAGATTAATTTTTGGTTAATTTGACGACACTCCGTCTAACACACCCGTGACGAATGTCGCTACATCTGCATCGTTGACGCCATTGTGCTTCAAGATGTAAGGATGCCTCTGTATCGTGGTAATGGAGGAAAAAATGACATACAATGTAAGACATTAACCCCAACGCTCCTCAATCCTCCAAAATCCTCATTGCAGTTTTGGAGGATTTTTGAGGATTGAGGCTGTATGGGGTTTAAACAAAATGAGGATTTTTGAGGATTGAGGATTGTATTCATTTGAGGATGTGTAACAGTATTGTAAAATAAAAATGTGAACTAACTAAATTTAAAAAAAAAAATGAGGGCATCATTTGAAAAAAGTCAGGTATTTCCAACGTTTGCCGGCCAGCAATCGTTGGAAATTGATACAAAATTCATATTTTTCTGGAAAACCACGACACCAGGTGCTGGGATTTCACAGAATTCTTGAGACTGTTATTCACGAGTTTTGTTTTCTGTATGTTTGCAAATGGTGTACATGTACGGTATAATACCTTTAAAATTATACCCAGCAAGATATGGGACAGAGGGACTACCCCTTAGTCCCCCATACCTATACACTCTCTAGAATATTGTTACCTAACGCACCCCCATAAAAACCTAAAAAGAATTCCTGAGAAACAACAACATTCCACAAGCACAAAAACCATCACAACAAAAAAGAGGGGGGGGGGGGGGGGGGGGGGGGTGTCTCTCCATCCCATATCTTACTCCATATGTTGAAAATGCCCATTGGATCACTTATAATAACCACAAAGCTTATACATGTACCGGTAGGTGTCTAACTACATGTAGTTTGAATCAGATGCCATGTATACAATAACAGTTTTTACGGAATTTAAAATGGATGACAGATAAACACGTCACGAGCAATGCCTAATATATCGCAGGGAGCAATGCCGGATATATCGCAGGGAGCAAGGCCGGATATATCGCAGGGAGCAAGGCCGGATATATCGCAACCAGCAAGGCCGGATATATCGCAGCGAGCAAGGCCGGAAATATCGCAGCGAGCAAGGCCGGAAATGTCGCAGGGAGCAAGGCCGGAATTTTGCAGCGAGCAAGGCCAAAAAGACCGCAGGGAGCAAGGGCTAAAATATCGCAGGAAGAAAGAACGAAAATTTTGCAGGGAGCAAGGCCAGAAATATCGCAGCGAGCAAGGCCAGAAATATAGCAGGGAGCAAGGCCAGAAAGATTTGAATGTGCTACTCACCGATGCCACCCTGAACCCTTTTTGGATCGAGGTTTGTGCAAAACGATCTCGCTCCTGGGCCAAGTTAGTATCAAAATAATCCCGGCGTGAACAGAGGCTAATTTCACGACGCTGCTTAACAGTTAGCAGAACAGTTGTGCTTAATATATAGCAGACTATATAGCAGACAACGTCTGCTAACGATTTATATTGTTACCGTACGTCACTGATTTAGGCATATTTTCCTGCTAGGTTATGCGTATCTTTTGCCGTTCTTACTGCTTATGATCTCTCGTGGAGCATTCTATTTTCCCCTCGGCTTCGCCTCGGGAAAACAGAAGGTTCCATGGATAACCTCGGGACGCTAGTTTTACTACAATAATCAAAGCATTCAATATTTGTATAATACGTACCATTAGTCTTGTGTACGTTGGTCTTTCAGAACAATTCTTCTTTAGGCTGTTTTGAAAAGAAAGAGTGAAAAAAGAAGGAAAAACAAGAACCACATTTGAATTCAGCAACTGTAGTAATAATTCAAACATTTTGTGAAGGGGTGGTTTGGAAAAGAGCAATGAAATAGAAGTCCATTTTAACCGTATTTAGATTTAAATAATGTTAATGTGAAGAATCTGTGGGTGAGGTGTTATAAAGAAATTTTTTACTACTCGTTGATCCATGGAGCACACCATTTTCTTGAGACGAATCAGGCCAGTACGCAGGGGGGTGCGACGGGTGCGTACGCACCCCCCCAAATTACCAAAAGGTCCCATTTTTGGTCCCATCAGTACAAATTCGCCCCCCAAATTACCAAAAGGTCCACATTTTCCGGCGTAAATAATGGTATTTTGATGTAGAAATGACGGTACTGGCACACAACAATTGTTGGTTTCATTTTTGGTCCCGACAGTACAAATTCGCACCCCCCCCCCCCCCCCCCATAAAAAAATCCTGCGTACGGTCCTGCGAATGCTACATGAATCACCTCGGGAGGCTAGTTTTACTAAACCACTCGAGATGGGTAAATATATGTGACCTGTTCCAACCTGTGTTTTATTACAATGAACTCTTGAAGTCATTTCGGAGTAGATTTTACTATTTTTAGGTTTTGGGGTTTTCTGAATCACGAACTATTAATCTACAATCTCCCCAAATTTGAACATAAACCGTCACCGAGTAGTGTGTTTTTTGGTCAATTTTGTGAAACAATTGTGTATGAAAATAATATGCTTTTCTAAACTTCAAATAATAATAAGGTTGTCCGGGTTTTATCACTAAACCCAGAGAGGGTGGGGGTACGGTACATATGTAAATGATACATCATTTTAAAGCTAAGAAAATTGAAAAACAAAAGCAAATTTATTAAAAAGCAACAAATGTCAACTTTGTCCGGGTTTCTATGGAGCAGGTCACATATTTGTATACTCACCACTGATCGACAAAGTCTTCCAATTCCGCTGAGAATTTCCCCGTGGGAAGTTTGGGCGACGGCTCTTTGACCACTTGTTTCAGCTGGGCAAAAGGCGTTCCCCACTTCTCATAGGGAAACATGTTTGTTGCTAGCTCATACTGTGACCAAAATAATGACACCACAATGCGAAGGAAGTCAAATCTAAATCAGTGCACTAAAATAAACAAACTTTTAGATTTGTTTTTAGTATTGGGAGGGGGGGGGGGGGGGGGGGGGGGGGAACTACATGTACATTGTTCTCCCTTTATCCCTCTTCTTAAAATGTCCCTTGTGGGGAAAGGGCCAAAGACCGACTTGTGGGGTACTTGTGTTAACAGGGGTTCCCCTTAACTTTTTTTTTACTCGCCCGCCAGCATTTTCACTGGCATGTTTTTGTTTTCACCTTTTAGGCTACTTTTTTGTAACTAACCTTTTACGTCAATTACAATGTAAATAACGTATGTACACCAACGTCATGATAGTGGTAAATTGGACAGTGATACGCTTTAATACGTTTAATACGCAACGCCAACTGCATTGTCCGACCTTCCGGTAACGAAAGCGCGCGTGCGGGAAAATTGCCCTAGCGTCACGGCACGGCACTACAGCCCACTGCTTGTTGTAATCGCTGATCTTGCGGGAAGATTTAATTTGCATCCGCCATAAAAGCTATCAAAACGAGTTATAACTGCCCGAGTTATTGTAAAAGCATGATGATAAAGGTTTAAGGTTGAACACTTTTTGAAGAAAAAAACCGGAGAATGTTGGTCTAAATCTTTCACAAAATGGACGCCGAGCTGACCAACACACCACAAGCGTAAACTGAATGCAGGAAACATGCCGCGGTAGAACATTTTGCAAAAACACGCTACGCTGTATCGCTCAAGGACAAGCGTTACTACCCCAAAATAAATACATTAAAACAACCACAAAAATAGAAAAGGGTGACCGTGATCTGAGAATTAACCTGCAGGATATGACTTTCTTCAACGACGTTTGTTTCCCGAACATTTTTACGTCTTACGATGTCAAATTCGACCAGTTCGTGTAATCATTATTCACTTGCAAATAAGTAAGACATTTTATAATAAGTTGGTAGTAAAATTGTTCGATATTTGAAAATGGTTTATCCTACCTTTAAATAAAGCCTTATTAATTGACAATACTGTTTTTGAACAAAAGCCTCACCATTGTTATTCCTAGACTCCACACATCTGACTTGACGTCGTACCCTTTTGCATTGCCTGTGATTTCTGGATCTATCCTCTCCGGCTACAATGAAACATAAAAAAACCATTACAAACGAATTGAAATTTAAATGCGCTGTCAAAACTCAATACTACGTAAGTTTGTTTGTTGTTAAATTTGTTTCTTTAACCCTAACCCCCTCACTGCTTTTTCTAGAAAGTATCCTGAATCCGCCACAATCCACCAAGTTTGGTTTGCAAAAACTGCTGGTGTCCTGAGTCCATCAGACTCCACCAGTCTCCACCAGTATGCATACTGGAGATATCCTGAGTCCATCAATAATCCACCAGCAAAAGTTGATGAACTATGCGATGGTGGCATACAACAAATTGCAGTGTGTTTCTCCATAGAGTCCATCACAGTCCATCACCTAAATTTTAGAATCCTGAATCCATCAAACTCCTGCAGTAACGCTAGGCTTAAAATCCTCAATCCATCACACTCCTCCAGTTTGTTCAATGTGGAGGTATCCTGAATCTGCTAAAATCCTCCAAAACAGGAAATGGATTTTGATGGACTCAGGGTGGTTAAGGTTAAACAATTTTTTTTTTTTTACACTCTTCTTAGTTTCCCCTTTCTTTTGATTGTCACAGTTGGCCAACAATCAGATTCCTCCAGCAGTGCTTCAGGCCTCCTGCCCCAAACTCATCATGATCCATCAACATTTTGTCACCTAAGGCCTACAGGGCCAAGCCCTCCCAACATTGACCAAAATTGGAGGATGGGTTTTGATGGATTTTGGAAGGTTAAGGTTAAACAAGTTTTAGCAGAGTACCTGCTGATATTTAACCGGGAAGCACACCCATGCATTTCCGGTCTTGCTCGCTGCTGACAGACATTCCCATCCTTGCTCGTGACGTGTTTATGCATCATCATCCGTTTCGAATCTGGGGAAAACTTTGCATGCATACCTGTACGTCCTCCAGCGCAAACTAGTTAACTAGTTTGCGCCGGGATTATTTTAACATCACCAAGCCGAGGCGCGGAATATTTTTTACGAAACTCGATCTGAGGCGGGTTCAACACACCCAAACATTTCGGGCCTTGATTGCTGATAATAGACATTTCTTGGCCTTGCTCGTGACGTGTTTATGCGTCATCCATTTTGAATCCGGGGAAAACTTTGCGGCGCGGCGCGAACTGGTTAAAGTGTCAGATACTACAATGTATACTAGTATAAAACATTATACCGATACGAAATGGTTAGATAATTATATGAAATGGTATGAAAATCATGGAATAAAATAAACTCAAAACTTCAAAAGTCTTTTTCTAAATATTGTACATGTCGAGAAAAGCAAACGTTAAACAACCATAACTTGTAATTTTGTATTGAAAAGAAAACAGTATTCTCTTTCGAATTACCTGCAAGCCCTCATTTTGCCCTCTGCCTAGAACTGTCTCATTTTGACAGAACGCCTCACTGAATCTGCTCGCATATCATAGATGCTCGTGCAACAAGCGGATATTCCACAGACTAAATGCTGTAAAATGTATCAGATTTTATTTTGCCCCAAAACGAAAGACTCCCAGAAATGTGTTTTTCCTACGCTCACTTACCGCCATGTAGGGTTTGCTACCCGCTTCGATCGTCTTGGCAACAGAGTCTACCAGCCGACCGCTGATCCCAAAATCGCACATCTTGATCCTGCCGTTGCGGTTGACCAAGACGTTGGAGGGTTTCACATCTCGGTGCATCACCTTCAACTCCGTCTGAAGGTAATGTAATGCACTCACAATCTGAATCAACAGAGAGAGAGAAAAAAAACTCTGGAATTGTATGATTAAGTGACAATAAAATTCCTTCACCAAAATTTAGTGTTTTTGTCTAATGAACGAGAAGCTTTAATATGCGATGGTGTCCAAAGTAAAAAATGTGGCGTCGAGGTACAGTACATATCTGTGCCCCCGGGCGAAATGGTACATGCCTGGATATTGTTGCTAGGGTCGAGGGTCATTGTGTAAAAGTGTGCTTATTCAGCACACAAACAATAATGTGTCCAGTTCTTTCTGAGCGAACCATTTTTACCTTAATGTTACACTTTGTTCCCCAACTTCATGGAGTGACCCAACTGTACAGACATTCTAATCACTATATCTTATGTAATCTGTGTGGCCAATCGTGATAGTTTATGCAATCTTCCAATACTGATTGGCTAGTACCAAAAGTTTACATGTGCATTATGTGTGAGGTGTACTACAATATGTCACAAAAAATCGAGTCATATACCTGGTTGAAAAGCCCACAACGTACCGGTACATGTAAGCTTTCATTTGTAATAGAGCTCCATAGCCACTCTTATTTTGGAGATATGACGTGTTTACATATTGATTACTTCCTTGGAGTTCAAATTACACAACTAAGAAAACCGGCTTTGTTGTACTACGGTACAACAGAACGATGCACACAAAATGGTAGTTTTTGAAACTTTATTTATCAAAATCAACCTTTCTTTGAATAAAGCCTGAAACTGTAATAAAGATGTCATGAATGCCACCAAAAAAAAATCACATTTTGATGAAATGTTTACCCTCTCACAAAATACACCTTTTTGTAGAGCCGGGTACCGGTATGTCAGGAGTGTGAGATGATGCTTTTGTTTGGAAGTCACAACATAAAAGTATAAAGACTATCAATAAGCCAGTTCAGTATTTCGATTATTAAAGTACATGTAGTCTAGGTCAAAGGCTACGTGAACACGCATTCTGATTGTAATGAACATGTGTGTGTCGAACGACCACTTGACGTGTCTATACAAGTACGTGCACGTTATCCTGAATGACCTGTAACCAAACCATGCACTGCTGAAATACCGAACTGGTTGATACTGATTTTTTTCTAGGTTTAACCAGTTCGCGCCGGATGACGTATATGCAAAGTTTCCCCAAATTCAAAACGGATGACGCATAAACATGCCAAGTTCAAGTTCAGAAATGTCTGTCAGCAGCGAGCAAGGTCGGAAATGCGTGGGTGTGCCTCCCAGCATTATCGGCCTGAACCCGTTTCTAAAAAAAAAAATCACGCCCCTCGGCTCGGTGATGTTAAAATAATCCCGGCGCGAACTGGCTAAACAAATCAAAAAAGTTTTAAAATGCTTTGATTTTTAGGGGAAAACTGTTATAATCGATAAATACAATTAGGCAAATGTGAGGGGGGAGGGGGAGACGGGAACGATATAAACAAAAAACTGTTATTAAATTTACTAAGCAGGCTTTCTAAACCTACAGTATAACCTCCCTAAATCCATCAAAATCCATCCTCCATTTTGGCAAATTGTTGTTACTTGGTCCTGCATGTGAATATAATATAATGGATATGATTTTGTCTATTGTGCAGTATTAATTGCCGTTTAATATACCGGTACATGTACATGTTCATGTGGCACATCAACCACTGTTTCAGTGGTGGTCCTATACGTGAACATGCAGTACCGTACAGTGTCAAATCTGGTGATCGATTGTAGCGAATTTTGTTGTCCAGTAAAAGCCAGTGGGGAGTTGCATGTGGGGTTCAAAATGTTTGTTTTGGTTCAAAATTGTCTTAACAAAAATTAGTTGCTTCTTAATTTTAGTTTATACACATCTGTAAAAGGATTTGTTTGGGCCAAAAAAATTAATTAGTTCAATATTGTACAATTATACATTTATATAAAGTCGTCAATCTTCACTATGTGTACACTGTGACACAAACATGTACCAGTACAGTACATGTACAGGTACATGTACATGTACTACCCGTATCTGATTCTTCCATTCATAAAACTGACGAGGCTCCCAATGGAAATTCCCCCAATGGAAATTCCCTTCAAGCAACAATGACTCAGTCAGATCAAGTGCCTTGGTCATCAACAGCCGTGTAACACGATACTGTGACACACAGAACCTGTGTGTCAGTATAGCAAATGCCACGTGCTTATTACCCTGTAAATGTCAATGACTCCATCCCTTGCAATGGTGTATGACACATATGGTACATCTGGTCATGTATGTTACACAAACACTCGGGAATTGAAAATTGAGATATTGATATTTTTAAATTCTTAAGAAAAAAAGCTTTATAAGGGTACCTAACACCTTTTTGTTTTTGCGATAAATACATTTTTCAGTGCTCAAGGAAGTCATAAGTTTCACAAAACGTGTTTGTGAGAAAACATCTTAAACAAAACCCGAAAAGATTGCAAAACGTAATGTTCGGTTGAGCATAGCAACGGCAATGTTCTAATCATTATTTCTTCTTGAAACTTTCCACACATACGGTACATGTACATAGTACATGTACAAACCCCCAAGTAGTTAACCCCCCCAAGTATTTAACCCCAAATATCAAAATTTCGAAAAACGTGGGATAGTTACGAGGACCTAATTTGCATATTTAATTACTGTGTTAATTAGACCACTAATGGAAATTTAATCCAAACACTAACTATGCAAACACTACACAAAATCGCGTAATTTAAGGTAATCGCGTAATGTATATGTAGAGGACTTGGGCTTGGGCTTTCCAAATTACGCAAAATCTCAAAATTGACCCCCCTCCCCTTTCATATTTCGACTTTGGATTGGTCATGTCGTTTTGTTGTGTACACCATTAGCGGTGTGCACTACCTAATTCTTGATTATTTTTAAGAATTATCGACCATAAATGTTATTATTTTATTAACACTTTTTGTATCCATTTTATTACGACTTTCGTAGCGAAAAAGGGAAACATTTTGAGCACGATACATGTGACATGCGGCGGCAACTTAGACCGCGAGGCTACTTGCTACAAACTGGTAACCTGTAATGGCGCATTTAAATAAAGCCGCGATTCGTGACAAATTCATGGCATGTGCGAGCAGTACCACACTATACACTAACCAGTGTATAGTGTGGTACTGCTCGCACATGCCATGAATTTGTCACAAATCGAGTTGATATTAATACACCCCATTTAATCCAGCACACAAAAGACCGAAACTTTCCGATCTATGACTTTTTGACCTATGACCTATGTACTGTAATCAAAAGCAGATTTTGTTTGGAAATTTATATTTTTCTGGAAAACCACATCACACCAGGTGCTGTGATTTCACAGAATTCTTGAGACTGTTATTTACTTACAGTCGAGTAATTGGTACCGTATTTCATTATAATTCAGCAGTTTTGTTTTTTATGTTTGCAGATGCTGTATATTACCTTTAACCAGTTCGCGCTGGGATTATTTTGACATTGACCATGCATTGGCACGGGATATTTTGTCCCGAACATAAAATCCGAGACTGTCAAAACTAAACATGACATACCGGGTACGGTACATGTACTTTAAAAAAAAAAAAAAAAAGTACATAACAAGATCTTCATTTTACTTGAGGCAAACTGAAAGTGCAAAGGTTTGGTCCAAATTATCGCCAGGAAATGATGGCCAATTCCTATTAAAATCTAAAAATTGACAGCGTACTGGGCAGAACGATTGCACAGGATGCTTGGTCCTACCGGTATTTACAATGTACATGTACATTGTATGTACCGGTACATGTACCGGTACAATCCGCAAGCAGGATGTTTCATGATATTTTGGCAGTTTTTGAATGGTACATGTAGCAAATGATCATGTACCGGTACATTACCCTTTATTCTTTACTGATAAAAAGTAAATCAACATCTGGAACAAGAAAAAATATTGAGAAAAAGGTTATATATATTTCGTGTTTTATGATATGGAAAAAATGTCAATTGTTTTTCCTTAAATTTAAAAACACTTTTATTCCATTACTTCCAGCAAGCCAAAGATTACGAATATCAATCTAAAAATATATTTAAAAATCTTCAATTATTTATTATTTTGCAGTTTTCTCCAAATATTCTCTTGTACCGTCTCACATATATATACCGGTACAACAAATTACTTGCCTGCTGAATCCAACAGAACGCAATGAAAATGTCAACTAGTTGGATCCTGTTGGATTCTGCAGGGTTGGTGTTAAAGTACAGAAACACTGTGTGCAGCCAACACGCACACACACTTCCCCTGGAAACCATCCATTTTTTTTACTCCAACCGCAACACGAGAAAAAAAAGAAAAAGACAAAGCTATTCAACTTCCTGACGAGTCCAGGAAATTCAGAAAGAACAAAACTAAAGTGCCAGACACCGATTTGGCCCTACACTAGATCATATTTACATGACTACAACTTATGCAACAGGGTGAATTTCCACAATTTTTTCCTTAGGGGCACTGACATGAATAACTCCGGAAAAAAACCCATATATACCGGTATATATGTGAAGATTGTTTCGGCCCCTCGGGCAACTAGTCATATTCTGAGAATTGCAGCAATGACTCCTCAACGATCTTTCTTGACTTTCTTTTCTTTTCGTTAGAAATATAATCCAGGGGTCATGACAATGCAAGTATTATGTGAGTGACACACTTTATAGAGTTTGGTCAAGGCCATAAGTTTTTTTGTTTTTTTTACCACTGGTTTTTTTAATCATCAGTAGTACATGTAGTAGACCGAGCGTTAAAGGTAGGACACACCATTGGTAATTGCTTCAATTATTATGAATGGGTGCATTGGGGAAGGGGGGGGGGGGGGGGGTTGTATTTTACAGTAACTATTGTTTAAGTGACCTGTCTGAAGTTTTACAATCATGGGTGCCGAGAAAAGCACAACAAATTTTTTTTTTTCGCGATTTTGTTTTTATACAATTTAATTTTTCTGAATAATTACAGGATAACTAGCGCAACCATTTTGCTGGATGCCTTGAATCAATATTTACTTTCAAATAAGTAAGATATTTCTTAATAATTTGGTAGTAAATATTTTTGATATCTGCAAAAGGTGTATTATACATATACCTTTAAACTAGCCCGAATTGTGAATGTGGAGTCAGTGGAATTGAGGTGCAAGAAAAACCCACATATTTGTAACATAAATATGGTTTCTTCGTATAGCTGATCGATTTTTCGATATTCACTTGTAAGGAACTTTGGGATCCTAAATCCACCTTAAAGCTAAAGTACACATGTTGCTACCACCAGTATCCGGAAAGAAACCAACCAATATACTGTTTAAATGCTTACTTGTTGTAAGAGATAATAAATAACTTTCGGTACAATTTTTGAAGAAAAACAAATTCGTTCACTGAATGATACATGTACATGTACATGCACATGTACATACATGTATGTACTGCACCAGTTGTGTTATACGGTAGCACCCTAAAATTAAAAAAAATGTATTCGATCAATTTGAAACAGTGATCAGGTTGTGCCTGATCACTGAATTACTATGGGTGGGGACAATTTTACAATATTTTAAAAAGCTATTTTTTGACCTCACTGTACTGTGCATACTGCATAGTGACCGACTTACCGAAAATGCTATTTTGCTGAGGATGTCTTCGGGTATCAGGACGTCCATGGATTTAATCTTGGTCTGGAATTTTCCGAGGCAAGTGTCCATAACCTCCATGCATATCAAGACATCTCCCTGGGAACAAGGAAGTGAAATTTACTCAATTTGAGTATTTAGTAATAAATTGTAGAAAAGAGCACGGCCAATGATCTACATGTACCGGTACATGTACTTATTAACAGGATAACACGCCAAGATCACAGGTTGAAGTAATTATTAGTGCCATGTTGGAAAGCCTGAATGTATAAAGTACTAAAAATGAATTGCATCGATCTTTAGATACATTTAGATCAATAACTACGATGGGTGAATGATAAGTTCGTGGCCCAAGGTACCGGTAGGAGTCAGGTATTAGAAAGGTAGGAAGAGTCAGCTATCAAACATTCATTGTTTTCAACATAATTCCATCCTACGGTACATTAACCCTAACCCTGCCAGACTCAACACACTGGTAAAAATGTATAGCACGCTTTGAGGCATTCAGCTGTCAACACTTGCATAAACGACCACAGTCTTAGACTATTGGCAGCTAATCACATTGAACAATGCCGGAGATGGATTCTGCTGCATTGGGTGACCAGAGACTGAGGCAGTTTAATCTTGAGATTTTTGACCTGATGGATCTTGCTGCACTGGGCAGGGTGGTCACTTTGACAAATGATGTACTTTGCTGCCTCTGTCAGTTTTTCTAGCCAAAATACCCTGGAGGATTAGAGTTAACACCGATTTCAGTGGTAATGGAGCATTTATGGATCCCTGGGTAGAAGCCATTGCTTGGGCCCTAGGAAGTGGTCCAAGGCATCAATGGCGTCATCATCTGAGGCAAAATGAATACCACCAAAATGAGCTCCTTCTACAACTTCGGGAAGAGGTAGTAGTCAAATCTGAAGAATTGGGTTTAAAGAGCACCTCTAACAATTTTGTAGTTTGGGTATTTGGTTCATTTTATGACAGAGTATATACCAATCTTACCATTAGTATATAATTTTACTCCATGGGGTTTACTTTAGTGTATCAAAAACAAAGTTCAATTCGGTGTTCCCAACACGATTCTGCTCTATTTTTGAGAAAACGACAGCCATGTTTAATGTATGCGACTTCAGAAGTGATGGCGATACGTACGTTCCTTCACTGCATGCTATCTACAATGTACATGCACGCGTACACTGCACCAGTTGTGTTATAGCACCCTCTTGCGAGTGTTGTTACATGTATGTACTGGCCATGGGCACTGACATCTTGTTTTACGTTACGTTGCGTTCACGTTGCATTAAAGTTGTTCCTCTTGTTCATTAAGTCTCGTGTTTGGCCACGATTCATTCATCTTGAGTACCCATTTACTATCACAGTGGCGTGGCGGCTGCGTCAGAAACGTTTTCACGTATTTTCAGCTGTGCTCTCCATACTACATGGGCATGATTATATCCCTTTGATTATTTTCAATGTATATTGTACATCCAAACCCGAACCCAAAACCTAACCGATGTTCCGGGGAAAGGTCCGAACATGAACCGAACCGAACCGAACCTTGAGGATCAGTTTCAGCACTAGTAGAAGAGCACCCCTCTTGTCAGCTTCCAACACCCAATTTTTGTTTTCTCCTCCCACAGCTGTTTCAGGCGATCAGCATAGTAGGCCCCGGTGATAGCATGACTCTTTTCAAACTTTCTGTGAAATCCTTCAACAAGTTGAACTGCATGTACATAACTCAGTGAAAACTACAGGTCATCTCTAACTCCTACCGGTACCTAATTAGCCTACAAACTTATCAATCATGTACATACATGTATGAACAATACAGACAGGTTTGGGGTTGGCCATATTAAAATTCAGAAATAAATATTCAAATAATTAAATAGATGACATGTAAACTACACAAATTATCACTCTTTGTGTCCCAATCTCACGGAATGACCCATATAAAGATTGTCTAGTGCCCTGACCTCTTGAAATAATGCCCCGTAAAACTCCACCGTCCAGGGACAGTCTGAGCTCCTCATGGCCACGTCCATGTCCATCAGGATTCGTTTGTCTTCTAACTTATTGACCTGAGCTCGTATTCTCTGCAAAGAAAAAAACAAACAAAAAAACAAAGATGAACACTAACATCAACTAATACAAAAAAATGCTACTTGAGTAATTGTAGTACAGGGTATGCAGTACTCTTTACACTAACCTACAAACAACATGTGTACATGTACCTGGTACATGTTAGTATGAGAATTCATAAATACCTCAGACAGTTTACCCTGAGGTACATGTATTTACAGATGATAAAACACCGGAGCCAGTTTTAAACACTTTTCCGGTGTCAAATACAATTTTGACCCCTTTGAAATGTAGTGCCTTTTACCGTTTAAATTGATTGAAATTTTCAGTGAGTCAGTATTTATGGTCCAAAATTCACAATGCATTTACCACAGCTGCATCTGCGCAACATCGCGCAGTACGGGCGACGCATGCGCTAATTTCCACAAAAGCAGTTGTTTAGATCTCAAGGAGTTGTTTACATCTTACTCATGAGCTGGATGCTTATTTAGCTGGAGGGGTTTTCTGGAATTCCTGAACTGAAATTGTTAAACAAAATCATTGGAAAGAACAACTTTTTTTTACCAAAATGGTATTTATAATGGGAAGATTTTACCTTGTGTTTTGAAGAACACCGCTCCAGCTACAGTACATACCTTGTGCACGTGCCCTTAGACACGTGCATGATTACATGTCTATGCGTGATATCATTTCAACCAGTGAAAAGGGTTCATGGACCAGACTTTATAGGAGTCCAAATTTAATGTGATTCATACAAATTAAAACCGACTAAGCCATGTTTTACCAGCCGTTTGAACATACCCACGTTACGGGCTCTCGACCAATAGGAATGGCTAAACTTTCTTAGGTACCGGTACATGTACCGTATTTATGAATGGAAACTATAAAGTTATTTGTTGTGTGTTGCCCAAGTTTTACCTTTACAGCCATGGTTGTCTGGCTGGGAGTATGGACAACTTTGCTGACCACACCGTAAGCGCCTTTCCCCAACTCGGCAATGTCAGTCAAGTCTTCGGCCCGTACCACAAAGTCTCCTTTACTGCTGATGCTGAGTGTTGCCTGGTTGTCTAGATTACCCGGCGGCCTACATGTACATGTAATATGGGGGAAAAATAAAGGGGACCGTTTAACCCTACAAGAGCTAGCATGGGTACGGGGGGGGTTAGTGTTTCTAAATGTTACATGTAATACCCTGTGGAGATCGAACACAATGTGGACAATTACTGAGCAAGACTTTTGTGCTTGGCAAATGTTTGAACTTATCAGCTCCATGGAATTAATTGGCAAAAAAATTAGTGGAGTCATAGTGGAGAAAAAGTGATACTTTTTTTTAAAGGGAATTTGGTCTTCCTTTTTAAAAACATTTATTCATATTTGTAATTTGTCTACTACTCATATTTTAAAGTAATGGTATGAAAATCATGAGAGAAATGAGTTTTTAAGGAAAACAATTGGCATCTTTTGATTTTCACGAATACGAAGCTCAAAACTTAAAAGGCTTTTTTTCAGTTTTTCATATTTTGAGAAATGCAAATTTTAAACAGCCATAACTTGGCAACGAAATTTCCTTTTAAATTTCAACGAACAAATGCCTTTTATTATTAGGATCACTCAGTCGACCATTGTTGAAAATTAATACAAAATGACAGCACACCAGATGCCAGGGTTTCACAGGATGGTTGAGACTAATCAACTTACACATGTACAGCATACATGTACATATGTAAAGATGTTTCGTCTTGTTCTCGTATTGTTTTCGTATTTTTTTGGCGTTTGTAAAAATAACACCATTTGCAGATAATTTTTATTATCGAATTATTAAGAAATATCTTACTTACCGGTATTTGAAAGTAAATATTTGATTGTGGGCATCCAGCAAAATGATTGCACTAGATATCCTATTATTGTTCTGGAGAAGTGAATTTTATTTTTCAAAAAGTCATGTACTGTACAGGTACAAACATGTACATGTACGTATACATATATGTGTTGGCGATCGCGAAAAAAACCACGAACATAAGAATTACTGCCTGTTTTTCTTGCTTTCCTCGGCATCCATTATTGTAAAACTTTGAACAAGTCAGTTAAACGGTATTTACCGTACTATAAAATGCATCCCCCAAATCCACCCATTCATGATAATTCAAGCAATTACCAATGGTGTATCCTACAGACCTTTAAATATTCATTTGAAGAAATGAAATTGGTGTGCTGTAACCTTACAGGTATGTACATTGGTTACAAAATAAAATCATAAGTTGCAAAATGAGGAAAAAAGGTTTTCTTTGTAGGGTGAAGCATTTGCCGTTTCCATAGGAAACTCCCCACAGATCCTTGTTTTGTTTAATACCCCCGGATCTGTGGGTGGGTTGGTTTACCTGGAGTTGTCTGTCTGTGTAGTGTCGACTCGGATTGGTGCCAGTTTTAAGCCTGGCCTAAACTTCCTTTTCTCAGGATTCCCTATGAATAAGAACAAACAAACCAAACCACATTTTCTCTTATTTTTTTTAATTACTTTTTTTCCCTGGTTTTTATCTGTAAGGCAAAGCGTCATTAAGATGACATGCCGTTCCCCTGCGTCGGAACAGGAGGAACGAGACTATTGTTGTTTAATTATACCCGTCCTCCAGCGAGCGCATGGGCCTTGTTCTGCCCGCGTTCCATGCTCGAGAGCAATACAATAGAGCGGTCACACGTGATCAACTCTTCAATATGGCTGCTAGAAATCAGCCAATTGTGTCATGCACAAAAAATGGTGTTGGTGACTCCTCAATATGGAGGTGTCCTAAATCCAATAAAATTATGCAGTACTGCTTGGCTTACATTTCTAAATCCATCAAAATCTCCCAGTTTTGGAGACATGTACAATGTACTGTACATGTTTGTGTACCGGTACATTAGGGATTGAATTAAACGACGGCCACGATGGCCATTGTCATTGTTGCCTTTTTAATGGCCGAGGTGCCCCATTAGAAATTGCCGTCTTCAAGGCCAGTTTTGCCTTGCCCCATTTTTACCTTGGCCGTCGTGCCTTTTTTTGCAAAAACATTCTTGAGCATGTACTATGTACAACTATGTGTATGTACTGTACAGTCGAGCCCAGCTAGTTTCGGAGTGTGCCGATACTTCTAGCAGCGTCACCCCGCCGCAAAAATAATGTCGGTATTTGCACACACACATACGGTACCAGCAGTAGTAAATACGGCAGATCTTACGTGCAAAGTAAACTGACTTTCTTTTTAGTGCTACTTACACGCGCGGTACACAATACGTATGCATGTTCTTGCACCACATAACGATCGAGGGTCGAGACACAAAAGAGCACAAAGGGAACAAAAGCCCCTCGGTCGACGGTATGAATGGCAAAATTCGGTCCTCGATCGTCGGGGCAAGCGCTAGGCAATGGGGTTTGGGTATAACATAGGAATAAAGGAAAACACAATATCGATCCTCGATCGTTATGTGGTTCACGACTGCATGTGTGTTCGTGTACGAGGCAAACGATAGTCGTCACGTCAAGATCACTCTGCTAGTCTTGCTCCAAAACCGAGCTGTTCATTTGTTCCGGGCGCGCCGTCCGTCTATCCAGGCTTATTGAGGGCGCCCTTAATTATTGCCAGATTCGTTTCCCAGCACGTGCTGGGAAACGAGTCTGGCGATAATTAAGGGCGCCCTCAAAAAGCCCGAATAGACGGAACAAACGAACGGCGCGCCCCGGAACAAACGAACAGCTCGGTCTTGTAGCAAGACTATCATCCTGCACGCGGCGGCCGGCGCTTCAATTGTCGGATGAAAAGTTAGGCAACAGCATACAAGCCATTATGTTAAAAACCGACACTTTAGTACAGTACTGTACATGTATACCGGTAGAGTTTAAATCAAGGACACAATTGAATGGAAACCACTACTTATAACCTTTGGATTCACGTTTATCTCACTTTCATTTTACAAACTGTACTGGTATAATTAGTACGGTACCGTATTATCAAGGTTTACTTACAAATTATTAATCTGGTTGTACGATATTCTGATAAATATACATGTACATGTAGTAGTCTGGTTTCTGTTGTTAGAGTATAAAATAGACTTTGGATGATTTGAAACTACTGGTACATTGTAGGGTACAAGTACATGTACATACAATGTACATTATGGTACATTATACGGTAGCTTAACAAGTATACAATGTACCGGTACAACATGCTCATCATGTACAAGTATGTCTGCGTACATGTACATCGTGTACACTGTGTGTACCAGTACAAGATTTACTAATAGACACTGTGAAGTTTACCATGTACATGTATGCACAGTACAGTACATACCGTATGTAACAAGCACTGAATTACAAAATGTACCCTAAGGAAAGAGTCCTGATGACGCCACTTTTGGGTATATTTGACATTTGTGCAGAGCAAATAGTGAAAAATAAATCAATATCACAACTTCAAACTACATGTATATGAAACAGAAAAGAGAATTCTGTCATCTGCCAAGTGTGTCGTCTGCGAACATGAACTCAAGTTACTTGTAACGTTAGGCCTAAGTGAACGCCAAACAATTCCCGGTCATGCGTTTTTGGGAGTTTAACCCTAACCACCCTGAGTCCATCAAAATCCATTTCCTGTTTGAGGATTTTAGCGGATTCAGGATACCTCCATATTGAACCAACCGGAGGAGTGTGATGGATTGAGGATTTTAAGCCTAGCGTTACTGCAGGAGTGTGATGGATTCAGGATACAGACATTCAGGTGATGGACTGTGATGGACTCTATGGAGAAACGCACTGCAATTTTTTGTATGCCACCTACATGTAGGTATCCTGAATCCGTCACAGTCCATCAAACTTTTGCTGGTGGAGAATGATGGACTCAGGATCTCTCCAGAATGTATACTGGTGGAGTCTGATGGACTCAGGACACCAGCAGTTTTTGAAAACCAAAATTGGTGGACTGTGGCGGATTCAGGATACTTTCTAGTAAAAGGGGTGAGGGAGTTAGGGTTAACTGTTCCCAGTCGAAGTTATGACAGCACGTCACAAACAGCTCTTGGTTGTGGAGCGCCAAAATGCGATCAACAACATGACAACAAAATCAACTATTGATTAACCCTCAGGGTATTTTGGCGAGAAATCCTCCAGGGTATTTTGGCTAGATCCCCTGCCAGACGCAACAACATGCACCATTTGTCAAAGTGACAACCCTGCCAAGCGCAGCAAGACCCATGCCTCAGGTTAAAGGGTAACTGAAATTCAAAACTTTAATATGGCGAAATATATGCTTCAATAATGCTGAATACTTAACAACTGCAAAAACTTCTTATTTGTTTAGGTTTGCTCATTAATCGTGACCCTAAAATGAAAAGCAATATGCGCCGTGCCCCGCCCACAAAAGATGACGTCACGGTAAGAATATAGCGTGGCTATACCAGGCTAAGCATAGCCTTGAATACAAGGCTGCACTGTATCCGCAACGTAGAATCATCGTTTGTCATAACACCAAACGTGTATACATGTAGCCCGCAATGCATTATTATACATACACTGTACTCAGCTGGTTCTCATGCGCGCGTGGCGTGGGCGCGCACAATGGTGTACGCGTGTAAGATAAGTACGTATAAAAATGCATTGCGGGCTACAGTATGTACACGTTTGGTGTTATGACAAACGATGATCCCACGTTGCGGATAAAGTGCAGCCTTGTATTCAAGGCTAGGTTTAGCCTGGTATAGCCACGCTATATTCTTACCGTGACGTCATCTTTTGTGGGCAGGGCACGGCGCATATTGCTTTTCATTTTAGGGTCACGATTAATGAGCAAATCTAAACAAATACGAAGTTTTTGCAGATGTTAAGTATTCAGCATTATTAAAGCGTCTACATTGTATTTCGCCATATTAAAGTTTTGAATTTCAGTTACCCTTTAAAAATCATAAGGTCAAACTGCTTCAGTCTCTGATCACCCAACACAGCAGAATCCATCTCTAGAATTGTTCAATTGGATTACTGGTAGCTCTCAATAGCCCTACATGTACGTAGACTGTGGTTGTTTATCTGCACTGGTGTTGACAGCTGAATGTATTAAAACGCACTAAGCTGCGTCTGACAGGGTAAATGTTAGTTGCTGTTAAATTTTGTGCAAAATTTCAGGTCTTACCTGCCATGTTGGTGCGGTTTTTGTACATAGAACCCAACCAAGGACCTGAAATATAAAACAAATATTTAACAAAGTGTAATTTCAACTTGGGAGTTCATACAATACATCTTAACCCTAACAGTTCTTATCCTCAAAAATTAACATGATTTTATACACACCTTGGGGAGTTAGTTAACGGAAGGGTTAACCCTAACAATCCCCACCAAACCGAATCTGAACTCTCCAACCCAATCCAGCCTGACAACAATTCTGAAAAAAAACCAAAAAAAACCCCAAATCGATTAAAACCAACCCACAATTGAATGTTTACCCTTTTAAACTCAGTATCATAATGTACCGGTACAAATTTACAAATTTAATGTAAAATTTAAAATCTTAATGTACAAACGAAAATGAAATGAGATGAGATGAGATAGATAGAATTGAAAACAAACAGGTTTCAAGGTTTCATAAAAAATCTGGCTGGATCCAAGTACAACCAGTATACACATACGTACAGTACAACGTACCGTACGTACAAGTACAGTACCGGTACAATGGGGTTACTGATACACCATTGACTGCGCATTGTGCACACACAATGTACAGTACATTTTTGTACACGCCCATACACTGTACAGTACATATACTGTACATGTACACAAATATACAATGATAAATTCGTACACATCTTTGTACATGTACCAGCACCCCATGTACGATAGGGGCTTCCCTATAAATTGACCCATTGCAAAACACCCAGTGTGTCGCAATCTTCCTTTGGTGATTTGGGGCTTTCCTGGGGCCAATTTCATGGAGCTGCCCAGCACAACAGTTTGCTTAGTATGAAAATTCTGTAATTAAGTAATTGACATTCCCGTTTTTTTATTTGTTTATTTTACTAGCATGAAAACTTGACTTTGTGTGCTATTAAGTACTTGTAAATTGTATGTAAATGTGTGTGCTTAGCAGCTCTATGAAATTGGCCCCTGGTCTTTGTGTACAATGTACACAATTTACAGGCCTTGAATTTGGACATTTTCAGGGCAAGGCCACTTTGGCCTTGAATGAAACAACCAAATGCTCCAACAAATCTCGGACAAAGAAGCGCCGATCCAATTTTGAGTAAACAGCATTGCAAAGTCATTTCAGGGTGGAATCGTTCAGTTTTGAATTTTGGGGTGACTGTATTACCGAACATTCTTCTATCATTTACTCCATTTTAAAAGTAAAAGATACATGTACATGTAGTGGTGACTTCTGACTAGCACTCTCGAACAAAGATACTGACAATTGGGAAGACTGCCAACTTGAGGAAAGATAGCTCAGTTGGTAGAGCGCCTGTTGTCCCGTATCCTGGAGGTCGCAGGTTCAAGTCCCGCCTTGCCAATTTCTTTGTTCACTTTGAAATGTATGCACATTTACCTGTATACGTAGTCAGTTTCCCTTGTGGTTTATTTGTGTATGATAAAAAGTTGTATCCTCTTTATGTGATCCCCACAATGTCGCTTCCCAGGTTGTATCGTAAAATTGGGCGCGATCCCTGGCGACACGGCATTAAGATGTTTAGGACTTCCGACTAGCACCCTCGAACAAAGATACTGACAATTTGGGGGACCACCAGATAGGGCAAGATACTACCGGTAGCTTGTTGGTAGAGTGCTGGTCTGGTATTTCGGAGATCGCAAGTTCAAGTCCCGCCTTTGCTATGTTTACCAATTTAAAGGTTCTGGTACATGTAATGTGCAGGGATTTGATATCGATAGTCTGTCCTCGTTACCAACGTTACCACTCACCCTCAATGGGTAAGCAAAGATTCCAAGTGTTATTTTGAAAAAACAATAATAAGTAAAGTCAACATTTAAATCCAACTTGTCTCTCAGATAAATTGTCTTCATTTTGTAAAGGTTTTAAGATGCTTTATAGAAACACAGATTTGGATAATTTGTTTTCCTCACACAGCAACATACCGGTACTTCATGTACAGTGTATGCCAGTCACTAGAACTTTTGGTGATGATGTCTCCATAAACATCGACTACACTGTACAAAATGTACTTTGTATGACTTGTTATCATTGTAAAATGTCAAACTCTGCCACATAAAACTGCTCAAGACTGGTTGCTACGGTGTACATGTATATTGCATTTATTATTTCCTTTCTGTGTATGCATTTTTGTCCCCTTCCGTAGCGTTACTCGTCATGATCTCCGAACTTTGACAGACTAACATTTTTTTAAAGTAAAATCTTATCTTTTCCTGATCAGTTTCATACTACATACACGTACACATGTATAAAGTTGGCATTGAGAGTAAATAGTGTGAAGAAATGAATGTAAAAACTACTACTTATTTTGTTTTACTTCTGTGTTATTTTAAATAACCCATTTCGGAACAGCCCATGTACAGTACACATTGTACTACTATGCATGCCCGGTACAAGTATGTCATAGGAAAGCTGAATAACTGCAGAATTCAGAAAACAAACCTAAATTTTGGAGGTTTTTGTGGGCGACTTTGTCTACATGTAGGTTTCGTTGAAGCAGGTCACAATTATGGAGGGCACTATAAAGGCCAGGTACAACACGTGTACATGTAGGGCACCAGAGTGGCAAGGCCATATACCGGTATTACCGGTACGTATTGTACATTATATGGCAGTTTCCATTTGATCCGCAGTGCCAGAGGATGGGGCTAAAGCCTAATACGGTACATGTACCACCACAGCCAGTATTAATACATGTATGGTTTGACAGTATGCACAAATTTATGTGCATCAACAAGGTCCAGTCTTTTAAATGTTTTCTACACATCGGTACATTGTATGTGTATGGAACTCAATTCTGCACAGCTTGGGTGTACAATGTACCGGTACATGTGGACGTTGTTACAGTATTTTGGTACCGATACTTGTTAACCAGTTCGCGTTGGGATTATTTTAGAATCTCCAAGCCGAGGCGCAGATATATTTTTAACGAAACTCGATCCGAGGCGGGTTCAGGCCGATGGTACCGGGAAAGCACACCCATGCATTTGCTTGTGACGTGTTTATGCGTCATTCGTTATGAATCTAGGGACAACTTTGCGCGTATACATACATGTACCGTACATGCCTCCGGTGCAAACTTGTTAATTACATGTATGTTAGACAGCCAAAAATAACTGACAGGTTGTGCTGTTTTTGGTTGTCTATGCACCACTCTGTGGACTACCCTTGACAGTGGATACCGGTACATGTACAGTACAAACTTGTACACGTGCATTGCACAGTACATGTACATGTACGTACCGTAAATAGGAAAATGATTAGCCCTAGTCTATGGACCCGCACTGGAGTAGACTCTGTGCTATGGGCCATACTGCCATGAACACGGTGAGAGGAAAACAATTCTCCCTTCCAAAAATGGTCGAGCTCTGGAGCCCACACAGACAGAGAGCTCAACCATTTTTAGAAGGGAGAATTGTTTTCTTTTCACCACCCACAACCAGACATCGACATCACCAATTGATGCGAGCGGAAAAAGGAAAGAAAATTTTCCCCTTTCCAAAATGGTCGAGCCCATCACAGATGACATAACCTTTCAGTCTCGGCTTACAAATTTGATCGTCATGATTTAACGTATTTGAGTCGCCAGATCACGTCGGTTGGTGAATACCAAATAAAAAAGCAAATTTCAAAGGGCCTAACCTCAACAAAGTTCTCCATCACTTACTACTAAACCTATTTTATTTGAATTTCGAGGATTAGACCAGCCGAAAACAGCCTGAATATTTGTTGCGATCCGGAACTAGGAAAACGTCTGTGTTACATGTACTTTGTTTTATCTTACGTATACATTAAGATGTTTACCTGATCAGAAAATCATGTACACAACTAGTCCGAGTTACTGGACTCTAGTTATCGCTTTTGTAACATTTGGACATCATCTGGCGCTACTAGAGTCCGAGGAAGTTAACGTGCATCATTCCAAATCTCTTAAATGTGATTCAAAAAGGCGCCCAAATCCACACAAATACCTAACAAAATACATGTACCTTAAAATCCCCTTAAATGCCTTCCATGTGTGTCCAAGTACGTCGGGGTGGTCTTCGGGGGTACTCACGATCAATTCTTTGCTTGCAAATCCAGGAAATTCGACCCAGTATTCGAGCGACTACTGTACAGTTGCTGTTCACAACCAGGAGAGAATATGGACGTGCGCGCGCATCATATCGTGGATGTCAGTGACGTAACAGGTCAAAGTGTATCGACCGGTGGTAAACAACAAGCGCGCGGCGCAGCGACTGTTTTATGTCATGGCACAAGCTGTACGGTGGCTGCGTGCTGATGAGGAGACACCAATCGCTCTCGGGCGGAGATAGCGCACAATGCTTGCAATCGCGAGGAGTATGACAATGCAAAATACTAATGTTTATTATAATCATAACAAAACAATAATAATAATTTCGGTTAAGTGAAGTGAAATGGTAAATTATAGTGCCTTCCTAGATGCGGATCCGCGCGCGAGGTGCGCGACAGATGCTGCTACAATTTATTGGCCTCTTTAGTTTAGCAGAGATGAATTTTAGGCTTTACGTTTCAAAAAATATTAAGATTATTATTATTGTTTTGTTATGATTATTATAAATATTAGTATTTTGCATTGTCATACTCCTCGCGATTGCAAGCATTGTGCGCTATCTCCGCCCGAGAGCGATTGGTGTCTCCTCATCAGCACGCAGCCACCGTACAGCTTGTGCCATGACATAAAACAGTCGCTGCTCCGCGCGCTTGTTGTTTACCACCGGTCGATACACTTTGACCTGTTACGTCACTGACATCCACGATATGATGCGCGCGCACGTCCATATTCTCTCCTGGTTGTGAACAGCAACTGTACAGTAGTCGCTCGAATACTGGGTCGAATTTCCTGGATTTGCAAGCAAAGAATTGATCGTGAGTACCCCCGAAGACCACCCCGACGTACTTGGACACACATGGAAGGCTATTTAGGTGATTTTAAGGTATTTTGTTAGGTATTTGGGTGGATTTGGGCGACTTTTTGAATCACATTTAAAGGTAGTACTAGTATACACCATTGGTCATTGCTTGAATTATCATGAATGAGTCGATTTGGGGGGTTGTATTTATAGTAAATATCGTTTAACTGAGCTGTCCGAAGTTTTAGAATCATGGATGCCGAGAAAAGCACGAAAAACAGTGTTTTTTTTCAACCGGCATCGAGCAGTTATTCTTATGTTATCTTTGTTTTTTCGCGCTCGCCGTCCGGCGATCGCGAATTTTTTATTATAAAATTCTATTTTTCGGAAGAATTACAATTTTGCTGGAGGCCCAGAATCAAAATTTACTTTCAGATGAGTAAGATATTTCTTAATAATTCGGTAGTAAATATTTTCGATATCTGCAAATGATGTATACTACCTTTAAGAGATTTGGAATGATGCACGTTAACTTCCTCGGACTGTAGTAGCGCCAGATGATGTCCAAATGTTACAAAAGCGATAACTAGAGTCCAGTAACTCGGACTAGTCGGAACTAGTACTGTACTAGTACACAACGATGCTGCAGTATAGGCATACATGTACTCTGCAGTGCAGCCACATAGCCAACCATACCAATTTTACAAACAAGAACTTGCATTGCCATTGCACAAACAACGAACAAGAACAGGGCGGTGCCGGTGTGGCTAGCTAGCTGGAGACAGATTTTGATGACAAGAAAAATAACACAAACAGCTCGTAATTCTCACCTACAGCCTCGCAACGGCAGAAGCAAGGGCAACTTCTAAAAGCGTCCGACGATCAAAGCGGATGTGTTGTCCAACATGTGGTGTAAAGGAATAAACTGAAGTTGGTAACGTTCGTGATGACTCATCCTAAAATAATGGAAAGGGGGAACTCACTGACACTGTATACTAAAAACGTCACGGCCGAGTTCGGGCGGTCTATTCTTGACACGCGTAACTTGTTCTTGCAAAACCCTGGTGGATAGGTGGTGTGTGTTCTTGTTCCGAGTGCAATGTTCACGGGTCGCGTTCCCGCCGTTCGAGCGTAAGAACAGAGTTCGCGTGTCAAGAACAAACCGCCCGAACTCGGCCCACATGTACAATGTACAGAAAAAGTGAGTCAGCCAAATATATCGACTAGCGGCGCGGTAATGTTAAAGGGCGCCCTCCAGTACTGCAATGTACAACATGTACATAATTATGTTGAGACAAAAAGCCGCGCCAGGTAGACTACGTGCACGTCATAGACAAATGCTTCAGAAATCACTTATTATTTACTTCTGACCAATAATGGCACTCAAAAATTTAATTAAATTCAAAACACAGCATCCTTCATACATTAAATTGTATTAAAGAAACTAATAGTGACATTTAACCTAATCCTCTCACAATAATATAATATAACCACCACCAACTAACCATATGTGCACGTGATGGAGGAGGCGGGACGAAGTTAAAGGGTATTTGAAATTCAAAACTTAAATATGGCGAAATATACGTTTTAATAATGCTGAATACTTAACAACTGCAAAAACTTCATATTTGTTTATGTTCGTTCATTAATCGTGACCCTAAAATAAAAAGCAATATGCGCCGTGCCCCGCCCATAAAAGATGACGTCACGGTAAGAATAGAGCGTGGCTACAGGTACCAGGCTAAGCCTAGCCTTGAATACAAGGCTAGGCTGTATCTGCAACGTGGGATCATCGTTTGCCACAACACTAAACGTGTACATAGCCCGCAATGCATTATTATACACACTCAGCTGGTTCTCTATAATAATGCATTGCGGGCTATGTACACGTTTAGTGTTATGACAGACGATGATCCCACGTTGAAGATACAGTGCAGCCTTATATTCAAGGCTAGGCTTAGCCTGGTATAGCCACGCTATATTCTTACCGTGACGTCATCTTTTGTGGGCGGGGCACGGCGCATATTGCTTTTCATTTTAGGGTCACGATTAATGAACAAATAAGAAGTTTTTGCAGTTGTTAAGTATTCAGCGTTATTAAAGCGTATATTTCGCCATATGAAAGTTTTGAATTTCAGTTACCCTTTAAGAAGAGGTTTAGCCGTGTCCAAAACGAGTGTGGTTGTTGTTGTTGTTGTTGTTGATGTAGATTTGTGGCGCGTGCGTCATGTTTATTCCTTTTGCGCCATTTACTAGGGGGCCGTCCAAAGTTTTCAACATGTTTAAGGTCGTGCAGAGAGTACTACTTTTCAAGACCCCCCCCCCCTCCCCCCCCCCCTCCCCCAAAAGTCGTACTTTTCAACATTTAGTTTTTTATTGTTGATGCCCATGTTTTATATAACATTTTACATGTGTGCTGCACTGAGTACTACTAGCAATGTTATTCATGTTGCTGATGATCAATGCAAGTTAAACACAAAATCAGAGGAACATTAAATGTTGTCAAAAACAATGTACACATACTTGTATTGTTTATTTTAAACATACAATAGTCCAGGGAAAATAAGTTTTGACCTCACACAAATTGCAATAGAATATTTTTCACCACAGTGCACTTCTATAAGGTCACTAAAATGACATACTAAAAATCTCAACAAATTCAAGTGGTGGAAATATGAATAATTTGCATAAATCGTTAATCCCTGCCGCGTAATATTATTTATTCCTTGGGTATACATGTATTATTATTATTATTATTATTTTTTTTATTTTGGTGATTCTATACTTACATAGGCCTATCCTTACTTCAATAACATTTTCGAAAGTATATAAGTGACTGAATAATTATGTGAACATAGTAATTATCTAAAATGACCACTTCGTGAACACATAAATGTGCGCACATTACACTGTCTCCAGGTATCATCAAGTAGTCTGTATTGGTGAGCTTCAAATTCACCAAGTTGCTTACTGTGGCACAGTTATTATATTAAAACCTTATCGAAAATCATATGAACAATATTAACATTGTGATATTTAGTCCAGCAAACAAAAACTGGGAAAAAATGGTGTGTCAAATTGGGCTAAAAGATAGGTGAAGGGTTTCCTAAGGTGAGAGACTTGAACAAGTTCAAGGAAACCCCCCCCCCCCCCCAAATTAAAGATTTGTGTTGCTTACAATAATCATATCTACGTTAAAATGTATTTTGGGGATTTTGTTGAACTTGTTCAAGTCTCCAAGTTCAACAATAAAAAGAGAAAAAAATAGTTAAAGTTCACGTCCAGGAGGTGGGAGGTGGCCGGCGCTGAAACTCAGTCTGCCTGAACAGTTGCTCCCAGAACTTCCGCGAGACGTCGTCAGAGTAGCGTGGGGTCGGGGGCGCTTCAGGGCGCAGCATTCCTCCCAGAGAAGGCTGGCCTGCTACAGAGGTATCCACAAAGTACTGGCCGTACTGTTGCCCCTCGTACGTTTGCAGGAGTCGCCCCGGAACCACGTAAGAGTGGACCACGCGCGTCCGCAGCAGTCGATGGACGTCGCCGTCCACCCCGATGGGCGTGGTCTCCAGGCGCCACTCGTCCCGCAAATGCTCACATAAGGGAACCGACATGTGGGTGGCCGTTTCCCTTACACAGTGTGGCCTCCGGATGACGTCGTCCGCCCCAAAATGCATACAGGTCCCATACAGTAGCTCCACCCGGCACCCGGCCGGCAGCGATAACGTTTTTCTGCAGGTAGGTTGGTACATATAGTGTACATTTATTAGCCAATCAGAACACAGATGGTGTTGATGTCATCGATGATGTTAGAGTTGTCTACGATCTGGGGCCAATTTCATAAAACATGTAAGCACTTAGCACAAAAAAGTCTTGCTCAGTAAAAACAGGTTATCGGCCCAAACTCCATGTGTTTTTTCATTCAAAGCACAAAAAAAGCTGAATACTAGTCACAAACAATAAACGTCAATTGAAATTTTGGTTTGTAACCCTGTTTTTTACAAGGAAGAATTTGTATGCCAAGCAAATTTTGGTGCTTACACATTTTATGAAATTGGCCCCTGACTAGGATTAGGGGTTAGGGTTGGGGTTAGGGTTAGGTTTAGGGTTAGAGGTAGGGGTTAGAGTTAGGGGCTAAGGGTAGGGGTTAGGGGTAGGGGTTAGGGGTAGGGGTTAGGGGTAGGGGTTAGGGTTGTCCCAGACAACTCTAACATCATCGATGACGTCAACACCATATGTGTTCTGATTGGCTAATGTTCCAACCTACCTGCAGAAACAAATATCGCCGGCCGGCAAGACTCTGGCTGTCCACCCCATTGGAATGTCGACATCAGATGGGGCGTCAGGGGCTCCGTCTGTTTTCCTACCTTCCGCCCTAGCTGGCGGAAAGGGTCCGGCGGTGCTGCTTCCTTCCAGGTGGCTAGAGCGGTGTTTGTGTCCCCGTTGCCCCATCAACGGGTGGGGGCGGTCGAGGTAGCCTCTGCTGGTCCCGGCTGGGCTGGCTGGCTGACTCGTCCCGTTCCGTCCCGGCTCCACCGCTGGAACTGGCCCCGCCGTCTCTTGGCCGAGGGAAGTGTTATGGGTCGGGCAACGGCTGAATGGTCTCGTCCCCCGTGGGGAAGGTCGGGGCTCCCCTGTTGGGAGAGGCAAGGCGGAGTAGGTCCTCGGCCGGCGGGACTGATGAGCTCCATCTCGTCGTCGCTGGGATGAATTTCTAGTGCATCCATTTCCGCCATCACCCCGGCCTACAACCCTTCCTGGCAGTACTGATGGTGACGGCCCCTGATGTCTTCTCGGTAGAAACGTAGCCCACAGCCCCGTTCCTACGCGTACGGGCGCTCCGAGGAGCTTTCCGCACGCAGTGCGGACGTGCGGCTGACGGCGGTTGCTGCTGCGGGTGAAAGCCTTTCCACAGTGGAGGCACTTTACGAGAGCTATCTTGCGGGGGGAAGCAGAAGAAAGGTCGGTTAACGCAAGACAATATCGGCTAGGCCGGACCACCTTCCGGCCGGCGCGAGTATACCTCCTGGTGCCTGGTTCCGTCGGCGGAGAAGGTGGCTGAGCACCCTCTGCCTCAGGCTCGTCCAGCCGCGGATCTGCGCCCGTCTCCTCCTGCCCGTCAAGAGCGACATCCGCCTCTGCAACGGGTGGAAGGAACCCCGGGCTCTAAGCTGGATGCTGGTGATGCCCGCCCGCCTGGAGGCGGCTGTCCTTCCTCTGTGACTCTGCTGGGCTCTACCGGTCCCCTGCGGCGCATCTCCACCAGTCCACCTGGGCGTCACCCAAGTACGGCTTCAGCCGGTTTAAATTAACCACCTTGGCCTTGGCGCGAGGCATCCTCTGGATCCGGCGCTCTGGGACGCAGCACCGGCGCCGTGGTCAATGCATCCTTCAGATCTTTCACGCTGACTGGCAAGCGACCGACGAGGTGGCGAGGCCCAGAAAGCTCCTGACTTGGAGCAGGTTTGCGGGCTGCGGCTAGCTCCTGATGACCGCGACCTTCTCTGGGTCGGTTCTGACCCCGTACGTCGGCTGACACGAGATGGCCCAGGAAGGCCACCTCCTGCTTAAAGAGGCTATACATTTCTTTGGCTTGAGTCTCAATCCCGCGGCCTGGAACCGTTCCAGGACTACCGCCAACCTCCTCTGGTGTTTTTCGAAGCCCGTCCCTTACACGATCACGTCGTCCAGATAAACTACCGCCACTTGCCACTGCAGTCTCTCCAGCACCTGTTCCATCAGGCGCTCGAACGTCGCTGGCGCGTTACACAGCCCGAACGGCATCACTGTGAACTGGTACAGCCCGTTCTGCATGCCGACGGCCGTCTTCTCCCGGTCCTCCTTCTCCATCCCGACCTGCCAGTAGCCGCTGACCAGGTCGAGGGTGCTTAACCACTTCGCTCCGCTTAACGCGTCAAGGTTAATGTCCTCGATCCAGGGGATGGGATATACGTCCTTGATGGTCACCTCGTTGACCCTCCGGTAGTCGACGCAGAAACGGACGGTCCCGTCCTTCTTCCGGACCAACACCACTGGCGACGAGCGGGGGCTACCAGAAGGTCCCACCACGCCATCCCGCAGCATCTGCTGTACCTGTTGGTCGGCCTCTTGCCTCTTATGGGGCGGCAACCTCCTGGGTGGATGGCGAATAGGCGCCGCATCTCCCGTGTTAATGGCGTGTCTGGTCAGTTCCGTGTGCCCCAGGCGACCATCGGGCCAGTGAACGCTCCGGCGAACTCTGTCAGTAACCCAGCCAGTTGGGAACGTTGGGTCCGGTTGAGGTCCGCCACTCCCCGTTCCAAGAGGTCTTGTAGGTGAGGAGGAACCTCTGGCTGTGCGTTCGTTGGAGCATGGCCGGCGGCAGACCTTCGCCGCCCCTCTTCCACCTCCATCATGTCCAACTCCTCCACCGGCGAGAAGAGAGCCAAACGGCTGCCCTGGTACATCGGCACTGGGTCGGCCGGCGGGTTGAAGACCCTCACCGGCACGGTTTCATTTTTGGTGTCAACCTGCCCGGTGGCGACCGCAACCTGGCAGTTGTCCGTAGCCTCCAAGTTGGGGTAGACCACCCCGACCCCCGCTCGTGACCCGCCCCTTATTTCGCCGGCGAGGATCGCTTCGTGGCCGGCCGGGACCACCATGTTCTCCGCTACCTGCACCCTCGCCACGATAGGCTCGCGTGTGATACCCCCCAGGGGAAGATTCCTCCCGTAGAGGGTGACCGTGTGGTCGTCCCAATGCCACTTGCAGTGGTAATTTGACAGAAAGTCAATCCCCAGAATAACGTCCGGCTCGATCTCGGCCACGGTAAAGGTGTGGTTCACGCAGAGGTCGCCCACTCGTAACTAAGTTCCCCCCCGTCCACCATCATCAGGCCTGGGAGCGTGGGACGGAGGCTCTGGGCCCTCGGCGCTGAGCCAGGCATTGTGGAAACGTTCTGCAATCAATCTCACCATCGCCCCGGTGTCGAGGAGGCAACGCACTGGCCTCCCTGCGATTCTCCCCTCAATGTAGCTGGCTCCAGACATCCCCGTCGCGTCTGGCCTGGCTTGATCCGTCGGTCCGGGAACTGGCGGTCTCGGTAGTCCCTTGGCCCCCCTCCCCTTCCGGCGGGGGCAGTCTCTCCTGAAATGTCCAAACCCGTGGCACATGTAGCACTCCCTCTGAGCCCTTGCGTTAGGCCTGTATCCCACTGGGAAGACCGACTCAGGCTATACTCAGCAGAAACTGCAGGAAGCTGCCCTACCGACCTCACGTCTCTGGCTCCGGCCTGCGCAGGCAGTCTTGGGTAGCTTTTCAGCACCAGCCGCCGAATGAATTGTCCCAGGCTGCTAAGCGACTCGTCGCGGCCCCTCGTCCGCATGGACAACTGGGCTCGAAGTTCTCCAAGATGGAATAGTATTCACCCCTTGTCTCCGGCTCCATGCCGATGTCCGCCAGTGCTTCCCGGGCCGTACCCTTGAGGTGAGACGCCAGGTACATTGCCTTCTCGGCCTCACTCCAATGGTTGATCGCCGCGACGCTCTCAAAATGGAACAAGTAGGATGCAACTCCGTCAAACTTATCCGGGAGCAGGGGGGGGGGGGGGGGGGGGGGGGGGGGGGGGCGGAGGGGGGGCCCAACAAAGTGCGCCACCAACGTTGAAATGTATCTCATTCGTTCTTCCACGCTCATGAGCCACACATCTCACACAGTAAATACGTATAGATCGCTACCGCGAAGCGCACCATTGAAACACGTACAGATTTGCTCCGTGTATCGCTCCCGCATTTAGTGATTCATACAACGTCCGCAAAGCCAGGTACGCAGGCACGATCTACACGGATTTTGTTTGGGGCGATGTCATTTTCTGCCATTTTCGTTCGAAAACAACACGATAAAACGCAAGGAGGTCACAGGCAGATTTTTTTACAAATTCAGTATATCACTGCTACATCCTTTTTTAACGTATCCATGGAAACAAATGAGTGGGGTCGAAGCACGATTTTTCACAATTTATCGATTATTATTGCCCTTTTTAGGGGAGGTATTTGTTAACGTCGTTTGAGTATTTGTGCACAATCTCCACGCGCATCAACGGTACGTCAACGCTTAATTTTTTCGACTGCTTTTTTCATTTTCAATACAATTTTTGTCATTGGATGATAAACATTAAGGTAAATAACAACCTTGTACAACTACAAAAGACAAGATGTTAAGATTGGATGCCAAAAACTCTTTATTTTTCGAGTGAGAAAATTGTTCCCCCCTATTTTGAGAATGGACGGTACCACAGCGTTTCGCAATCACAGCCTCGAAGGGCCCCCCTCCGCCCCCCCTGGTTTGCAGCAGGGGGAGGGGGGGGGGGGGGGGGGGGGGGGGGTGGGGGGGCGGAGGGGGGCCCAACAAAGTGCGCCACCAACGTTGAAATGTATCTCATTCATTCTTCTACGCTCATGAGCCACACATCGCACACAGTAAATACGTATAGATCGCTACCTCGAAGCGCACCATTGAAACACGTACAAATTTGCTACGCGCTCGCTCCCCGAATTCAGTGATTCATATAACGTCCGCAAAGCCAGGTACACAGGCACTATCTACACGAATTTGTTTTGGGGCGATGTCATTTTCGGCCAGTTTCGTTCGAAAACAACACGATAAAACGCAAGGGGTCACGGGCAGATTTTTTTAAAAATTCAGTATATCACTGCTACATCCTTTTTTAACGTATCCATGGAAAAAAATGAGTGGGGTCAAAGCACGATTTTTCACAATTTATCGATTATTATTGCCCTTTTTAGGGGAGGTATTTGTTAACGTCGTTTGAGTATTTGTGCACAATCTCCACGCGCATCAACGGTACGTCAACGCTTAATTTTTTCGACTGCTTTTTTCATTTTCAATACAATTGTTGTCATTGGATGATAAACATTAAGGTAAATAACAACCTTTTACAACTACAAAAGACAAAATGTTAAGATTGGATGCCAAAAACTCTTTATTTTTCGAGTGAGAAAATGGTTCCCCCCTATTTTGAGAATGGACGGTACCACAGCGTTTCGCAATCACAGCCTCGAAGGGCCCCCCCTCCGCCCCCCCCCCCCCCCCCCCCCCCTGGTTTGCAGGTAGTTGGTACATAGTGTACATTTATTAGCCAATCAGAACACAGATGGTGTTGACGTCATCGATGATGTTAGACCGTGCGGCAGTATGGAGTTATTGCCCGAATTTTGTGCACGGTTTCTATTGTTTAACGGCGGTTAACCTGTAAAAGCCCTCTCTATCTATGGGGCTCCGCCCTACGGGCGTCGGGAGGCCCAGAGTTCTAGGGGTAGTTGTTAGGTAGGTTAATAATAAAAAATGTCCATTCTCTGTTCCGGTTTTTATAAAATTTAACTCGCATTGGCAAAAGTCAACACCAGAGGAAATGCCTACTAATCACAGCACAATGAAGTTATTGTGCTATTTTTGGGAAGAGCCGTTAAAATTTGAATTGTTGCGTCGTCTAAAAATAGCTACCGGTACTCTGCCTGTATTGCATCAGCTAGCTATACCTGACCTACAATTTAGACGTCTAGGCCTAATAAAATTGTCAGGTTGGGGAAGCAGCTACTACTGTGGGCCTTTTCGAAACCGTTGCTTCGTCTTTGGCTTTGGCTTCGCCTCCAAATTCCGAATTACTGGGAAGCAAATAGAAATGGAAGAAAATTAAAATAGTCTAACTTTCGGGTTCACATCAATCGAGTGAATGTTTCTAAAGCACAACAGGCGTCAGAATGTGGCTAGAGACCTTGCAGTTAGGAGTCAAAAATCGCCTTAAGCCAAAGACGAAGACGAAGCCAGGGATTCGAAAAGGTGTCGAAATGGCGCGCGCGCGCTCGCGTACGTGCAGATGTTGCATAGCGCCCTCATTCGACTAGGCAAGAAAAGTCGTTTGTTTACGTGGCTGGATCACCCCGGAAGTGTTTGCGACGTAATTATAATCGTGGTGGCCGTACGTACGTGTGTCTACTTTCTGTTTGCCGACGCGACAGGAACTTAATTCCGCGGTCGGCTAGATCACGGAACGGTGTTACAGAATACAGTTGAAAAGTTGATCTTGCAGTTCTCGCTCGGATTTCCAGCTCTCTTCAATGACAGTATGACTGTGATTTGGTTGCGTAGCGCCGTATATAAAGCCATGGATGTCGGTAGTCGACGTGACAGTACTTCACGTGGTACTGGTGGTAGTACATGATGGTGCTGGGCGCACGGAGAACACAACTTGAGTCACGGTCCGCTGTGGCCTTGACGTCGCCGGTGGGCAGCGGGCAAATGAAGCTCCGGACTTCGCGGCTCTGTTACCGGTACCGGAGGGCCGTGTACGTGGCCACGTTTATCATCGTGGTCCAGCTCGTGGCGGCCTGGACTTTCTTCTTCGTCTTGGAGAAAGATGAGGAAGGTCGAAGGAGGAGAGAGGAGATGGTTTGGTCGGCAGATCGAGAGCTGGGCCTAATGGGGAAGGTGGGCAGAGTTGGTGGCGAGTCAAGAGGGGGCGGTAGCAAAGATGTTAACCCTAAACTGAGCGGTGTACATGGTGTTCTGCAAGTAAGTTTCCATTGAGGAAAAGAATACCATGCACGAACGTAGTTCGAGTAACTACGACCCAAATATCGCTTTATTAACATTTGAACATGATCTTGCGATTGTAGGGTCCTAGGGAGCGCCATTGGTTTTTCTACATTTAATCCAAAATGTCACTTTTACCATATGTTTGCCCAAAGAAACATCCGATTTCACCCTCGGAAACGGCCACAAAAGTACTCGATAAGCTAGTTGCGATAATCGTAACCCTCCATCGACGGTCGAAGACCGGAGGGTTACGAGACAACTAAACTAGTGTACAAAATTGGAGAAGTTGCAATTTCGACCATTTTTGCCAGACTAGTCACCAGATTTGCCGGATTTTAACCCTTTTTAAAGATCATGACACACATTTCAAGAACACAGATTTGATCTGCAATGTGTAATGACTCCGCTCATAACACTCTAAACATCATTGAGAAAATATTTTGGGGAAAAAATGACAAAAACTTACCAGAGACTGAGCGAAATTCTCACCAAACGAGGTTTACAGCACTTCGGAACCTAGCAACAATCTCGACCAATCAGCGTAAACCAAGGAAAGACAGACTGGGTGCAGCTTCGGCTGTACACCGCTAACCGGCTATTCCCGCTTGCGGACTCACTGCACGGGCTTCTAGAATTCTCTCTCTAGCTCGGCGCTCAGTCTCACTGCTACATTCTATGGGCCTTTTCGAAACCGTTGCTTCGTCTTTGGCTTTGGCTTCGCTTCCGAATTCCGAAATACTGAGAAGCAAATAGAAATGGAAGAAAATTGAAATAGTCTAACTTTTGGGTTCACATCAATCGAGTGAATGTGAACCCAAAAGTTAGAGGTGGTCGGAGCTAGCTGGAGGTAGCCGGAGGTAGCTTTTAAATGCTGTTGTATACGCTTCCCATACAGATTACTGATTACACTGAATACAATTACATTACGTTTATATACGTCATCCGGCGTGAACTGGTTAATATTTTACCCTGCAAACAGTGTGACCCGGAGGTTGATATAAAAAAACTGTACGGCTTCAAAAACCATCTCAACCTGGGAAAAGATACCGGTACTTTGTACATGAGGTAACATTGTGTTCTGGTCAAAATGATTGGTCAAAGTTCTTTGTCAAAAAAACAAAACGCCCGCTAATACTATACCGGCTGTAAAGTACAACTGACTATATAATTACATTATTCCCCTCTCAAACAGTGACTCGGAGGTTGTTATAAAAACAATCCCATAAACAACGCTATGAAAAAGTTCAAGTCCAACACAAACGTGTTGCCTTTTTGGTTCGACACGATTGCTGGACGACCTTCGCACCAAGGTTCTAGCAAATTTCCACCCGGCTTCTGGGTTCAAATTAGCTGTGCCGCCCGGCCCATTTTTTTTTTAAATTGTTTTTATTCAAATTATGGGCACAAAAGAGAGGAGATCTACAAAGTCACGTAATCATGTTCATTACATTACATTACATTACATTAATATTTATAATGCGCTTTTCCCCAAAAGGCTCAAAGCGCGTACAATTATAAAATGTTACTTAGATATACTTACAATAAAATAGTTACATTAAAACTAACAATTCAAACAATGATTGCAGAATAATACAAAGGTAGGAAAATTATACAAAAAGATGCGTTTTCAAAGATTTTTTGAAGTTATTTACAGAAGTAGAAGATCTAACTGAGATCGGGAGATTGTTCCATGCACGGGAGGCACATACAGTGAAAGTTCTATCACCGGCTTGTACTCTTGTTCTAGGATATTCAAGTCGTAGGATATCATCTCCAGATCTCAGATTATTTCTTCTTGGAACATATTTTAACAAGCAGTCTGATAAATAGACTGGAGCAAGGTTATGAAAGGATTTGTAGACAAATAATAGTAATTTATGTAGTAATTTATTTTATTAACTTAGCTAGACTTTCACAGAAACATGCAAAAATGAACTGGACCCCCGGCCGTAAGGCGCGAGAGCTCCGCTCGCTGCGCTCGCAACGCTTCGCAATCTGATAATTTACCCGGCACTAAAAAGGTCCTAGCTACATGTAGATCCCTGCTTCGCACGGTGCCCCGAATCCCTCAAGTGAAAATGGCGGTAGTGGAGACCATCTAGCTAGGACCAAACGTTTTGCCGCGCACGGTGACCTCGCGGTCAATCGCATTCATATCCGCATCATACACAATATGTATTTTGAGGTCAAGATGAGGTCAAGATCTTGGGAATTAAATGTGTATAATCACCGAATCTGCAATGATAAGCAAGCTGATGACACTTTGAATCTAGTCACAATTCACCGATGCACCGATAATGCATGAATTAAGTATAACCACTGATCAGTTGGTAGTCGGTGATCCTGATGTTAAATGTTGTCGGGCCAGAGAACTAGACTATATAGCCACTGTGATAAATTTAGTGAACAGTACCTGTACTATTCAAGTTTAATTAGTTTATTACATGTAGTTTTCAACTTTTGTTTCATTTCACCAATTTTGCATTTATAATAAAACAAATCCAGTGTATTGTACACAGTGTACAAATAACTGGTACCGGTACATAGGTCTGAGAAGTTAGAAATTATGTGATGGTGATTAGTTCTTTAAAATGTGTACATTTCTTAAAAAGTTTGTTGATTGTAATTCACAGTATGATGTATGATACATGTACTAAAGTCTGCCAGACTGTATGGTATTTCTTGCATAATGTCAACAGCACAGCATGGGACCCAAGCCAAGCTATACACTGTAGAGTGTGTCTAGACAGTATGCTGCAGAGAAGTTCAACACCAAATGCCATGTTGTCAACTTGTCTTACTGTACATGAACCATACCAGTAGTATCCAAATTACTGTAGTAATACTGGTACACTGTAGTTTGATTTTGAATGTACACGTGTACAGTAGGTCAGTTGTGCATTTTTTGAAGTAGCAAAAGTTATCAAAATCTGAAGAATGACCAGTGCTTGACAACTATCTGGGCAAAGCTTTAGCTCGGTGAATGCTGTACCGGTATATTCCGAGAAAACAAGTCTTAGATTTCAATTTTGAAATGCGCCTACAGTATGAGATGCATTTTTTTACTTCTTTCATTATTTTCTTCAAAAAGACAGCATGACAGGAGGAATTTACAGAGAGTTGAGTCATTAATATTACATCAAGTAAGTTTTGAACAATAATTGGGTTGGATAGTTTTTGGATAGTTGCAAAAGCCGTCTAGCTTCTGTTCCTATTTTTGAATGCGACTTTATTTATTTTTGAATATTTTATTGACATATATGTCTGAATGACAGCCCCCCCCCCCTCACCCCTTTTTGTGCAAAGTATACTTGGACACTTTCAAAACAAGATATAAATTATAAATATGAAATGTTTGAACACTAAGTAAGTTGGCAGTTGTTGAAACATAATACCGGTAGGTTGAAAGATGGAATGTTTCATCAATATCAACTCCCTAGGGTGTGTGCAAAATCATATTGATTTAGGAGGATTGAGGACTGTTAGGGTTAACAAACACAGTATACATGGTGTGCCTTTATGGGTAGTTTGGGAACCGGGTACCCAAATAGTAAAAAACAAAACAGTAGCCCGGTACCCATTAAAGAACCAACCCCAAAATTTAAATCTCAGAATTTCCTTTTAAGTTTGTTCATAAAGGTATACACAGCAAGTGTTAACAGTGAGCTTTGATTTTAGGACATACTGCAAAATAACGAGCGTCATTTATTTGAAATAAACTTTGTTTTCCTGTGTAGGCTGGTTTCATTTTGAAAATTTCTAACAATTATTTCTGAGAATCAAAATATTATCCGAGATTCAAATACAAATATTTGTTTATATTACCACGAACAATTGTCCCCGGCCCTGTGTGTAGTTCCACAGATGGCGTGTACACACGCGTCAGATTTTATGGCGTGTAGTGGTTGACGTAATATCACGCCCTGACTGCAGAGAGAAAAAATGCCCTAGGCGACAGAATGTTGGCAAAAACATGTAAATAACCGAGATTTGTATTTTATAGTAAATTAGTTTAACCAGTTCGCGCCAGGGGACACGCAAAGTTTCAAAACGGATGACGCATAAACACGTCACGAGCAAGGCCGGAAATGTCTGTCAGCAGCGAGCAATGCCGGAAATGCGAGGTATGTGCTTCGCGGTATCATTGTGTGTCCCCTGGCGCGAACTGGTTAAACTAATTTACTATAAAATACAATTCTCGGTTATTTACATGTTTTTGCCAACAAGTTTTTGGATCAAGTTTCATTAAAAATAATCCCGCGCCTCGGCTCTGTGATGTTAAAATAATCCCAGCTCGAAATGGTTAACCGACCTGTCTCAAGTTTACAATCATGGATGCCAAGAAAAAAAAACCAAGAAAATCGGCATTCGTTTTCAATCGGCATTGAAAATTAAATTTCATAAAAAATAATCGTGATCACCGGACGACGATTGCGATCGCCGGACGACAATTGCGATCGCGAAAGATTGTCTCTTTTTAAGGGTCAAAGATGGCTTGCCAATTAAGTAATAATAAAATAAAAGAAATACCTTACAAATGGTAAAAACTAGACAGACAGCAGAAACTATACATTTCGAAGCCAGTATCTTGGTAGATACATGTAACTACTGCATATTTACAAAATAAATAACCACTGCCCCGTCTGCCCGCCAGGATTGTGTGTGAGCATGTCCCCAGCAACACTTGGAACAGAAATGCCCTCCTGACTGATTGCACCTATTCCATTTATGCTTGGATACATGTATACTGCAGTCGCCCATAAACAGGTGACTGCATTCCAGTGGATCAGCTTGACAAGACCCAGGGATTTGATTTGCGAATGCCGAACAAATGGCAAAGTCCAATATTCGGAGAAGTTTTTCTCCGAATGTGTCGCGACAATGCTGTTTGTGTGTACATGTAGTTCTCACAACGGGCGTGTGCGAATGTTGTTTGTAGATTTGCCGAACTATGGCCAGTCCACATACACAGAGAACATGCAACTAAATGTGAACAACACGAATGTTGCACGAATCTCGGGCAACATTCGTGCGGACATTTCGCGACACATAAAAACTATCGCGCATATTTCGCGAATAATGAACATCGTGCGACATTCATGCGACATTCATGCGACATTCATGCGACATTCATGCGACATTCATGCGACATTCATGCGACATTCATGCGACATTCATGCGACATTCATGCGACATTCATGCGACATTCATGCGACATTCATGCGACATTCATGCGACATTCATGCGACATTCATGCGACATTCATGCGACATTCATGCGACATTCATGCGACATTCATGCGACATTCATGCGACATTCGTACATATGTCGCGTGATTATTTTGCAAAAGGCTCGCGTTTGCTTCTCTGGCAAAGTCTCCTGTTCTCAAGAAGTACGCGAACAGTTCGTGAATAGCGCGAAAAATGATCGGACGAACTTCGCTGCTTTCGCGAGACATGCGCGAGACATTTTCCAAACTGTTGGAATCTGTTTGGTGTTTCACAAAGATTTTGCGAAACATCCCGCATGTCGTGAGTTGGTTGTACGCATGAAGAAGCTTTTAAGACATTTTCGAGGGCAAATCACGAGCAAATCACGACCAGGAATGCTAGAAATGTTCGCAAGAAATTTAAAACTTTTTTTAAAATTCCCGCCGAATTAAAAACGACTCCTGCGAACAATTGACAGCGCTTCCGAACCGCCGCGCATGTTGGGCAAACTTTTGGAGCCTAAAATACGAATGTTGGACTTTGCCATTTTGGGGGGCATTTGCATCCTTCGCGAATCGTTCGCGTGCCCCGTAAAAACCCACCCTTAACAGGCGAATGCATTCAAGTGGAATTATTTCCATATATATCTTAAGAATCTAAACATCAAAGTAAAAGCAGATACAACATAATCCAAACAAACTGAATTTCTGACCCCAAAATGTAAATACTTCTTCGAACTTGGCATTTTAACAACAAAAAGCATTAGTTGCAAAACTTATATAGAAATATAAACATCAAAATAAAAGCAGATACATACAACTTAATCCAAACAACTGAATTTCTGACCCAGAAATGTAAATTTACTAAATTACGAACGTGGCATTTAAATTAAAAGGAGACCAATTTGTTACAATACAAATGATTTATATTTTTTATTAACCCTAACACTCCTTGGAGAAACAATTGCTACATGTAGTTGCTTTTGGAGGATGCAATAAGGTCTTATTAATAGACCTTACCCAGCATTCTTTATGTTCAGATACAAATATGCACATTTACAGGTACCGTATAATGCAACCCAGCATTTTTCACATGGTGGCAATTGGATGATTTTGCAGGATTGACGATGGTTCCTAGCCAAAGGGGCCTACGGGTTTCTAAAGTTGGTACCCTGTGGAAACCTGAACACAATGTGGACAATGGGAGTAAAATGGTCTCCACTGGGTAATTTCTATAGATGAAAATAGGTCTCCACAAGAAATTTCAAGAAATAGATTTTTGGATTTTACTAAAATTACTCAAAAACTAGGGTTATGATGTGGGTTAGAGTTAGTGTTTGGGTTAGGGTATAATATAGGGTATATTGGGTAGAAATTTCAACACAGGAAATTAATTGTGGAAATAGGTGCATTTTAAAAAACGTGCTCGACTTTCTAGCCATTTTTTACATGAGAACAAAGAGATGTCTCTACGGATACACATTTGAGGAATGTGGGTTAGGAATAAGGAGCAAAATATGGATTTCCAATTAATACTAGTCAGCAGGGCATGCAGGAGCCGGAGGAGGGGGAGGCGGAGTAATGTCTGCGATAAAGGGCAACAGCTTATCACATAACTGGAGTCATTGAAGGGGAGATTTTCGTAACTTTTTTTTAGAAATAAAATGAGAACCTTGACTTTATCACAGGTTTGTACATAAAGCCTACATGTGCAATACATTTGTATTTTACATCAGACATAAGATTTTTATTTTTATCTTTGATGCCAAGAGTAAGTATTATCACATTTTTATAGCAAAGTACCCTACCAGTACCGGCACATGCAAAACAAATAAAAGAAGTCTAAATTGTCGCAACCCTATCTGAAGTCATTTCAAATTTTTTGAAAATTATCTCGTTTCTCCTTAGACTTTGTACACACCGCTGAATTAATACTACTGGTACATTATTTCTTCCATTGTTACATCCTTTGGAAATGACATTCAAATTGTTATTTTCTCTAAAACTACAGCATGCCATCAGAAGAAATATTTTCTCAGGGAGTTTAGTGTCATTAATATCTTTACAACAAGTAAGCTTTTCAAATGTATTTGTAATACCGGTACGGTAGTTGGTATTACTTCTTGATACCTGCAAACAAGTATACTACGGGCATATCAACTTTTTTATAACACCAACTTTGGCTCCTGATTTTTGTGTCCAATAATACATACACGTACCAAACAATGTTGTTGAAAATATGTCAACAGATTTGTAAGAAATCCACTTGGTATGTATAATTTAGGCTGTGCCAAGAGTGACGGGTGGCTATTATTTTATTTCCCTAATGAATAAAAGGGAAAAGCCAACCGTTGCTTTAGAATTCGGTGTGATGAATAAAAAAGATGCCACAAATCGAAGGCGCAATTTAAAAGGACGGACGTCATCTTGAAAAATGATGGACACCTGATGGACCAGTGGCTGAAAATGACCATATCGAACGAAATACCCAATAACATCTGTGGATCCCGTGATGCTCATTACTAGCGGCGTTCCACTGTGTATGTAAAAACAAAATCAACCACACGCAAAAGTCTAATAGCCGGTGGTGGCTCGGTTAATAATAATAATAATGAACATTTATAAGCGAAGCAAGAGCTCATGGCGCACAATACAAAAGAATAAATTAAATAAAACAGAAATCAGCGATTTGCCTGGTTGTGTTTGGAAGTTCAATTGTGCCCACTCTTTGTGCACAAGATTTACACGATCTATTGATCTCTGAGTAGTATTTTGTAGTAGTGTAATGTATACTACCCAAATGAATGCCAAGATGTTAGGTTTATTGTGCCATGTTATATATTTTTGCCAATTTACATGTAAAATCTTCACGCTTTGCAGGGGGAATTTGTATGTAAGTGGGCACAAGCCCAGCACGATTATTAACTTGTATTGATCAACATGTACAAGCTACACCTGTACTGTACAGCGGTACCAGTAAGGGGCATGGGTGAAACCTTTTACATGTATTTTCAAAGAAACCAGAAATCACAGCATGGCAGGTTTGTGAGGTTGACTGCACTTCTTAGATTGGCTTCATTCCTGCTGGGATTTCTGATAAAGCTGTAGCCAGGACCAGATGTCTTAAATTTAGAAAATTACAGCCACATGTACCATGTACTTTGTGTTCTAGCATACACCTATGGTACAGTACATTGTACATGTAGTTGTGGGGACAGGTTCTTTTGTTTGGAAAAAAACGGACCAAGTAGTGGGGACGTTTTCCTGTCCCCATAGCATGTTGGACATTCAGTAAAGGGGTCTAGAGGTATCAGTACATATGTAGAATTTGGTTAGGGTATAATGAAAGAAAATTGGAGAAGACGACAAATTAGGGTGATGTTGACAATTTTAGGTCGAAATAATTTTCTGAGTTTAAGTTTAGAGAGATTTCCCTTGCACACAAACCATTATGGATTGTCTCCATAACGTAATGTACAAAAATAATTGATGTACTGGTACCTGTACAGGACACGTACATTGCAATTGAAAATTAACCTGAGAATGGGAAATTTGTTGTACTTTCTTTTCCCAGGGAATTCATTTTTATTTCACTAAGTGTGAACAGTGTGAAAACATTTCCCAAATTGGAAAACCTTTTCCACACAATTTTCACACCTTTTCACACAAGTGTGAAATAGTTTTCACACCTTTTCACACATGTGGGAAAATTTGCGTGCAAATTGGCAAAAGGGAATGTGAATGGGAAATACAATTCTTTTCACGAAATTTCCCATTACCATTCACAGTGTTAACTTTCAATTGTACTGTACTGTACATACAGTCGTGAACCACATAACGATCGAGGCTCGATATTGTGTTTTCCTTTATTCCTACGTTATACCCAATCCCCATTGCTTTGCGCTTGCACCGTCGATCGAGGACTGAATTTTTCCATTCATACCGCCGACCAAGGGGCTTTTGTTCCCATTGTTCTCTTTTGTGTCTTGTCCCTCGGTCGTTATGTGGTGCCGGAACACATACATGTACATTGTTATTTCTGAACATGGTAGTTGGTCACACCATTTGCAAACATCATAGTGGTGGGTTAAATCGTAGATTACAAAATCTGGTTAAAAACCTATTCTTTTTTACCGAATAACGATTATTTGATTTCACTGGAAGTTCTCATCTATACTGTACAAAATATGTAGTACACAATCAATGCAACAAAACGTGACGAGTAAGGTGCCGCATGGAATGCCCGTCCCAATGACAGGAAAAACACGCCAGAGCGTTAATGTGGGGGTAAATGGATGGACAAACTTTGATATCAGGCAGGCTAATGAAATTTCTAGTCTAGTGAGTGAATGCAGTTACAATGTGAGACCACCTAGCAAATTGGAGAATGTTGCAGTTGTTTTCTTAAGCCGTATGCAAACAATGGGAGGCTTAAAGGTAGGATACACCATTTGCAGATATCGAAAAAATGTACTATCAATTTATTACCAAATACCTTACATGTACATGTACACAATGTACAAAAGTATGTATGTACTTACATGTAGTTAAAAGTAAATAATGATCGTAGGCATCCAGCAAAATGATTGCGCTACATGTATATATCCTGTACCTTGTAATTGTTCTAAAAAAAAAATATTTTCTAAACCAAAATTTACGATCGCCAGACGGCGATCGCGAAAAAAACTAAAACAACATAAGAACCACTGCCCGACGCAGTTTTACAATCCATGATTGTAAAACTTCGGACAGGTCAGATAAACGATATTTACTATAAAATACAAATCAAACCCATTAATGGTAATTCAAGCAATTATACCAATGGTTTATCCTACCTTTAATTGTTTTGTTTTGAGGTTGGTTTCGAATATTCGGAATATTTCGAAAATCAAAACCGAATAGTGGAATTCAAACTGAATAAAAAATTACTTTTAAATACATGTACCTTACTTGATTGTAAATAAATAACAATCTGGAGCATCCTCTGATATCATGTCACCTAGAGTGCTGTTGTTCTCACAAAATGGGGAATTGTGTATTCATTTCCAAAACCTGTTTATGTACATTTTGTAAATTTATACTGCCCCCAGTTTATTCAAAGCCAACTAAATTGTGGTTCAAAGGCTCAAAAATGACATTTGCAAACTCCCTTCAGAATTGTTTTTTTCTGGCATGCTGTCATTGTGAATAAAATACTAATTTAAGCATTAACAAATGCGTCTCAAAAAAAGGAACAACAAAACTTAGATTTTTTTAAGAATATTAATTTCTTAAAGCATACACTGTACAGTATAGGCCTATACAGCATTCACAGAGCAAACATTTGGTCAATTTAGTTGTCAAGCACCAGTTTAGTTGTTTGAGAACTTTGGCTGCTTAAAAAATGACAAATGATATACTTTTAATACATTTTTTAAGTACAGGTAAGCTTTCCATAACTGAACATGTGTGATTTTTTTTTAGTTCAGTGTCTAGCTTGTTCAGAAGTAAAAAATAGAGATCAAAATCTATTTTTAGATGGTGAGACTCGAAACTAACAAATCTATTCATTGTCAAATCTCTGCCAAAGATAGCGTTTTAGTTTTAGATGTCAAGAAGTCTGCCCACAGGCATTATACACAAACATCAGTCTTTGACATTCTATGCCAGAAATGGTTTTCTCTGGAGATGAAATGTAATCCAGAGCTAAAGTTTGAGCTCTCCAATAACATGGTGGGAGACAAATTGAGCTATGTATACCAACGACCTCTCAGTAGCAAGTCATTTCGTTTCGAGGTACCCTGTACATAACATGTTGTAGACTGTGTACAAAAGGTTGAATTTGTCCAGCCATATACAGTACTATACAGTGTAGTATATTTCAGAGTAGGGAGGCTGCAAAATGCCATACAAAATGCCAAACAGACCAGTACTGTGACCTTCAAATATAGGGGAAATAATGCAAACTGTATGCATTGTTCTGACTTTTATATGACTTTTTTTTTTTTTGGGGGGGGGGGGGGGGCACTTGATGATAAAAGCATGAAATTTGGCACACAGTCAGAACATAGAGAAAGGACCCAGAGTATGCCATTAGAAAGATTTGGCTATAAAGGGCCATTGTAGAATGGAACTTTGACAATTGCTTGTTATTGCTACGTTTTTTGCAACCCTAACCATCCCAAATCCTCCAAAGTCCTCTTTGCAAATTGCAGGAATTTACAGGATTGAGGTCACCTGGAAGTTGATGCATCGGAGGAATTTGCAGGATTGTGTGAGGATGCCTCTAGTAAAAAACAATGGTGAAAAGAATGGTGAAAAGAATGGTTCTCGAACTACCTTTAACACAACCATCATGAAGGTTACAATATCCTTGACCCAAGTTTGATTGCAATTAACTTTGCACATCTATAATGTAAGACCAATGTTTCAGAAACTTTACAGTACGGACCTTGTACACGTACGTGCACGTTTGTTTATGGTGTAAATCGAGGAGTTTTCTTTGTTCCTCTCGAAAATTTCCTTTTTCCGACGGCTCTCATTGGTTTTGTACACGAATCTCAATCGAGGTCGTCCTCGATTCTAACCCTAACCCCAATTCACCTTCGTGTCGCCAAGTATGTGTCCCCCATTTACACCACTAACAAACGCATGTACAATGTACATACCGGTAGACTACACAACAGAGGGGTACACAGAAATAGGGATTGCATACTCTACTGAACTTTGTTCAGGCGAGACAAAAAGGAACCTTGCCTTGGGCTTTGGTCGGCTAAAAGTCCTTTGTTCATGCAGAGTTATTCAAACAATGGTTATAACTATAAACTGTGACCTGTTCCAAGGAAACCAGGACAAAGTCGCAAAGTGTGTTTTATTACAATGTATGATTGTACTCGTAAAGTCATTTCTAGGTGGATTTTACCATTTTGAGGTTTTGGGGTTTTCTGAATTCAAAACTGTTAATCTACAATCTTCCTAAATTTGAACATAATCCAAACAATTGCGTGTAGAACAAATACGCTTTTCATAATTAGGTTGTCAGGGTTTTCACTAAATCCTTCCCCCTTGGGAGATAAGGGGGGGGGGGGGGTACCTATATAAATGATACACTAATTTAAAGCTAAGATCTAGAGAATAAAAACAAAAAGCTAAATCTCAAAAAAAAAAAGTGTCAACAAATACTATGGGGAGTCAGGTGGGGAGTCAGGTTGGCAGAGCAGTTCTTTCTTTGCCACCGCTGTGACCCGGGTTCCAAACCCTCCTGGGCCAATATGTGGATTGAGTTTTCAGTCCCTGCCTGATTCCGTGGGTTTTCTCCAAGATATTTTTTTTCCTGTTTTTTTCTCCTCCCACCTTTAAACTTTACCTTCTTCTCTCTGTAGGTTTCCTCAGGCTTATGAGCTACCGGTACAGTGCCTTTCAGGGATCCTTGGTTTTATTACCAGAAAGAATTAATAATAATAATATTTAATAATAATAACTACGGTACCGGTATAGTTTTCACCTGAAGTTTGCCATCAATAGAAAGTCAACCTCCCCCTCCACCTCCTCCCCAACAAAACCCTAACCAACAACAATTGTGATTGTACATTGTACCATGTATTGCAGGCACATTTATCTTTAGTCTGTTTTGAGAAGTGTCTTTGGTCTGGGGAATTTAAAGTTCAACAGTGCCAAGCTATATGTGAGCAAGTCAGTGTACCAGATGTTATTCAAATTTAACTCAAGCGCAAATGGCTTATTCAAGCAATTACCAAATGGTATATATCCTACATGTACATTGTCTTTCACCCATAACCCTGTTGAATCAATAGGATCCAACCAGTTGACATTTCCAATAGGCCCTGTTGGATTCAGCAGGCGAGTCATTATATATAATTCGGAACACATTCAGAATAACATTCTACTGGTAAAGAATGCCAAGTTGGACTCTGTTATATCCATCAGCCAACAAAAAACCAAAACAACAACATGCAGACCTACTCAACAACTTGGTTTGTTGGATTGAGCAGTAAAGTCATAAGTTACGGTTGGACTGTGTTGGATTTAGCAGGCAAGTCCTGGGGAACCATTAGGGGTTTATGTTTAAATATCTGTATTATAATTTCTTGTTTTCTTTTCATTTCTTTTTTGTACAGAAACAATCAATAGACAGAATCCAGTTTGCATCTGTCAAAAACAACTCTATTTATCCAAAGGTAAGAATTTCCTCAAAAAGCTAAAACTTTACTTTCAATCTGCAGTGCCATGTATACTGTAAGTGTATAGATGATACATGGGAGTCAGGTTGGCGTAGCGGTTCTTTTCTCGCCTTCCACAACTGTGACCCGGGCTTGAATCCCGCCTGGGCCAATCTGTGGATTGGGTTTTCAGTCTCTGCCTGATTCCGTGGATTTTTCTCCTGAATATTATCCCACCTCTAAAACTGAACTTCTTCTCACTGTCCTCCTTTTATGGGTTTCTTCAGGCTTGCGGGCTACAGTGCCAAGTGTGCTTTTGAGGTATCCTTGGTTTTAATACCAGAAAAAAAAATAATAATAAAAATATTGGGCCATTCTCGGTTACGTTTGCGTCAACAAAATTATCTGATTCACATGCCTTTTGTGCCTGTGAAATGACCCTGGTATAATTTATTTTATATAAATATTATTGATGTACTGACTGACCCTACTTAATCAGTTCGCCCTGGATGACAAATTTAAATGAAAAGTTTTCCCGAGATTCAAAACGGATGATTTCAGTGGTATGAGGTGGAGCGTTGTCATGCTGGAAAAATGAATTAAGGGCCGACCAGATTATAGGCAGACGGCAGCAACTGGTCACGAAGAATATCAACATAAATCATGGCGTTAATATTCTCCTTGACCCGCACCAAACACCCGACAATCACCAGAAAAAAACCCCATACACCCCCAAAACACGATGCCAGATCCCCGTGAACGGTGCAGACCTCGCTAAACTCCTCCCTGACGAATCGTCTGACGTAAACACGTCCAGGCTTGCAACATCCCTTGTTCATGGTTTGTAAGGGGAGTTTTCCCAGCCATTGTTGCGTAGTTCGCGCCAAAGTGAACGCTATTCATATGCTAATTTCTTCGTAGAAACTTAGCCTGACGTGTCATCTTCTAGTTCATGTGATTGGTTCGACAGTAACCCTCATAAATATTTATTAAAGAGGGTTTTACAACGCGCGTATTTTCTCGCCCATTGGTTTAAATGCCCGGGTTAATGTATTCATGAGCTCATGAATACGTAATTAGGTCATCCAAAATGGAGATTTAACACGAACATGACGGACAAAAACTTTGATGCGAGTTTTGCCGCGTTACACACTTCATTAACTGTCGTAGAAAATTATAAATATGACTAAAACTGACTAAAATAATTACACTAAACACAGGTATGCATGTTTATGGATAATTATTTTTATTTCAACAAAATTATAGAAGTTAAAAATACACCTCGTTGGTGCGCGAAGACTTTTGCATACTGTGTGTGTGTGTGTGTGAATTATTGAATACATTTATACAGGTAATCAAATACAGTGTACACGTGTATAGTGTAACTTCTTAAAACAACATTCCATTTTTGTTTGATACACGCTAAAAATTTTCAAGAAAATTTAATTAGCACGCAGTGTTTCCATATCCCATGTTTATACAGTGTACATGTACGATAAAGTTTGATTTTACAGCAAATACAATAAAAAATGGGGCTCAAGAAACTTCAGGTATCCTTTTATTAAAAACAAACAACAACATGTTATTAAATTATATTCAAAAAAATTGCAAAGTCCAAAGAATGGCCCCTTTGTACATTAGCTGGTCGTGAAATGGAAACTGGTCACGTCACAATTTCAAGCCAGAAAAATGATTCCATTGAATTTCCCCCGAGCCCCCTCGGTTCGATTGGCCTAGTTCCCTGCCCCCCATCAATCTAAAAGCCGTTAATTTGATTGACCCAAAACACTCGGTCTGCCCTCTGCTGCTAAATTGCGGGCCCGCAAAATATCAGACCGCAATGCTTCGTAACAACTAGCCCAAAATGCCACACGAGGTTTGCTATTAACCCAATCAATGAGATTCTCACCCCTCGCCATGGGACAAAACAAATAAATAGGCCAACATAATTTGATCGCTCAGGAAAAAAGAAAACGAAGTCTATATTATAGGCAATGCAAAGTTTCATATGCCAGAATGTATCGTACATGTACAATGTACTTAGTTGTACGGTATAGAGCCAAGTAAGGTACAAACGGGTCAAACATGCAGTTGGGTTTAATCTAAAGGTATGTACACTGTAGTTGATCACTATAGCCATAAAGAACATTGTTTCTTAGCCTCTAAAGGGCAAAAATTGTATAAATAAGCTTTCAGTTTATGGCATGGCGCATGTTGCTGCACTGCACTGATTTCAACTGCCATTTTCAAATTTGCCACACTGCTGACTCAACTGCAAGGTCACTGTGTGAATGTGACTATTAATATGACCAATCATGTACTTTTGGTGTCACAGGTCCTTTTTCGAATCTCTGGCTTCGTCTTCGTCTTCAGATGTTTTTTGGCTCCTACATGTAACTGTGGGAGCTTCAGTCACATTCTGATGCCTGTTGCGCTTAAAGGAAACACGTGGATTAAGGTTTTTATTTGCCTAAATCAATAAAGTATAATGTTGACAACAGCATTATGTGTGAGGTTGTGTTCATTTTCTGTGATAAATGGGGGAAAAAAAATTTGAAAATGTTTGGTCAAACCACTCCGCCCTTCGAAGGAAAGCCTCATTAACATAAAACTCCGCGAGGGGTATGACGAAAATCACGTGATGTTTGTGTAGCAACAGTGTCCTTGGTCTGGAGAATTCAAAGTTAAAATGTGCCAAGCTGTGTGAGCAAGTCAGTGTACCAAATGTTATTCAAAGTTAACTCGGGGTCACGTGCAAACGGCTTATTGAAATTGTGAAATTGGCAATTTTGAATTAAAATTAAAATCTTAGAATATGGTAATTGCTTGGAATATGCAAGATTCACAGAGCTAAAGACTGAATCAGGCTTATTGCCAAGCTGCTTTCTTATGTAGTTTGAGCACGCTTGCTGCTTGAAACGATAAAAATGCACAACTGACAAATGGTCAGTCTGACATCGCTCACTCTGTCGCTGTAATGTAATCATTTCACGCACGAGGTACTACGGTAGATAAGCACAGCATTAATTTGGTCGTTATAAAACTAAGCACCGTGAGTCGAATAAGATTGTAATCAGATCTTTTGGGTTTTTGGCGGTGCTCTCGGAAAATCTCATAACACCTACATGTAGTACCAGTACAATATATATTTTGTTTAGATGGAGTCTAAAATTGTAAACCCGGTGGAGGGGTTTTAAAGTTTGGCGGCGACTTTTAAAGCTTGACAGGTGCTGCGAAAAAAATGGCAGGGTGCCAAGTTGTTGTATAAATTAGAGAACACTGGAATGGAACTACAAAATAGCGCGGTGAACTTTATTTTGTTTATAAATGCAAATCGCCAAAGGAAAGTGTTAAGATCGCGCAAGGCATGGTGGGAAAACATGGCGCAGCAAGATCGTAGCCATGGTAACGAGGTTGGAGCTGGTACGGTACCGCGCGGCTCTCAGCCTGAAAACAGCCGGCACTAAACAATTTCTAGCTACAACCCTGGTCTCTACCCATATTAAGCATGGAAGTGCCATTGCCCAGTCTGGGTTGGAACCCACAACCTGCAGAATTACCAGTACCCGCAGACCACAAATTCAATGATCCAGACGGTCTAGACCACAAGACCAAGCCACTTTTACAACCATTCTGTGTCCCCCAGTGGGCAAGTTGTTATACCGGTTACCGATATTACCGGTAATATCACCCCAAAATTTGACTAAGTCCAAATTTTACCGATATTACCGTGTTATTACCCAAATGATATTACCGGTGTGATAATGAAATTGTTATAAATTCCTTAATATTTGTTTTTTTAATATAAGGATTGGATCTAATTTATCCTTGAGACCGACAGGATCTGTTTCTGATGAGAAAAACTCTTGAAAAATGGTGCACCGGTCTACCAAATTTCAAAGTCCAAATATAACCGTTATTACCCTGTTGAAACCAACATGTTACCGAGTAACAACAGGATAATACAGGTAATATGGGTAATGTGGTGAAAGGGTTGAATTGGTTATAACATCGGGAACTTGAGTAATAACAGTAACATTTCCAAGTTCTAATATTACTGTTATTACCCTGTTGAAACCGACATTTTACCGAGTAACAACAGGATAATACAGGTAATGTGGGTAATGATGAAAGGCTTGAATTGGTTATAACATTGGGAACTTGAGTAATAACAGTAAAATTATAGCAATCCTAGCAAAATTTCCAAGTTCAAATATTACTGTTGTTACCCTGTTGAAACCAACATGTTACCGAGTAACAACAGGATAATACAGGTAATATGGGTAATGTGGTGAAAGGGTTGAATTGGTTATAACATCGGGAACTTGAGTAATAACAGTAACATTTCCAAGTTCTAATATTACTGTTATTACCCTGTTGAAACCGACATTTTACCGAGTAACAACAGGATAATACAGGTGATGTGGGTAATGATGAAAGGCTTGAATTGGTTATAACATTGGGAACTTGAGTAATAACAGTAAAATTAGTAGCAATTCCAGCAACATTTCCAAGTTCAAATATTACTGTTATTACCCTGTTGAAACCGACAATTTACCGGGTAACAACAGGATAATACAGGTAATGTGGTTAATGGTGAAAGGCTTGAATTGGTTATAACATTGGGAACTTGAGTAATAACAGTAAAATTATAGCAATCCAAGCTAAATTTCCAAGTTCAAAGATTACTGTTATTACCCTGTTGAAACCGACATTTTAGCGAGTTATAACAGGGTAATAAGAGGTAATGGGTAACAATTTACCGAGTTAATAACATGAAAATGCCAGAAATATCGGTCTACTATTTCCCCGTTATTACCCAGTGATATTACCCTAATTACTCGTTACAACCCGGGTAATATCGGTATGTTACCCGGTAATAATCTAGCGTTATTACTCGTTACAACCCGGGTAATATCAGGGTAAAATGCCCAGTGGGCCATACTGCGTATGTCCACCATTGTTTTTATTACATACACACAGTACAATGTATGTACAGCGCCCTGGAAATCCTGCTAAAACATGCACGCCCAATACACTAATCACATTAAAACCAGCGGCTGTTTGCCCAAGGTATAAATGTCGCGTTAATAGCTGCTAACTTGATCACGTACCACTAATAGCTCAGTAACACACTTGTACTCTTGATGTCGGCCCTGTGTACTCGTAATGCAATTTCCCGTTTTAGTGATCAGATAATCGTACGTCCTTGTATGCCATTAATTTCTTGTATGCCATTATTAAAGCGTATTAAATGCGTCATGGGCCGAGTACATGTACATTGTGTTTTCGGAAAGGGCTGGGATTTCAGTAGTCTATGGAGAAGGTACTGGTACAAGTACATAACATGAACATCTTTACTAGAAGGTTTCCGAGTTAAGGCTCTTACTGTACTTGGAAAAGCACTTCGAAGTTAGAAGGCAGAAACAGTTAGAAGGCTCTTACTTGGAAAATTTTGTTACGATGTTTGTACTGTTTATCTTCTGTCAAGAAACTCAAGACACCAGTAGTGGTGGATTCAACAAAGAACTAACGCAATTTCTGGATCCTGGGATATCCCGATCCCAGTGGGAATCCCACTTGGATTCTGGTGGGATCCCAGTGGGATTCCCGATCCAAGTGGGAATCCCACTGGGATCCCACTGGGATCCCAGTGGGATATGGGTGGGAATCCCACTGGGATCCCACTGGGATCCCACTGGGATCCCAGTGGGATATGGGTGGGATCCCACCGGGAATTTTTGTCGGGATTTTAATGCGGGATAACCGGGATCCCGGTAGAAATCCCATCAGGACGAAATCCCATCGAGATATGAGATGGGATCCCACCTTGATTTTGGGGTGGGATCCCGCAATTTCTGGATCCTGGGATATCCCGATTCCAGTGGGAATCCCACTGGGATTCTGGTGTGAAACTGAAAACGGAAACAGAAAACTGGTTGATAATGTCCATTTATGTTGGTAATATTTAACCTAGTGTGGAGGGGTCGTTCAGTGTAGAGAAGGGAGGTCTTCGTGAGATGCAGGCATCAATCCTGATGTTTGGGGGGCAGGGGAGGGCACACAGGTTCAAAGGATTATAGATGTGCGTGTGGAGTCCGGCGCCGGACGCGTGCTGTGTGTATAATTTGTGCAAGTTGTGCATCATACGGTAAATAATGTAATGTACCATTTTATGCATGAGTGCTCGAAAGTGTCTTCAGATAAGTTTGTGATTGTTTGACTAAGAGATTACAAGAATATGAAGCCAGCAAAGGTGTCAAAATGTCAGAGTATTTGGGAATCTCTCTAGTGGAATGTTCCCCTCATACATGTATCATGTATCCGCTCGTTGGACCAGCGTCTATAATATGCGAGCAGATTTGGTGATTATTTAAATGCAAAACAAGACTGCATCTTGATGTCAAGATTCTGTCCATTTAGCAGGCGTGGTCATAATTATGCAAAATAAAACTGCATCTTGACCTTAAGATTGACCATTTGGTATGCGCGGTGATTATTATGCAAAACAAGACTGCATCTTGACCTCCAGATTCTCTCCATTCAGCAGGCGTGGTCATACCGGTAACTATGCAAAACAAGACTCCATCTTGACCCTTAAGATTCTGCCCATTCAGCAGGCACTTTCCGTCGCTATATTGCGTCTTTCATTACCTGTTGCTATGGTATACTGTACAAAAACACGGCAGGCAATTTCTGTCCATTCAGCAGGTGCTTTTCATCACGATATCATGTCTTCTGTTACCTGTTGAACTATCAGTACTGGTATGTTACACAAACATGGCATCAAAATTGGCCAATCAGCAACTTTGTCTAGATTTCTAAACCAAATGATGTCACAGTGGACTCTGATGGCCGTTGTGCGGGGTTGCATAAATTAGACGTTGGTTCGGGGATGGTTTTGTTAACCAATGTACAATACTTGGACTAGGATTTGATATCCAGTTTGCGCCGGAGGACGTATGCAAGTAAAATTTTCCCCAGATTTAAAACAGATAACACGTCACGAGCAAGGCCGAAAAGTCTGTCAGCAGCGAGCAAGGCCGGAAATGCGTGCATGTGCTTCCTGGTACCATCGGCCTGAACCCGACTCGGATCGAGTTTTGTTAAAAATAATCCTGCACCTCGGCTCGGTGATGTTAAAATAATACCGGCGCGAACTGGTTATTAAGGAAGGATGGGGAAAATCTACATACTTGTGAACAATTGTGACATGAATTTTATGAAGCGGCTATTTTGCGGTAAACAAGCTCAAGCTGATTTATTGTAATGTTTACCTGGGTTTGTTCATGGTGTAAATCAAAGACACGCCAGTGACACCATGTCGTTGAAACGGGGACAGTAGTTGAATCGAGGATGTCCTCGATTAGAAAACGTGTGCAAAACAAATGAGAGCTGTTTCAAATCGTTAGAGTACAAACAAAGGAACTTATCGAGGGGCACACAATTCGGAAATCTAGATTTTGAAATATCACTGATTTTCCCCACCACTAGTTTTACACAACCATCTTGTAAAAATTTGCCATTTTTGTGTTTTCCCTGCGAGAACGAATTTCAGCTGTGCTACTCGTGATTCCAGTTGCACATGTCCCACTAGTGCAACATTCTGCGAACGTATAAGAAACACAATTACTTATTAAAAAATGTCTTGTACTGTTAGTCGGCAGATTGGTGGCAAATTACAAAAATGATGGAATTGTTCACTTGATGATGAAAGCATGACATTTGGCAAACAGTCGGAGTACATGTATGTCATGAGGAAGATATTTGGTTATAGGGCCATCGCAGATTTGACCTTTGATAAAAAAACATTATACATGTAGGTAGAATATTTTGCATTAATTTGTGATGGTTTTCTCATGACATACTAGGATCGTGTTCCAAATTCCATGCTTTTATCATTTGATTGAACAATTTCACCATTCTGCCTGACTAATGCAAAAAAATAAAAAACAAAAACGAATGCTACAAGAAGCTGTGGAAAATTGTTCACTGAGAGAAGAGGGGCGTAAGTTTTTCAATGAACAAACAAGAGATCAACATCTCATTTACACCATTCCTTGCCCCGAGCTATTTTAATAAATATTCCCGCGCCTAAAAGGTAAACTCTGATTTAGATTGATTAACAAGGATAACGCGTGCGTTGCCTATTTTATCCCGTCACGATTTTTGACCCGATTAGTTTTTAATCCTGTTTTCCCCCCTCTTCTTTTGGGTTGTGCCGAAAAGAAAACGAAAGAGATCCAGATTGCGACCAATCTGAATCTGGCAAAGAAAGAACCGCGTCAGAGAAAATTGCCTGAGGGAAATATTTTTGTTTGGGTCGTGGTACATGGATCGTGTCCTGTGATTTTTATATATAAAAAAAAAGTGATATGGATCCTTGCGGTATACACATGTAGTCATACAAAAGAAGAAAATAAGTTGATGGATGTTAAAGTTTAATGAACTGGACAAGGTTGATGCTCTGTACAGTATGGGTATATGAAGTGGCTTCTGAAGAATTAGCGGTACCTATACATACCGTACACAGCAAATTATAAATATCGTGGAATTATCATGAATTGGAAACCAGACTAGTTGGCTTTCACCCATTCATGGATGTGCAACAGTATGGCAAAATAAATGTTGATGAACTAAATTAATAAATTGGGGGAAGTGTTTGAAATTTGTCAGGTATTTCTAATGTTTGCCTGCCAGCATTTGTTGGAAGTTAATACAAAATTGTAATTGTTTTTAAAACCACAGCACACTGTTATTCACTTTGTATTCACAGTCGAATTCGGAAATGGAATGTTGCTTTCAGTTAATATTAATTATTGATGTTGATGGCTTTCACCCATTCACGGATGTGCAACATCCGTGAATGGGTGAAAGCCAACTAGTCTGGTTTCCAATTCATGATAATTCCACGATATTTATAATTTGCTGTGTACGGTATGTATGTAAAGGTACCGTTAATTCTTCAGAAGCCACTTCATATACCCATACTGTACAGAGCATCAACCTTGTCCAGTTCATTAAACTTTAACATCCATCAACTTATTTTCTTCTTTTGTATGACTACATGTGTATACCGCAAGGATCCACATCACTTTTTTTTATATATAAAAATCAGTATGGCAAAATAAATGTTGATGAACTAAATTAATAAATTGGGGGAAGTGTTTGAAATTTGTCAGGTATTTCTAATGTTTGCCTGCCAGCATTTGTTGGAAGTTAATACAAAATTGTAATTGTTTTTAAAACCACAGCACACTGTTATTCACTTTGTATTCACAGTCGAATTCGGAAATGGAATGTTGCTTTCAGGTAATATTAATTATTTGCTTTGGCCTCGCTGCTGAAGCAACTATTGTTGTTGAAGACAAACTTTATTCCCCCAGTTGAAGTGATTTTGACCATTCGATTTGCACAGGGTTGTTGTGACCACACACTTTTAGCGCTTTGCAAAGTCGGTACAACTTGGGATTTTCCAGGTTCCCTGGGGACCATCCACAGATGTTTCTCTAACAAATCTGTGAAGGTTGTCCAGGACGGTATGACATTATGTATCATTGGAAGATTAATTGATTTAATTCTTGAATATTCAATAACAAATCAACCGCAAAAGTCCAAAACTTTACGTTTGTGGGAATGAATACACAAATAAACTACAAGGGAAACTGACTAGAGGTAAATTTGTGTAAATTTTAAAGTAAACAAAGAAATTGGCAAGGCTGGACTCGAACCTGCAACCTCCGGAATACCTGACCGGCAGTCTACCAACTGAGCTATCTTGCCTTATGTTGGCAGTCTCCCAAATTGTAAGAATCTTTGTTCGAGGGGGATGAACATATTTACAGGTACCTACATGTACACATGTGTACATGTACATGTAGTCAGTTTCCCTTGTGGTTTATTTGTGTATGATAAGATAAAAAGTTGTATCCAAATTGAGTGATCCCACAATGTCATTTCCTGGGTTGTATTGTAAAATTCGGCTTGATCCCATGGACACACGCCATTCTCGGGTTTATGACTTTTGACTTCTGAATGTCAAGAAATTACTGATTGCAGCTGATAATCCTCGGCTGTATGAATTCAATGGAGACAATGGACAAGTAGGGTGTTGAATAGGCATAATCACTGAAGTGTGATACCACCATTATTGCATGTATTCAAATCAACCGCGTCAACGAAGCATGCTTAGAACGAAACATTAGCGTGTGTACATGTCTACTGCGGTTGTACTGGTAACGTCAGGCATGTACCGGTATACGTCCAGCGTGACATGTGCTAGTAATGTTTGAAGTGTATAAACATGTCAACCGAAAAAAATCAAGGAAACTTCCGCGGTCTGCACCTTCATTACACGTCCTCTGCTGAATCAAACTGCCATACATGTACCTGACGGGTTAACTCGTCATTCGTGAATAGTAAACAAATTGTGACCCGCTCTGCAAAAAGGGCACTTAAGTCGCGGTATGCTTTCACGCGTAGTGGCCTGTACCATGTGGATAGGGTGAAAAAATATCAAAAATGTGTTTTTCTGTTTTTGTTTTTTTTCTCATCTTTGAAACCTATATTATCATAATTTATTGACAGAAATGTTGATTTCGATGAATAAAGATTAAAAAACTACGTGTTTGTGTCGTGCTATTCATGCATTGTTGCTGCTTTAGTTCTCCAGAATTAACAATAATCGCCGAAGTTTACGCTTTTTTGGTGCATGATTTTAATCTTCCCCTATCAATAATTTTGGTATCGCCCGAAAGCTGCACGCTTGCTCTTTCCAAATTTGGGCAAGAGAATGTCTATAGGTCAAATGCAAATGAGTATGAGGCCAAAATAAGCAATAAACAAACGCCACCTGTTGCTATGGAGTGCCAAACATTTTCATCACGTGATTAGAATGGCATTTTCTGATTGGGTAATACGCGCAATATTGTTACTGCGCACGCTCAGTATGACCTCATCCGCTGTTGATCGCTAGCTGCGTACGTGTACTCTACTAAACAGCGGAGATTTTGTAGCCGATGCCACGTCTGTTTCAGGCCATTACTGGAGAGTTTTTCTGAAGTAAATGTCTTTTTTAATCCACAAATTATATCTAAATACTTAAAATAATAATGTTCTCCAAAGATCAGTGTCTTGCTGAGGCTTTGAACGAGCTTCGTGATGCAAATCTGTTCCGTGAAGAAAATGATGCTATAGCTTTTGTCGAAGATTACTTCGTCAACTCAGCCGTACACGAGGAATCTGATTCGGATTCGGAATACGAGTCATCTTCATCAGATGCCAGTGATACTGATAATACTAGTTTATTGCAGGCTTTCTTATCTAATGCAATAATTATTGCAAGGTATGTATTTTATCTAAAAAGCCTTTTTTTCTATACAATTGTCAGTGTCAATGTGCATAGCAATAAGAACATGCAGATCGTCAAGCACAAGTGTTTTAGACAAAAAAAAAAAAAAAAAAAAAAAAACATTACATTTTGTCCCAAAAACATGATTTTCGACCCGAAATTTTGCAATGAATGTTAAATGCTACAAATTCAAAAAGGTATGCATTCAATCACTAAAATCTTCCAAACACAAGAACATGTTAAACAAACAAAAGCTCAGTAATGAAATTAATTGAACCCTTTCGACATTTCTGCATGTGGTTGTTAATCTTCAATTTGGCTCAATTGAAAAAATTATGCAAATTAGCAAATCCTTGTAATGACGTAATGGAATTTAAAAAAAATTATGGTGTAGACTCAAAACCCACTCCGTTATAATACCTGAAAATTTCAGAGCAATAGCTTAAACGCATCATGTCCGTTGCCAGGAATATTCGTGGTTAACATTTTCAGTTGAATGCATTTCAGTACACCGTTTTTCAAAGCTCTTTTTATCCTTAAGTGATTAAAATTAATTCCTGAAAATGAATATGCAAATTACCTAAAAATCTTGAGAACGCAAAATGCCACAGGGTTCAAACATATATCAAACGAAAGCTTATGAAAAGGCCTTTCCATCTAGGTACAAAACCCGATTTGAAAATTTGCAACATAAAGCCCCTTTTTGCAGAGCGGGTCACAATTTGTCTGGCTTTGCTCGCGACGTGTTTATCCGACTGTTTCTAATTTTGGAAAAATACACGTCCTCCGGGGTGAACTGGTTAAAGATGTTGTCCAAAAATAGATTTTCAATTTGAATTGATAATTTTCTAGCATTTGTTATGAGCATTGCAATGAGACCAACAGCGAGTAATTCTTTAAATATATTAAATTTTTGAGTGGTGGTCCTAGTATATGCACATACCGTACGCTTTTTTGACTGCATGTTTTTCCCACGTACATTTCCAATTCATTAGTTACCAGGCAAACAAGGGCCAACTTACGCTCCCAGGGTAACTTCTATATTCCACGAACCACCAGAAAATCAGGAGACAGGGCATTTTCAATCGCAGGCCCAGGATATGGAATTCCATTCCACACTCCATCAAAAATTCTAGCTCCGTGGCCAAGTTTAAAGGGTCATTAAAGACATATTTGTTTAATCTGTAACTTCATTGTCAGACCTGACTTCCGCGTGCTCGTCTTATTAGAGAGCCCTTCATTCCCTGATCTCACCAGTGATCGTTTCTCTTGAGTTGCTATCGCTGGGCTCTCTTGTTGAGTGCTGCGGGTTGGGTCTGGCAGTGGTCTTTCCATTTGGTTTTACGTTATTATACTTGTCATTGTTGTATTTTCTTGGTCATTCTCTAAGCGCTTTGTAACCCTAGGAAGAGGCGCTTTATAAATGTTGATATTATTATTATTTAATGCGCGTTGTACTGCATAATGGAGGTACCGGTATACCTAAAGGTCAGTGCTTATGCAATCAAATACATGTAGAATTGACATTGAACAATTAGGGGCATTCACTGTTGAGATTGATGAGCAAAATATACAGGTCTTCTCAAAAGTTAAAATACAATACAGAGGACAATAGAAGTGCCCCACGATTGGAGGTGCCTGTATTTCCAATGCTGTGAGTACATACAGTAGGTACATGTACATGTACGGTACATGTACGGTACATGTACCGGTACTTGTACGTATGTATAGGTACATGCATAATTGATGTAGCGGTAGACTGTACCTTCGTACGTACATACTGCGTGTTTAGGTTCAAATTTGTTCAATGTGTATGTGTATACACATACTGAATCGCAATCCGTTTCTTTTATTGGCAATCCGTTTCTTTTATTGGCCTAAATTAGCATGAATATTTATGACCTTTTGCTCAAAACTTTCTTAACTAAAGCTACCGGTATGGTCACAAATCAGAGCAGCGACCGACCGATCAGTAGCCTGCTCGGTCGCTGCTGGAATTTAGGCATCGCCCAGCTATTTTTGGAGAAGTCGAGCAGGCTGTAGAGCCCCAGGGATGCCTGGGTGGTGACCTGTTCGATTTCCCGTCGGTCGCCGGTCTATTTTAGGTCAAAACTGGGCGAAATCGCGGAGCTTTTTCGCGCGGTGTCCCGGCAGTGACCGACCGGTGACCCTCCGATTGCCGGGCGGTCTCCCATCAGTCACCGGCTGATTTTAAATAAATTGCCCGGCGGCCGGCCGGTAATCGACGGGGCTAGACGTCGCGGTGAATGGAGCTGGCGCTGCTGGACGCCGACCGATTTTGAACTCGCCTCCCAGTGACCGATTGATCTCCCAGCGGCGACCGGGCGGCGACCGCTCGGCAGCCTCTGACCTAGCGGCTTCGATTTTTTACTTAAATCGCTCAGCGGCGAGCGCTCGATTAGGTCGGTGCCCGGGCAGCGACCGCCCAGGCACCGAGCGTATTTTGGGCGGCGAGTGAAAAGTGAGCAGGCGCCGCCCAAATTTTAACTCTGCGCTAAAACTTCAGCGGCGACCGAGCGATGCCCTAAAAACCAGCGGTGCCTGGGCGGCCGCCGCTCGGTGGCCGGGCAGAATTGGTTAAAAACTCGCCGCTCGGCCGCCGAGGAGGTTACTTTTGGGTAATGTGACCATAGCTTTAAGCAGGCAATTTGAGCAATAATAACAAACCTCTTTTTAAAACTGTAGAAAGACCTGCCAATAAATTTTTTTAAAAGCACTAAAAAGGGTGAAGGAGTCCGATTTTGATAGGTATTTGTTTTTCATATGTGACCTGTTCCCACGAAACCCGGACAAAGTCGCACAATGAGTTTTGTCACAATGTACTCCTGAAGTCATTTCGGAATGGATTTTACCATTTTGAGGTTTTAGGTTTTCCTAAGTCACTCACTATTAATCTACAATCTCCTCAAATTTGAACAAATTCCGTCTACCAGAAGTGTGTTTTTTGGTCAATTTTGTGAAACATTTGTGTATAGAAATAATACGCTTTTCTAAACTTCAAAGCTGTTTATCTCATAATTAGGTTGTCAGGGTTTTATCACTAAATCCAGACCCCAGGGAAGATAGGGTGGGGGTACATATGTAAATGATACATCATTTTAAAGCTAAGAACCTAGAGAATTTGAAAAAAACAAAATCTGAAAAACAAAAAAGTCGACTTTGTCCGGGTTTCGTTGGAACAGGTCACATATGACAAACAGACACCAACGAGAGGAAACTAACAGATTTTAAAAGAATTTACTTTCTTGAAAAAACAAAATGCTGCCGAAACTATTTTATTTTTGTCCCGCCATATATTATTATTATTATTGTTTACTAAAACAAAACACAAATAAAGTGAAAACAAATTGGGAAACAAAAACAAACCAATAACAACAAAACTTATAATGCTATACAAAAACATACAAAAACGGACAAAATCTAATGAACAATACAAATGATATAAACAGACAGGACAGCAACTAGACGAGCATGATAACAAAAGAGAAAACTGGGAAATATTTTTTGTATAGGGGAGCATATTTGCCTAAAATAGAAAAGTCTGCTGGCTTATGGAACAAATTTAACGAATAAGCACCAGTGCCCCTCCCAATATTATTGATATTTGAGGGTGGAGATATTGATTAAAAATTTGAAGACTAAAAAAGAATGGCAAATTTCGAGTGGATGTGAGGAGATTATTAGTGGCGCCAAGAGAGAAATACTGTACATGCATTGCTACAGTAGATCTGTCGGCAAATCTGTCGGCAACAGAAAAATGCACTTGATAAAATGATATTCTTTCCACTTAAGTAGTAAATTACATGCTTGTTCAAATTACAGAATTTTAATTTACATTTTTTTGTATGGATATATTGCCGGAAGAAAGGTTAAAAAGCCACTCCAGACAAATAGCTACAGAGTTGAAAAAATGCAACCAGGAAAGCTGAAGAAAGGAATTATCAAGGGAATGCATGTCATACCGGTACAACATTTGCTTTTGCTGTAATTTTCATAAATTGATGGATTTGGGGGGTTAGTATTGTATATAACAAATATTGTTACACTGACTTGTTTGAAGGTTTGTGTACCTAGATGCTAAAGAAAAAAACCAAGAAAAACAATATTGTTTTTTGTAGTCAACAGGCCGGAAATATCAGGGTGTGCTACCCACAGACGTCAGCCTGAACCCATCTGGGATCGAGGTTCGTGAAAAACATTTTTGTGCCTGCAGGGCCCAGTCAATGTCAAAATAATCCTGGTGGGAATTGGTTAGAGCAAAGTATCTTGGAAAAAGATGAAAATATTTGTGTTAGTTTGAAGTCAAATGGTTTGAAGTAATTAGTTTGAAATCAAATTACACAGGTCAGATATAACTGGGACACCAAAATAAAGTTTAAACTGTTTGACTCCTTATCCTTATCAAATTACAGGATTTTGCAGAATTAAGGTCACTTGGAAGTTGATGCATTGGAGGAATTTGCAGGATTGAGGGCGTTTGAGTTTTTGCCACTGGAGGATAATGCAGGATCCAGGTCATTAGGCCTAAACTAATGCTAGGTGATTTTTGCAGGTTTTGAATTTACTTGTGAATTTAAATGAGGATTTTTGAGGATTAAGGTTATTTGCTACTTTGTACTTTCAAACTGCTCATGCTCTATGCAAATTCTTCATCGAGTTTTATTCAAGGTTTAGGTTATTTGTCAAGGATAGCAGCTGTTTGTTGCATGTTTGGCTGGATACCGGTAGCTCAATGGTAATTCCGCTGCACGACTTTGCAGGATTCAGGCAGTAGTCACCAATAATAAATATTTAAAGATTTTGCAGGATTTAGGTTATAAAGAGTTTTTAACACTTTGTAATTGCAGGATTTTGCAGGATTCAGGTTGTACTGTATGTGTAAGAAAAATAGGGTAGGGATAATGCAGGGTTAGGGTTAATGCACTGACCCATACATAAATGTGGGCTTGTCCATAAATAAAGGATCTAAAAGTGACATTTTTGGTGTCCCGCGGTTACGCCTTACGTGTGTAATTTCCCACATTTCCCATGGAAGTGTCGATGTTATTTGTTTTAAGGTAAATTGCTTTAAGTTTGCTATTGGAAATAGAAGGCATCAAATTATCCCAAATAAAAAAAGATGTATATGTAGCTAGGGGAAAAATAAATAAAATATGAACCCCTTAAATTATTTATGGACAAACCCTTGTCCATGTACATGTACAGTACAAAATGCTCTTGATATTCCATGCTCTTGATATTCCATGCTCTTGATATTCCATCTAATGATCTATGCTTAAATGCACCCACACCAACATCAAAGACAAACTAAAACAAGCCATTAATGGAGCCCCAGCCCAGGCCTGCCAGCTGTTTCCACAAACCTGCGTCAATAGGGCAAATCAAATTTATTTAAATATTTCTCTGCGCTTGTTTTGGATATTAATTTCACTTAATTGCCAGTCTCGCCGGTTTGCACTTTGCAAAAAACAAAAAAAATGCTGGGCTGGCATCTGAACCATATCTGAGTTATGTGTTCTCTATGCGCTGCAGGTTTTTTTCTTTTTGACAGTTAAATAATAAAAGTAAATACAATTTGCTTTTGCTTTTTTTTTTTTAATGGATTGTTAGGACTTGGTTTATAAAATATTTTATGGTAAATATTGTGATGCAGACAAAACAGCGATTTAGTGGTTTTTGTCAACAATTGGGGGCCGGCAATTAATGTAAATTGATACAAAATTCTACTTTTCTTGAAAACCACAGCACACTACAATGTATAGGTCCCAGGATTTTACATGGTGCTTGAGGTTTTTATTCACTTACAGTCGAGTAAAGTATTTCATAATAATTCAGTAGTTTTGTTTTGATGTTTGTACATTATATTACCTTTAACATCTATTCATAAATACCTGGGACAGTTTAGGCATTCCTATTGGTCGAGAGCCCGTCACGTGGCCGGTATTAAATGGACGATAAAGACATGGCTGGAAGTGTTTAATACCAGTTGGCAACAAAAGTGGCCTCTGCACACAGGGACAACATTATTCCTACCTCGGCGTTGCGCGACTGGTTGCGCGTCATTCCGTACTTGGAGTGACGTCACATTTTCGATAAATACTTATTTTAATAAAAGAAGCTAAATTGTTATGAAGTTATGAAGCTCAGAAAAATTTGGGGTAAAAAGAATAATTATGTTTAAACCCTTTTTTAAATGAGTTTTAATTTAAATCCATACAAGATGGATTAATAAATATAATCTTCTTGGCAAAGCCTGAAAAGTTGATGTAAAAGTATCGTCTGCTCTCTCGGCGCTATTTGTTGACGTCATAATTTCTAGAGTTATTTACTTTTGTGAAGGAAGATAAATTGTTTTTTTTCCCCCAAAAATGTGGGTTTCGGAGATCAGGGAATCTGGGATGAGAAAATGAGTTATTTTTAAAACCATTTTTAAATAAATTGTAATTTAAAACCATTTAAAAAAAAGCAATAAGTGCAAACCTCTTGACCGAGCCTGAAAAGTTCATGTGAAAATAGCGTACAGCTCGAAACTCTGGGAACGAGGTTGCCAATGCAGTGATGGCCATTTAGTCTGGTTCATAGTAAATAGTTATTAAAAAACGAATTCACTCATTCCCCTTTAGTAATCCACCATAGCACATTTGATCAGATTTGAGTTCGACAATATCAAATTTACTCATTTTCATCTATGTAAATTAACTTGAATTTGTATGCCCTACATTTATGAGGCATTCTGGGAAAATAAGACTAAGCTAGGCACAGGGCACAGTGGAACAAAATGCAGAATAGTGAATTGGGGGTATTTTTGTTCTATTTTTTGATGTATTGATATTTGTAATCTTTGTTATGTCTACTAACCATATTTAGAGAAAGTAGCACATAAAAGTGTTGTTTTAAGGAAAAACAATTGGCCTTTACCCTTTATATCACAGTCATCATTCATTCATGTCACTTTATTTTCCACACAACATTATTATTATATGAGATTATTAAACCACTGCGAATAAGTGTTGAGGCAGGCCCCAAGAAGCAAGCTTGTCGAGTGAGGGAAAACTTTTTTTGTGCGATTTCTTTTCCTTTTAAACTTTAGGCATTCGGTTAGGCCTGTATGGCTCAACAGATGTAGCCTAAATATTTTATCAGAAAATCTGCTTGATTCGATTGGTTCTCGCTGTAAATATTGTTTTTTATAATAACCTAATTAGGGCCTACATACATGTACAACAAGTACAAAGCAGTTGTTCAAGCGATCCGGAACTAAGAAAAGCATGAACAGCGATGTCAGTTCAATGTGGCCTATAGGCCGACATGTACGGTATTTTCATAAATAGAAGAAGTACATGTAGAACCTTTTACTTAGAAGCGTGTTTTTTGTATTTGTATGCCAGGAAAACAAATTTAGTGCCTCCTTCAAGTTCATCAATCGTGCTATTCCTATTGCTACGTCATGTCTATTTACGTTTTTGCCATATCACTTTTAGTAAAGGTGGAACAAGTATAGTAATAAACCCATTTCACTTGATTTTAGGGCCTATATGTAGCCGATCCAAAAGCAGCCTGAATATATTTTGCGATCCCGATATCCAGAACAGCAGAACTGACGACCGTACGTTACACGTGTGTGTGTCCACTTCACTTGGCACAAGGTTCCCCGGCCAGCACTGCAGCTAATGTCAAAGTCAAACTTCTCGATGTCTCCCAATTTCGAAAAGATTCTTTCCAAACCATTATGAGCAGATGAGTAACAAAAGTAACTCAGTAAGTAAGAAAATTAAGTTACAAAACCCTCTTTCTATTCATACAGACTATTGGGCTCGCTTCTTGCCCGATAAAAAATGTTACAATAGACGTAATAAACTTTGATTTCAAAAAGTGATCAACACATTTTAGTCAGTTACCTTATACAACGCGTATCAGCGCAAATTGGGTCTGGGAACTTGACCAAGAATCGGTGTAAAGTTCCCGGATGACACTTGACAGAATTTGACGATGCCGCTAGGAACACAAATCACTTTTTAATATTAAAACCCAACTATAAGCAGAAAATATTGGATGGATATAATTAAATATGCCACTAACATATTATTTTTGTTGCAATTTTTGAAATCCTTGGCCGTTTTTGTTTTGTTTGACCCCCTGTATTTTCACAATGGTAGGACTACGACCTTAGCAAACCATGCGCAATCCTGCCTGGTTCAGGTCAATTCGGCCCAAAGTCAAATCGACCTTTAATAAGTTAACTCAGCCCAAAGCCGAGACAGCTCGACCGTCAATACTTAACTTTTCCGACCAAAATTTAGTTGGGACAGAGTGGGACCGAGTGAACGGCGCACCGAACGCTCTACACGCGCTGCATGTACATAGACTTCGAGTTGTCTGGACGGTCGAGTTGTCTCAACTTTGGGCTAAGCTGATTTTGGGCCGAGTTGACTGGGACCGAGTTTCTTCTCACTCGGAAAACAACCGCTGCACAGAATTTGATGATTTTTCTTCTCTGTAACTGTTAATAATGCTTGTAATGGATTGAAACTTTTGTATATGAGAGATAAGATAAAAAGAGTCGCCTGAACAAATGTGTGACGACACTGAACAAGGCATACATTTACATTATTTCTCAAACGTAAACATTACAATTATGTACTGCTCCGCCACCCAGATTACGGACGCGAATTGCCTTTCCTGATTTTTCTCCCCATATATGTACACATAGACTTCGGGTTAATACACCCCCACAATTTGATGAGTTTTCTCCTCTGTAACTTTGTTAATAATGTTTGTAATGGATTAAAACTTTCGCAGATGAGAGTTAAGGTAAAAAGAGTCGCCTGAGCAAATGTGTGACGACACTGAACAAGACCCTGCCAGTCCGAAAGGCAGACAGCTGGCTGTGAGAGAAGCACAGGACAGAAAGGTCAAAACACCGATTGCATTGAACGTTTGACCTTGAGTCTGTTTATGGTCAAAGCATGACTTGCAGGGAAACTGGTGACGGCGAAACTGGAATGGCAGCTCGGAGTCAGATGGAATAGGTGGAATAGGTGGAATCCTTGGTAGAAGGATGACTTCTCCTTTGTAGGGTCCACAGTAGATGGTGGCCCGATTGACATTTGCATGCATGCGGGTTACGATTCAGCAACTGCTGTTGGTAGTCTTGGGGGCTCCATGTTTCTCAGGATCATGATTGGTACAGGATCATGATTTGTTTTATCCCATTGCATTTTTTAGAGTTGGTGCCCGTAATTATTATAATGTTACAATGAAAAGAAAAACAATAATTAGTTCTTACAGTTGGCATTTGATGCATGTTGAAAAGTGTCAAGATTATTGTAGGAATTAAGGTTATTTGGTTGGAATAAATTTAGGAAAATGTTGTTGCGTACGTACGGGCGTGAGAACAAAAATTGTAAACGACGCGAACATTTACATCAGATGGAATCTAGATGTATTCAATGGATGGTTGCCTCACTTCAGGCGGAGCAGAATGCAACAATAGAAACCAATGCGCGATTATGACGAAGCACTACGAACCAAATTAATTGTACAACGCACTTTGTACTCAAGGTCACGCAAGTTCGATACTCTAAAAGAATGAAAAATCTCTAGCATTTGTTGGTTTGACAGTGTTTTTCCCTGAAAAGGACCCTCGTTTCGAGTATGCCTAAGTTAGTTTTGCTCTGGGGTGCGTAGTTCTCGAGTTATGAGCGGACAAACACTTTTCTGACCACAGACACACAGACAACTTTGCTTTATGCATAAAAAGTAAAGAAATCCTTGAAAAAAGGGTTTTCATAATTAATCACAACTTCAGTTAACATCTTTGAACAAAATTATAAAAATTTTAGGCCTACCAAGTACCAAATTCACGGTGGAAAAAGAAATCTCTGTTGTAAACAATTTTCCTCTTGGATCCCGCAGGGATAATGTTCATAATGAATCCCGGTTGTTGAAATTATTCTGCCGGGATCCGGCGGAATATTCTTCACAACCGGGATCCCGATTTTAGTCAGAACCGGATCCTAGTAAGGAACCGGGATCCCTCTGGGATTTTTCCATCCTGGCGAGATCCTGCCGGGATCCCGGTTAAATCTTCTATAGGGGAGCCAAGCTGGAGATATCATTGACTTTCAATGTATTGCAGTTAAATAACAAATGAGATTACTATGGTCATTAAAATTAACATTGACATTGTTAATTATACGTAAAACCTTCTTTCTAAAATCTTGGAGGCCTTTTCCTATATAACATTTAAAATATGTATGTGTTACTTTGGTAACATGCCAATAAATGCAAATTTTAAACGGATTGTCTGATTGAAGCACAACAAACAGTATTGTAAGGGGATTTTTCTTCTCTTTCAACCCTCATTTCAACCTCTGCCCAGTTTCGTCTCATTTTGTCCGACCCTCCCCCCCCCCCCCCTCACATTTTGTTTATAGTTTGCAAAGGAAATGGCATCAGTTCCAGACCATTAGCTGCATGTCTACATGTGGTTTGTGCTTGAGACATGTTGCGTGCGTTTCATTCGGTCTTTCAGTGCAGTAGGGCTACATTGTACTTAGATTTTTTTATTTTTTATTAATTGGTCGTGAAAAGATAGTTCGTCTGACTCTTCAAAGTTTGTTTGCCCGGAAGCATAATTTATGGCTGCATAATATTCATGAGCAAAATGACAGCAACGTAAGTACTGTACATTTGTACGTATGTACATGCTAAAATATCACATACAAAGGTAGAATAATTGCAGATATCGAAAACAATTTACTACCGAATTAATAAGAAATGTCTTATTTATTTGAAAGTAAATAATAATTCTAGGCATCCAGCAAAACGATTGTGCTACAATGTATATCCCATAATTGTTTTGAAAAAATTAAATTTTATTTAAAAATAAATCGATTGCGAAAACAACAAAAACATCTGCCTGACGCCGGTTCAAAACAAATACCGATTTTCTTGCTGTTTGTTCGGCATCCATTATTGTGAAATTTAGACAGGTCAGTTAAACGATATTTGTGACCCGCTCCATCGTAATCAGGAATAAGTCGCCGAGGTTGTTCTACGCAATCGGTTGTTGAAGTGAACGCATGGGTGAAAATCGTGACCAAGTCGATTTTCCGAACGTTGTATTTTTAGGAAGTGTAGTTATCACAGATTATTGTCATTAATGTCTTGTATTTAAAAACTATCGATAAAGATGAAAATGAAGAGGATTTGTGTGCGCTGTCCGTATGCTTTTGGTCAATTTTTTTTATTTTAAAGCTGTTTTTCTCGGAATGTATATTCGGCAAATAAATATACACCTGTCATCTTCGTCAGACCATAACTCGTTAACCTAAACATAAACACACTTGTGATAGGTACATGTATCATTAGAAAGCTTATGAAATTCCGTTCCTCACCTGTGCATATCTCAAAAAGTCATTTTGAGACTAATTCCTGATTTCGATGGAGCGGGTCACATTTACTATAAAATGCAACATATTAAAATACAATTTGTTTCTCAACTAATCATGACATCAAAATTTTCAAAACGCATAACAAAATAGCATTGTAATGAAATTCAGTGGGTAGGTAAATATTTATATCAATACAAATCTTAAATTACGTGAAGGATGACGTCATAAACTGACACTGGAAAAGCCATATTCTGTTCAACAAACAGACATAGTTCTAGTTTATTTGTGTGATTCTCATTTTTAACCGACCCTATTTTAAGCTCCCCCCCCCCCAAAAAAAGAAAGAAGCCCAGTCACCAACAAAATTGCAAATAAAAACAAGTGAATAGTAAATGTATACAATTTGGCTCGGTGTTATTTGAAAGCTTTAAGAAATTATTAGTTTATACCCAAAATATGGCGTACAACAACCTGTGGAATCCCAGAGGATGAGAGGATTCATTGTGTTGTCTCTCATCGTATTAGGTGTCTATATTATCATTATTATTTTTTATTTCTGGTAATGAAACCAAGGATCCATCAAAAGCGTAGGATCCCTCACTGTGGAGTGTCGTGGCCGAGCGGTTAAGAGCTGGGTTTTCTGTTCCGCAGAGCGTGAGTTCAAGTCCCGGTGTCGACACGTGTGTCCTTAAGCAAGGCAATTAAACCACTATTGCTTCGCCCTTCGGATGGGACGTAAAGTTGTAGGTCCCGTGTGTTGTATAATTTATAATGTGTGTACCGGTATATATCTTTCCCATTATAAAATTGTATAATGCACCTAAAAGAACACAGAACACTTATCGCTAAGAGAAGTGGTTTGCCTCCGGTGTTCCTGGCTGACATAGCCTCTCGGGGTTCTTCTGGCTTACGAGCTACAGTGCCTTGAGCGCTTTTGAAGGATCCTTGGTTTCAGTACCAGAAAATAATAATAATAATAATAAAGACACCTGTAGAAAGAAGACAATGAGAAGAAGGTGCAGTTTTAAATATTGGCACAAGACGGATTCGAACCCGGGTCATAGTAGTAGAAGGTGAGGAAAGAACCGCTACGCCAACCTGACTCCCCTATATTTGTAAAGTAGTACGTGTACATGTATATCTTATTAGTATGTCATGACTGCCACTAACAGCAAAACAATTTGTGAACTGCATTGTGCAAAAGTCAACTGCATCTTGCCAAAATTATTTTTATGCAATGATGAACTCACTGCAATAAACAAAACTGGAGATAATGCACTTCTCATCATTTAAAGGTGTGTATTATCAGATATCAAGAAATATAAAGATATTAAGAATATTAAGATATTAAGATATATCTTACTTATTTAAAAGTAAATAACGATTGTAGGCATCCAGCAAAATGGTTTGACTAGAAATCCTGTAATTGTTTTTAAAAAAAATGAATTGTTGGCGATTGCTGGATGGCGATCGCGATAAAAAGCCAAAAACAACCTAAGAACCACTGCCCGACTCCGGTTGAAAAGGAACACCGTGTCTCTTGCTTTTCTCAGCATCCATGATTGTAAAACTTTGGACATGTATGTCAGTTAAACGATATTTACTATAAAATACAGCCCTCCAAATCCACCTTTTCGTGATCATTCAAGCAATTACTAATGATGTATCCAACCTTTTTTCTAATCAGGTGAATATGCTATTTTTTTTCTTCAAATTTATATTTTTTTTGACCGACCAGCCCAACTTTAAACGCAAGAAAATATGAGAACCATCTAAACAAAAAAGATGCTCTCATGTACCGGTACAAACGATTGGCCCCTCACCAAACTTAGATACATACTGGTCCATTAACCGTGTTGAACTACCGGTACGTGTAAAATCCAGGCGTGACGTATTCCTATTGTTCGTGCACGACAATACTAGCCGATTATATCTTGTTAGCCAGAAACTCATCATTACCAGCACAATAACTCATCGTTACCAACACAATAACTCATCGTTACCAACACATTAACTCATCGTTACCAACACAATAACTCATCGTTGCCAACACAATAACTCATCGTTGCCAACACAATAACTCATCGTTGCCAACACAATAACTCATCGTTGCCAACACAATAGCTCATCGTTGCCAACACAATACATGTAGCTCATCGTTGCCAACACAATTACTCATCGTTGCCAACACAATTACTCATCGTTGCCAACACAATAACTCATCGTTGCCAACACAATAGCTCATCGTTGCCAACACAATAGCTCATCGTTGCCAACACAATAACTCATCATTGCCAACACAATAGCTCATCGTTGCCAAAACAATAACTCATCGTTGCCAAAACAATAACTCATCGTTGCCAACACAATAACTCATCGTTGCCAACACAATAACTCATCGTTGCCAACACAATAACTCATCGTTGCCAACACAATAACTCATCGTTGCCAACACAATAACTCATCGTTGCCAACACAATAACTCATCGTTGCCAACACAATAGCTCATCGTTGCCAACACAATAACTCATCGTTGCCAACACAATAACTCATCGTTGCCAACACAATAACTCATCGTTGCCAACACAATAGCTCATCGTTGCCAACATAATAACTCATCGTTGCCAACACGATTACTCATCGTTGCCAACACAATAACTCATCGTTGCCAACACGATTACTCATCGTTGCCAACACGATTACTCATCGTTGCCAACACGATTACTCATCGTTACCAACACGATAACTCATCGTTACCAACACGATAACTCATCGTTACCAACACGATAACTCATCGTTACCAACACGATAACTCATCGTTACCAACACGATAACTCATCGTTACCAACACGATTACTCATCGTTACCAACACGATAACTCATCGTTACCAACACGATAACTCATCGTTACCAACACGATAACTCATCGTTACCAACACGATAACTCATCGTTACCAACACGATAACTCATCGTTACCAACACGATAACTCATCGTTACCAACACGATAACTCATCGTTACCAACACGATAACTCATCGTTACCAACACGATAACTCATCGTTACCAACACGATAACTCATCGTTACCAACACGATAACTCATCGTTACCAACACAATGATATTGAACACAATTCATTATCAAGTAAACAAACACTACAGCACTGTATTACTGTGTCAACTAAACGGAACACAATGTGTATACAAAAATGGATACTCTATAGTTCACACTGCGGCATTGTACGGTGCCGTCAATAAGCCACACATTTGCAGGGCAGTTTACATTGTACCTGGCCCCATTGTACTCAGTATTTTTTTGTTCACATTCTCTTTACCAGAAGGGGTCTGGATTTTAGGCTAATAGCTTCGGAACACGCCAATACTTGTACATGCACCAGTGATAATCAATCTCCCGATTATCATGCTGGTATTGGCGTGTTCCTCAGACATTACCCTTTATGTACTGGTACACTATTGGAATTAAAAATCCCAACTATAGTACAAACTGCATGTTAACTACTAAATGATTAATAACACGTACCGGTATGTAGATAAACCAACTGCCCCTTGGCGTATTTGGAGCTAGCATCGCATGTCACAATGTCTGACATGAAGTATAACTACCCGGTATGTAACTCAATCCAGTAGTGTCGCCACCGAGTCCTTTGTAAATATGCAACTGGGTCGAAGTCGACGCATGTTTTCTTAAGTTGTACATAAATAGTTTTATGTTGAAGTTACCTGGTGAGAAAGGAATTTGACGTATTAGCGCGTACATGTTACAACTATTCTGTATTTTTTCTTCAAATTAAAGGTTAATGTACCGGTAGGATACACCATTTGCACATATCGAAAATGTTACTACCGAATTATTAAGGATTATCTTACTTATTTGAAAGTAAAGAATGATTGTACAAGTAGGCATCCATCAAAATTATTGCGATAGATATCCTGCAATATTTCCAAAAATTGTATTAAAAAAAAATTAAAAAATATTGATCGCCGGAGTGCGATTGCAAATAAAACCAAGAACATAAGAACCACTACCTAACGCCGGTTAAAAACAAACGCCGTTTTTCTTGCTTTTTTCAGCATTCATGATTGTAAAACTTCGAACAGGTCAGGTAAACGATTTTTACTAAATACAACCCCCTAAATCCACCCATTCATGATAATTCAAGCAATTACCAATGGTGTATCCTACCTTTAAAGGCAGTTGGGTGTCAACAAATAACCTCAATCCTTGCATTCTTATTTGGATAAATACCCAAGGAACCTCAATCATGCAAAATCATCCAGCAAAATCATCCAGCATTAGTTTAGGCCTTATGACCTGGATCCTGCATTATCCTCCAGTGGCAAAACCCCAAACGTCCTCGGTCCTGCAAATTTCTCAGATGCCTCAACTTCCAAGTGACCTCAATCCTGCAAAATCTTGCAATTTGCAATAAGGATTTTGGAGGATTTGGGATGGTTAGGGTTAACTTGATTGGTACATTATATTTTACGCGTTGCAACTCGAGTTGCGATGCGTTGCAGCATTTCTTGAAATTGGGTGCAGCTGTACACTAGGCGCATATTGTCTTGTTTAAAAATGAATTTGAAAATGTTAACAGCGCAGCTTTAAAAGAAGAGATTTTGTATTCATTTGCAATGCTACATGTAGCAGTAAACATCTGCATCCCCACCCCAACTCTGTCAAATTGTCAGATGTAAAATAAACCAAGCGAGCAGTTTGCAAGTGTAACTTTTTCCCAGATTACTTATTTTTCATGGTAGTTATTTTCCAAATGTGAATCAGGAGCTTCACTAATTGTACACTGTAGAATAACATTTTAACATGTTTGTGGCTATTCCAAGAAATCTCCTTTGAAGTTAAGCACCATTTGCTTTTGCTGTAAATTTTGAAAATGAATGGGTTTTATATTTCATCATTTTGAAAAATATGTTGTTTTCCTATATGTACAGTATGTAGCCTGGTTTTAATTTCAAAATTCCCAACAAATGAGATTCAAACCTAATGCTTTCATCATCTGAAAAGTTATTATGTGGTTTGTATCAATTGGCAACAGGTACTTTGTTATTTTGTTATGCATTTTGAAAAATTAATATTTTGATGTCAATTGGCAATTCCATAATCTGGAATCGGTTCCTGACATCAATGGTTGGGTACTCGAGTTGCGATGCACAGCCCTAGTTGCTTTTATTTAAAAAAAAACACCAAGGGTTCATTTCAATTTTTTTGGAAGTGCATTGGACTTGCTTATTGGTTATTGGATATCTCTTGCGATCCGTTTATTATTGACGCAAAATACGCGCACCCTTCTTCAAATATCTTTATCCATCTAGACGCAAGGATTTTGTGAACATTGCTTTGTACTAAGCCCTGTTTGGACTTTGGTAATATGAGTAGGAGGGGGCGATACACGATGTGAGTTTGTCATCTGTGGGTGCTGTTGCCTCTGATCGTGCCGAATCTAGAAGCCGATACATATCAACGGTGTCTTGATGAAAAATAGTCCTGGGAGGTGGTTCAATACAGTGCATGTACCGGTACATGTTCGGTTCGCAATTTATTTTTTTTGCAACCAAGTACATGTATAGTCACTAACCATGATATGGTACATGCATGTAGACCCTTTGCAGGGTGGCTAATGTTGTGTACAGTGCAATGTAGTAGTCGAGTTCTCACAAGTTTGGTTCACATGATTCACAGGCCTTGGGAGAAGTGCATGTGATGGACTTATGAAGTTGATGTGTACCGGTACGTGCCAGTTTTGTATTCCAACTGCACATACTGGCACCTGTGCACATACCAGTATGAAGATTTGATGATTTTAGTGTTGAGAAAAACATTTCATAACAATATGTGTGTGTGTGTTCTGAACTAACAATTCTCAAAAGAAGTTTGGTAGTGAAGGGTTCTACGTATATATTGTACGTATGTGACCTGTCACCACAATATGAGAGTAAAGTCGCACGATGTGATTCGGATACATGTAAGGCCATCCAAAGTCAAAATATGAAGAGGTGGTAAATTTTGAGATTTGGCGTAATTTCGAAAGCCTAAGTCCTCCTCTACATGTTCCCATTTTCAGGCTGCGATCAGATGATCAAAAACCTCTTAAATTACGCGATTTTGCGTAGTGTTTGCGTAAATGGTGTTTGGATTAAAGTCCATTAGTGGTCTAATTAACACGGTAATTAAATATGCAAGTTAGGTCCTCGTACAGTAACTACTGTACATGTATCTCACGCCTTTGAAACTTTGATATTTCAATTTTTGAAAACGTAGGATGTACAAGGACCTAATTTGCATATTTAATAACCGTGACCACTAATAGACTTTAATCCAAACACTAACTATGCAAACACTTTGCAAAATTAAGTAATTTAACAGGTTTTCGATCATCTGATCGCACCCAAAAAATGGGAATACTGCATGTAGAGGAGGACTTAAAAATTACGCAAAATCTCAAAATTTACCACCCCTTCATATTTTGACTTTGGATGGCCATACCTCCGAATCACATCGTGCGACTTTACTCTCATATTGTAGTGACAGGTCACATTTTACGATTTAGCCCAGAATTAAATGCCTATGCGAATGCGTATATCTTTTAACTAAAAATGATAGCGCTGCTGCTCGTAAAATGGTAATCATAAGCGCGGAATCCTAAAACGCCATGAAATTGGACAATACCGGTATAGTGCATGACTGTTATTGTCAGTAAATTTAATGACCATACTCGGTTGCAGAAAAAAATACCAGGTGAAAAAGCAATTGCTTGAGGCCAGTCAATTCCTAAGCAGAAGGATTTTCCAACGAAGCCAGACACAATTTCCTACAATCGACTGTTAAATAGGTACATGTACATCGGTGGTGCTCCCCTGATCATCGATTTAAGAGATTCTCCGTGCGATGGATCATCTCATATTGCCTTTGGCGTGGTCTTATTTTGGTTGTCTGGGAACACCTGCAGTTTCCGTCCAAGGCCGGGCGAAGACTTGTGTACCAACGGAAGAGGTCTGCAGGTGAGGCGCTGTTGGTTTAGTCGCGACTGCGGGAAAGGAGGTTGATTTCGGAAAGAATCAAACCTAACCAAAAAAAGTTTGAATAGTTCTTAAACATTTTCTCGTCGAATTGTTTTTGTGAAAATGCTCCTATAAATTAGAAAATACTAATTTATTTTATTAAATATCATTTAACTTACATTTTGTACCTGTTCAAAGTTTTACATCGGGTAGTGGTTCTTATTTGTTTGTCCCGCAATCGTAAATTCCTTTTTATAAATTTTTTATAAAACTTTCAAAAGAGTAAGATATTTCTTAATAATTCGGTAGTAAAATATTTTTGAGATAGCAAATGGTGTATCCTCCCTTTATCATCATTTCATTATAAAGGTCGTTAAAAAGTGCCTATTATTGGGCCCTTCCAGGACGTACACTGTACATGTACATGTACATGTACATGTACATGTACATGTATACATCCCTTTAAACGGTGCTTCAGATGATCCGGTTCACCCTTCATTTATATCCGTCAATCGCAATCTTCTTCAGAACTCCGCTCACAGAGCCCTGTGGAATTCCCTGTCACATTGGCAAACAACTTCAAGTGAATCTTTTCATTTCCCGAACATCTCCCCCGTCCAATCCATTTGAGGTGATTTGTATGGCTCAAGAGTATGACAAGGCGGGGGCGGTTTAGTATCAAGTGATGAAATTGAAATGAGAGGCCAATGCTCTTTTTCTGAGAGATTTGCTCCATACTTAAAAGGGATCAAATATCATTTGTCAGTTGTGTATTTTTATTGTTTTGAAGCAGCATACAATACATTTGTATATGTGCTAAAAATATATTTAAAAGATCCTTGGGCAATACCATGATGGAGTTTTAACAAACTATGAATTCTGCGGTACGTTTGGAGAAGTCACTATTGTAAGTTATTGCAGATAACACATTGGTGCTGTACTACTGTATACAGTACTTTTACTGTATCTCTCAAATTCCTACACAATTTCCAATTGCGTACATTTATGTATCCCTGTACCTACACATACCGGTAGTCCAATTATGCTTTTTCTAAAACATAAGAAATGCATTGAAAAGCCTTCAATAAATGATTTTACACAGTATCCATCAGAGTATGTCATTGTAATACCACATAATTTGCTTCATACTGTTTGAAAGATCTATAGAATGCTTGTCCCGAAATTGCTTGATCTTTAAATCTTTCAGCACTACTTGAATTCAGATTGTCATCTCAATGGTAAAATCCTCATGTTTTTCACCCTGAAATGTTCAGCACAAGATACATTTTGATCTTACTTAAAGGTAGGATGTATACACCATTGGTAATTGCTTGAATTATCAGGAATGGGTGGATTTTTTTTGCGGGGGGTTCTTTTTTACAGTAAATATCGTTTAACTGACATACACATGTACAGTATCCAAGGTTTTACAATCATGGATGGCGAGAAGAAAAACAGCGTCCGTTTGGCGATCGAGAATTTCTTTTATAAATTGTTTTATTGTTCGAAACAATTACAGGATACAAATACATGTAGTACGGTATATAGTACGGTATATATAGTATAGCACAATCATTTTGCTGGACATGCCTAGAATCATTATTTACTTTCAAATAAGTAAGATATTTCTTAATAATTCTGTAGCAAACATGTTCGATATCTGCAAAGGGTGTATCCTACCGGTACCTTTAAAATAGAAAAGTTAGTTATTCAAGACCTTACATTTAGGGTAGATTGTCAATCAAAAAAACAAGTATAGTGACATCATAATTCAGTCTGCAAGATAGACATTTCGGTTTCACTCAAAAAATAGACTGTTTTGTCACACATTTCTTGGGATTTGAAACCATTTTTTAAAAATATTTAGTTTGCATTCCAATGTTTAGTTTTGTTTTTGGTAACTAAATATTCGAAACCAACCTTAAGAAAACAGTAAGCCTTCCACTTTTTTGTGTGACACAGGCTGAAGAAAATCAACTGCAACATCCCCTAATTGCTCCGTTGTTGTAAACTATTGTACATGTATGTACATGTCCCATGTACAGTATGTGTACCGTGCTGTTTCGTGCATTCAACTACTAGTGGTTAGCGGTCTTAGTTTTATTGGGTTTATTTTATTAAATGTTACTTGCCGCGTCTAGCGCAACGCTTTGCCAATGTTAAAAGAATCAGACTTCAAAGACTTTGTTTTTGCATTTGTTTCACAAAAACAGAAACAAATTCCTAATTAATTTGTTTCATGTGAGCCCGATTTTGAAAAAGCAAATACACATAGGTTGTTCGTCGGACGTGTCCACTGACAAGAAACGGAAGTCCGACGCCCGATCGTGGTTGTCCCGGGCATTGGGTGATAGGATTTGTCAGCCCCTGGGTTTCTTTAGGATCGGAAAATTCCCATTAATTTTTATATCGCTCCGGAGTTTTTTTTGTAAAAACCCAGTGGTCACTGAATCCTGCAAACTTCGCTCAGTCTTTGGGAGGGCATTGGTCACCTCACTCATCACTTTGATGGCATGACTGGACTGGATTTTTAAATCTAATTTATTCCATGAGCATTTTAATTACCTGTCAGAAAAGGTTTTGCAAAATTGCTGTCCCTATTAAAGGTTTATAAATTTTGTCCCTGTTTCATTTCAGATAAAACAAAATGGCATCGACATCATGCCACACCATCAGGTCACTGTTGCCAGTGTTCTTGGGCTAGGCATCTTCAGAGACGTCATGGACCAGTTTAAAGACTCGCCCGTCAATCACCACAGCAACCATAAGAAACAAACTTCCAAGAAGTCTGCATTTCCACTGGACAGGAGGTGGGACGAAACTAAGAGGAACTCAAAGAAACCGATACCCGAGGAACCCGTACCCGAGCAGGTCAACTCGAATCAACTTACCAACAGTGCTAATAATGCAAACGCGATGAGCAAGGCGGCCATATTGGTGGCCCCACCTGCGTATGACGACAGTGATCCACCCGATGAAGCCCCGCCTGCCAATGGAGCCCTGCCCGTCGCCAAGAAAACTTTGCCCATGAAAGATGGGGAACTAGTGAAACAGTACCAGAGCCGAGTGGCCAACATGACCATCATCGGCAATAAGACAGTCCAGTTTGATTACTCATCCAAGTGTCCAATTGAGGGAAAGGACGCCGTTTCGGCGCTAAGTCGCGCCACGACGCTGCAGTGCAGGCAGGACATTGCCGACGTCATCTGCCGGATGAAGAAGGGCTCCCTCTATCCTCAGAAGATGACCAGACTGTGTCCTGTGAAAGGTATTTTTACAATTTGTTTTCATTTTTAATGATTTAGGTAATTTTTTTTATCATTTTCCCTGAACTTATAATTTTACATACATGTGTATACACAAGTACATGCACAATGTATGGGTCATTCCACCAAGTTGAATTATGTGAGGCCAATATTTCAGTACTACTGGTACATTACTACACAGTTTTGAGATGCATTTAAAGGGTTAATTTTGCAGCTATCCAAAAAATTACCGACCAAAATACTGTGAAATAATTAGAACTGGCATGCTGTCATTTTAAAGAAAATAACATAAGAATGTCATTTTCTGATGTGCTTCTCGGAGATGCACTTCTGGACATTTCTGCAAATTACCTGTAGTGTTTTTGAACGACGCGCGGCGCACACGTTGGCGTAGCCTTGGCCAGGGCCATCTTCTTTTTTTGGTCCGAAATCCACCAGCGCGCTGCAGTTTAATAGTTTAGCATGCGCAGTGCAAAAATAACTCGCGAACAGGGACTTCACGCAGCCACTATACAAATCAACTGGGGCCGTCAGATGGCCTTTGCGCTAGATTTATAGCGCACGACCTCGTATGCGAAAACAGATACCTGTAAGTATAGGCGGGGCTTATTGGGGGAGTGTTCAATCACACCTTGGTTAATCCATAGAGATTCCTTTCTCTATGGTTAATCCCAACGCATGCAGCTATGAGCCTACTGGTACTTAAGTTTGCAACAGTCATCTGTCTTGTTGTTTTAATTCTGCAGCAGATAAATTATCTCTCAAAGATTGCGACCGGAGCAGCAGAAGAACTCAGAATCCTTTCTTCAGGGTCACTTTTTTTGTGGATTTGTACATGTAATCCATCATTTTTCAGGCAGCCGGCCCCATTCTGCTCGGAGCTACTGGTAGCTGCCACAAAACCTTTTCGTTTGCTCATGCATGAAGTTTTAACCATGTACCGTAGTTTTAACCATAACATTGTCAACTTTCAAGCAAATACTCAGCAAAACAAGTGAAAATGTAACTGATATGATACGACCCTCCATCGATCTACTCCCGACAGTTCCCGGGACAGTTTCAACCATCCAACCTACATTGTACGTACACGTGCAATTCCTGTAAAGCCTTCGTTAAAATCACTATAATTTACTAATCAACTTGCAGTCCGATTGATCTCTGATATTTGAGCATGCTTTTGTTCAATAAAACTTGCAACATGACAAAAAGATGTAAAAGAGGCACGGTGTTGTGTTCTCAGAACATGTACCGGTATCTGTCAAACGTTCAAGACAAATATCAGGAATAAATATTGAAATATTGGCGATACATTGTAGAGTGCGTGTAACTAGAAATGTACCGTACAATGTAGCAAAATGTCAAACTTTGTGTCCCAACCTCAGAAATAATCAGATACAGTAGGTAATTTACAGTAGCTTCTCGGCAAAAAATACAAAAAAACATTAATTTTTTTTAAAACATTTTTTTAACAGGCAAACCGAATAATGAAGTTGACGATAAGACTAAGTTCAAGCTAGTGGACAGCAAACCGATACGCATCGTATACGTTCTCGTCGTTCATGGCCGTGCTCTACGCCAAGTTCGTCGGTTGATGAGGCTGCTATTCCACACAGATCATTACTTCTACATTCACGTTGACTCGGTAAGTACAGGTACATTTATCCTGGTTTTAGATTGCCATAATTTGCCAAAACAAAAACCATTAGGAGCTTGTTTACTTAATATAATTTAAGTGTTTGTTTCATACTTGACATCATGTGATCCAGCACTGTACGAATACATTTGTACAAACGCACAATACTATTTGTGATTATGAAATTTCAATAAAAAGGAAATGGATCGTATTATCTTTATTCACAAATTTATTCAGAATATCGAAGAAATGTTTTCAGAAAAGCTCATTTTATGGCACATTTAATAAAGAGCTTGCCTCACTTTCAAAATTAGTTTTGTATTTTGCTAAAAATGAGAAGATATTTCACTAAAAAAACCTTTAACAAAGTTGTTCCAGTGTCGTATGAAAATCGAGCCCAGCTTCCCTATTATTGGTTAAACCCTCTCACGTGACCGGTCACGCTCCTACATGTAACTCCAGCATTTGCAATCCTACTAATAAGTCACAGCTAGCGAGGCTGGAAATATCAGGGTGTGCGACCCACATACCGGTACATACCAGCCTGATTCCGTCTCAGGTCAAGGTTTGTGAAAAACAATCCAACGCCTGGGCCTGGTCAATGTCAAAATAATCCCGGCGCGAACTGGTTAAACAAGTACCGGTACATGTTTAACCGTGGGTCTGTTAATAAGCAATTGTTCTCTTTGTCCGACGAACGTCGCCATCTTGAATCTTGCAAACTCACCTCTCGAGCAAAATTAATTAAAACGCGATCTGGATCAGCTATCGACACTCCAGATCATTCAATCTGCGCAAAACAAACAAAGTTTGGGTATCAATTTGTACTGATCTCTGAAGTCATTCCGAATGATTTTGACAGTCAATCTACACTATGCCTTGTGCCTTGTGCATAGTGCATAGAGTTGTATTTGAGTCCCTACAAGTCCAGTCACAGGTTCTTTCCTAAAGCCAGTTGCAAGTAACTGGTTAAACAATGACAAAGGAATGCTTTTGTTAACAGTTCATCTGAACAGCTAGTGACTTGACTTGAGTCTGGAGAACTTGTGATAGACTTGCAGGGACTTGTGGGGACTTGCGGGGACTCAAATACAACTCTGGCATAGAGTCGTTCCTTGCTGTTTAAAATATCAAACACAGGTTGAGTATATAGGGCTAATTACAGTATGTGTGTAGACAGTGCATCTCAAAACGTTTTCAGCCAGATTAATTGGGTTGAGCAGAGAGCAAGAAACAGTCTGTGGGTGGTGCAAGTATCGGTATGTGCCAGGCAGACAGCATTAGGAATTGGATCAGCCTGAGACTAAGGGGCTCCAATCACCACCTCCACCCCCCCCCCCCTTGAAAATAGAAAATGATCCCTTTCAAGAGATTGAAAATAAAGTAGGTTGGACTGTCTAATGATGATGGCGAAGGATTTTAAAAATATAACAAAACAAGTCCAGGGATCTTCTTCTGTTAAGCAGAAAACACTGCTCAGCTAATTTTTTCGCTAAACAGAAATCGGCAGTAAACCGGTGACAAGCATATATTGCAGAACATTGTGACTGCAGTAACCCGGTTTTACTTTGTTAATAAGCTTTTACTTAATGCTTAGCAAATCTCTGAGCCGGCCTTCAGCTCTACTAAAGTGGCTCCAGGCCTGCTGACGACTCTTTAATCCTATTTGAAGATCATTTTTCCACCTGAGTTGCTGCTGTCTGCTCAGGAAAATAAAATAAAAAAGATTTACCGAGATTAGATTACAGGTTTAAATTAACGAGATGTCAGAATCGGAGACTGAAGACAGTGTTATTTTATAAAAAGATTAAAAAAACTTTGTCAATATTTTAACCTGTCAATATATGGTTACCCATTCCAGGATTTGAGAATAAACAATTTGTGTTGGCGGAGTTAAATTCAATGTAAGATAATTAAAGCTTCAGGGGTATTTTTACATTAGTTTGCAATTGGAATATAAGTATACATGTACAAAAAAGAAAGAAAAGTATGTACTTTGTATGCAGTAATATACAGGGTGGCCCCCCCAAAAAAACACCAGACAAGCATATGGTACCGTATACATGTACAATTGGGTCCTGTGTACGTACCTGTACATATCTCAACAGACAAGCAATATCGCATATCAACGGACAAGCATACTGTAGGGGTACATGTACATGTACTTCCACTACCCTGAAGAAAAACTGTCTATACCAATGAATGTAGAAGAACAATGACACAAATATTTCTTGATTTGGGCTAGTACATTTTGTAGTTTTAGCTCCAGACCCTTTTTTGTAAAGTGAAGTCGGCTCCTTTTGCACCGAGAAACTTTTAAACTGTGTCATGTTTGTAGGCTGACTGTGCTTTAGAAAATAGGGTCTGGGAGCTAAAAATACATGTACATGTATGTACTAGGCCAAATCAAGATACAATTGTAATAGTATCATTTTTCTTCTAGAAAGAATCTCCATCCGTTAATTGGTAAAGGTACAGTACATAGTTTTGGCCTCAGGGTAGTAAAAATATGCCTAAAAGTCCCTTTTTTATTGGCAAGTACACATACTGTACATGTACTGGTACATGTACAGTGTAGTACATTGCAATTAAAAGTTAACCTACAATTGAAAGTTAACCTACAAAATCAGAAATTCTTTTTACATTTTTGTTTTTAAATTTGAGAACTCTTTTCCCCTAAAGTTTGTAAAAACTGTTTATGCGTTTTTACAAAAGTGAGAAATATTGTTCACGAAGGTGGGAAAATTTGTGTGCAAAATAGGAAAAGGAATATGAACAGGAAATACAATTCTTTTCACTAAGTTTCACGTTAACAGTGTACATGGCAATCAAAAATTTACACTGCGAATAGGAATAGAAAATGTTGTGAACAAATGTGAAAACGTTTTTTCACTTTACTTTGTAAAAAAGTGTTAAAATCTGTTGTCCACTTGTGTGTATCCATACATGGTGTGAATTTTTTAAAACACAGTATTTGTAATTTATAGCACAAAACAGTGACATGTACCGGTACTTATTCAACGCACAATAAATAGCCGTTTAGTATTAAGCAAAGATGCTACTGTATGGCCCCCTAGCAATTTCAAGTGCACTATTCAAGGTTTATTTATAAGTACAATGTATGACTACGATAAATGTTTCATTTACAACTTACCACGCATTGTTTTAGTATTTTAGTCTCGTTTTTCCCCTCATTTTTGTGGCGTAAAACTGGCTATTAAAAGACTCATCTTATCTTACGACGACCCAAAGACACGCTGTAACTTACGACGTGTTTCAAACCATTGTTAAGGTACAAAATGTAGTTGCAATGTGTTAAACGCATCCAAAGTTTCGTGAAATGAACTGTACGACACATCGCGAGATGCGACGCATTACTCTTTGTAACTCGATTTGCGACGAGTTTAACTTGAGAAAAAAAATGTAAATTATTGTAGTGTGCCTACATGTAGTCAGTTTCTCCTTTGCGATTTTAATTTGAAAAATATTCACAAAATAGAAGTGGGGTGATGTAAATTCAACATTGGGTTTTGTTCACTACTCAGTCTTGTGAGCAAACAAACACTCGGCTAGGACTCGAACCTACAAGTACGACCTCCTACTTTACATGTACATATGTACGAGTGCAGACTTCTAAAACTCGACCACCGAGCTTAACCAGTTCGCGCCGGATGACGAATATAAACGCTAAGTTTTCCCCAGATTCAAAACGGATGACGCATAAACACGCCAAGTTCAAGTTCGGAAATGTATGTCAGCAGCGCGCAAGGCCGGAAATGCGTGGGTGTGCTTCCTGGCACTATCAGCCTGAACACGCTTCGGATCGAGTTTCGTTAAAAATAATCCCGCCCGTCGGCTCGGCGATGTTAAAATTATCCCGGCGCGAACTGGTTAATAAAAATTAAATTAAAAAAAAAGCACAACAAGAACAACTGCCCGACACCAGTTGAAAACGAATGGCGGTTTTCTTGCTTTTTCCTCGGCATCCATGATTGTAAAACTTCGGACAGGTCATTTAAACGATATTGACTGTAAAATACAATTCCCCTAAATCTACCCATTCCTGATAAAAAAAAAGCAATTACCAATGGTGTATCCTAACTTTAGGTTGATACTTTAGTTTAAAAATACAAATTGTTGATTAATTAAATTAAATTGTAACTCCCTAGTGTAATTTACTAGGAACTATACCCATCCTTGCAAATTCCACCAGTATATGGTAAACTGTACACACAAACTGTTGGACTCTGATTCTAGAGGTACTGGTATGCCTAATTTAGTGTAAAAGACAGTTCAGGGGTCCAGTACCCATTTTAACAGACTACCTGGTGTTGAAATTTGACTGGATAAGGGATTGTTATGGTTGTTTATAATTATTTTTGCTTGTAGGGTACGGTACGGTACATGTACAAACAGTAGTTTAAAAGAAAAAAAGTTTATAAACAGCATTATTTTGAATGCTTTCATTTCGAAAAAAATTAATGATGTCATGCTCAATGCAATAAATTAACAATATCACACTGAAGATTCTGGCAAATAGAATTAGACATCCTGCCGCGCAGCACTTTCTGTCATATTGCGGCTCTCAAAATGAGCAAATGAATATGTGGCCTGGAGCCAAACTGATGACTTAAATGATAAATATTTTGACACGATTCCGACGCCTGTTTTCTCTTTGATTTTTAAGTTATTCCCCCCGTTATTCGTGCTCAACTGAACAAATATCAAATAATAATACAAAGAACCGCCCCAATATTGAACTGCAAATCCTACAAAAAAGTTAGTCTATTCTGTTAGTTCAGAATATGCCTCTTTGTTGGTTTCTATTTTTAATTTCTCGGCGTATTGAACTTTTAACGTTTCTTGATTCGCAAATTTGTATCCTTGTGAAGACATTTCTTTGTTCTCGTGAACAAATTGGTTAGGAAGTTAAGCAAATTTTTCAGAATGTTTCTACATGTACCCCGGTATTTTAAACCACAATTAATTTCCTGGGTTGAGATTTCGACCCAATATACCCTACAGTATATTATAACCTAACCCAAACACTTGTGTATCCACATCCTAACCTTAGTTTTTTACTAATTTAAGTAAAATCCCAAAACTATTTTGTGAAATTTCTTGTGGAGACCTATAGAAATTACCCTGTGGAGACCTTTTGACTCCCATTGTCCTAATTGTATTCAGGTCTCCACAGGGTACCAAACTTATAACCCACCCCCCTCCCCCCACCTTCCTTTATCAATACAAATTCTGCCCACATTTTACACCGGTGTCCTATAATTTACGTGTAGCAGTCCTTCTGGTTTAAGGCGTGCGATTGGATGCCGACGCCCACACCATCGTGGGCTATACTGTAAACCAAGATGAATATAAAAGTGGCCATATTGTTCAGTCCCAGGTTGGAGAATCACACGCCTAGAAAAATCCAGGTGTACCCTTTTCCACACACCTGTGCTTTTCAAATCAGGACTGCTTTGGGTATAATTTGTATGGGTGTGAAAGGATGCCATATAAATCCCTTTCTTTACCAAATACTATGCCAAAAACGGTTAAATAAACTCGAGATTGGTAAGGAAAGGGTCAGGGTTTTTATTTAATCGTTGTATACCGATGTACATGTACATGTTAGTACATGTATATATGTACATGTTTTGTGAGGCTATTGAACATTTTGAAAGGATTCTTGATAGTATGTGTGACAAATTTGTTGCAGGTTCTTTCAGTGCGTTTTCTTCTGTTTGTACTGTATGTTTAGAAATTGTGTCGAAAATAGTCAGTAGTTTTGTGCTTCATGTGGTTAACAAACCAGACTTACAATGTAGTTGACCCGAGTTTTGCTTGTGTACATGTACAAATGTACGGTACATCAACAGTTCATCAACAAACCCCGTTACGATCACATCAAACATTTTGGCGAGTTTTGAAGACTCAACGGCTCGATTTTACTTCAACACGCCGCCTGTATCTGTGTGCACAATGAAGTGGTTTTTTTGCTTGCAGGAAGGTATACGTGGTAGTACTGGCACTAATTTTCGCGAGCCTCATGTTTTTCATGTACATGTACATGTACATGTACCAGCAAAATAGCGATCTTAACGACCGTGTGATAAAACCCCTGATGTACGGAACTTCCACTGGCAATGTTCGAGTGGAAGATTTGATACGTGCAAATCAAACCAACGTGTCTTCTGGTCGAAGTATACCATTAAACCCGAAGTACATGTACCACAAGCACTGGGATGTCAACTGCTCGGGATTATTTGCCGGGAATGAGACAGTAATCGCGAGCGTGGGCAAAGAAATACGACATGAGCGACAGAAGGGATCCCTGATGCCTTCAGATAGCACCGTGGTGAAATGGACGAAAGACTGCGCGTTATACAAGAAACACAGAGGTTATCCTATGCGACCTAACTCAAACGAAGAGGCAAGTTTCCCACTTGCTTATATCCTTGTCAATCACAAAGGATCGGCCCAAGTAGAGAGACTACTAAGGGCAATTTACCAGCCACAGAATATATATTGTCTTCACCCGGATTCCAAATCGCCCAGAGAGTTTTTGCAAGCGCTGGCCGGTCTCGCAAAATGTTTTGACAATGTCTTTATAGCTTCGAAATTGGAAGACGTCGTGTACCCCGGGTTCACGCTGCTGTTGTCCAACATCAACTGCATGATGGATTTGACTGGACGGCCAGCGTCTGGTTACCCGTGGCGGTATGTGATGAACCTATGCGGACAAGACTTCCCATTGAAGACCAACCTAGAGATTGTCCGGCAGTTAAAGGCCTACAACAGCCACAATGGTATCGCATCCAATGTCCCAAGCGCAAAGAAGAAAATGAGAACGCAGTTCAAGGTCTTTGAGCGAAATGGAGCCGTCGTCAAAACTGAGACCAGAAACAGTCCTGCACCCCACGGACTGAAGGTTTACACTGGTTGGAATTACTACGCAGTCACAAGGGTCTTCGTCGACCACATCTTAAAGGATCCAGTCTCCAGGGACTTGCTGAACTGGACGAGGAATACACTCATGCCAGATGAAACCTACTGGGCTACTCTGCAACGAGCACCGGGCATTCCTGGAGGTATACCAAATGCAACAGAACAAATCGGACCATTAAACATCCGTTATGGCAATTGGTACTTAAGTACGTCACAAAAATGTCGTGGCCGCTACGTGCGTTTGCTATGCATCTTCACAATTGCAGATCTACAGTATGTGGGTGTTTCCATAAATTAGGGTACCAACTTGTGACACAGGTGGTAAATTTTCAAAGTCATGGAATCATATTAAACTAAGGTTAATTTGAAAGCCTAATATGTATATTTGATTAAATTGTAGAAGAAAACATTATTTGAAATTGCATTTTCCACTTCCTGATCAGGGAGGGTAACATGAACAACAACGGTTTCATATGTAAAGGCCCGGTCACACAGCCCTCCACGGGCGTATCGCGGCCGAATCACGGCAACAAATTTCTGCCCGTGAAGCAGACGCTGTTGGACGCTTTGAGGTCGCGATAAAGACGCGATACAGCCGTACTTTACCCGTCGTTACACGCGGTAAGAAATTCACACGCGGTTGGCCGCGCGAAAAAGTTTTGGGCTGCCTAAAAATTTAGACCGCGGGTAATCGCAGGCGGTACACGTGGTACACACGCGGTAAAGACGCGGTACAGACGCGGAACGAACGTGCTAGGACGTGCTACGGCCGCGGTTAATCGCGGGTGGAGCACGGTCATAGCACGTTTGTTCCGCGTCTGTACCGCGTTGTTATCACGTGCATTAGCGTGTGTACCGCGTGTAAGCACGGACAAACGCCTTTCTCCGCGTAAACAGCGCGCCCCAATACCGGCCTAATCACGTTCAATTGCGTCTTGTACACGTCCCAAATACGATTGTCCACGGCCTAATCGCGTCCGTACAACGTCTGATTTTAGGTATATAAAAAGCGCGATTTGCCGAGCATTCGTCAGTTGTGCTCCAGACGTCAATGATTATGATTATGATTTCTACAGCCCGGTTCGGCTGCTTTATTATACCCGTGGTAGGCCGCGGTACCGCCGCGCTTCACCCGCGATAAGGACGCGGAACAGTCGCCGGCGTCTGTTCCGCGGGCATACCACGGGTAAACCGCGGGTAAGCCAATTTTGCACATTTTCCACCACGGGCAACCGCGGGCAAAAAAAAATTGCGAAATTTTACCCGCGATACAGACGCGAAAGGCTGTGTGACCGGGCCTTAAGAGGGGACACCAAACCAATTCCCAAGTGAGCTTATAGATTTTCTATCAAAGAGGATTCATGAACTTTAAGGACTATTTTAACAATGGTTTAGGATGCCAATAAAAACAATCCATGTTAGAAAATGCATGGTCTTGAGGTATTACGGAAAATTGAGGTCATTCATTTCATTTTGTGCTGAATTGGTGCAAATTTCCCTCACCCTGCACACTTTTTACATATAGAACCATCAACTCATGTGTAGTATTGTAAAATTTCATTTAAATGCATTAGAAGGTGCCATTTTCCATATAAATGAATTTCATATACATCTCTTTCATGGAAATGGACAATCTTGCCTCGTGTGCTTTACGGTTTCATATGTAAGAGGGACACCAACAAGTTGGTGTCCCTCTTACATATGAAACCAACAGTGGTAGTCAGGTCTATGGTTCAAATGGTCACATTTAACATCCTGAAACTCTTTAACTAGTATCTGTTACCCCCTGAACTTGTTATGTACAGGACTCAAAATCACAATTTATCCATTTCCTATATGAATTTTTGTTTTAAGTCTTTTCCATACGCATATTAAACTTAAAGAATCTGCAATTACCGTGAAATGTTGCCATTAAAATCTTGAAATGGTATGAAATTGATTTGTTGACCGTGCTTTTATTGCAGTAAGGGTTTTAAGAGCACGTCTAAAGTGAACCAAAAACTATTCACTTGCTAATATGTACACAATGGTGCTCTATGCCAAAATGGTTTCTTATGTAATAAGGACACCAAATTTTGGTGTCCCCATACATAGGGAACTTTATAGCGTTTAAATACAAATAATTAGGTAATAATACACAAAGCTACATGTATTGAGAACTTGTTTTAGTTTTATTTTCCATATGTTCACACTTCCAGAAGATTGCAGTGGATAATGAAAGACAATCAAATACGGTACAGTGGAACTTTGTTAACGCAAACTCTTTTCTTGTTATATTTTACCATTAAAATATGACTTGGTAACAGTATACATGCGACTTTGTGTTAGCAAAGTTACACTATATCAAACTTTTGGACAAATTGTTCAGTTGTCATTTTTAATTACTTATTATATTCATTGTTGAAGTTAAGGGGTAGCGTTATAACTTAAAGTTTGGGGTTACAATACAGTGGGAGAACATGGGTGGGTAGAATAACATCTTCCACTGTCTGGTGATATGATTTTTAGCACAAGCATTTAAATGTGTTCTTATTATAGTGCTACCCCTGCAAGTTTATCATCACGTTTACCTTGTTATTGCTGCATGTACTAACTAACTATTTTACAAGTTTTCCCTAGTTCTCATTTCATGTTCACATACATATGACATACAATAAAACCAGTTAAAATTGTTATTTATCCAAATTTAACTCATCATTTTTACAGCGCTCAATCAAATATCAGGGAGTTGTTTATCATCGTTGTTACCTTGTTATTGCTGCATGTACTAACTACATGTTACTACATTTGTATTTTACAAGTTCTCATTTCATGTTCACATATTCTGCAACGTACTTGCTTATAGAATGACATACAATAAAACCAGTTAAAATTGTTATTTATCAAAATTTAACTCATCATTTTTACAGCACTCAATCAAATATCAGGGATTTGTAGAATGGAACAAACTCCATTTTGATTTGCAAAATATTGAACATTACATTTAAACGCATGTTTAAACGTCAATTGCTTGCCAACTATTGAGTATTGCTTTTGTGTAGTTCATATTGTTTTCTTTACTTGTTATTGTTTTGTTGGAAAGATATTTTACATCCACCAACAGATTTGTTTGATGTTCAAATCGTTCAGATTTAAAGTTAGTTTAAAACTGCATGTTCTTTTGCAGCAATCGTTTATCTCTTTGTCATTAAATTCATAAACAAATGCTCGTTTCAGGGTGGTCAGTGACGGTGCAGTTACTGATGCTGCAATATCTTGAAGGGGGTGGATGTGCAGTTTCTCATCAGTGTAGGAATAGTAACCGTCCTTGTTGCGCTTCATGAATTTGAGTGTTACACCTGTTGCTGCTGTATCAGTGACCTAAATAGACAAAGGGAAAAATAGCACATTAATAGTGGCTAATATATTGCAACGAAGAATCCAGGGTGCCAGTCTTTAATGTATCATTTTGACTTGAATTTAAATCTTATAGCCAAGTTTTGTCTCACTTGATAAAAATCAAACACCCTCTTTCTAAGGGGTGTAGGCCTAACTTGTAGGATAAGTCGTATGTGCACACGGATATGAATTATCTTGGTGGATGCTGTTGTGTTCGATAATTTGGTAATTACAGATCAGCATAATCTTTTACTTACCATTGCCATATAGAGGATTTTCTTCTGCCTGCTTTCAAATCGAACAGCAACAAATGATCCATTTGTCAATCTGCAAAGGGAATAAATTAAGACAAAATAACACAATAAGAGTTACATAATCCAGCTCGGCAGTAAAGTACTAACATTCCTACAGAGTTAATACCATTCACAACATGCACCGAGGTAAGGGGAGTGTTGACTGAGCATACTATAAATTTATTCCATAAAGGTCCAGAAGGTAGTCAGAGACCTCAATAGAAATATGTTTATTAAAGATATATCGTTCATGTAAATTGAAGCACGGAAGTAAAGCTGCTCTTTCACCAAGACGACGTTTCCAATAGTCACCTTCCCAAAGGAGGTAACATCGGCAATGATTATCTTCAGAGGTAAGTGAATACTTCAACACTGCACTGGGGATCTACATTATGTCATTAACTTTGTCTTCAATTTCTATTTCAATTGAATTGCCAGAGTAGTTCCCTGTGTATGTGATTAAACATGTTCATCATCTAGAACTTATCGAACTGGCTCACCTTGTATTAGTGTGTCCATTGCTGTCTGATTTATCAAGGATGTCATCATCTTGTTGGGTAGCGTCTTCCTTTGGTTGGTTGTCATCGTTGTCTTCAAGGTGGCTGGTGTCTTGTTCATCGCTGACCTCTTCACCGTCTTCTTCATGCAGGCTCTGATTGTCATCATCTAATATTGGTCCATCTGCAAAGAGAATAAAAGGGTACTTGAACATCTTACCACAGATGGGCAGCAGGTTTGAGTTGTGTTATCACTTACTTACAAAAGCAATGTCAAGTATTTAAACTTACGTTGTACTATTAGGTTTCCGCCATTTGTTTCATCAGTCTTTGCTTTTAAAATGGTGTTGTGAACATTACTTACACTTATAGTTTTGTCAAGTTCAATTTGAACCATTTTTGCTCTGAATTTAAAATGTTGTCTACAAGACATTCATTATTTAAATGTTGAAGTGTATAATAAATTGAAAAAGCTGCACACTTACGTGTACTAGGTTTGCCATCATTGATACCAAGGTTGACCTGCTTCCAACTTTCCACATACAGAGAGTTGCTGCAATCTCCATCTCCTTGCAGACACGAGTCACACACACACATCAGGTTTCTAGTCTCTACCTTTCCACTTGCCACGGTTCTAACTGAATGAAGTTTCATGGTTCCTTTCACAGTCTTGACACACCTGTTCCGGTCTCTGTCGACTTCTTCCATGGGAGTATAGAACATTGTTCTGAGGAAGGCTTCACAACAATGGCCTGGTTGTGGATCTTTGGTGAGTTGGTTTTTGGCAAAGTCATATAAGTCTTTAGGATTGGCTATTATAGCTGTTCCGCTCAAGACTGCTCTCGACGCTTGTGACTTGATCACTGCACCTTCCCCATCACTAGCGCCTTTTCCATGCCTTGTTCCGTAGTAGTTGTGGGAAATCTTGTGACCGAAGTCTTCGACAGCGTAGCTGATATCTGATATGGGCCCTTTTGACTTGTATTGGCTGCTACAGCCGTCGGAGAATCTGTACATTGTGTCGATGTCGATTTTACGTGCTTGTTTCAGATGGTTTGTGTTAGTTTCCTGGAATGAGTGAACTAAGTGGTAGTCATGAATCAGGTCATTAGAAATCATTATGCATGACTCTTGCACGAGGTTGTTGCATGTTGGACAATTGTAGTAGTTAACAATGGGATGAAGCGTGGCCGAATCTTGGGAGTAGTACGCGCTTTGGACTTCTCATTGAAATGAGCATTTGTAGTTCTCGGAGAAGTCCATGATGCTGATGACGGAACCTGGTTCCAGTTTGTTTTTGAGTTCTTTATACTGTTTCTGCTGCCAGTCTTTGTTGAACATGTGCAGGGCATGTGGCGATGCTTCGGTTGTGAGCTCTTTGATAAATTCATCAATTGTGCCTGTCTTGGTGATGATAGATCTTTTCTTGATGATCGATGTCGTTTTTGTTTTCTTCTTCTGAATAGTAGACTCTATCATCTCCCATCGCTGCCATTCAATGTTATCGTTACAGTCCTCGTCACACAATTGGTCGAGTTTCTGAACTCCACATTCGCTGCATTTTCTGCTGATGCATTTCATGTTATGGAACTCAACATCTTCTGGTTTGGGGCACAGTGTGAATTTTGTGAACGCAAACAAATTCTTGCAGCATTCCTTGAATGATGTACGAGGTGCAAGAACTTTCAATTTCAATTCCAGGTTCTCACAGTACTCGCACAAGCAACCGTAATATTTGGCTTGCTGTTTTGTGTGGACGTGTTTTGGACGGAGAGAGTAAAACATCGATGCCGATACTGGTTTGTCTGGATGTGCCTTGTTATACTGAGCGTGAAGTATGGCGATTGACCGGTCCATGACATGTCGTGCTTTTTCTGTTTTTTTGCTGACAAATTTTGTATCAGGCAGCTGCGTTGCATTTACTTCATAGAAGTTTTTGACTTCCTTCACGGTACTGAGGCTGACTCTCTTTCTTCCTTGCTGTTTCTTGTTAGTTTTTAGCAGATTTCGGCTGATTTTGAAGCGTCTGCAAGCCTTACGTTGCAGCTTATATTTTTTCATCAAAGCCAAAGTCGACGCCAGAAGTTTTCTTGTCTGTTTTTTTTAAGACGACGACGAAGAGCAATCCATGTCTATCAAAGGGTCGTTGTTTGGATGGTCTTGTTCAATAGGCTCAACACCTTGTCTTTCCTCGTCTAGCTGCTCAACACCCCCTTCAGACTCTGTGTTCAGCATATCTCGTCTTTCAACGCTTTCTTCCTCAGTCGTGGCTTCATCAACTGGCTCATCAACTACCTCGTCAGTCAGTGCTCGTCCAACTTCCTTTGTTAAAGCTTCATCAAGCGTTAGACTCCGCTTACATTTGCTTACAGTGACTCCTGCCATCTGTAACGCTCTGGAAGTGCGTGGAGAAGCCATGACAACAACATCTTTAAGGGTACCAGCTAAATGAGATCTTTTCTGACGTGGCAAACTTGATCTAGCACGGTGTAAGCTCTGTCGCTTTGCTGCATCTGAACGCATATCGATATTCATTTCATTCGGTAACCTTCCATTTCTGTTTTGTAATTCTTCTTGCTGCATCTGCAATGCTTCTTCTCGCTCTTTCAGGCTTTCTTCCATTTCCCTCAGTTTTTGCTTTTCTTCTCGTAGTTTTCTTTGTTGTTCTTCATATATGGCATTTCTTTCCCCGTCTCTTTTGTCTGTGTACTTCTGACGCCGCCTCGCATTGATTTCATCACGCTTCTCTGCTGAATAACTTGCACGCTGATTCTGTTTCTTCACTTTTTCTTTCTCTCTTTGCTTGTCTGCTTTCTGTCTGGTCAGGGGCTTTTGGGGCTTGTCTTTATTTTTTTCCTTTTCCACCTTCTTCTTTGCCTGGTACTTTCTTTGCCGCAGTTTGCTCTTCTCAGTATACTGTGTTTTCCTTTCTAACCACAGTTCTGCCTCCTCTCTTTCTCTCTGACTTATATTTCTTTTCCTTAATGTTCTCTCTGCCAAAGACATGTTCAATCTGTACACTCGACTGTACCTTTTTCCTGATTCTTGTACTGATATATTTGCTTGCAGATTTTTCTTTCAGTCCATCTCTCCATGTTTGTGATTTACTCTTTGTGTTTTTCTCTTTCGAGTTTGATTTAGGTGTGTGTGTTTCTTCATAGCTACTACTACTAGCAGCAGTGTCGTTGATGACATCCAGAGTCAGTGGGCGTATACGTAGACGGAACGGATGTTTCTTGGAAGGGGTTCTCTTTCTAGTGTTCTTTGAAGGAGCCATTTCCTTAGTGTACGGGGTTGGGGGGGGGGGGGGCAAAAAACCCTGATTTTTGGGGGGAAGGGCAAACAGATTTCCGGTTTTAAAAGGAGGAATCACATCCCTAACTCTGGTACCATTTAATTTACGTTTTTTGTTGGCTAAAAACAGTCGCACGACAATTTATATACATGTAAACAAAAATGTCCGAATGAAAAATGTTACAATACGTTTTTCTGAACTAAGACCAGACCATGCAGCCAGGGAGGGTGCAGCATAATTTTGGACAATGTCAGGATTTTTGTGTGACATCTACCTCAACTAAAAACTGTTACATTACGGAAATTACATATTGTTATAAACTTATATAGCACAAAACATTTGATTGCTAACTCAATTTTATATTCACATTCAATTTCATCAAAGCATTTCATAGTTTCCAATACTCCACCCCTCTTTTCCTAATGGAATAATCCAATTGTGAAAAAAACATGGCGTCCCCTGAATTGGCGTCCCCAATTACGTTGTGTATCGGAACGGAGAAAATAACGCCATTATATTAAATTCTGATGGTCTTTTGGACATTTTGGCTTATATTAGATACCAAAATACAGTGCAAGTATCTTCCGTTATGTATAAATGGTCCAATTGAAAAAATCACGGAGTAAACGCAAACATTCAAGCCACAAAAACACGACGTATACGGGACACCAACAATTTTGTTTCCCTGTTAAAGCACATTACGTAGTGAAAATAGAGTTGGAAAAGCCGGATTAAAATGAAAAGGAAGACATGTCTGAAGAATAATGAATATTTAAAAAATAATCCCACTAATAACAAGTACTTTCCGGCGGTATTTAGCAATTATCACGCATACTAAATCTACCACATAACAGCTTGGCGTTTCATTTGATACACCACGTAATATGGGACACTATAATTTTCGTTTCCCTTTGTGACACGTGCACACTTACAAATTGCACAAGTTAGGCATTGAACCTTGCTTGTGATTTTTAATATTTTGTATCGTAAGCATACATCAAAAGGTACAATATGAGAGTAAAATAGGACAACAAAGTATCGGCTTACCTTTGATTGCGTCGCAGAATAAGTGGCACGACGTTAAAAAGACCAAAATCCGTCCCGACGTTAGCAAAGGGACGCGATCTTTTTACAACCTCTCCCGCGCGAAATAAAAAAATGGTGGCCTGACAACGCTGCAGAGCACGTTGTATACATCAGTGACGTCTATAACCCAGGCCTGTTTTGTTCGCATCTGCGCAGACGGTGCCAGTCAAGCACTGATTTCAACACACGACGTAAGATATCGAGTGGGACGCAAAGATGCGACATTGATAACTAACCAGCGTAATTTTGGTATTCTGTTCATGATTTCCACATTCTTTATGTTCTAAAGTATTTAAATGTGATGCTCTTGCAAAATATGACGAAAAGTGGCACTTCTTTGCTCTATTTCTAACTATTATACATCGATGAAAGCTCCCTTTTCATACGTTATAAAGGGGACCCGAAATATTACGTCGTGCCATCATAAATAAAAGTCGGGGGAAAAAAAATTTGGGTGATATTTGGTTTAACAAACGTGCACAATCAGAGTTTGTGTTTGACTGAATTAATCAAAAGAAAAATTACTGTAAGAAATAAAATATAAATATACTAAAGCATTTGATGAAAAATCGTTTGAAAAATGTCACACAAAACATGATAAAAACACGGGGACACAACCAATTATTTTGTTCCTCTAATAAATACACAGATTTTTTTCTTCATCAATCGGTAATGATAAACAATCCTTGATCCATAGCTAAACTAATGGTTACGAAAAAAAGAGAAAACTACATCAAAAAAGGCACAAAAAACATCATAGAAAATTGGTGACCGTCAGTTACACAGTGAGTGCTGTATTTATGGAAACACCCATGTCCAGAAACAACCGCATCCGTTTGCCAATAAGTTCTACTATCAGGACGACCCGGTGAGCTTGCAGTGCCTCGAGATGGCGTTAAACTTTAGAGTTCGTCACAATTAGAACAAAGTAACATACTGTATGTGACCTGTTCCAATGAAACCCGGACAAGGTTGCACAATGTGTTTTATTACAATGTACTTGTGAGGTTGTTTTGGCGGTGGATTTTATCATTTTGAGGTTTTCAGTTTTTCTGAATAGCAAACTAAATTTTATGTATTAATCTACAATCTCCCCAAATTTGAAAAAAAATTGTCACCCAGAAGTGTTATTTTTGTTTTATTTTGTAAAACAATTGTGTATAGAAATATCACGCTTTTCTGAACTTTAAAGCCGTTTATCTCATAATTAGGTTGTCAGGATTTATCACTAAATCCTTCTATCAGGGGAGATAGTGGGTGTACATACACCCCCAATGTACCGTACACATACATGTAAATGATACATCATTTTAAAGCTGAGAATCTAGAAAATTTGAAAAAAGGAAAATCTAAAAAAATAAAATGTTCTAAATCTTGTCCGGGTTTTGCTGGAGCAGGTCACATATTATACTTGAATTTATTGCAACATTAGTCTCACTGACTGTTAGATTCTGATTTTAATACTTTTGTTTGTGAACTATTAAGTGCAATGCACCATTCAGACATTTTAACATTTGTTGTCAAGTATTTTATTCTAAAGACCATACATGCATACGCACTTTAAACTTGTCACTTATCAGGTTTTAATTTGCTTTTTTGTTACTTTATGTACATGTACCGGTAGCTGATACATGTTCATGAACTGGTACAGTGGAACGCCGCTATACCGAACATTTGGCCATACAGAACATTTGGCCATACAAAACATAACATTTGGCTTTACAAAACATTTGGCCATACCATCTCCTCAATGTACATGTACCGTAGAATGACTGGCAATAAAAAAAACTTTGTTGTTATTTGTGCTTAACTGAACAAATATGTACCGGTAATATTAAAAAGAACCGCGCCAATATTGCATTGCAAATTCTTTAAACAAATGTGTAAGGACACAATACTGACTATCTTTCATAAATGCGAAAAACAATCTTGACTTTCTCATATAATGTTATTATTTGCAATCATTTTTTATTTTATATTTTATTGTACATCATGTACATTGTGTATGTTTAAGAGATAAATGAAGATAAAATAATGTGTGAATACAGGATGTTTCGTTCACGTTTACAAGCATCAAAATGGCATCTAAAAACGGGACACAGATTAAACAAAATTTCATTAAATCAAAGACTTTAATATCCCTTATTTGTTTTCATCATGTTGTGCATATTACTTGAGTAAGTAGATGACAGAATATACTGGCCCACAAAAAAAAAAAAAACAATAAAAATATGCACCTAAAATGAATGCTATGATCTGCGTGTTCACAGACATGTATGTAAGTTACACATGTCCACCACATCATATATGACCTGTCACCACAATATAATAGTAAAGTCGGAAAAATTAAAAATTGAGATATTGGTATTTTCAATTTCTTGAGAAAGAGAACTTTCCAATGGTATAACACTTGGGGGTTTTGCGATAAAGACATTTTACAGCGCTCCAGAAAGTCATGTGTTTCAAAAAACGTGTTTGTGAGAAAACTTACTTATAAACATCCTGAACAAAACACACAAAAGATTGCCAAACAGGACAAGTAAGGTTCGGTTGAGCATAGCAACGGCTATGTTCTAGTCATTATTTCTTCTTGAAACTTCCCGCACATACAAACTATTGTATAACCAACATAATATTAAAATTTCGAAAACGTGGGACAGTTACGAAGACATATAATTTGCATATTTTATTACCGTGTTAATTAGACCACTGATAGACTTTAATCCAAACACTAACTACGCAAACACTACTCAAAATAAAATAATTTAAGAGGTTTTCGATCATCTCACTGCACCCCAAAAAAAGGAATATGTAGAGGAGGACTTACAAATGTAGGCTTTCCAAATTAGGCAAAATCTCAAAATTGACCACCCCTTCATATTCTGACTTTGGATGGCCATACATGTATCTCCAAATCACATTGTGCGACTTTACTCTCATTTTGTGGTGACAGGTCACATATGATGTTCAAAAAGCCAGACTTTTTTTGGACAAACCTCATCCTTGCCAAACTAAGCAATTGTTTTCTGAATTACATGTAGCTGCATAATCATCAGGTAAAATGTCTGTACACCTCCCATTTATGTAAGGATGAAAAAAATCTACACATCGATCACTCGTTTATGTTCGTGTTCACTTGTAACTAACGTTAAATTTTGTCGCAATTTAACTCGTAATCAACAGAATCCCGAATAGGCAAGTACACATGAAAAGGACCCTGTGTTGATGACCTGAAGGTCACTTGTAATAGGTTTGTAAACTTATTTGCTAATTTACGAATATTTTAACCGTCGTGTCCACTGCATTTTGTTTCGCGTCTTATTGTAACTAACGTACATGTAAGTTTTGATCGAATACGTTGGAATTGTTACCTAAATTCTACCAGATCGACATGTAAATAACAACAAAAAAGGAACATATCAACATTAAGTCCAACATTTTACCATGTTTTAGTAGGAATACTAATTGCTGCGAGTGGCAATTTTTTTAATTTTTGTTTACGTTGGTTACAGTGGACACTAACGTTGGTTTCAGTAGACAGCCATGTTGGCAGGTTTGTGTATCCACGGTAACCTGTTTGAGAACCATAAAATAAAAACAGGCCACTTTCTAATTAAGGCAAGTACCTTGAAGGCTTTAGTTGAGCAAGTGATAATAAACTTGACACACTTGAAATGTTTGCCTTGATTTCAAATTTATGGTGTCCACGTCATTTTTGTAACTAACGTTAACGTGCATGACTAGATCTTGAAAACTAATGGTATTTAATCACTGGTTGTCAATTACAACATTTAGTTTTCCTTAAATCTTCATACTGCCAAGCATTTGAAATGGTTGTATAAGAAATAGTATTCTAGTTAACGTTACATGTAGTTATGGTGTCCACCTTTTAATTTGCTGATTAAAAAAAAAGGAAGTCACTCTTCTTCTTTTTTTACTTTAACATAGGAGGATCACATTAACCTAAATAAAATTAATTAAAATAATTTTCTTTGACTTGACTTGACTTTACTGAAAAGTGTACACCATGTAACTAACGTTAATTTTATACGGCAATCAAGAGAAAACACTGCAGGGAGGGAAATCTACTTGGCACATATCTTTCCATTGCTGTTTTCAAGTACATGTAGGCGATGGTCCAATATCATGACACATTAATAAGTAAATTAAAACTTTCCATTAGTATTTGTGTTTTACCCCTGTGTACCACAACTGTCGGCCAGTATTGTGTCCTTACACAGAATAGACCCTTTTGAAGAATTTTAAATGTAAGCAGCAACACCTTGAACTGAATACAAAGGAAACCAGGAGCCAATGTAAATCGCACAATATTGAGGTTACAATATATGAGGTCACGTTGTGACAGACCGCACACCAGACTTGCAGCTGCATTCTGAACTCTCTGCAACTTATCAAGTTTAGTGTTAGGAAGGCCATACAATAAAGCATTACAATAGTCTAAACGACTAGTCACAAAAGCATGGGTTAACACCTCCAAGGTGCTCTTAGTCAGGTATTTTCGGATCCTCCGAATGTTGTGTAAATGATAAAAAGCAACCGAACAAACTTTAGTTATGTGCTTGTCCATAGAAAGGTTAGAGTCAAGCCAAATTCCCACATGTATTGTGAGGAATCTACACTGACATCCCCAACTGTTAGACTGGATACAGTTGATTTGGATAGATGTTGTCTAGTGCCAATTGTTTTTGCATCATTGATCATGAGACGATTATGCAACATCCATCGTCGTAAGTCAGTGATACAATTTTCCATACCAGCTACTGCTTGCTCTTGGCAAGCAGTGTTGCGTGGCCGAAATGACATTTGTTTGTGTCATCAGCATAACAGTGAACATTTGGAAGATGATGCTTAATGACATCAAATAAACCAGACGAATAAATAATAAAAAGTAATGGTCCTAAACAAGATCCCTGTGGAACTCCACAATCAAGATCAAATAGTCGGACAGTGTTCCTTGCATCAGCACACGTTGACGTCTACCATTCAAATAGGACCGAACCAGTTCAATGCCAAACCAGTTACCCCAAAGTTTGTTTCCAGTCTCCGCAACAAAATCCCATGGTCAACCGTATCGAAAGCGGCACTAAAATCCAACAGTACCAACAGGGTAACATGCTGTGAGTTCATTTTTATGAGTATGTCATTCGTAATATTGACCGTTTCCGTTTCCGTGCTTTGATTCTTTCTTTAGGCTGACTGTTGAGGTGGATAGATAGAATTTAATGTCATAACCATAAATCTGATCATAAACCGCTCTTTCTGTCAGTTTGAATAAAAACTGAAGATTACTAATTGGCCGATGGTTCTTAAAGTTACTAATGTTCAAGTTGGCCTTTTTAAAAAGTGGAATTACAACAGCTTCCTTCTATTCATTTGGAAAAACTCCCGACTGAAGTAATTGATTAACAATTCTAGTCAATTATGGTAACCAAACATCCAAGCAATTAACAACCAAATTGAAAATTGGTAAAGTGGTTCCTATAAAAGTGGTAGTAGACAGGAGTTCACTAATTATAGACCTATTACTGTTTTACCTGTATTTTCTAAATTATTTGAAAAACTTGTGTTCAGTCGTATGGTTGCATTTATAAGTAAGTATGGCCTCTTGTCTCAATCTCAATATGGTTTTAGAGCTAATCGCTCCATGGAGCTGGCTATTCTTGATGTGTTTTAGTAAAATTATTGATGCTTTTGAGAACAAGCAGTTTTCTATTGGAATTTTCCTGGACTTTTCAAAGGCCTTCGATACTGTGAATCATGATATCCTTTTAAATAAATTAGAGCATTTTGGTGTCAGAGGGTTAGCCTTGGACTGGTTCAGTAGTTATGTACATGTATCTGATAGAAGGCAGTTTGTTTCCTACAATTCCCAACATTCTTTAGAGCAGTCCATCACTTGTGGAGTCCCTCAAGGCAGTGTGTTAGGTCCATTGTTATTTATTATTTATATCAATGATATATGTAGTTCTTCCGATCTCATGTCTTTTTGTCTATTTGCAGATGATACCAATTTAATTTATAATCACCATGATGTAGATACAGCCATTAAAAATGTTAATATTGAACTTGTCAAAATAAGTGGATGGCTTATTCCCAGGGAAAGGTACAAAAGCTTTGCTTCACCGTTTTCCTGCATGTTGACATCTTTTTATGCTTTCGATTATGTAATGTCTGATGAATACTCTGTAAATACATACATGTTTTCTCCTTTATGTGCATAAGAATTGTAACTGAGGATGTCAATGTTAAAATAAATGTTGAGTTGATTGATTGAAACTGTGTACATGTAGGCATGGGGTCCAGAAAGCAAGTTTTTTTAGAGGCATTTTGAATAAAAGCCCTTACATCATGCTGGGTAAGTGAGACAAAACGATCAAACTGCACATCAAGTTCATTAACCAAATTACATGTACATGCACCACCTGTCGAAATGATATATACCGGTAATTGATTATGAATACCTTTAATTTTCAGGACAAACAAATTGCCCATACTACTGTATTAGCCCATTCCTGGTTGACAGTGTTATCAGACAAAATATGCCTGTCGCAGGGTTTCAGAAGTTTATTGACTGAACTAAATAGTCTACGAAAATTACCACTATTATCACTGACTATGTTAGTATAAAATTCTTGACGCGCTTTATAATGTACATCATAAAAATGGTCCGATTTCTTAAGATCTTGAAACTGATCAAATCAGAGTCTTTACCAGAAAGTGGCCACTTCTTTTCAGTCTTACGACGTAACTGTTTGATGTGTTTAATGTGTTGGTTAAACTAGGGCACAAGTGGTCTTGAGCTGATAACTTTATTATCCACAGGAGCGTGGCGGTCAAGAACATTCAAAAGACTTTCATTATAGCAGTCAATAAGATCATCAAGGTTTTCTAGTGGATTTAAACAGACTTCTGACAGAGCCAAATTATCCTTAAAGGATTCGATGTCAATTGATTTTACTCGTCTAATTGAAACAGATTTAACAGGCAGCACAGGTTTTGACATTTTCAAGTTACAAACAACTGAAAAATGATCCGAAAATAAATATATATATTGGCAGTCACTCGCAGACGAGTTGGATATGGAGTTGGATATGGTTAAATCTGCGGATGTGTTTTTGGTACAGCGCACATGACCCGGCGGAACACAACAGACCGGACAGAACAACTGCCTGGTAGACCCTGCACTTGGTGGATGTCTTGACACCACGCTGTGACCACAGTCGCTTTTTCAAGCGACCAAAGGCTGAAGCTGCAGCAGATATGCGTGAGGTTACTTCATCGTCTGGCCTATTGTCCTTGGCTATTATACTGCCGAGACAGGTGAACCCATCCACTGTCTCAAGGGGTTCACCATAGACCAGAATAGCAGGTCGAGTGCCTGGCACACCCGGCACTGGTTGAAACAGAACTTGTGTCTTCCCGGCATTTATGGTTAGCCCGAAAGCAGACGATGCTGTAACAAATTTACCGACAAGGCTCTGCAGATCTTCCTCAGAGTGCGCTACTAATGCAGCATCATCAGCAAACAGTAATTCCTGTACTCGGATCTCATGTGTTTTTGTCTTGGCTTGAAGCCGCTTCAGGTTAAATAGGCTGCCATCCAAACGCGTCTTGATGTAAACCCCTTCAGCCGCATTTAAGGAGACAACCTCCAATACAGCCGAAAGGAAGATTGTGAATAAGGTAGGCGCCAGTACACATCCTTGCTTTACTCCATGGTTGATCACAAACGGAGTAGATGAGGTTCCAGAAACTGATACTTGGCCGGACATGCCGTCAGGGAACTTTCTAACCAGGTTGACTAACTCATCTGGGCAGCCATATCTGGAAAGGATTTGCCATAGTAGATGTCCAGGCACTGAGTCGAAAGCTTTGGAAAAGTCGATGAATGCAATGAAAAGTGGCATGTTTTGCTCCAGTGATTTCTCTTGAAGTTGTCTAAGGGTGAAGACCATATCGATGGTACTGCGCCCGGCTCGAAAGCCACACTGACTTTCAGGAAGAATGATGGCAGCTACCGTCTGCAGTTTCTTGAGGATCAATTTCCCAAGAATCTTTCCAGCAATTGAAAGTAGGGAAATACCTCTGTAGTTGCCACAATCTTGACGGTTGCCTTTTCGCTTATAGATTGTGATTATAAGGGCATCTTTAAAAGCAGAGGGTAGTTCTTCAGTCTCCCAGCAACGGAGAAACAAGTTATGAAGTGTCGACTGAAGGAGTGTGCCTCCATGCTTGTAGATCTCCGCTGGAAGGCTGTCCAGACCAGGAGCTTTCCCCCGTGGACAAGCTTCTCACTACATGTTGTACATCCCCAAGAGTAGGTGGGCTAGTGAGATTTGGATGTACTGCCCGTTGTGGAATCAGGTCGAGAAGGTCCTCTTGTGTTGGCATAGACCTATTCAGGAGAACCTCAAAATGTTCACGCCAACGAGTTAAAATTTTCTTGGTGTGGAGAGTGATTCCGTCAGCCGATAGAATGTGACAGAATGGTGATTTCCTAGGTCCAAATATGGTTTTCAAAGATCTATAGAAGCCTTTGGAGTCATGAGCATCAGCCATCTGTTGTAGTTCAGTTGCTTTGGAGTCCCACCAACTATCCTGCATATGACGAAGATGCCTCTGCAGAACAGCCCCGGCTTCCTGAAAGCGTTCGAGGTTGATGCGTGACGACGGATCAGAAAGATGTGTTGTAAGAGCAGCATGCTTGGTCGTGAGAAGGTCCTGGATCTGGGAGTCATCAAACCAATCAGCATGCTGTCGTGATGGGTAACCAAGTGCCTCTGATGATGCACTATATACAGTCTTCTGAATGCTGTCCCAATGGCTATCAATATTATCAGTATTGCTGATGTTTGTAGCCTGGCTAATGGCGTTTGTGATTGCAACCTGCAAATTGACACGACCCTTAGCTAGATCAAGTTTGGAGAGATTTAGCTGGCGCCTAGTTGCTGCAGCAGACTTATTTCGTGAAGTGTGGATATGAAGCCTTACTTGGGTACGAATGAGCAAATGGTCTGTGTTGCACTCAGCACCTCGCATTGCCAGAGTTTTGCAGACATCGCGCCGGTGTTAATTGGCAAATCCTGAAGTAAATCATCATAACGACGATTGATAAATAAGTCCAGTATGTGTCCCCGTTCATGCTTTGGCTGAGTAACGTGTTGTTGGAATCCCATTGATTCTAAAACTTCCTGCAAACGAAGAGCATCCCGGTCATCAAGAGTATCTATGTGTATGTTAAAATCACCAGTCACGACAACCGGATCCAATGAAAGCACAATATATTCCAAATACGTACTAAATTCATCAAAGAACAGACTGGTAGTCACAGGATGCTGATTGGAGTACGGTGGTCTATAAATAATGACCAGTCTCAGAGTACACGTACTACGTCCGCAGTCGATAATCCATTCTGACTGTTCGAAAGATGTGCATTCTGGTCTTAAAACCTCTGTAATGTTCATGTTCTGCTTGAGGAGAACAGCTGTGCCGCACCCAGTCCTTCCAGTACGAGGGTGATCCTTAAGATGAAAACCAGGTGGAGTAATTTCAGCTCTGTGTGCTGCATCGTCTACAGTAAACCATGTTTCCATTAGCGCGTTAATGTCGGCTCGACTTGTTGACACACAATCCAAAATCTGCATATTTACTCTTCACTGATCTTGTATTAAGAGTACAAAGTTTGAAACCAAAATCAGGAATAGCATGCCCTTGCATAGATGGCTGTTGAGGGTCACACGATATGTATCTCAAAGTTTAATTATTCGTTGTAAGAGCACGCTTCCACAGATGTACTTCACGGTCAAAGTGATTCACAATAACTGGAATCTTACGTCTACGCACGCCTGCACAATTACCTCTATACCGAAAAAAAGTTATTTAATTTGAGCAAGTGAAGTATACCAGAATCACATGAAAAATGTTTGTGATGCAAGCTGAGCAACTGAGATCGAGAATATTGACGTTTACCTGGTTGTGCATTGGACTTGCAGTCTATCAAGTCAGCATTCTGAACTTGTGCCGCACCGTTACGTGGACCTGGGTGTATTGAAATATCCATAGATATCTATTGTAGGATCGTGTCGAGCTGGTACAAATAGACATGTATGTGTACCCACGCTTACTACATGTACACGTAAAAACAGCTCTTCGTGTACGATGTTAGTGTGGGATACAAGATGGATGATAGCATGTCCGATGAAAGACATAATATAGTCGTAGTTCAGAACAAGACGGCGGGGTAGAATTTTTCAAACGGCCATCAGCCGAAACATCAGGAGAGCTAGCATACCAAAACTCCAAGTTCCAATGATAAGCCTCCTTGCACATGTAGCAGCTGTCAACATAGCGAATGCCTCACATCCAAAATGCAAGAAGACAGTGTATAGACCTTTTGAGACTCCTATTGCCCCAATTGTGTACGGTCTCCACAGGGTACCAAACTTATAAGCCTCCCCTCTCTTTATCAATGATAATTGGTTTTAGGTATGCGATTGGATGCCGACGCCCACACCATCATGGGCTTTACTGTAAACCAAGATGAATATTTTTAAAAAGTGGCCATATTGTCCAGTTACAGCTTGGACCACGGAATCACATGCTTAGAAAAATCACACGCCTAGAAAAATCAAGGGCGTACCCTTTTCCACACACCTGTGATTTTCAACTCAGGACTGCTTTGGGTAAAATTTGTATGGAATTGTTTTCTGGGTGTGAAAGGAGATCACAAAAATCCCTTTCTTTACCAAATACTACCGGTACATGTATGCCCAAAACGGTTGAGTAAACTCGACTGATTGGTAAGGTAAGGGTCAGGGTTTTCATTTAATCTTTGTATATACCGGTATATGCTTTGTGGTACTATACGTACTATTGAACATGTTGAAAGGAAATTAACCTTATTAAGGACACCCCAAATGTATAGATTAGTTGTACTGTACTGTATGTGTACAGTACATGTACCGATACATGTACGTGTAAGAAAATAGTCAGTATAGTTTTGTTCTTCATGTGGTTAACAAACCAGACTTTAGACCCGAGTTTTGTTTGTGTAGTTCATCAACAAACCCCGTCACAAGCACATCAAACATTTTGGCGAGTTTTGAAGACTCAACAGCTCGATTTTACTTCAACACGCCGCCTGTGTCTGTGTGCACAATGAAGTTTTGGTTTTTTTTGCAGGAAGGTATACGTAGTGGTACTGGCACTAATTTTTGCGAGCCTCGTGTTTTTCATGTACCAGCAAAATGGCGATCTTACCGACCGTGTGATAAAACCTCTGATGTACATGTACGGAACTTCCACTGGCAATGTTCGAGTGGAAGATCTGATGCGTTCAAATCAAACCAACATAACTTCGGGTCAACATCTACCAATAAACCCGAAGTACCACAAGCACTGGGATGTCAACTGCTCAGGAATATTTGCCGGGAATGAGACAGTCATCGCCAGCGTTGGCAAAGAAATACGACAGGAGCGACAGAAGGAATCCCTGATGCCTTCGGATAGCACTGTGGTGACGTGGACTGAAGACTGCGCGTTATACAAGAAACACAGAGGGTATCTTACACGACCTAACTCAAACGAAGAGGCAAGTTTTCCACTTGCTTATATCCTTGTCATTCACAAGGGATCAGCCCAAGTGGAGAGACTACTAAAGGCAATTTACCAGCCTCAGAACATCTACTGTCTTCACCCGGATTCCAAATCGCCCAGAGAGTTTTTGCAAGCAATGGCCAGTCTCGCAAAATGCTTTGACAATGTCTTTATAGCTTCGAAACTGGAAGACGTCGTGTACTCCGGGTTCACGCTGCTGTTGTCCAACATCAACTGCATGAAGGATCTGACTGGACGGCCAGCGTCTGGTTACCCGTGGCGGTATGTGATGAACCTATGCGGACAAGACTTCCCATTGAAGACCAACATGGAGATTGTCCGGCAGTTAAAGGCCTACAACGGCCACAATGGTATCGCATCCAATGTATCAAGCACGAAGAAGAGAAAAAGAACGCAGTTCAAATTCTTTGAGCGAAACGGAGCTGTCGTCAAAACTCAGCTCAAAAAGAGTCCTGCACCCCACGGATTAAAGGTTTACACCGGTTCGAATTACTACGCAATCACAAGGGACTTCGTTGAGCACATCTTAAGGGATCCAGTTTCCAGGGACTTGCTGCATTGGTCGAGGAATACACACATGCCAGAAGAGACCTACTGGGCTACTCTGCAACGAGCACCAGGCGTTCCTGGAGGTTTACCAAATACAACAGAACAAACCCGACCATTAAACATTCGTTATGTCAATTGGTACTCAAGTAGGTTGCATAAATGTCGTGGCCGCTACGTGCGTTTGCTATGCATCTTCACAATTGCAGATCTACAGTATGTCTATAAACAACCGCATCTGTTTGCCAATAAGTTCTACTATCAGGAGGACCCGGTGAGCTTGCAGTGCCTCGAGATGGCGCTAGACTTTAGAGCTCGTCACAATTAGAACAAAGTAACATAATGTACATGTACATGTACAGGTGTACGTATGTGAATTTTAATCGTAATTATTTTCAACTTACATCACAACTTGTAATTTCATTGGTACATCTAATTGTAATTTTATTTTTTACATAATAATTTGCTGGCTTGTGTTCATGTACATTGTATCTGTTCCATAGTACTTTTGTCCGTTATTTTTAAATGGTCATTTTTGAAACGATGGTTTTTTTTTTTATTTGGGTCATATATAGCAGTACATGTACATGTATTGTACAACCATAGAAAACAGTTATTGAGCTACCGTACATGTTTGATTACATTTTTATTACAAAAAGGTACAGTAATTTATCAAACCTTGACATTGTATTAGATAAAATATTTATTAAAAAGTTTAATAAATTGACTTGGAAGTTTCATAAATGTTTAGAAGTATTGTAGTGAGCAGTACATGTACATTGAACATACCTATTGTTCCTCCTCAAGTTCTCAAAACTCTTTACATTTCGTTAGTACTGCCTTATTTGTTTTAATGTATTGTTTTGCCAATAAAACAAAAACACATTGTTTGAATTATAACAAACAAACAAACAAAACTTCACAAAAGTTTTCTGATAAATTTCAGCAATTGAAATAGAAAAGTTATATTTGATTAGTTTGTGTTTACCTTATGGCTGACTCTCGGTGATTCCTATTATTAACTGTTTGCCTCGGGTTCTTAACCAAATTGGATTAACAACAAAAAATAAATTGAGAGAGATTATTTTTGACTGTCGTCTCTTAAACTCTTAAACTGAGCGCGCTCCACTTCTCGGGAACTCTTGTTGACACATCGGTCATTGAAGATTCGCCTGAGCTTTGCCCGAGCGTAATTGCTCGGTGTGAACGGTGTGATGACGATCAACATTGTTCCTTGGTGCGCGTGTGTTGTGCACCTCTCTGTATCATGCGCGAACAGAGAGGAAGTTTGTTTCAGATGCACTAAAGTTAATTACTCGTAGGTGCTGTGCTTCTGTATTGTATGTAGTAAATGCTCGTCAGTCAATCGCTCGTCACTTAGCGATGTGCGTCCTGGGTAATGTTCGTGCAGAGGGATCACTTAGAATTGCCACTGAAGCAGTCTATTGTGTTAAAGGGGTAAAGTGGGTTTCTAAGAAAATGGTAACAAAACTGTCTCGGCAATAGTATTACTGGGTGACATGGGTGAAAAGTTTGTAAAAGGACTCGTCTCTGGCCAATGTGTCCCGATGCTTTATGTTAACGAGTGACAGGTGGTTATTATTGTTCCAATAAATAGGAGGGAAAAGCCAACTGCTGCGTTAGAATTTGGTGTAATGAATAAGAAATAAGTGTGATGAATAAAAAAGGTTGCACTTGAAGTAGGCAACAAGATGGCACCCAATGGCCCGGCGGCTAAAAATTGCTATACCGAACACATACCAAACAAAATCTGTGAATCCTGTGATTTAAGTTTTAGTGGTGTTCCACCTTTATAGTGCACTGTTCATCTGACATTATACAATGTATGTACCAGGTACATGGAGGTATGTAGTCGAACGCCTTGATCAAGGCTAGTCAGTTATCATTTCTATCAGAAGTGATTTAGTCTCAAATCAAGTCACAAGTAATTCTTGTGCTGAGTAATAAACTCTGTCAAACGCATTATATTGGCATTGTTTATTCAGTGTTATTTGATACTCGACTCCTGAATTACTTGTGACTGAATATGATTGGACTTATAACAAAGTTTATCAAGGTTCAATAGTTCAAAATGAAAATAAGGTTTAATAGTTCAAAGGTTTATTGATCCGAAAGCCCACAAGGTTCGATAGTCCAAATCAGGACTATCAAACCTCACTGTCGATTCGGAGTATCAAATGTTATTGTTCAATTACCTTCGGATTATTTAATCTTATTCTATTTTCGGAATAATTAACCTTTCAGACTATCAAACCTTTGTACTATTGAACGTTCGGAATATCGAGCGACCCCCAAACTGTCTGCACACTATGCTAGTCTAAAGATGTACGCTTTATGTTGATATGGAAGCTAGGCTTTACTTGTGTCTGGCAAGATTTTAAAAGACTTGTGCAAGGACTTGCAGACTCGATTACAAAGGCGGACTAATTAACCTCATTCTAAAATCGAATTATCAAACCTTCTGACAAACGAACGAATTGCATCAAATGTTTGGATTAACGAGCTTTATTTTTAATTTTCGGACTAATGAATCCCCGCTTATAGGAAATGGGTGTATGGACTATCGAACCTTCGGACTATCGAGTGGACGCCGACAATTCGTGGACGCCGACAATTCATGGAGCCATCTGCAAAGTTGAACCCAGTTCAACTTTGCCGATTCTCTGCAAGGCAGTTTGCGTTGCCGGCGACACTTCGAAATGAAATGTTTCCACATGTCTGCATTGCAGTTTGGGTCCTGCTTGCATTACAATTTGTTGGACAATGACAAAGAAATGCTTTTGTCAAAGCTCGTTTGAATTGCTTGTGATTTAAACTTGGGACTGGAGGACTTTTGATGAACTTGCAGCTCCTGGATTTTTCTTAACCCTATAACTCTGCCAGAAGCAGCACAGTGCATCAGGGACAACAAAGTCTGGTGCACTTTGATGCATTCAGCAGTCAGCACCAGTGCATAAAAACAACAGTCTAAGACCATTTAGAGCTACATGTATTCCCCAATGAACAATGCCAGAGATAGATTCTGCTGTGCTGTACGTGTTGGGTAGCTGCAGACTCTGAAGCAATTTGACCTTGAGATTTTTTTATGGATCTTGCTGCTTGGGGCAGGGTTGTCACTTTGACAAATAATGCATTTTGCTGCATCTGGCAGGGTACATGGGTCTTTCCATAAATAAGGGGGCCAAAGCGTGACATGGTGTTATTTCTCAAAATGTAATTTACTTTCTATATTCTTTGCATGTTCGTATGGTGGGGATAGCTCATACGTTTAATGTATAACTTCAATTTCTCGAATCAGATTTTTTGTTTTCATATACGATCCAAAACTATCCATCACACTGTAATGGAGACACCGGTGTCTCAGTTACAGTGTGAAGTGTGAAACTTGTGACTTGTTTTGCCATAAATTAGTAGGTTTTCATTGAAAATTTAAATTTCAAAGGGTAATATGTAAACATCATTGGTATACTGTAATTCAGCTATTTTCAATGAAAACCTTCAAACGTTGGCCAAGCAGTAAAAGCCGACTGTTTTACGCGTAACCGTGACTACTTAACCGTGACACTGGTTTCTTTGTTACACCGTGACTCAAAAAGTCCTGTTTCTCTTATTATGCATCATAAATGTCTGAATCTATCATACATGTACATGTAGCATGTATTACTATGCACTTTGCTTGATTCAGACATTTATGATGCATAATAAGAGAGACAGGACTTTTTGAGTCACGGTGTAACAAAGACACCAGTGTCACGGTTACGCGTAAAACTGTCGGCCTTTACTGCTTGGCCAACGTTTGAAGGTTTTCATTGAAAATAGCTGAATTACAGTATACCAATGATGTTTACATATTACCCTTTAAAATTTAAATTTTCAATGAAAACCTACTAATTTATGGCAAAACAAGTCACAAGTTTCACACTTCACACTGTAACTGAGACATCGGTGTCTCCATTACAGTGTGATGGATAGTTTTGGATCGTATATGAAAACAAAAAATCTGATTCGAGAAATTGAAGTTATACATTAAACGTATGAGCTATCCCCACCATACGAACATGCAAAGAATATAGAAAGTAAATCACATTTTGAGAAATAACACCATGTCACGCTTTGGCCCCCTTATTTATGGAAAGACCCACATACATGTACATACATGTATCTAACCCAAATCATCGACCCATTCCCACCATGGGGACGTTGCAAAATGCCACATCCCGAACTGAACAAGATTTGTATAATTTGGTTCAATGTGTCAAGTGGGCCTGAACAAGTTAATGACACGTACGAGCCAAAGGTGGGGGTCATTAGCAATGTCCTGCAGGCCCCGCAATACCGGCCAACCACGTATTTCCATACCATTCGGTATTAAAAAAAAAAAGGTCAAAACAATATTTTTGTTCAACGGTTATACTTCATATTTTGTGAAAGGCCCCTCTAGCTACCTGTACGATTATAGTATATTCATCTTGTATCTTTGCTTACGTGATCAGTCTCACACCAACCTCGCTACCATGGCCATACATAAGAATACCACAAAGGTCGGTTTCTTTTCAAAAACAATTTTTTTTCGGGACACAGATACATGTACATTGTACCCTGAGGGCATGACACTGGCTATCAATATTAACTTTAATAGCAGCCTTGGAATGTGTCTGACCATTTTATGTGAAAGAAAATCGAGGTGTTAAGAAAACGTGTCAGTGCCCAATAAAAAACAGTCCCCAAATTTCCAAATTTAATTTCATGAATTTGTCAGGAATTGTTTGTTGGGATTCGAGCATACACACACATATGCATAAATTTGTGCAAAAAAAAATTGTGTGAAAAAAATGCATTACCATGATGATAGCTGGCCACGCTTAATTCACTGACCGAAGACTAATATAACAACTCCGCTTTCCCCCCTTTCCAAGCGTTACGACCATTTTATCTAGCCGCGACTTCTGTGACATTTCACCGGGTTCTCCGGGAATGGAGAGAGCGCTAGAGGGTCGAGGCTCTCCAGCTGCGTGTAATTGCCTCGTAAATTCCACGTGACGACTCGGCCTGTTTTCGTGCCGTGGAGATCTCCCGGATATTAGTAACGACAGATGAAACTTAATTACCCGGTGTTTATATTCTTCTCGACTGACCTACGATAGAATCCATTTCCTTCACTGGCCGTTTCCCATCTTTTTATATTTCATTTCTCTTTCTTTTTCTTTTTTTCTTCTCATAAAGCTTTGCTGGACAAATGTTTTGTCCGCATCTCAAAGAGAATTTTGCTTGAGGGTTTTTTCGCAGGACTCGTGTCATGGTTTAGATTTTAATCATGAAGCCACGAGGTGTTTTATTCTTGGAGGGTTCGGACAATTGATGTCGAGAAAGGAAGTCGGTTTGTATGTCTGAATTTTATGATGGGGGAGTGGTGTTCATTAGGGCATGGGGCACATGTATTATTATCGAGGAAAGTAAGAGCAATTAACCCATTTGCGCCGGGATTTATTTAATATCACCGAGCCGAGGCGCAGGATTTTTTTAAAACTCAAAACTCTTTCCGAGGCGGGTTCAGGCCGATTTTCTTGGGAAGCACACTTAGCATGCATTTCTGGCTTTGCTCGCTGCTCGTGACGTGTTTTGCATTTTATTTTTGTTTTAATTTTGATTTGTTCTCAGTGGTACAGTAAACTTTGGTGAATTCTTTTCCGAAGGGAATGCATAAATAGTTTGAAATATACAGTTGTAAACCGAATTTCGAGCTGAGCAACAATACAATCTTTTTTTCCACAATAAAGTCTACTAAAATGCATAACTTGCTCTGTAACTCTGTCCTGGCCTGCTAGACTCGGATAGGACACGTTATTTGGCAAATTCTACCAGAAGTACTGGTATCTGGTTTTTTTTATCATTTGAAGCAGCAAAAATGCACACAATTTAAAGAAAGGTCCTTGACAACTAAACCTCATGAAGTTGTTACCCCTGTGAATGCTGCATATTCTGAGATTGTAAGATTTTAATTTCAATTCAAAATTTACTGAGTGAAAATTTGAATTGTGACCGCAATCTGCGTTAAGGGCCGAGTTCTCATCTAGCAGATTGCAGCTACTGGTACAAGCATGTCACACACTGAACAGGCTAATAATAGTGCCCACATGTGCGCTGTGCATTGTTAGAACGCTTGAGCGAACTACATGTATTTGCAGAAATTTCCAAAAGTGCGTCTCCAAGACGCATCTTTGAAAATGGCATTCACGAGGAGTTTACCAAATCATCAATATATCTTTACAAAAAGTAAGCTTTTTTTTTGGGGGGGGGGGATTATAGCTGCAAAAGGTATAATCCACCTTTAAAAAACAAAGTATACCATTTGCAACTATTCATAAAGTATTTATTAGCAAACCAAATTATTGCTCAAAAGCTTAATTGATGTAAAGATATTAATTACTCTAAACTCCCTTTGTGAGCTCACACTCGAGGTGTGGGCTACAGATGAAGGTGTGAATAAACCAGCCATTCACACTGAAACAAGAAAATCTGATCTACAAGTATTTACAGTATGAATATAGAGTTGGAATGGGTAACTACATGTAGTCCACTGCAAGGCATTAACCATAACAGTCCATCTTCCAAAAGCAATATGATTATACACACACCCTAGAGAGTTAAGCCGTGTTCGCATTGGACTTATTTTGGGGAAGGTTTTACTGAGACGATGGTAAAATAAAAAATGGTCAAATGTAACCACTGTTCGCACTTGGACTTTCGACACGGGAAAATTTTACCGAGACCGTGGGAGAAGTAGCCGAGCTGTCATTATAATGACTCGAGAGGGCGCTTTGCGTGACCTTTCTGCATTGACCCCGAATGTGATAACGATGCGATTTGCATGCATCAGCGTGCGGCGCCCGCACGTAAACAATGCAAAGAGCGCATGCGCAGTGCCTTGTATAGCGTGACCTTGCATTGGATCGAGGCCTGTGGACGTTTTCCTGGGACGAAGTTACCAAGTCGCGCTGTTCGCACTGGACTTATCGTCTAGGGAAAAGGGACCAGGGACGTTTTCCTGGCCAGCAGTTGGCCGGTAGAAGTACCCACTGGACTCGGGAGAAGTACCTGAGAGGAAAACGTCCTAGGCTGTCCGCACTGGACTTAAAATGGGAGAAGGACCCATCGTCTAGGTACGTTTTATCATTTTAAGTCCAGTGCGAACAGGGCTTTAGAGTTAATAATGCCTCTACCCATTATGTGTAGACTAAAAGTGCCATAGCCAAAGCTGGGTTCGAACTCGCAAACCTGCAGAATTACCTGCAGACTACTAATTCAATGCTTAAGACCACCTGGCCACAACACTAAAATGGCAAACTTTGGAAAATAGAATGCAGAATAAGTAGACAATTATTACTAAACTGGTCACCTTGGGAATAACGACTGTCTGCAGGTGGGGCAGTTAATTTGTCACGCAATGTTGCGGCCATCGATAGAAGATGACTTGTCTCATTGATTTTGGGGGTTTTGTTTAGAGACGCGAAGTTGAGGAGAAATGTCATTCCAACTGATTACACTTTGTTATGATTTCCTTCTGCTAACACAATCAGATGACTTTGGCCTGTTTGACATAAATTGAAATATAATCTTATACAATAATATCAGGCCCTCTTAATTCATTTGAATTAAATAAAATAATGGTAGTAAAAGTTTGCTTTTGTGTCTGTAGTTCCTGTTTCAAAAAAAGAAAAATTTAAACTGGAAAATAAAATTAGCTGTTTTCATTTCCAATTGGGAACTGATTTTGTTTTCAATAGTTTATTCGTTCCCCCTTTTTCTCTTTTTTCCCCCACTTTTCGAATAGGTTTTGTACACGTTTTAATTCTGCAAGCCACTTTGACAATTGTTTTCTTTAATACGTTCCTTTTACATCTTTCCTCGTATTGGACTAAAAACGCATCTCCTGAAATGTACATACAAGTGATAGGACAATTACTTTCTGTTGTACCGGAAGTGCAATTAATAAAGATTATAATTTAAATTGTAACACACATGTACCGGTAGTTATAAAAACAATTGGAGAATAAATGAATTCAATCATTTTTATACTGTCCAACAGAAAATCAGAAAAATTTTGGGAAGAGCTGAGTTTGTCTTTTAAACTGTCATTTTGCCTCCGAAGAAGATTTTGTTAAGATAAAAATAAGATACAAATATTAGGCCCTCTTTATAATTTATTTGAGTTACATGTGCGAGTCAAAAAATAAGTGACTGAAGTTTTTAAAAAAATTTGCTTGCTCTAATGTATATTTAAATTTTAATGGGGATACATGTACAGTACATGTACATCTTATTGACATTTAACTGTGAAAATGTAACGTAAATTAGCATACTCCATTCCAAAGTTATGTATATTTCAATAAAAAAATCACAAAATGTTGCTTCCCACCACTGATCATTTACCATTCTACGAACTCATGAATACCCATTGAGTACAATACATACTGGACGTTTTCCCACCGCATATGAATGAACAAGAACTTGCAAAGGAAAACAAACAAAAATCGTCACTAATATTTCGAGGAAAAAGGAGTTTACATGTTCCTCATTAACAACACAACATCTGACAGTACAAATAAGGTATCAGTCTTAATTTCAAATATTAAACTCTCATTTGTATATGAATTCTCAATGCTCATTAGCTTCCAATTGCACTCCATGGACAGCTATAAAAATGGGTTCTTTTGTAAAACATGTAAAACTTCGGATCAATTCTTTTTGCTTCTTAAAATCAAGAGAACAAGCTCTGTAACCAGTTCGCGCCGGATGACGAATATAAACGCAAAGTTTTCCCCAGATTCAAAACAGATGACGCATAAACACACCACAAGCAAGGCCGAAAATGTCTGTCAGCAGCGAGGAAGGCCGGAAATGCGTCGGTGTGCTTCCCGGTACTGGCGGCCTGAACCTGCTTCAGATCGAGTTTCGTTAAAAATAATCCCTCGCATCGGCTCGGTAATGTTAAAATAATCCCGGCGTGAACTGGTTTAAGACATGCTTGATTGGTGTATCATATTTGATTGCTTTTTAAGAAAAACAATGTTAAATTCGGGTCACTTTAGTTTTAGCTTGCCCTGTATAACTGGGTCTGAAAATGTGATACATGTATCATATTTCAACCATGTGAATGAGGCCCCTGGGGTTTGCAAAAAAGTAAATTTGCGTGACTCTTTTGCCGTGATGCGGTTCAAGCACCTCAAACGATATTTCTTAAGCTGGATGCTGATTACCTTAACAACCTTCCAGACACGACACCTGATCACTAAATCTCCACTGTGAATTATTCAGTTCAAGACCTCACTTTCATCCAAGAGTTTTTCTGAATTAACATAACTTGAGTTCTTTTCATTTTCAAAACATGTATACGATTTCAAGACAGCTGCACTCAAATCTAAATTTGTAAACAAAACAACCCCCTCCCCACCCACCCCCCTCCCCACCTTCTATTATTAAAGCTAAGGTTTTGTCCATAATATGTTCTTGTCTTTCACTTGCTTCACGGACACATCATTTGGAAATGAGGTTCATTTTGTGTCAAGTCAACACAACTTTTATCCTGACTCTCATGATATCGGCAGACAATTTCTAGACAATTTAAGGAGACCACAATACAAAAAATGAAGGAAAATTTTTAAGGCGATGAGGGGAATAATTAATGCTCATGAATGGTGATTTGTTTTGGCAAGGTACATGTACATGTACCGGTACACCCCCATGTACATGTACATGTATGCACCCCTATAGTATATAAAATATGTGATACATGTAGCATTGCAGCGGTGACAGCTTTTTGAATGTTATCACTGTTTTTTTGTTAAATGGTCGCCTACTGTATTGGCTTGTTACTACACATAATTAATCTGGCAACAAGCATATTGGCGGCCATTTTGATAAAAATAAATTAAATATTCATTTGTCAACTCTATAGTGTGCACCCCTTGCAATAAAACCGATACAATCCTTTGATAGCAGTGGCCTAATTAATAGATTGCTTGGCTAAAACCTTAAAGACCATTAATTTCCCATCTTTTTTCACTGCAGAGGTCAGACTACCTCCACCGTGAGCTCAGCAAGGCGGCCCAGGCCTTCAGCAACATCCGCCTGACACCCTGGCGGTTGGCTACCATCTGGGGCGGGGCCAGTCTCTTGCAGGTCTACCTACGCTGTATGGAGGACCTGCTTAACATGGAAGAGTGGGAGTGGGATTTCTTCATCAATCTGAGCGAGTCTGACATGCCCATCAAGTATGCACGGGACACTTAGTTTTAATGATATAACTGGCATACAGATCAATGTCATTTGGGACCTGCTCCAACGAAACCTAGACATAAAGTTGACAATTTGTTTGTTTTTTAGATTTAGCTTTTTCAAATTCTCTAGGTTCTCAGCTTAAAAATGATATATCATTTGCATACATGTATGTACCTCCACCCTCTCTCCCCTGGGGGAAGGATTTAGTGATACAACTCTGACAAACTACATTTTGTAATTATGAGATAAACAGCTTTGAAGTTCATAAAAGCATATTATTTCTATACACAGTTGTTTTCACAAAAAACACACTTCTGGGTAATGATTTACTGTATGTTAAAATTTAGGAAGATTGTAGATTAATATTTCGTGATTCAGAAAAACCCAAAACCTCAAAATGGTAAATCCCCTCCAAAATGACTTCACAGGTACCGTAATTTCCTGCGGTAAAGCCGCGGCTTATCTGACTTTCTAGACCACAAAAACATCGCCGCGCCTTATCTTTCGGTGCGCCTTATATGATGTCGCTTGATTTCAAAGTGACGGTCTTTGTGTGAAGAATTCTTTGAACGCCGTAATCTTACTCAATAATGCGGTCAACCAATTAGCTCAACTCTTCGGACATTGTGACCGTGTTTCCATTCTAACAATGCCGTGATGTGTTGATCCCCTATGAATGTGCTTACCCTCCAACAATGCCACGATGTGTTGATTCCCCTCCCCCCCACGACCGTGCTTTTATTCCAACAATGCCGCAATGTGTCGACCCCCTTTTTCTTTCTGGCCGTTTTCTTTCATTCCGAAAATGCTGCAACAGAATTACTTAAACGTTTGGAATTCGCATTCACCCAACCTCTATTGTGTGAACGTTGAGGGTGTTTTATTATATCTTCATTTTAGATGTTTGTTTGAGAAAGTATTATAAGAATTTAACGTAATATTATCTTATTATTCAGGGTGACTGAGTGATGAGCCGACCAAGTTTCTTGAAAAGACCAACATCAAAGCCCTCAGCACCGCTCACTACTTCCCCAGTGACAAAATCGTTATCCAACCCTGAAGTCCAGTTAAAAAAATCTTCATTACCATTGGGTGTTGACGTTCTCTCAACACAAACTGCTTCTCAATAAATGTTGTAAATAAGTTTAATGATCTTCAAAACAAAACTAACACTAAGTGTAGTGATGTATTAAACAAATATCTTATGAACGTGATTAACAAATTATAGGTTTGAAATAAAGGAAAATAACTTTATTTAAAAACAAATCCCCTCTAAAAATCCCTTCCATATATTAAGTCAACTCTATGTTGTCTGATTACGTTGTCTGGAAAGAAACTATAATCACTGACTGACTGAACTTACCGGTACTACCGGTACTGAATTAATTTATAATCCCACGGACCAAAACATTAAACGTGGTTTTGAAATCCGATATCTGTGGGAGAGGCACGTGTATCGGCTTCCATTGTATAAACTCTGCGGTCAGGAACATCTGGTGTTTGCGATTGTTGATACATTTCGTGTCGGCTCACTCAATGGTTTTAGTTCATTGAACCTTATTTCTTTTTGAAAAAGACGCACCATTGCAGGGTCAGAAACCGCAATCACGCACAGCTAGCTTTGGCTCGATGGATAATTAAAGGTACTTTGGATTTTTTCTTCATGGGACCAGCCCATGGGGTTACGGTTTAATTCATGCTTGGAATAGTGGGATCGTTCTAAGGCAACAAAATGACCCCAATCATGCACAGCGTTGGCTCGATGGATAAAGGTACTTTGGGTTTTTTCTTCATGGGACCAGCCCATGGGGTTACGGTTTAATTCATGCTTGGAATAATGGGATCGTTCTAAGGCAACAAAATGACCCCTTTCTGGCGATGTACCTACACCGGGTGGCGCCTGGTGTTCTTTTGGGTGCGTTCAAGCATGCGCCTTATTCGGCAGTGCGCCTTATCTGTTGGCGTTTGAATTTGTTTGGGTGATTTTAGGGACCTGCGCCTTAACCGCCGTGCGGCTTTACCGCAGGAAATTACGGTACATTCTAATAAAACCTATTGTGCGACTTTGTCCGGGTTTCGTTAGAACAGGTCACATTTGATTGGTGAAACTCACATCACGTGACATTCATTATTACTCCCATTCACGCCGCAGCTCAAAAAGATTTATTCGCCCATGGTGAATGGGATTTACTATTCAATAGTTAAAATCATCCTTGTTCCCACTGCTGTTGAACAGTCGGCCCTCACTCCAAAACCTGGCGAAGAAAGTTGTGACCCGATTTGTGCTGAGAATCATGGCAGCCGGCGACGTCAACAGATGAGCCAACGTTTGTGGATCTGTATGTCAGTTATATAAAACAGATATTGAGTGGGTTTATTTATAAATTGTGAAATGGGAGGAATATTATCTGGACGTAGCCCGCCTCGCCTCCTAAAATTAAAAAGTCTAGATTCTAACTCACGGTAATAATTCTCTCATTCCACTCTGAGCCACTAAATATTTGTATACTCTCCTATGGTTTGACAGAACAAAATATGCTCCTATTTGGAATACAATTCTGCACAGCTTTAATGTACAGTTGGTACCTGTAAATGACTCGCGGGGTGGACTACAGTGGACAGGAATTTCTCCAGGTACCGGTAGATGCTGTACACACTATGCGTAAAACAACACATCCTCATCACTACAGTTCATTGACTGCACAATTATTCTCAGGGAACAGTGAAGCACAGTTGTTGGACAGCACAAACTGTAATCTGATTATCCCTCTGAGGGGTACTTTTATAGTGCATGCACAAAAAGACACAGTGTACATGTATCTTTGTGCTGCTGACCAACTGACCTAAAAAGTGACTTCTGCATAATTATGCATAGAAGGGTTAAAGTTGCAATCCCTGCACATGATTTCATAATACTCACTGTAACTTACATGTAAAATAGGGCAGGCCGTTCTTCTCTACCTTAAAATTATTTGACGGCCCCTAATAACGTGGCGTGGCTCCTAACGAGGCGCACTTGGATTTGCTCACCTCAAAATTCACAGTGAGTGAAATTGCATCAAGCTCTGACACTCTTGTTTATACATCTTAAGTTTACCTACCCATTACAAAGAAAACATAGGGAAGTGTTGAACTGTGCCATGTTAGGGGACTCTCCACTGTATTTTCATGTGGCACACAATTTGCTAAAGTGATGCCATATTTTTGGAACTAAGAATGATTCTAAAGAAAAATTTAATTACCGGTAGTATAGGAAAGTGCCACCATTAGGTATGCATTGACGTACTGGTAGTAATGAGAAAACTAAAAGTATTTGAATTTTCAAAGGATAATAGATGTTTGTACAAAAAAGAAGATATTTACAGATGATTTATATAAGCACCTCACAGTTGTTTCATAAGAAGCAATTTGCGTCAGAAGATGTACACATTCAATATTAGACTGTTTGCCCTTAACCAAGTGTTATCCCGAAGGATTCTTTCAGAACAAAATTAATGAATCAAATAAGCGGACCTAATATTTCGATCTTAACAAGATCTACCTCGGAGACAAAATGGCTGTGTACATGAAACAGACGTACATGTACGGTATGTACCTTTTACATACCGGTATGTTTGTTTCATGTACACCGCCATTTTACAAACATGATGCACAACATGGTTGGCAGAAGAAACACAGAAGAGAAATATCAGAGTAGAGTGGAACAACCAACAAAAGGAGGATTAAGGCCAAGGGAATAAAAGATGAGGTCAGATACTGGGTATTCAAAGACAGACCAAAGGGGTAAAGGGGTGCAAACCTGGCTTGGGAACCGAAACGGAAGGGGTAAAACCACAAGGAAAGGGTCCAGGGTTAAGATCAAAGGAAAGAACTATTAGGAAGTATGATATAAATATAATTCAAAATATAATTTAAGTTGGTGATTTAACCAAAAAAATGAAAGAATCCCTCGGAACATCAGTCAGTATACAGTATCAATACACGTTAGGTAAGGGATACTTTTTTAATGTTGAACCGACACTAGGAATGAGCATAATGTGATTTCCCATTCAAAGCGGACACGGCCAGTAGCAGGATGTGATTTCAACAAAAGATTTCTAAAATCACATCCAAATGCTCCAAATTCACATCCTGGTTTAAGTGGATGCAAATCCAGTGGATGTGAATTTTGAATCCTAACGACTTAACCCAGGATGTGAATTTAGACTAAGGATGTGAATTTGGAGCATTTGGATGTGATTTTTGAAATCTTTTGCTGAAATCACATCTTGCTAAAGACCGTGTCTGCTTTGAATGCAAAATCACACCATACATGTACCTATTCCTAGTGTAATTGTTGTTTCAACCCAAATAATTCCTGGGTTCTTTCTGTTTTGTGTCTCTCGTTACAGAACCAACGAGTACTTGGTGAACTTCCTTAGTCGCTACCGCAAATACAACTTCTTGAAGGCGCACGGGAACGACGATGAAAGGTGGGTGTTGCGCCCCGAAAGGTCAAAGGTCCCCATCTGGGGTCTGCTCAGAAGCTCAATGAAAATTTTGTCGAAAATCAAAACTCTCTAAGGCTTTTAATTCTTCAAAATAATTCCAGTCCCAAGCATTGCCCTGGCTACACAGATGGATGCACACGTAAATGCTAATTTGTGTTCCTATTAAAATTGTGATGGCAATTACTATACGTACGGTACTTCATATTCATGATTGAGAGCCACATTTTAACTGTTCCATTCACCATCATGTGCCAGACGCTATTTTTGCTGTTTTCCGAACGCGCACTAGAGTTTTCACACACCAGGGTACATGTAAATTACGCATGCGTACCGGTACAGTATGTAGTAGACAAGTGCACCATGGCTCGTCTACTATGCATGCGCTTTACGATGCAATCGTGGAACTAGCACACGGGTGTAGTAGACATGCGCGAATTCCCCCCCAAGCTACACATGAAAAGATGGCAGCGTTTTCCCGAGCTAAATTGTAATGAATTGGATATGTATGAGGTATAGTAAAACAACTAATAACATGGTTTATTTCGGGTGGGTACAATGTACTGTAGTTGATATTGGCTTCCCTCGATATTGGTTTACAAACTATTGTTGACAAACTAGTTTCCTCGGCCTAGTTTGTCAACTACCAATACCTCGGGAAGCTAATATCGACTACCCACCCTTAAACCGTGTTATTTGTATACTCTCGGGGATAAGGCATAGTACAGGTACATGTACATAACATGGTTTATTTTGTACATGTATATCATATCAGCCAGGTAAAAAGTTGACAAACTTCCCAAACGTTGGGAAGCTAACGCTTATATCAACGACCCACCCTCAAACCATGTTTATTTCTTTAATATTGCATGATTGGATGTGAATATGGTGCATGTTGCATGATTTGATAATTTGAATACATTTTCTACAACATTTGGGAAAAATTGGCATGTTCTACGTTGTCCAGGTCATCAGAAGTCCAGACACATGTAAATCACAGGACAAAGACTGGTACAATTCTGGTTTCAGGTGGGAATTAACAATATTTACCTTTTACAACTATCCAAAAAGTAACCAACCAAATTATTGTTCAAAGCTAACTTTACTTGATGTAAACTTATGACTCTGATGAACTCCCTGTAAAATTATTCCTTCTGGCATGATGTCATTTTGAAAAAATAATGAAAAAAATCCCAAGATGCATTCTAGAAATGCATTTTTTGGAAATGTCCATCAGCAATGCGTATAAAATCGAAATCTTTGAACATTTTCTCTAAGATTTTTATGTAGAATTCACAGAGCTAAAACATTGTCAGGTTTGTTGTCAATTAAGCACCATTCTTTAAATGTTGAGAACTTTTACTGCTTCAAACGATAACAATGCACAACTGGCAAATGTTATTACGAATGCCTTCGTCAAAATCATAGCCGAATCATAGCCGTGATGGCTAAGGAGTTGAATTAGTTTTTATGTTGAAGGTGAAGTAAGAACTGCTCTGAAATATCTCGTTTGTGATTGAAAAAAGAATAAGATACTTTCCATGAAAAGAAATTGCTGAGCTTACCGCTGGATGTTGAATTGATTTAACGAAAACATCCACATACATGTGCAGTAGCCTACCGTACAAAAAAAACACCCGTGATTTTCCGGGCAACGTGCTCGTGCACGCCTAGTGGCACAGACTGTGTCGGGCGGTGCACTACAGGGCGAACAGAAAAACAAAATAGGGGGCCTATGTGGTTTTGACCTAAAATAAACAAAACAATGAAATGTGAGGTATATGTGGTGTACCGCATGACAGTCTCTGCCACGGGGCGTGTACGAGCATGCCTCCTAAGTGATCGCATGTTGTCTTGAAAGACAACATGTATTGTACCGGTAGTTCATACTTCTGCATTCTGACAAAGCATGAGTCTATACAGGATGATGGATATACTTTTGTTTTATAATTTTAAACGAACTATTTTAAAAAACAATTCTGCTTTAACAAAATTATTATTTTTGCTCTTCCTGCTTTCTAGTCATACCGCCAGGAAGCTGATGAAATTTAGCTGGAAATAGAAAGTTGTTGTGATTAGATAATAATAAAAAGAACACATTTTTAGACTTGAAGAACAATATTTATATTTAGTTGCCAAAATAAACAGGATACATGTGAAAATATTTTTTTATAGGGGAAAAAACTGGACAGTAAACTTTGTTTTTTGCAGTGTTTTGGGGGAATTTCCCTGCGCATTTCCTAACATAATTGATATTTTTTCCCAGCATGGCGGTACGTTACGTTGAGTTTCCTGCTTAATTTACTGTTAACAATTTGGACTTAAAGGGATCACAAGACAAATTTGTATTTACAATGTATTTTTGTGAAACTTTCTTCTTCTTTTTAAATGTGTGAAAACTATTTGACATTCCATTTGGTTTATTTAGGTGAAAAAATCCTTGTTTTTGGAGGACAATTGAGGGTGCCAGTGCCGTGATGTCGTTTTAGGAAGGCACTGTTAAGTGTGCGAATTAAGTTCTGTTAAATTAAGCCCAACACTTTGCTCACTGGAAACATTTTCTTAAAAGAAAACTTTGCTCGTTGGCTTATACATGTATGTGTATACCGTCTTTTACTGAAAACAGCAAGTCATTGAATAAAGAAAATTATGACTGCAAATTCTGACAACTTTCGGTTTTGAAATGACTGTAACATTAAGGTATCTGCCTGAAATGACATCACATTTTTTGCTCACGTATACAAATATTAGCATAAAACCAAAAAGGCAACAAAATACCCTTGAAACTGACAAAAAAAGATAAGATGAAATATACAACATTTGCAAACATAACAACCAAATTAATATGAAATATCCTAATGGATTGTTGGTGAATGTCATTCTAAAGCATCATGTAAAATGATGGCACCTGGTGTTCTGTCATTTTCAGGAAAAGTGGTTTTCAACCAGCATATCAACTATCGATACCCCCAATTTACCATAATTAGTTAGGCCGCATTTTGTTAGCAATCGATATGAATTGGCATAAGCCGGCTAGACTGGTTCTCGGACCGTACATTTCCCTGACATATATAAATACAAATGTAGCTCTGTTTCATCTCAAGTGAGCCCAGGGAACCAGACTACAAAAATGTAATTGTTTTGGTGGTTTTTCCAGCATCAACAGGTTTTAACACAAACCTTCAAACAAGTCAGTGTAACAATATTTGCTACACAATTACTAACCCCCAAATATATCTATTTTTGCAAATGTTGCCTCTTTACACAAAATCTGTGGCATGGACCCTATAATAATTTTGAAAGAATTAATATTAATATTTGCATTAATATTAATATTTGCATTAATTTTAAACAAAACTATTCTGATTTGGACAGGAAAGACAAAAAAGGAAAACGAAAACCTGGGTAAGAGTAAATGTGTGGTCTTTTTAGGGGGAAATAATCAATTTTAAAAGTTTGGGGAAATGGAAAGTTTTAACATTTACAATGTATATTTTATCGTTTCAATGACTCATCACATTTCTGGTGACTTCTTATCTTTTCAAACTCATTTTAATTTATTTTCGAATACTACATTTAGCTGTTTCACCTTCCTTTCCTGATCATATTGGAAAAATATTACTAACAATTAACCCTCATTTAGGCTTATACTTAAAATAATTTGATGTTTTTTTTCCCTTCAAAAAGGAGATTACTTACATTGAGTCATTGTTGTTCTAATTTCTACTTCCCACTTCATGTTTTGCTGTGTTTACAAAACTGACTCGGTTAATTATTGCATGTGTAAGTATACACTGACACTGCCCGTTTTGTTTCTTGCATGCCTGAGGGGAAATCGGAACTATTTTAATTTTCTTGTAAATGTCCCTGCTTTAACCCTAACAATCCCCATCCAGCCAAACTCCAACACCAAGGGTAAATTTTACGAAGCTGCTCAGCACACAATTTTTTTTAGCACAAAATAATCTTGCTCAGTAAAATCAGGTTACCAATCAAAACTTTATGTGGTTTTCATGTTAAGCAAAAACCAGCTGATAAAGCAAACCACAAGTACACCGCCTGTCTTAGCCAAGGAAGATTTTTCATGCTGAGCAATTTTATTTGCTTATAGCAGCACAATAAAATTGGCCCTACAGTCTTTGTTGGAATCTGTTAGGACGGGTACTGGACCCCTAAGCTGGTTGTCTTTTACACTAAGTCCGGTTAGGCATACTGTACCTCCAGAATCAAAGTCCAAGGGATATATTTTCAAGGAAGTGTATATTGTTCCTAGTACGGTATATTACTTTATATACGGTTATTCATTTCACCTTTCAACTAACTTTTTTGGCACAAACTAACCTGGTGTGCTTTTTTGATTCATTGTCTGTTTTAATACTACATGTAACATATTTTACATCAATTTCTGTTTTATATGTTTCATACTATTTTGGGGTTAAGCTATTCTCAAAAGTCACAGAAAGTTAAACGAAAACTAGTTTTATGGTAACCCTTATTTGCCCATGAGTGTGCAAAAGCACTTGTCTCTCACCAATGTGGCCCGGGTTTGATTCCCTGCTCGGACCATTATATAAGTAAAGTTAGTCGTTGATTCTCTCCTGTGCCACAAGGGTTTTTCCTCTGAGTCCTCTGGTTTTCCCTCCTCCGGTTTGTCCATCTCCTCAAAAGATGAAGATGTACATGTAGTTTATAGTTGAGGATGGAGCATGTGCTGCGAGTACAGAACATCCCAAATGAGGATATTGTACATTGTATAGCGCCTTGATGAGCACCAATATCGGTAGAGATGCATGCACTTTATTATGATGCTGTGAATGTGGGCGATATCAACAAAAACAGTATTCCTGAAAACAAACAAAAATCCTACTTTTATTCTGATTTTGTCCTTCGAGTTTTATACTTGTGTCTCTTTTTCTCAGGAAATTGTAATTCCACTATTGCCCTACTTCACGAAAGCTAGCTTTACACATGTGTATAAAAGCTACCGGTAGCTTTATATAAAAGCTGTAGCTTCATGAAAGCTGTAGCTTTTTTCATGAAAGCCTCCTTGTTTACATCAAATGTTTCACCGTGTTTAATTTTTGGGGTAGTACGAACAATCTGTCGGTATGGTATGCTGTGCTTATAACATTTTGTCGGTGAAGGGATACTTGCGACATTTGAGAGTTTTCATGCGATGCTGAATTTTGTAACATTGTTCGTTCTTCGTTAGGTTTATAAAGAAGCAAGGCCTGGATAAGGTGTTTTACGAGTGCGATACCCACATGTGGAGGCTAGGGGACCGCAAGTTGCCTACTGGTATCACGCTGGATGGGGGTTCAGATTGGATCACCATCAACCGTCAGTTTGCGGAGTACCTGATCATGTCCAAGAACGAGCTCCTGACGGGACTGAAGCAAATGTACAAGTACACGCTGCTGCCTGCCGAGGTAGGTAGCGGTTAGTAAGTGTTAGTAACGTAGTGGGTATAGGTTTAGCTGTGAGCATTTCACGCAGTGTGCCTGCAAACAACACGGTTATAGACCAGCTCTCCCAGTCTTACTATCGTCTTTACAAACCTACAACAGACCTTTATAAGGAGCCAATCAGCGATTGCAAAATGTCAGTTGGCGAGCACGCACAAAATCTCTTTGTAAAGCAGTGCTACATGTAATTAGATAATTGTATGCAAATTAATCATTAGAAATGTGTTCAACTTTAGTGAATTTGCAGTGCAAAAGATTGCCCCGACGTCACATATTTGCATTCGCACTAAGTATGAACTGTCCCTCATTCAATGAAGGAGTTGATTCGAGTCGGTGTATAGTCGAGTCAATTCGAGTAACAAATATTTGAACACTAAAAATAACAAGTTGGAAAGGAATTGCCTGAAGCAAACAATAAAGCCACGAATTAGAAAATGTGTTTCTGATCCAGTGTACATTATTATTACCCCTGGTCATTGTGCCAATTAAACATTCTAAATGTACCTGTATCATCTCTGCTCACTGGGGAGTATACAGCTCGATGCAGCCATTTCAGTGCAAGGCAGCTAAATCAATCAAAATAACCATCTGTGCCCTCACAGGTACCAATTTACTCCTGGGTGGAGAGAAGAAGTGAGTGGCACAGTGCGTTGCCCAAGGGCACATGCACCATAGTCCCAGGCAGGACTCAAACCCACAACCTGCAGCTTTACCCACAGACGACAAATTCAATTCTCCAGACCACGAGGCCACGGCACTCCACAATAATGTAACGTTTGTGCCGGTTGGCCGATAGAGGGCACTAGAGCGATTCCATGGTGTAATCCCCTGACGGTACGCCAGGGAAACCCGTTCTGGATAGCGCATACGCCGAACCGGTTTAGACAAGTTCCAGGGCCGCGCGATAGCGGTAAGCGTCATGTCAGTGTTTGTGACCAGAGAAGGAGTGCATTAAAACGACCTTAGCATCACCGAAACCACAAAATACTTGTGTCAGTTTCCTTCCTGTGTGTGTGTCGACCCCAGACAACGCGCTTCGTTACATTGGTGGCAGCGGTTGGCATGCAGGAGGACTAAGGAAACCAGGTGAAGTTGTTTCATGTTTTCACGAAACCATGATGGTGTGGCGGCCGACTCGCCCTGCGGCGGGGAGGCGAGCTGGAGTGCGAGCCCGGGGAGCGGGGCCCAGGAGCCGGTGCATTCCGTACATCACGCTGGCGGAGTTAGAGGCCTTCTTTAGGGATGTTTTGGGGAACTCTAGGGAGATTATGGGGACCTGGGAGTCTGGATGTTTCCTAGGGGAGGAGTTAGAGAAGGATAGCGGGGAATTTCGGGACATGCGCCAATGGCTGGGGGCTTCAGTGCGTCCACTCTGATTTGGAGAGAGGGCGCCCTTCCCCATATTTGTCCGGGTCCGCTACCAGGTTTGTGTCGGGGGGCCGCCCCATGCTGTAGACGGCGGCGCAGCAGACGTCTCGCTCCACACGGGGCGATTCCGAGCTGTGCCCGTGAATGCAGTGGGGGGCGGGGCCTCGTCCAGACATTCTCTGGATCTTCTGCAGGAATTAAACCGAGTCCGGGGGGGGGGGCCCGGCCCATGCTGTGAACGGCGGCGCGGCAGACGTTTCGTTCCACTCGGAACGATTCCGAGCCGGGTCCGTCGGCGCAGCGGGGGCGGGGCCTCGCCAGGACGCCCACGCTCTCTAAGCCAGTCGTTAGCCGCAGGGACCAGTTGCAGTCAGAGGAAACCAGTCACGGTCACAGTCAAATCAGTCACAAGAACCAGTCGTAGTCGCAAGAGGCAGTTACAGTCGCGGCCACAGGAGCCAGACGCAGTCGCAGGCACCGGTCGCAGGAGCCAGTCACAGGAGCCAGACACAGTCGCAGTCAAGTCTTAACAGCTGGGGGTGTGCCGGAGCTGGGGGTGTGCCAGAGCTAGGGGTCGTCTGGCGGACCACGCGTGCGCCTTGGAGTTGGACCACGCATGCGCCTTGGAGTCGGACCACGCATGCGCCTCGGAGTTGGACCACGCATGCGCACAGAGTCGGACTGCGCATGCGCGACGGAGTCGGACCACGCACGCGCCTCGGGGAGACGGCCCAGGCGTGGAGAGACATTCCACCGGAATTCTGGGAGCAGCTTCAGGCCACCTCCCACCTACTAGGCGGGAACTTTTGAACTTTTCATTTTTTTGTAATGTAAATTGTTGTGTAATTGTTGGCGTTGTGCGCTTTCCGGTGCGGGTCTTCCAGGTGTGCGGCGGCAGAGCCCACCGTCTTGTTTGGGGGCAAACAAGGTCTTCGTGGGGGGGCTGTGTAACATTTGTGCCGGTTGGCCGATAGAGGGCACTAGAGCGATTCCATGGTGTAATCCCCTGACGGTACGCCAGGGAAACCCATTCTGGATAGCGCATACGCCGAACCGGTTTAGACAAGTTCCATTAGCGTCATGTCAGTGTTTGTGACCAGAGAAGGAGTGCATTAAAACGACCTTAGAATCACCGAAACCACAGAATACTTGTGTCAGTTTCCTTCCTGTGTGTGTGTCGACCCCAGACAACGCGTTTCGTTACAATAATTAGGGTCAATTAATAATTAAGGATGGAATTTTATTTGCATTCCAGTGCATAGAAATATTCACTTTTCTTTTTATTCACCTGTATGTTCAATCGATATATTATAAAAGAAAACAAATTCTCCTAATAATTTTCTACATTTTTTCTATGTCTTTGTTGTTGACAGTCCTTCTTTCACACAGTCTTGGAGAACAGCGAGTTGTGCAAGACTTTTGTGGACAACAACCTGCGCGTGACCAACTGGAAACGTAAGCTGGGATGCCAGTGCCAGTACAAGCACATTGTGGACTGGTGCGGTTGTTCCCCCAACGACTTCAAACCAGAAGACATGTATAAAACAAAGGTTTGTTCATTTCGGGAAATTGCTTTGAGGCTAACATTACATAGTATATTTTGGTTTGTAAGTCGGACTTTCAAGTTTTCCTACACTTCTTATTTTTTCCACCTTGCTCGTCCGAGCATCAGACATTATTTATAATAATAATAATAATAATAATAAAATGCCCAAATGGGTACTTTGGGAGACAATCCCATAGAGTCGTGCAGAAAATGGATAGTGCCCTTTTTTACCCTAACCCTTTTTTCTATGATCTTCGAGATTTATGCTATTTAGACCCAAATCTGTCTTCTCCGAGCAAAAATAACTCCCAAATATCGTTTTGTAGCTAGACACTTAGGGAGACATTGAAATGTCTCCCTAAGTGCCACTGTCTCCCAAGTGAATCAAAACTATCGCTAATTTGTCTCCCAAAGTGCCCATTAAGTAAAATAATGCTTACATAAATTTATATAGCAATTCCATTGCATCAACAATCTGAAAGGGCTTAAATAGATAAATATAAATAAATTATTACCCCGTTCATCAGGTCCTGGACCTTGCGACGGCCGTTTATAGGCGCTCAATCGACCCCGACCCTCACAGGTACCCATTTATACTCCTGGGTGGAGAGAGGCAATTGTAATGAAGTTTTTTCCCCAAAGGGCACAAACACCATGTTTCTGGCAGGGTTCGAACCCACGCACCATTGGACACCACGCCGAATTGGCGTTAACGTAACATAGTTTTAGTGATTTTATTCCAATTTACCTTTGACCTGGACTACTTCATTAAGATACATACTGAGCTGGCATATTTTGTACACCCGCTTCAACATTTTTTTGTGGTTAACTACCAGTTCGCACCAGAGGACGTACACGTCCAGTTTTCCCCAGATTCAAAACGGATGACGCATAAACACGTCAAGAGCAAGGCCGAAATGTCTGTTAGCAGCAAGAAATGTGTGGGTGTTCTTCCCGGTACCATTGGCCTGAACCTGCTTTGGATCGAGTTTCGTTAAAAATAATTTTGCGCCTTCGCTCGGTGATGTTAAAATAATCCCAGGGCGAACTGGTTAAACAGCAAATACTTTGTAGGACCGTAGTATTTTCTTGTCATCTGCAGCCAAACCGTCCAGCATACTTCGCCCGCAAGTTTGAGCCAGTCATCAACCAGGCCGTCATCAACCAGTTAGACACCTACCTGTACGGTGCCTACCCAGCTGGCACCCCGGGCGAGCGCTCCTATTGGCAGAGCCTGTATCACCATGCCGACGGACCGACGGAGGCCGCCGGCGACATTGCGCTGACTGTCTATCAGAGCTTTGTCCGGCTGATGGCTGCTCACATTAACCTGGTCTCCCAGGTAACAGTTGGACATCTGTCTTTTCGGCCAAATTTGGTTTAGAAGTCTTGTGGCAACCCATTGGCACTTTTACTATGGGAATAAAAACGAGGTTGGCCAGTTTTGATGGAACACTGTTCTGAAATCGCCCAGTTGGGCTACGAAACGCATTGGAAGGAGCATTTAAAAGTAGGATATATAAACATCCACACAACCATTCTTTACAAAGTGGGTATTTTTGTGTTATCCTTGTGTAAAAACAAGTTTCTGTGATCACTTTTCTGACCCCCAAAACTTGAGCTGCTTGGGAGTAGTCGCGATTCCTTGACAACCTACATGTACGTAGATGCAGCGATGCTGCTATCTCATTCACTACAGTGGCATGAAACCTCAATTCCCAGTGTGATATTGGTTGTGTATTCAATGCACAGTTTGCGGAACCATTTTGATTCTGTCACCGCACCGATTATACAAGATACAGCCCAAAATTTCATGACAGCTAAAAATGCGTATACGAATAGCAAGCATATGCCTACTGATAAAAAATTGAATTGGTTTTTTTTCTTCAAGATAACAGCTTGCTAAAGGAACAAAATTTTTAGAGAGTTTAGTATCTCACAAGATGGAATTTATGCCAGGACGATGTAAATTCAATACAAGGTTTTGCCTTTAATACTTAAAATCAATACTTTGTTTTATTTATGAATGCATCTTAAATCTGGTTAGGCTTTAAAACTTTGTTTTGTTATTTTACTCCCAAGGGCAATTCGTTCGACAACCACTGTGCCTACAGCATCAAGTCTTCCCCAACTGAGGTCACCTTGTTATTCCAGAACGACGATTTCCGCGGCGTGGTGTTATCTGTGGAGGGCCAGACACCAAACGGTGCCACAGATGTGCTGGAGGTGTGGTTGTCATTGTCCAGGGAATACCGAATAGTCAGCTACGTTGGGCCCAGTACCCGGCTGCAGAAATTGCAGGTTGGTGTCATTTGATGAGATTTGAAAATTTGCATGGTAAAAAGGCAATAAGATAAGTTATATCAAAAGCGTGAAGGAAACACGAAATAATGTAGTGTGTCTTCTGTGTCCCAGATACCATGAGGCCCGAGTGGTATATAAGAAACAGACGCACCACATTTTCAGTGAAGTGATCCACGAGCGCGAGCTGGATAACAAATTTTTCTTCAAGCAAACTTGACGCGCAGTAAAGATAAACACAGATGGTGCTGTACACAAAACCAGAATATCAATAACAGTTCGCAGAATGTAACGAACGGCATGGGACCTATCTGCCCAGCTTTCAAATTTCCAATGGATTGTGCAGCACTGCGCTTAACGTATTGCGCAGGAGTTATTTCGTGGAGTTAAAACATAATAAGTTAGATCAGGATTGAGGGAATCAAGTTTGCTTTAAGGTGAGATAAGTTGTTTGCGCTAGCACCATAAAATTCTTCCTTGCGAGTTGTGTGGTTCTGAAAAGAACCGGAGGGAACACCGTGCTCCTACATGTACTTTTATACCTTTTTGTTAAATTCCTAAGTTGTTCTACTTTTATGTCCAAATACTAAGAATATTTTTCAAAACAGTGTTACACAATGATCGGGCTTGCTTTGGGAACAGTTCCCTCCAGTTTATTTCAGACCACACAACTCACAAAATAAATTGATCACATGGTGCTGCCGCAAACAACATAACTTATTGTGTCATTTGTTTTGCATCTTGCAATATTAGTTTAGTTTTTTTACCATGCTCCTACTTTTTAACTTTTTTTTTAATTCATAGGTTTGTTTACGTTTACATGTATGTCGTACTATGCTGAAAAATGAAATCTCAATAAATATTTTGTTCATAACAGTAAAACACACTTTTGTATGTAACTAAACACAATGAAGGGCTTGGATACAGGAGTACTGCAACTGTACTTCCAAGAACCTGGTTGAGAATGAAGCACAAGTAATGTGAGTAGAACATGCCAAATGAGACTTGTGATGCTGTGGGCAGGGGTATTAAAGGGAGACTCCACCATATTTTATGATGGCATAATGCTAAAGAGTGTCAATTGCCATTGTGACTTGAATTTTATTTAATTGTGATCGGTTTCGGTAATCATATAAAACAGAAAATGTTCTCGCACTGCGCTTACCGTTATGCGAGCCACCCTTTTGTTCTGGTTTATCGGTACATCCGGGATATTGTGACGTAGTGTCTGCACCATCACGCAAAGCCTGATCGATAGCGGCCCTGCTCGTGCAAGGAATGCAAGTGAACCCTTTTGTGTACGGCATATCGTATACATAATGTGTACTGTATGTGTGAAAGTGGGCTCAAAATCATACGGAGAAGGACCCAATGCCATAATTACTAGCTCACAGTTTTTCTATTCTTTTCAGAAAATACAAAAATAAACGATAGTTTGTGGCGCGTCAAGTCAATATTCTGCACAGAAATGCAATACATGTAACTCGCAATAGTCGGGCACTGTACAACATTTGTACAGTGTATGCATAATTTAGTTGGTCGCGCCAAGGTAGGATACCAGTGCAAACAGCACGCAATAAAGCGATGTGCATTAAGGTGCAGACACTAGGTCATAATGTCCTGGATTAGGTGGGAAATTTGAACAATATGGACGCGCTCTTGTACTCCTGAATGGCAAGGAATCATGAATATAATAGGCGCGTGAGTCGTTCTCGATAACAAATCAAAACAAATTCTATGCGGAGTTAGTATGTTACCATATAAACTAGGTAAAATATTATTGAGCCTGGAATTTCCTTTTAACACAAACCTAAAAGCCACAAAAGCCATACAAATGTAATTTTATGCTGATGTTGGCCTCCAAAGTCCTACTTTTTATCTTGATTTTACTGTTCTACTTTTTCACCTGGGTATGCTTGAAAGTCTGCATAGTGAACAATTGCATGAACCTTAGGCGTTTTATCGTTAAAACTTTGGCATAAATGGAGTAAGATATTAAGGTGTGTATGGTGAAAAGGCAATAAGATAAGATGTTTTCGAACCCGGGTCACTGGAAGGCGTTGAAAGAACAGTAATTCCAACCTGACGTTTGACCGACTTCAAATCAACTGGACAAGACGATACGCATATTTTAAGAAGTGTTTATCTGTACACAGGTGGGTACTCAATACGACCTCAAGGAGCGCATCCTGCGCAATTTTGCCAACATCATGGGTCCCGAGGACAGTCCCGTCGTCTTCATCAAATGGAAACCGGGAGAACAAGTCCAGGTGACCATCTCCTGGATTGATCCCACCAATCACATCGCAGCATCCTTCGACACCACAGTGGACCACGACAAAGAGGAGACGCACCACAGTCCATCGTTCAAAAAAACGCTCCGGCCGGGCAAGTGGTACGTCAAGCTGTTGTATCAGTGGATGGTCGTCGCGGAGGTGGAGTTCCTAATCGTGCCGCAAGCCCTCGCAGATGGCCGGCCGATGCAGCAGCATGACTCGATCATGCTCAACTCGGGTGTGCCAAACAACAGTTACGTGGAGAAGGACTTCTCCAGCATGAAATCCATCTTCCAGTTAGGAGACTCGGCTGCGCTGGTCGCAGAGGCCAATAAGCGAGCGCAGAGCGTGGGGGAAGCTCTCCACGGCTGGGTGGACGAGATCGTCGGCCAGCACTGGTCTGTCATGGGCTTCTGCGTGGCTCCTACAAATGGCACAAAAATGGCCGATTGCCGGCAGTTCAAACCGTGCTACCATCAGTCATGGAGCACACTGTCACCGGATCCCAAGTCAGATCTGAGTCACGTCAAACCAGATGGTCGGATTAGGTGATAAAGAAAAACCAAAAGCTAATTTAGGGATGAACGGTCATTGGTTGTTAACCTTTGTCATACGTACCAGTGAAACTGGAATCTTGTTAAATGTGTGATAAAGGGTTCTTTAGGAAGGTGATATCTGGATGTACAATAATGACATAAATCCTGAATCACTGTTACACAACCATTTTAGTTCATTCCAAACTCCATAGACAAATGCCAGTTACAACAAAAAAATGAAAAAGTAAAAAAGTAAAAACAAAAAGATAATATTTATTTTTATACAGTAATTTAACCCTGCGTTCAACTGGTGCTGTACATATTAAGGCTGTTAATAATTAATAATGAATAGAATTAGTTTCTAGTTTTATATGTTTGTATGTCATAAATACCACTTTTATACCCTGCATTGTAAGCGGCATATCTTCATCCATTTTTCATTGTTTTTATCCTTATTTTCTGTGTGACCTGCTGCACAAGCACGTTCCAGTAGCATTCCCTAATGCGGAAAGACGTAAGAATCGTCATCAATCATTGGCTGATTCTGCATTAATAGCAACAATTAATTCCAGGTCAAGCAATACAGGGTGGTAACAAAAAACACAGCCTCGTACTTCCACTATTCAGAGACCGACACAATACATGTACATGTACTGTATGTGTTAAGTTCTGTGTAACTCTTTGGATTGAACCAATAAACAGACTGCAGACAAATAGCTTTTTTGCTCCGCAAGTCATGTTTTTGTTCATATCGCACACAAACTAAACATCAACTGTATTGCCTATAGGTACAACATGTCCGCCCGCACACAAGATAACCTTTAACCTTCCATAGTAAACACAACATCATGGATCTTTGAAATTTTGTTCGCATGAAAATGATGCCAAGAACTTTCAATTTGATCTAGTAGTTTTGATTCACCAATATTTTGAACTTTAATAGTCAGGGCTTCTAAATAGAAAATAAATTGACGGAAAATCCTAATTCTTTTGACTTGTGGATAGAAAAGCAAGCAATGACCTAAATTTAAGTATAAACTAATACCAGTCTTCTCTGAATAATTTTTAATTTGTGATTTAAAGGTAAGATACACCATTGGTAATTGCGGAATTATCATGAATGGGTAGATTTGGGGGTTGTATTTTATAGTAAATATCGTTTAAAGGTAGTATACACCATTGGTCATTGCTTGAATTATCACGAATGAGTAGATTTGGGGGGTTGTATTTATAGTAAATATCGTTTAACTGAGCTGTTCGAAGTTTTACAATCATGGATGCCGAGAAAAGCACGAAAAACAGCGGTTTTTTCAACTGTCCGGCGATCGCGAATTTTTCATTATAAAATTCTATTTTTCGGAAGAATTACAGGATATCTAGCGCAATCATTTTGCTGGATGCCCAGAATCATTATTTACTTTCAGATGAGTAAGATATTTCTTAATAATTCGGTAGTAAATATTTTCGATATTTGCAAATGGTGTATACTACCTTTAACTGACCTGTCCAAAGTTTTACAATCATGAATGCCGAAAAAAGCATGAAAAACAGCGTTTGTTTTAACCGGCGTCGAGCAGTTATTCTTTATATTATTTTTGTTTCTTCGCAATCACCGTACGGCGATTGCGAATTTTTCTTTATAAAATGTTATTTCTCGAAATAATTACTGGATATCTCTCGCAATAATTTTGCTGGATGCCTAGAATCATCATTTACTATTAAAATGAGTAAGATATTTCTTAATAATTCGGTAGTAAATATTTTTGATATCTGCAACTAGTGTATGACCGTGTATCCTACCTTTAAGATACCTTAATGTTTTAAGCCACTTTAAAAACAAATATTGAAACTGAGGCTAGAATGCAAAAAATAGTCTAGCACCATTCCATAGAAAAGTTCACAATTTATAAAATACATTTAGGGAACCTGACCAAAATGACTTTCTTGTGAATAAGGTCAATTAGAATTATTCCCACACAGTGAACATTTAAGACCAAATAACCCCTGACCTTGTCACAAAAAAGCACTAGACCTACTGAACCTACTGAACTACTAAACCGAATCGGGAGATCTTGGTATCGTTTTTTCGTCCAACACAATTTTTTAGCAATACATATCAATGATTTTAAAGATTTTTAGATTCCTGGATATTAAAATTATGAGGTTGCATTTTAATTTTACCACCCTGTACAAATATCCCATCTTTGGCTCCCTGCTGTACATTGCAATATGCATTGCTGGTAACCGGTGATGCGATTCTCCCCATGGAAATTCATTGAATTTTGAGAAACTAGTTTTTCGGGGGAAAAAATTGAAATAAAAAAGGATAACAATCCTATATTTTGCAGTTTGTTCCAAAATAGAAATGTAGGAATTTTGTATTTATAAATTCCTTTAGCATGGTTTACTGCAGTTTCTGTTGATTTTACGTTTGTTTCACTTTTGTACGCTCTGAATTGTATCATAGTCATGGTAATTGCGGTGTTGTTATGTTAATTGTAAATCTGACTCATAGTGCACTTAAACAAGTTTTGGGGCTATTTCCTAAGCTAAAGACGTTACATACAAGTTTTTATGCAATTGCACTCGGATGTAATACACTGTGCATGTACCAATTAGGCAAGTGTTATGTTACTAAGCAGTTGCTATTGTGGGCGTGGCTTACTGCATCAGCGTATTGAGGAGGGTCCTTGCGCAAAGGGAACACACTGTGTTTATCAACTCATGCAGTGTGTTTCAGGGAGCACAACTCAATTGACAGGTAATAGTGCACAGTCTATATCAAACATCTGACCAAGTTTATGACATTTTTACAAGTTGAATTATCATTTGAATTATTTATTTACCGACGTTAGCATTATGAGTTGTTATCAGATGATACAATGACTTCTTTTGTACTTATTTATGGTGTTTTGTCGATCTCACCGTTTTGAACATTGCTACCATTTAACTACTTGTATAAAACAAAGACACGAGGCTTTTTAAAAGTTATAAGGTTGGCATTGGTGCTGGTGGAAAAGTGATTAAAAAGAAATGCAAGTATTTGTTTCCAAATAAATCGTTGCAGTTGTGTGGGGTGGGGCCAGGCAGGAATAAACCAACCCCCCCCCAAAAAAAAAATGGGCGTATTTTTAGCTATTTTCTATTTAAGTTTATCAAAATTTTAACATACATACGTTCATTATCAAGTACTTTAAATGTTAATGTGTCTTTTAATAATTCAAAATTTTCAGCCTTTTTTAGAAAACAAAAGGACAAAATAAAATTCACTTTTCACAACTAAACAAATTATACACATCAGGCTTGGCTGCATGTGCCTCGCTTTGAAGAAAAAAAGTAAGCCAGTTTCGTACCTGCTAATGGTATTCAATGCCATTTGACTACCAAACCTTCAAAACAATAAGTTTGATTAATGTATCATAATGTTTAATTATAGTGTCCTATACCTTTACTTGATTTTCGATTGTAAACTAATATTTTTGTTGATTGAATGCGTGTTTGTTGTCTGGTGAACATAATTATGTAAGGATATAATTATGTAAGTGATTGTATCCATTGTATAACTTTTACCATTTTCATTTTATCCACCGTTAAATTTACAAACGGAGGAAAAAAATAATTTGTCAAAATTTCACATCTTTAGTCTCTATGCGTAGTATATCATTTCGTTTTCATTATTTTACAGGATTACAAAGACAAGAAATATGTACACAATCACATAGGCCAACAGAAAATAAGAACACTTAAGAAGACCGAGCAAAACAGATTACCAAATATATATATGTATACATAGGGTTAAGTATAAAATCAGTTAAAAACAGGGTAGAAATGCAAAATTGCATCTTCTTGAGTTTAATACCGGTATTCAAACATTTCAATATTACAATATGTCATGTAATTTCTGTGAATAAAAAGATATTCATCAATGTAAATAAATACATGTTTATGTTTTTCACACCAACAGTAAAATAGCTTGAAATCCCAGGAAAAGAAATGTGCACTGGTTCCACTTTTAATATTTACGTTCCACTTATAGGTGGCTGTAACCATGGAGGTATGCTGTAATTACCCTAGTCTTGCCCAAGACCCGTGTGTTATTTCTCCGCCCGCGCGCGCGCAGATTCGTTAACGTCGTGTTTCTTTTTCAAATCCCGGCTTCGTGTGCGTCTGGTCTCACGCATGCGTAGTTAGTAATGTAGAGCCGCGTCGCGGGGACGTTTTTTTTTTGTATTTAAGTGTATCGAACGTACGTCATTATTAGCCTCAAATCTAGTGAGGTCATGCGTCATTTCCCTGGAATCAAAGGGGAAATTATCATTCGTTAAGGAGGTTTTCACCACAGCAAAGTGGTTTCACTTATCACAAAGTAAACACCAAAGAGAAAAACCTCTGCCCCCGCAGTCACAAATAAACGCAAGGGCAGCCATGATTTGCTGTGTCGATTTACTACATTGCACATGTACATGTGTACACGATACGGGTAAATCGCGGCGTGTCTGGACATGTTTTGCGTAACACAATAACCCTCAGGTCTGCACGTATTTGCTTAACCGTCCATCATTATCACGTGATATGAATACTGCATATGTTGCAATAGTCTGACCGTGCCCCTAATGAGCCAACTCATCCAAGACCTTCGAGTGAGTCAAGTTCGCGGGTGATAGCGGTTCGTCTGGAGATAGCGCCCTCTATAACATCGGTGGTTTGTGTCAGTGATCGCGGAATGAACAAAACGAAGGTCTTGGAATCAAGACTATAATTGCCCATGTTATAAGTTCAGCCCAGAATTTCCGCAAGTCAGTTAGTCTTGCTTCAAGACTGAGTTTTTCTTTTGTTCCGGGGCAAGCCGTCCGTCCTTGCAGTTCAATAATCATCAGTACTCCGTAAACGTTCTTATTGAGGGCGCCCTTGATTGCCACGCGATTTGTTTCCGAACGTGGTCTTGACGCAAGAGTCGAAAAGACCCGTGAAATTCCGAGGACATTCAAAGCATAGCTCAAATAGCTACTCGCCCCCCCCCCCCCCCCCCCCCGCATGCGCGGTGAGTCGTGTTTATTCAATGTATACGAGACGATGACACTGTGTGTTTCCCATAAATTGCACACGGCACCATTGCACAAAATAATGTGGTCTCTTACACGTCTGGAAAAGGGAAACACTTTACGGCTGCAACGGCGGCCATGGAACCATGACTACATTCACGGTACATATGCTGCGTTCCAATCGCGTCGTTTTTATCGTGTTCACCGTGAATTTCTCCATGTTCACGAGTGGGTTGCGTTCCAAACGCTACTCACCAAGACGCACGCGCACAGTCGAGTTAGTCGGGCGGTAATGACATTCTTTATCGCGCAAGAACTCGTATGTGAACCAACACGCATGCGCGAGTATTCATTCGTTTATGAAGTCGTGAACATGGAGAAAAAAATTCCACCTCGAGTTCACCACTGGTGAACACGAGTTACCAGGCGATTAGAACGCCATTATACGACTCGTGAACTCGTGAACACGATAAACACGACGCGATTGGAACGCAGCATAACTCCATCGCGTTTCGGGGGTCACTTTAATTTTGTGACTCTCGAAACTCGTTCTACACCAGATAACAACACAAAACGTCTAGTATGAAGCAGAATCAGTGTCAAAAAGATCGGACGTGTTTTTACAACTCGGATGCTTTTCTAATTCGGATGAATTCGTAATTCGGATGCTTTTTGTAAACTCGGATGCTTTTTGCAATCTCAAATGCTTTTTAATTCGAATGCTTTTCTAGTTCGGATGCTTTTTATAAACTTGGATGCTTTTTATAAACTTGGATGCTTTTTTAATTCGGATGCTTTTCTAGTTTGAATGCTTTTTGTAAACTCGGAACGATGCTTTTTGCAAACCGAACATATTCGCAAATCGGACGCTTTCCCAATCCGGCACTAGGGTGGCCCTGAAAGAACATCACACATCGCAGATTCTGCGCGAATTTGAACGATGACAAACATGTTATCGCATATATCTAAGCATATATCTGAGATGTGGAAGATTTTATTGCAGATTTCTGCACAGATTTGCGAATATTTTCTGCGCAGAATTTTGAGAAGTCGCGTATTTTTATTTTAGATTTCCAGTTCTGCGCAGATTTCTCAGTACGCAAAATTGTGCGATGTCACACGGATGGGCACTCCACCTACATGCAGTGTTGCCACTCCTTGAAAGATCTTTCAAGATCTTGGAAGATAAGACCCATCTTGAAAACTTGAAAAACAGATCTGAAAAAGCCACAAATCTTGAAAGATTTCCCAAAAGTGCAAAAATATTGAATTTCATGCAGAAATTTGATACATTTTCCATTAAATTGGACTTTTTAACGGTTATGGGAATTTTATCTTAATGTATTATTTTAATTTTGCGACGGGAGGCTATTGTATAGTACCCAACTTATCAGCTGTGCCGTACAACATGGGCAAGTCCGTGCATAAAATGGCGCCAGTTTACTGTACGGATTTATGCAGCAGCATATGTACATGTACGTACGTATATGCATAATGTGAATGTGCATGTATTTTTGTATACTGATTGTATACTGGTTGTATACTGATTTACATAGGCTTGAAAGATCTTGAAAGATTTTGGGTGCCGATCTTGAAAGAAATGAAAATAATGAGTGGTCACACTGCCTACATGTACATTTTCATTGAACATTTCTGCGCAGCTATGTCGTACTCACGTACAGCAGATTTATATGCAGATTTATGTTCACATTTCTGCGATGTCGGCACATAAAGTTAAATTTGTATCGCACGAGGGTGGGGGGGGGGGGGGGGCTGAGCCGAGTACGAACAGCTGTCTTGTGTGACTCTTTTATTAAAAAAATAGGGGTGCTCGAAATAAAGAGAAATTAAATATCTGTTTTAAAATGGTATTTTATATATTTGTTTGTTTCGACCAACATTATTTAAGCTTTTCTTCGGTATGAATGTTTAGATATATATACATTGTATATACATTGTTCTACGAAAACATGTAATTGCCCAATTGTTTTTAACATGCAATGGAGCATGCTTTAATACAATTTTATTGTTTTTTTAACTTTAATATGACCCTATAAGTTACGATAAAAATGGTTTATATTTTAAAAACTAATAACGCGCCGTAGTCTAGTAATGGAATGAGATGCGACCGAACGTTGATGGCGCCCCCTGCCCCCCCCCCCCCCCCCCCCCCCCCCCCCCCTTACCGGCTCATCGTGCTGACATCGCAGAAATGTGCACATAAATCTGCATATAAATCTGCTGTACGTGAGTGCGACATAGCTGCGCAGAAATGTGCAATGAAAATGTACATGTTGGTGCCCATTCGTTCGACATCGCTCAAATTTGCGTAATGAGAAATCTGCGCAGAACTTTTGCAACAAAAATCTGCGCAAAAAATATTCGCCATCACATAAATCTGTGCAGAAATCTGCAATAAAATCTTCCACATCTCAGATATATGCTTAGGCCACGAGAATGAAAGTTATAGATTTGTGTCCGGACCTTTTTGAAAACACATGAGGCTTTTTTTCATTATTCATTATTCATTATTTCCTAATGACTGTTGTTTTACATATACAAGCAGTGGTGTAGCCCGAGTTTATACATATATGCACCCGTCCCATGTACTATGTAAATTACACAAACACGCACATGATTCTATATGACATAAATACAGAGGAGGCGATTGAAAACACCGCCGAACATTGATCAGTGATGAATCGTAAAATTTCACATTTCGATCATGCCATCGATCAATATCAGTATATGCAATGTCAATAAACTTCTTTATTGTTTAGCCCTAATATTTCAACAATGACCCCGACGCCGCCGCGAGATATTGGCAAGATGATGATACTGCGTTCATAGCTGTTCATAGATCATCTTTCCGTTAATATTATTAATATAAGGGGCGATTTTGAACAGAATTTATGTAATCAAATATTTTTTTTATTTTTTTTTTTATATTTTTTTAAATAATGAAAAAATGTTAAATAATGAACATTTATGTGCGGTAGCTTTTCAGGCATGCGGGCGGTGGACGCAAATCTATAACTTTCATTCTTGTGGCCTTAGATATATGCGATAACATGTTTGTCGTCGTAGGCCGTGTTACGTGACACAAAAATATGCTCAGAAAATGACATTCGTGGTACCAGTTTGGGAACAAAAGCAACTTTGTGGATTCGACTCAGATTGATGTCCTGAATCCGAAAATCAACGTTGTCGGATGCAGGAAATGGAACATAACTTAATTGTTGGGGTCCAAAATCAGAATGTTGGGCGCAGTCTCTAAATCTGCGCTATCAAAAATGCATTTGCACAAGTACCGTCGGCCTATTTCTCAGTTTTTACTTAATTCTCTTTTGCAGAACAACCCCCAAATTACTCGTGCATTGGAACTAAATGGAAGAGCTAAATAGAAGGCAATCGACTGGTAGTGGCACGATCGGCCAATTGAGGCACGATCGACTGACAACGAATGCAGCGCGATCCGATTCGGGCCTACCTGTACCTCCCCATGATCACAGCAGCGCACGCGATGGACGGTTCGCGCAGATTAGCAGTTCGTACAGATCAGCAGTTCGCGCCGCGCAGAAAGACTGAATTGCGCCCAACAGAGTTCTAAATCTGTCCTAAATGTAAAAATGACAGTTGGCTTTTCCAAAAAACTTCATGTAACTTATTTTTGCATTTAATATAGTCTGGTCTAATTGGCACTTCTTTGAACCCTATAGTTGGTCATGATTTTCATATGAAGCCTGTAAAAGAGGGTAGGTTAATATTTCAGTTTACCAAACATTTTTCCAAAAACAATTTTCGGTTGATATTATGCTATACATGGGATACTTTATTGGCAATTGTACTTCCTACAGGTGGTCGGTAGTAGCAATAATATACAACATGCCAAAACAATTCAGGACTATACTATACTGCCTACTGGCATACATAAATTGGAGTCTTGCTGTTAAGTCAGGCAGATTGGTGAAACAAACATGGTAAAAATGATAAAAGCATGGAATTTGTCACACAATCAAAATATTATGTCTTTAGAATATAAATGTATAGGGCCATTCTACATTTGCCCCTTGAAACAAAAATAACAGGCATTTTCAAAAATTTCTAAATGGCTACCATTGCATGTTATTCTACCTATATTTTTCCTAAGGTCAAATCTACGATGGCCCGAGAGCGTAGAGCCAAATATTTTTTCTTATAACACACTCTGAATGTGTGCCAAAATTCATGCTTTTATCCTCAAGTAAACAATTCTATCATAATGTTGCAGTTGGAGTAAACTGACCAATACCACAGCTTATACAAAACATCACATGTATGACTCGCACAAAATAACATTCAGTTTATTTACAGCTACATATAATTGTTCAGATGGGGTCTATTCCTGTGTCATCATCCGGTAAATGAAATTGGTGCTGTCGGTACAGTCAAGTACTGCACTGAAGAGCTACTCTAATTCCAGATTGAAATGTTCATCCAATGATCCAGAAGATATGCTGTAAAAAATAAATAAAAACAAAAACTGTAATTTGTTCATTCAAGAAAGATATTTTAATCAGAAGAGAATTTCGGAGTGCAATTTAACTTGCCTGTAAAACGCAGTGGCTATCGTTAGGGCCTACGGCAGTTGACGAGCTGATTCCCAGACATACCCAGGCCGACACATTGACAATAATATTTGGATATCGATCTTGGAACCATACTGGTTGATACTAGCCATGTTCCAAGAGTGAAAGGTCTAGAGTATTGCTATTTTCAGGGAATCAGATAGCTACTACGTTGTTGCCTAGAAAAATCAATACAAATCACCAATGGCAAAAAAATATTACGATAGTGCTAGAACTATATAACATAAGGCACCCTAGTAGAATAGTAGGAGTATAAACATCCCCTGTCTGACCCTTCCCCCATACTTTGCAATAAAATGGCATTTCCATATTTAGTGGTTAACAGTTTTGGGTGGATTCTTCTGTGGTTATGGGAAGTATTGCGAACCACTTTGCTGATGCATTTGTGTTGTTGACGATGCCGTGTGTTCTTTTGGCGCCTTGGAAAATCGGGAACCGATTTCAAAATAAAAATAAATAAAAAAAGCCTTGCCTAAAATACGACAAATATATTTTTTAATATAATAATATAGCTCCATTCCTTGTTTTTTCCTACTTTCCAATTAAGTCCTTTTCGCTGCAGACCGTGGCAACTCCCGTGTGGAAAAAAATGCGACACACGACGACACAACTCCGACCAGGCATAAGTACAAAATCGGTTGTATTCGCCTTCGCCGAGCTGGTTGCGTCGTGGAATTGATTTTCATACAACAATTTCTTGTTATTTACACTTGTCAGTCTTTTGTCTTAACTCTCCAGGTACTAAGTTACTTCTTCACACACAAAAATGCGGTTTCTGAAGGTGTGCAATCGGCAGAAGCTTATATGATGTTGACGAGAAAATTTGACTCACGCATGGCGCATGCATTTGTTTACATATAGTGCGCCACCTATCGACACACTTTTGTATGGATAGCCGCATCTTTTAGAAATCGATCGTAAATAATGGGATGGGGGACATAACTTTGTATAGTTTAAATTTATTTTTAAGATGCGCATCCTTTTCACAAAAATGATTTCGAAATGTATATCAATTTGTGAAATGTAAGTGGGGGTGGGGGCTACTATTATTAGCCTAAATAAATTCATTATCACTTTTCTTTTCTTTTTGTCAATATGGCTGTCCATACTGTGCCTGTTGCGACGTCATCGATTCAAGGACCAAAAACGGGTCTTTCGAGGCCTAATTTCACCCCTTTGTTCCATTCCCTTGCTCCGACAAGGTGGATTTTTGAATTCGCAGTGGTTCAATTTATGTGTAAGGGAATTTTCATTCTGTTCCCCGTCAGGTACCACCAGGCAACACGAAAAACGGGGACGTAACACGGCCTATCGTTTAAATTCGCGCAGAATGCGCGATATCGCAGAATCTGCGATGTGTGATGTCCTTTCAGGGCCACCGTAGTGCCAGATTTGGAAAGCATCCGATTTGCGAATATGTTCAGTTTGCAAAAAGCATCAGAGTTTACAAAAAGCATCCGAATTACGAATTCATCCGAATTAGAAAAGCGTCGAGTTTACAAAAAGCATCCGAGTTTACAAAAAACATCCGAATTACGAATTCATCCGAATTAGGAAAGCATCCGAGTTGTAAAAACACGTCCGATCTTTTTGACACTGATTCTGCTTCATAATTGTGCACATTTCTGCGATGTCAGCACGATGAGCCGGGGGACGGGGGGGGGGGGGGGGGGGGGGAGAGGGGTCAGGGGGTGCCATCAACGTTCGGTCGCATCTCATTCCCTTCGTATACTAGACTACGACGCGTTTTTAGTTTTTAAAATATAAAACATTTTTAGCGTAACTTATAGGGTCATATTAAAGTTTAAAAAAAATAAAATTGTATTAAAGTACGTGGTCGTAGCATGCTCCATTGCATGTTAAAAACATGATCGTGCGATACAAATTTAACTTTATGTGCTGACATCGCAGAAATGTGCACATAAATCTGCATAGAAATCTGCTGTACGAGAGTACGACATATAGCTGCGCAGAAATGTTCAATGAAAATGTACATGTAGGTGCCCATCCGTGTGACCTCTCACAATTTTGCGTACTGAGAAATCTGCGCAGAACTTGAAATCTAAAATAAAAATATGCTACTTCTCAAAAATCTGCGCAGGAAATATTCGCCATCATATAAATCTGTGCAGAAATCTGCAATAAAATCTTCCACATCTCAGATATATGCTTAGATATATGCGATAACATGTTTGTCATCGTTCAAATTCGCGCAGAATCTGCGATGTGTGATGTTCTTCCAGGGCCACCCTAGTGCCGGATTGGGAAAGCGTCCGATTTGCGAATATGTTCGGTTTGCAAAAAGCATCGTTCCGAGTTTACAAAAAGCATTTAAACTAGAAAAGCATCCGAATTAAAAAAGCATCCAAGTTTATAAAAAAGCATCCAAGTTTACGAATTGCGAATATGTTCGGCCCGTATTATGGGGGGGGGGATTTGTACTGATGAGAGCAAAAATGGAACCAACAATTTCCTGGCCAGTACCGTTATTTCTACATTAAAATCCCCCCCCCCCCCTGCGCACGGGCCTGCATAGCTTATAGATAAGATATATAACAGATCTGCCTACATTGTGATGGCGGTAGCATAATGCATAATGTAGCACTGTACTTGTTGCCATTTAACATTATAGTGCAGGAATGTTGTTGTTTTTACTTGGTTTAGCCTTGATACATTTAGAATAAGAAGAACAGATTTAGAATATGCATGTATGCTGATAAGCACAGCAAATCATATAGTTTGATTTCTACAAGTTAAGACAGTATCGCCGGTGTGAAAAGTAATTCTGTCCCCAGGCCGTGACCCGGTAAATCTGTCTGGGGGGACACATTTACCTAGGTATTTCTGTCCCCTCCAGGTAATTCTGTCTCCCTGTCCAACGTTTAACGTGTCCCCTGGTAAATTTGTCCCGTGCAACGTCACAAGTCTAGCACCCACTAGACGCAACAACCCGTGTATTACAGGTTCACCCCTCCATGGTGCATCATTTGTGGCAGACTGTAGGATGTGTATAGTCCTACAAATTACAGGCGGTCAAAAGTGCTGCCGCAATCGTGCTGGGTATATAGAATTTGTACGCGTGCAAGAAGTCTAAAAATACTGATTACTGCCATTTTCTCTTTCGCGCAGAAACGTAGATCGGTTGATTTAATTAATAAAGTTATTTTTTTATTTTTTTTATTTTGATAAATCGATGAAGGGAAGAGAAGTCCAAATAATAAATACCATGTGGGCTTTTCATTGAAATAACATCAAAATAACCACTTATGTGTGGGACATTGGGGGACACAATTACCCAGAGAGGAGACAGAATAAACTGGAGGGGGACAGAATTAACGTCTCCAGAGGGACACTTTTACCTAGGTAATTCTGTCCCCCCGGACAATTTTACCGGGGGACAGAATTACCGTCCACACCGGCAGTGCAGATACTTTCGGGTATTGTTACCACACGTCGCCTCCGGGCCGCGGCTCGTGGCCATGCACACTACATTTATCACATGGAAGACTAGGTCAACACTCATGTAGATTAATAAGAAAGCGAATGCTCATTCATGCAGCAGCTATAGACAGAGACGTGTCTGGTCTCACGCAACAAACCTCGGCAAGCATTGCACCTACTACTAAAATAAAAACCAAGCGCAAACACGTTGATTCTTAACCTCCGCGCAAGGAGTACCGAACTGCGGTGCTAGCACTTTAAAAGCGGACCAATCCGACTTGCGCGAAACCGTAGCAAACTATTCTTGCTCCAAGACTTGGTTTTTCCATTTAATCTGGGGCAGTTAAAATATCAATACATATTGAGGGCGCCCCTCGATTGTACACGTAATCTGTTCAAAACACAGTCTTGTCGCAAAGCTCGACATTCCAAGCATAGCTCAAATAGCTTCTCGCATGCGCTGTGGCATGTCGTTTTCATTCAATGTACGATACACGCTGTGTTTTCCATAAATTGCACACGGCACCAATGCACAAAATGTGGTTTCTTACACGTCCGCAAAAGGTGAACACTTTCCAGCTGCCATAGAACCATGACTACACCCACAAAGGAAGGAATTAGATCCAAATACCTCAAGTTTCGGGGAGTCACTTTAATTTGTGACTCTCGAAACTCGTTCCACACAAGAAAAACACGAAAACGTCCAGTACTCTTTCCGATGAATATCATCGAAACGCGTTTTCATTGTAGCCCAGCCAATTGGGCTACCCGATTCCAGGTCATAGTGCAACTTCGCATTATACATGTACAATGTCACATGTCACAGCGCATGCAATACAAGTAGCTATTTAATTTGAGCTATGCTTGGAATGTCCTCGGAATTTCACGGGTGTTTGCGACATATGCAGCACGATATGTGGCAGAAACCACCCCCCCCCCCACCCCCCCCCCCCCCCCCCCCACCCCACCCTCTTTTGTGTTGACCATTGTGCTTCCGGAATCTCAGGAATTCTTTTTAGGTTTCAAGGGGGGATGTGTTAGGTAACAATAGTGTTGAGTGTGTATAGGGTATAGGGATAAGAGGGGGGTACCCCTCTGCCCCATATCGTGCTGGGTATAGTTTGCGACAAGACTGGGTTTAAACCACTGACCTCTACACATGGACAGATCATCATTGTTTCAAACTTGAAGTCGGCTCGAACTGGAAGTGCAACATGGCGGACCCACGACGTCACTCTTTGAGCCAATGAAATGTCCAGGTGTAGATTTCAGTGGGTACGCTACGTATGACGTAATGTTTATAAATAAAAAATGTATAGAGTAAATCCACTGACCTCTACACCTAGACATTAATTGGCTTACAGAAGCGACGTCTTGGGTCCGCCATGTTGCACTTCCAGTTCGCGCCGACTTTAAGCGTTAGCACAGCAGAATATGGACAATGGTCCGTCCAGGTGTAGAGGTCAGTGGTTTGAACAGATCGCGCGTACAATCGGGGGCGCCCTCAATAAGCCTGTTTTTTAACACATTGATAATAAAACTGAGTAGAAGGACGGCGCGCGCAGGGCGCCCTGGGAACAAAATGAAAAACCCATTTTTGGTGCAAGACTAGTAGCAAACTTGACAATTTCACGATGCCAATTGCGCGAACATTAAGGTTGGTAAACACCGCCAATCGTGGACGGGGCATTGTCCTACCGTCTTCCCTTCTTTTGTTTATACTCTAACGTTTTCGGATGACCTCCATAGGATTTGTACACGATTCGGAATCGTAGACGTTTTGTCAATCGTGGACGTACCCAATTCTTTTGTCTTACGACCGCGATCGGCGGTGAATACATACGCCAACCCACTCCGCGCAATAACGCTTTTTTCGAAGGTAGTATGTTCGACGAGACCTCAACAGGCGTATTCGTATTTCGAGTAGAATTTGTTAACTCTGTATAATTCTGTTGTTTTGCCATTTTAAATTATTCAATTTGGACTTGGGGTGGTTTTTGATCTAAATGCAACAAACTTTTAATTTTACGGACGAGAGGTACGAGTATAGCATTTTAACGGAACAGTTATTGTTGGCGCGCTAGGCTCGCCATAGTTTAGTAAGTTGGTACGCCCAACTGCTGTCCGTTGTAGTTTTGTACAGAGCGCGAATTGCGTGACTGATTGGTACCCGGTGCGGGTATAAGCGCGTGTCGCGAGGAATTCGCTCACTTCCCTCGGTGCGCTCTGATCGTGCGATCTCTCCCTTGAGCTGTTGACGCGTACGCTCGCACAAAGTTCCTACCTGGAGTCTAGTCAGTCTGGTCTGATGTAAAAGGAACCCTGGACGTTGGTCCCAGTGAGTTGGAAAACCCGACTGGAAACCTCGGGAGCAGTTATACTTGCCTTGGGTTATCATTCAAAGATTAGGAAAAGCTCAAATCGGAACTCATAGCTGTAGCTAAACCGAGTTGCACCTGTTTAGGACACACCTTATTATGTCATTACGTTAACTAATAAATAAGTGATACCCATAGTACTTGATTTTGCCCGAGTGCCCCTGTATGCGTTTGTGTAGTGTGAGAATAAGAACGAGAGTGAGTTGCCTGTGTTTCAGGTGGTAGACTGCCCCGTAACGAGTTTGCTCCTCCCGTATTCTTATCAGACTGATCGTAGGACTGCTGAGGTCACACTCCGGGTCCGTTCTCTTCCTTACTTACCCGCAGGAATAGGTGGACGACGACGAGGTTGATTCGAGGGGAGGAGAACGCCACAAATGGGTGTCAGAAGTGGGAATGGCGCCAGAATTAAACAACTTAGAACCCATCACAAACTGCGAGAAAACAGTCGTCACCTACCTAGGAACAAGTCACCCAGATAGGCTTTATGGATATACAGGAAGCAGGTCAACCTGGACATCGACAGGTGCTGCTAGAGGAATTGCTTATGGCCGGGAACAAGGGTGAAACTTCCCAGTAAACTGAAGAAAAACAACACCTATAGGTCGAGACTTCATGTCAACTACATGAACAATTATACGAAATGGAGACTAGAAGGGTACAGCTCGAAAGTCGACAGGAGGATGTGCCGCCACCGAGCTTCGGGTACTTTGAGACTGCTAGAGATCCGTTGAACGGCCTAGAAACATAGTCAATACCTACGCCGAGGTACAGACCAACACCAAAGCCCAGAACCAGGTACCCTACACTATCGTCTTCGTTAGTGGCTCCTAACAACGCACCAGTCACGACCTGGACATCAGTATAACCATCCAATCAAGAAATCAATAATAGTGCTGATGCAACAAAAGGATGGCAAACGGAGAGAAGTTTCTCATTAAATACAACAAAGAGAGCATCAGAGCCAGAGAAACGAGCTTTGGGTGAGGACAGAGTAGTCGCCTAGAAAGTCGAGATGCATTTGAGGGCCATTCGGTACAATGGCAAAACGGTATTGAGAGACTTCCTGCAGCATTTTGAGGCATGCAGACTAGCTAATGGATGGACAGATGAGCAGGCTAGAGTCTTCTTTGCTGCGAATTTGCAGGGGAAAGCGGTAAAGGTGCTATTGAACAGACCGGAAGGTAGTCAAACTATGACGTACAAAGCGTTGAAAGACAGGCTGGAGCGGCGATTTGGACCAGGCCAGTTGTCAGAAAACCATCTGATGGAGCTACGTTGAAGAGAAAGGGCCCTAAGAAGACGCCGAGAGAGCTGGGTCAGTCAATAAGAGAGTTGACTACATTGGCTTATTAAAAAAATAGCAGACGGAGGGAAGGAATGCCTTGCGAGAGGGCATTTTAGCCAACAACTTTGCTAAACAAGCGGAGAGGGCAATGGACGTGTTTCTGGACATCCGAGCCGAGAAAGATGACATTATCAAAGCCGGCTGTGAACTATTCAAGCTCATGTTCCGCGGGAAACCATCCAAAGACTTGGTGGACTTGAGATTTGACATCTTCAGCAAGCGGGCTCGCTGCTGGGAGCATCAAACCTGAGAAACTGCCCCCGACAACAGAATCTGCAGCACAACACTGTCTCCGGGCTTATCTCCAGACTATAGATCAGCTGCTGCTGCAAACTCCATCATTGGATGTCATGAACTATGGATGGAAGCTCGGTGGCCAAGGTTATGTGCCGGTCCCTACTTCAGACCCTATCGCACCTGACTAATTGCATACGATATGGGGACTCATGTGATTGGCGGAGACGTCGGTCTCAGATCTTGTGAAGCTGCCAAAGTTGAACTTACAGGACCATTTCGCTGAGGGTTGTAAAACTACCATGATCAGGTATGAATAGTACATGAAGGATGCAGTGGAGAGTGTTTTGGAGCTGCTGCAGGATCTGCGCTATGGGCACGTTTTCCTTTTTCTCAAGGGGTTAATGTACACTATCACCACTAGTTATCTGGAATGGGGAAAAGAATGGGAAAAAGTTAGGTTTTGAGGGCAATTTGTTTTCCAAACGTATCTGTCAACTTAACTACACTATTGGCCAAGATAACAAATCAGATTTAATTGCCGGCACATAATATACACGTTTACACACGCCAATAACACGTGTAGTTACTTCATGAATGGTATTCTGATGATCCTTGACCCTGACAAAACGTGGGTGCAGACACCTTACTTGTCCTGTGCAATTATGTCAATATTGGCCGAAATATGTATACAAATGATTAGTTGATAACAGCGGCCCTGATTAGCATAGGCCTACTATGCCACAGATGCATAGGGTCACTTCCGGAATAGTTTTATTGTGATCTTCGACCCTCAAAACATGGTTCTAGCCACCTTCTTTATTCAGTTAACTGCAGTATTGGCTGAGATATAGTGAACATTGATTTGTCGATATTGGCGGCACTAATTTGCATACAAATGATACGTGGGACATTTTTGAATTGTTTAACATAGCAAATTGTTTTGTAACGCATTTTTTCTGACTAGTTATACATTAATTTCCGAGGGTGCTCGGTACCCCCTCCTTTTCACTCAACTATTAAGCTTGGGAGACGGAGATTGAAAGTACACAGGGTATGGAGTCGCAAGCAGCGAACAAGCTGGACGTGCCTGAACACCTTGTTGATTTGTTTAACCATTGTAAGAGGGAAGTTGATCAGAAGTACCACTGTGAAATTGTTACTGAGAGACAACCATTATATTTCTCCCGGGAAGATTGTTTACTCGAGGGGGGGGGGGGGGGGGTATTAAAAAAAAACTCGACACTTTGGGTTCGGCTGATGCTGTCTGATTTATTCAGCTGTGGAACTGTGGTCAAAAAGGCAACGACCGGCGACGGAGGCGGGGGATTTGCATTCGAAATCAAACAGCACACGAGGAGAAAAATACTAATAAAAGCATCATAAGTACACTTAGGGGTATAACCCAAAAAACATGAAATCAATAATTAGATAAATACACAGATTATGATGTAAACGTGTGCAATTAAATAATACAATTATTACTTGTACATGTGAACGAGTGCATAAAATGTCCCCAGGCCAAGGGGGTTCTGTCAAAAACAAAATATCAAGCCGCAAAATAATACTATTGCGATATTTTTAGCAGGCCAGAATACAGATAAAACCACCTTATTTATATGGCAAAATTCCAAACATATTATTTGTACCCCAAAATCAGCATAACTGACAGTTTTGCCTCACAATGCTAATTCAAGTACATAATTCATTAAAGGGTTATTCCATGTCAGACCAACGCACTTGTTTACCTTATGTCTTCCGATTTTTATAAAAATGGCTGTGCTTGTAGGTCCTTATGAGCAATGAATGCACACCAATTTTTAGCCCGATCCGAACTACCATGTGGTCAGGGCAGAAACCACAAAAATCTGAAATTTGTAAGTAAAATACCACTCTTTTGGTACAATATGTCATGACCATGTTAATTTTCATCAAATACATGCAAATTTGGTATTAAAATAATGAGAATTGCATGCTCTAATTAATTCTTTTGTCAAAAATTGTTTTGGGAAAAGTACGTCAACGTGACTTTTTATATGTTACCGAAAATATGTTTTCAAAAATCAACGAAATGAAAATGACTCGATAGAGCATGTCTTCCTTTATCAGAATCCACTAAAAAGAAATTGGGGTCTTCAAAATTTATGATTATTTTTGTACAGTTGGTAGGTTACAAATTAGTCAATTTACAGACTTTACATTAGAAATCCACTAAAAAATGTGCGGTGCTTATATAGCGCTTTATCACCAAAGTCTCAAAACGCTTAAGATTATTACCCCGGTCATTGGGCCCATGAAACATTCCAATTATCATCTCAGCTTCCTGGGGAGTATAACAGCTCGATGCTGCCATTTTGGCGCAAAGCAGCTAAATCAACCACAATAACCATCTCAGCCATCACAGGTATCTATTTACTACTGGGTGGAGAGAAGCAATGAGTGACAAAGTGCCTTGCCGAAGGGCACACGCACTATAGTCCTAGGCTGGACTCGAACCCACAACCTGTAGCTTTACCTACAGATTACAAATTTAATGCTCCAGACCACGAGGCCACGGCACTCCACAACTTACTGTTTCAATTGTTATTCTTGGTTGGGGAATTTCTATTACATTTAAATTATTAGCAGTGGTGCACCCAGGATTTGGCTTTTGGGGCCGTATGAAGACCAAATCTTGAATGCTCAGCCGCTGTATTCGTGGGCCAAGGTGAATATTCCAGGAATACAGTTTGATTTTGTGGACAAGAGTAAAGTGCAACAGTACAGTGCGGAAAACTCCATGAGAGATGATTTTCATCAGAAGTGACTGTTCTGGGTACGCAACAGTTCCATGCTTTCTACCCGCACCCAGTTCAGCGGACTCACATCCAGGTGAAATTTAAGGCTATGAGAGTCGTTAAGTTTCAAAAAGCGCAGTAATGAATGAGTATTAAGGTAACTTTGATTGCGATATTGAGTATTATCTTTAAGCAAACTTGAATTCTACATGTAGATCCTGATTAGTCTATCCATATTGCACAGCTGTATTGTGTGCTTTTTATTTCCTGCGGCATGCACACTAAACTCTAAAAACAGATTGGTTGAAAAATAACCAATATATTGGTCGATTTCAACCAATCCAGTTGGTATATATGTAAATAACCAAAATATTGGTTAAAATAACCAATATGATATTGGTTATAACACCAACCAATGTAATGTTGGTTAATTTAACCAGCCCACAATGGTAGGACTCCAACCAATTTGTATTGGTTACCACGTAACCAATCCATATTGGTTATAGCACTAACCAATACATAACGGTAGGGCTGCAACCAATTCATACTGGTTAACACGCAACCAATTGCATTGGTTATAACAAATGCAAAAATACAATATTGGTTATTTTAACCAATTTATAATGGTTAGGCTACAACCAATATGTATTGGTTCCTACGTGGACAAATTACGTAATGAAATAATACCAATGGAATTAACTTATTACACATTGCAATTACGCATACATACAATAACAACCTATTAGATATTACCTACTGAACACTTACTACAAACTTGGCAAATGCCGTTGTTAGTTTTATAGTTCGCTTTTTTGTCCACGACGAAGTCATATAGCTAGTTTGTTATGAATAATGTCAAAATTTGAATACGAATGAAATGTAATGTGAATTGTTCACTATGTTTGCACAAAAATATAAATTGAATCATGGAATAGTTTGAATAATTACATATTATGGTCAACAATATTGCATTTTGGACTAAATACTACAATTTAGCATCAACTATTGTCAATACAAATTTCCTCACCTCTGATTGATCAGTTGCTGTAATTGGTACATTCCTACAATCTCAACCAATATGACTGGTTGAAGGCCAACCAATCTATTGGCAATAGATTGGTTAATACCTTAGTTACATGCTCAACCAATATGACTAGTTGAAGGACAACCAATATGTTGGTTATGAATAACCAATAGATTGGTTAATACCTTGGTTACAAGCTCAACCAATATGACTAGTTGAAGGACAACCAACACATTGGTTATGAATGACCAATAGATTGGTTGATACCTTAGTTGCAAGCTCAACCAATATAACTGGTTGAAGGACAACCAATATATTGGTTATAAATGACCGATAGATTGGTTGATACCTTCAACCAATATGACTGGTTGACGGACAACCAATATATTGATTATAAATGACCAATACATTGGTTGAAACCTTCAACCAGTATGACTGGTTGACGGACAACCAATATATTGGTTATAAATGACCAATAGATTGGTTGATACCTTCAACCAATATGACTGGTCGACGGACAACCAACGCATTGGTTACGCTTTAGCCAACACATGTTGTTAAAAACAACCAATATTTGGTCAACCAATTAGATTGGTTGGTCTTTTAACCAATCTGTTTTTAGAGTGTATGCACGTACATTCTAACCACATACGCATTCGACGTCAAGTTTGCTTGAAAATGAATTTGTTATCCCACTTGCGCTCGTGGAACACATAATAATGTAGTACGTCTTCTAAAGAAATTTGAAAGAACAAAAATGAGCCCCCCTCCCCCAAACAAAAAGCCAAATCCTGGGTGCGCCACTGCTAATAATTTAGAGTATGAGTCTGGTTAGACTAAATTAGCCCTCAACATGAGAAATTCCCAACCAAGAATAATTTTAGTAACAATTTAAACAGAACAGTAAGTTGTGTTAGTGGATTTCTAATGTGAAGTCTATAAATTGACGAATTTGTAACCTACCAACTGTACACACATTTTAAATGTTAAAGACCCTAATTGATTCTTAGTAGATCCTGATAGAGGAAGACATGCTCTATCAAGTCATTTTAATTTCGATGATTTTCGAAATGATACGTTATTACAACAATTTGGTCAAAGGTCATGGTAACATATGCAAAGTCACGGTGACCTACTTTTCACAACATTTATTTTTGACAAAAGAATTGATTTGAGCATGTCAGATTTGTGTGGTTTCTGCTGTGACCACATGGTAGGTCAGATCGGGCTAAAAAATGGTTTGCATTTATTGCTCATTAGGACCTACAAGCACAGCAATTTTTAGCAAAATCGGAGTAGATAAGGTAAAAAAGTGCGTTGGTCTGACATAGAATGACCCTAAAGCAAAAATAAGGGGAACAAATATATGCTCAAGTCCCCTATTTCCCACAAATAAAGGCATTTCAGCTTAACATTTCAACTCCTCAGGCATAATTAGAAGCATAAAAATCATTCACTCTATGGCTAGCAACTTTACTAAACAATGAGGGCGCTATTTAATGAGCACAACCGATAAATGAATATCAATAAAAACTCAGAATTGGCTTTTCGAAACTTCTAGATTCCAGTCTGACATTCCGCAATAACTCATAATTACCGACAGAAATAATGTACAATTGTCAATAAGGACTCACAATACTGGCCAAAATAATAATTAGGAAAAGTTACGACATTTTCAAAGTGCCATGAGGTCTCCATAACAATTCCACAGGATCGCCATCTTGACAAAAGTTTGTAAGAATAAAACTCATAAAATGACAGTGAAAATCCATCAGTTCGCGTTATTAAAAATATTACAAATATTCCTTGGTCTTTCCAGCTTAAAATTATATCAGATATCTGTACTCCAAACACGAACAACTTTTAAAAGGTTTACCTGTGGAACAGTGGTCAAAAAGGCAACGACCTGCGACAGAGGCGGAACATTTGCATTGCCCGACTCCGCCGCACGGCGGCGCCCTTTGGACTCACCGTTCGGAACCGCCGTCGGATTCATTGACTTTACTTTAGGAAACACAGCTGACAGCGGTACAACAGCCTACAAAAAGGTGATGCTTCATTATACATGTACACAGAAAAAGAAAACTAGCACAAAATGGTAACGACATAATTTTAAATGGATTAGCCTCAAATGTCAAATCCCTACACTAAGAAATGTAAACTTTTTCGGAGGCAGGTCTTGTACTTTGGACACATTGTTTCCAGTGCAAGGCATTGCAACAACAATCGGAGAAATGTCGACAAATAGTTTTGCCAATATAGCTCGACCACTGCATCGCCTTTAGAGAAAAGGGAAAAGAGTGTAAATGGGACGACCAGTGCGAAAATGCGTTTCAAATGTTGAAAACACGTCTACAGGAAGCACCTATCTTAGCGTATGTAAGTCCAGAGGGAGATTACGTAACCAACACAGATGCAAGCAACTTCGGGATAGGCGCTGTCCTTTCACAGGTGGTTGATGGTCAGGAAAGGATTATCGCCTACGATAGCCGAGTTCTAGATACATTTGTTGTAAATCAGAAAGGAACTATTGTATGACACGTCGGTAACTACTAGCCGTGGTCGTTTTTTCTGAAACAATTCAGACCCTACGTGTACGTGTGGAGGAGGGGTTATATGGAGGCTACAAAATGACTGAAACCTCTAAATCAGTGGGTTCAGATTGACTCTTTTATTCTGTCCTGTAATTGGAAGTTGGAAGGCAACCGACCAGCGACGGAGGCGAGAGAATGGCATCAAATTTGACAGTAAACAATTAACAAGTAGAGAGGAAAGAGAAAATAAATGAAATCATTGGTACAATAAATACATGTAGTGTGTGTTCACCAAAGTCTATCCAATAAAGTTAATACTTCGGCTGAAATAATGCAACTCTTTTACAAAATAATTAATTAGTACAAATACTTGCAACGTTTTGTTTTGAATCATACACCTGTATCTGTAAGACCTGTATTAAACAATATATCCAGCAGTACAGCGGGTTTTTACAAATCAAAACAATATGGGATTGTTTTGATCATCTTGTCTTAAATTCCTTAAGAATTATCAGATCTATATTAAAGCTTATTCTAAAAGTCATCAGCTTAACAGACATCTTGCACCAAATAATATACCTTGGCAAGCTAATTAACACACTATGCCAATACCAATTTGACTAGTCTACAAATGACATAGAGGGCGCTGTTGTAGCATAAACTAGACTATGGATTACCATTAATTTGTCAAAATATGCCCACGTTGCTCAATCAACTTAGACTTAATATCGATGCCTGTACTGTAAACTACCTATTTCACAGATTGCATTAATTTACAGGGATCAATTCTCCACATACAATAAAGCTCAGACTCGTGTTCATAAATGCACATGTACTAGCAAAACTTTACAACTTTAACTGAACTGTAATTGCTGAAAAATAAATATAATCCTGAGCTTGAATGGGTAATGGATAAATCTAAATGATACTTGTTATAACCGGTTTATTGTCCTTTAGTTTATATATTTAAATCAAACTTGCAAAAAGAAGAAAATTTACCTGTAAGTCGGAAGGCAACCGACCAGCGACGGAGGCGAGAGAATGGCATAACCAGACTCCGCCGCATGGTGGCGCCCTCCCAACTCACCGTTCTACCTTTACTGCATCAAAGACGGCACATCACTGCCTCCACATACGGTAGAAAGGTCACAATCAGTGCGGACCACGGGGCACTTCGATGGCTAAAAAACTTTCGGGACCTACAAGGACAGATCTATGCACTTTAACTTAGAGAGGATATGCAGTTAGCCCACGAGAGGGCAAGGGAAGTCCTTAAATGTAGCACAAGGAGACAGAAGAAATTCTACGATCAGAGAATGATGGAAACAACGCTGAATAAAGGAGATTTTGTGTGGCCTCATAACCCAAGCAAGACAAAGGGTCTATCACCAAAATTACAGCGACGCTGGGAAGGATCTTACCTGATATTACAAAAGCTGTCAAATGCCACCTACATAATTCAGAAAAAACAAGAGGCACAAAAAAAGTCGTACACTTTGACCGACTAAAGCCCTACCAAGGTCAGCCGCTAAAGCCAAGGACGGCAAGTAACGCAGCAAAAACATTCTTCCATCCACAAAGACAAGAAACATTCACCGAAGATCAAGGAGACATATGATGCGATGTACAAAGAACCGACTTGGATACAGAATTACAGGAAAATAATAGGGAAGTGCTAGACACAGAAGGGGAATAATTTATGTTACAGCAACAACTGACGAAGAACAAGATAGGACACCTATGCCTACAGTAAGAAGAAACCAACATATAGGCACAGTCGAAGGCCACAACGCTATTTGTAAGGTTGTGAGGGGCAGCCGGAGCAGAGACCTAAAGGCCTAAAGACCTAAAGTGTTGAGCAGAGTGCGAGCGAAGATGCGAATAATGCCATTTCTGTACCTGTAACAAAGATAAATTAACAAGATACATTTCTTAGCATTATTTGGCAGAAGATAAACATGGGTCGAGACTCACTCGCAAAGACGACCCCGCTGGACCCCACGAGTCAAATACAGTAGACTGTCCGAGGTGCCACAGTGTGTTTCTCCATCTGAGAAGTTTATCGTTTATACAAGACTTTATCAGAGATGTTGTAAAAATGTTGCTTTCCTTTGTAAAGTTAGGGAGAGTTTTGTTTCATTGTATAAGGACTTAAGTAGGTCAGACCATTATGATGTATAAGAATTCCAGATCAAAACCTGTTGACCTGACACTAAGCTTTATTTAGTTTAGTTGAAGGTGGCAGAGCACCTGGTTATGGTTTTTTTTGCAACAGTTCCTTATTGTTGTCAGTTTTTAGGTCAAGGGACTGACCAAACTTGGGGCACGGCTGTTTAAGGGAACAATTAATGTTGGCGCGCTAGGCTCGCCATAGTTTAGTAAGTTGGTACGCGGACTGCTGTCCGTTATACAGAGCGCAAATTGCGCGACTGATTGGTACCCGGTGCGGGTATATAAGCGGGTGATAAGCGCGTGTCGCAAGGCATTCGGTGCCCTCTGATCGTGTGCTTCTCCCTTAAGCTGTTGACGTGTATGTGTGGGGGAGGGTGTTTCCCTCATTCCGCAACTGGACCACAACAACCCAGTCCACCAAATGGGCCACCAAATTGTGACCTGCTCCCACAAAATGAGCATAAAGTCGGAAATGTTTAAAGTTTAGTACTCAATAAGAACGTTACAGCCTTAGAAAGTCACGGAGTCGACACATATTGCACCAATTAGTTTTGGAGATTAATAGCCTTTAGAGTTGTGTACAAGAAAACAACACACAATAATGCAACACATACAACAAGTAGGTTTTGTTTCCTTAGCAATGACCACGTTGTGATTATTATTTCACTTTAAATTTTCAAGAAATATAAAAAATGACATTATTGCAATGTAATAAATTAATCACTTTAATGGATATTGGGTACTTATTTGCATATTTAATTAAAGCATTTAAAAAACTATTTTTGACCATAAAATATTAAAAAGCAGAAGTTTTGAATAAATTTGAATTAATGTAACTCTATAATGTATGTATTTTGTCTGTTTTACTGAGTAGTGAGTACTAGTATAAAAGCAAACTTTAATTAAGAATTAATTAAGAGATGCTTAATCGTCCATCCCAACGACATCGATTATGTCCTGAGCAGGATTTTCTGGAACGACAGGCTCGTTGTCACTGTGTCAGTATCATTTTCCAATTCCATTTCTTCGACGCTTTCATCATGGCTGCCTTCCCCGTCTGTCTCGGCGTCACTATCATCGTCGGCATCCGAGAGCTCGTCTTCGGAGTCTGTGAAAAGCTCCCCAAGCGCATCATTGTCAGCAGCATTGAGCCCAAGAATAACAGAATCGTGAAGAGCACTCGTTATTCTGTTCTTATCGGCCATTTTCTGCTAATGTTGTATAAAAAAGCACACATAAACGCATGCTTTGCAAAACGTATTACCGTCACACGGCCGTACGTACACGTCCACTAGCAGAGGCCACATCGCTGCACGGCACATGCGCACGGGAACACGTGGTAGGTTTAAGCGAATCATAGAACTCAACACGGCAAGGCATAGCAACAAAGCTCGTTGTTTACGTCGATGACAACCTTACTATTTTGTTTTACATGTTGTAATGCTTTATTGAATGAACGGTCAGAGGTCATATTACTAAAAAATAAACAGGCAACGTCTTTAGCTTTCAGACGATACCAAACATGCACAGGGTGTTGTTTTAAGAACAGGGTGAACATCGGAAAGATTTTCGTCTTTGTTAACGTCTTTGTCTAAGGATATTTGATACATCACCAGCGAAGTCATCAACAAAATTGACATAAAAAACAGTTTTCTGGTTTCAGATCCCACTCAAAATTGAGGAATTGCTAAAGGGATATATTTAGAAACGAAATAACCCCAAAACTTAAAAATGACCACCCCTTCGAATTTTGACTTTGGTCCGCTGTACTGTGAAATGGCATTGTGCGACTTTACACTCATTTCGTCGGAGCAGGTCACAATTAATAATTCGGTGGCCCGTTTGCCGACTGAGGATCTAAATGCCGACTGAGGGAAATAACACATAAAGCCCTCTCAGTAATTATCTAACGTATTTTAAAATCATCGTCTATCATCAGGTGTACATTGACCCCCATTTGACCCTAAGTTCTTGCGAGACTTGAGAATAAGTGATCGTTTACCGGATTTAAGCAGGTCACAGAGAGTTCAAAGTTACCACAGCTGAACACTAAATCTTAATGTCCTACCCAAGTTCAAGTTTCCACAGAACTATAAGTCTAAAATCTTAACCTTGACTGGTGAAATAGGCCTATATACAATGTGTACACTATACAGTAAATTGATAAAAGTAGGCAATTTTGCAGGGATCTTGATGAGTTTCGCTCCGCAAAAAACAAATGCAATAAATCATGCCAAGAGAAATTTAGCAAATTCGATTCAAAGAGTTAGAAGAAAGTAGCTCAGTTGACAGGGCAGCACCACCGCACTTCATGGCTTCAGGAGGAATGCCGTCTGCACCAGGGGACTTGTGGTTTTTAAGACCACTGATTGCACGTGTCACTCCAAACAAGGTGATGGCACAGTCAAGCTCATGCAGGACGGAAAGTTGTGGCAGAAAGGCTAATGCATCGGAGCACACTTCTACATTGCTAGCAAAGAGAGAGCTGTAGTGCTCTGCCCAGCGGTCAAGCTGTGCTGATGGATCAGTAATAGATATGCCAGAAGCTGACAGCAGTGGAGCACTCTTCTTTGGGGTAGGACCGATGGCCTCCTTAATACCATTGTACAGGCCACGGTGATACCCAGAGTCAGCGCAGTGTTGGATGCGGGCACTGAGACCAGTCCAGTAACGGCAGAGGGCGATACGGACAAGGCGTTGAACGTTACTCTTTGCAGCGCGGAGCGCAGACGCCGAAGAGCGGGTACGAATTACGGTAGCTTTGATTCTGGCAGTTCGTTTGGCCTCTATAGCCGGGATCAGGATGTCAGCACTATCCCGGAACCAGTCGGGTTGCGTTCGAGTACGTCGACCAAAGGCGGTAAGAGCGCAGTCCGTGACTGAGGACTTGAATCTAGACCATGCGGGACCAGACTTGTCAGGCGTGGGAGATGAGCCAAAACGATCGATGAGGAGCTCACGAAACGTGGTGACGCGGTTGATGTCACGGGTAGCAGAGGTGTTAACTGCAGGGATTGGCTTCGGCTGAGCTGTGCGAAATTGTTTGGGGTGCATTCTGAGCTTGCTACGGACAAGGGCATGGTCAGTGTTACAGTCTGCTGAGTGCATGCTACGACATTGTTTGACACCGCACAACTGTCGTTTCCTGACGATAATGTGGTCGAGTTGATGCCATCGGTGTGAGCGTGGATGCATCCAGGTGGCTTTGGAGCGAGGAGAACCTGCGAAAAAAGTGCTGGTGAGACACAAATCGTGGCCAGCACAGCACTCGAGAAGGCGCTGCCCGTTGTCATTCATTTTGCCCACACCGTGGGGGCCTAGTATTACACCACTCCATGACCTGTAATCAGATCCGCTGCGTGCATTGAAGTCTCCGGCAAGCACAATGTTATCCCCAGCTGGAATGCTGAGCAGAATATTGTCGAGGAGTTGGTAGAATTCATCCTTCTCCTCAGAAGTAGCCATCAGAGTAGGAGCGTATGCCGATGATGACAGTGACCAGACCACTCCTAAGGCTAAACCGCATGGACATGAGACGGGGTGAGTGGGGAACAGTTTGGGGTGTAGGGGTGATCTGGATGGATAGCACCTTTGGCCATGAGCAGCCGCCCTATCTTTATGGGGGCTCTAACCTCTGGTTCCACTAGTTCACCCTAGCTCATGTATGGCTCCACGGAACTGCTTCACAGCAGTGGCCACACCCTGGCTCCTGACCTCGGCTGGTCAGCCAAACTACATGGGTGAACCTGCATGGTGGACTCCTGCAGGTGAGGGATCTTTCCCCTCCAGTATACAAGTCCACATGTCAGCTCGGCAGCAGGGGCTGGCAGCTGCAATCATAGCGGTGCCACTTTCCCCATATATGTATAGGCCTAAGTGTCTCCGGTATGCTGTGGCCGACCCTCAAGCGGAGGAACTCACTTCTGAGTCAACGGTTGTTGGTCATTAGGCGTAGTTAGTTCGTCACTGCGGGGCAACCTTTCTTCATCTCAGCCGTCACGCTATGCGTTCCGCTGGTCCAGTTGAATGGAAGGTCCAGAGGAGAGTGTCTGTCCTGGGCAAGCATTCACTCTCAATCAACGTTTGCCTCGGCGCTCGGCGTCCCACAATTATGATTGTTCGCCTTGATCAGAATAAGCGTCCGGCCAGTCGGGGGCCACCCTTTTGGGGGACTTCCGTTGCCCGGCAAGGACTGCGTTTCAGGCAGGCGCGTCCGGGTCGTCATCCTGCTACTGCCTCTCTCGTGTTAGCTTGTTGGAATGTTCGCTCCTTGACTATACACACTGATCGCCAATCTTCTTCACCAAGAAAGTCTGCGATAATTGACCTTGAACTTATACTCGTTTGGGCATAAATGTGTGTGCTCTCAGTGAGACCTGGCTTACCGGTAGTGGCTCAGTCCGTGAGGCTAACTTCTCATTATTTTGGTCTGGTCACCCCGAAACTGCAAGACCTATGCATTGAGTTGGCCTGGCAATTCAGAACTCGCTTCTCCCATGTATCCAACCCGGTCATTACCACGCAGTAATAACCGGGTTCTCGCACTGTTATTACCTTTAATAAATACCTTTTTAACGAGAAAAATTGTGAAAATACTCCGAATTTCGCGACTTCGCGGCTTCTTCTAGGCCGTTTTACAAACGCAGCTTCGTTTCCGTATTTTGGCTTTGTTCATGTAGTTTAGCAGCGGTACAGTTGTTTTCATAGTTCCGGATTTTTCCTAGTTCCGGATCGCTTCAAATAAAAACCTATCTTGTTATGGGTTGGTCTCCAATACTATTTGTTTAGATGAAGTGCATTTTGAAAAGAAACATACAAGCTTCTTGATACCGTAAGTAAAAATGAGTCTAAAAGTCTCCAGTATTAACAAATCTGCCAAAGACTGAACGTTCATTTTTTTCTAGTTCCGGATCGCCCGTAAAATACATGCATCAACTACGCGCGCGCAAGCGATTTCATATGACGTGTTCTGTGGGACAAAGTTTATCGGCTCGTTGCCGCGCGCCACATACGTACACGGACAAAACATTTCAAAGCATTTCCTTGGAAGTCCTCTTTTTAAACTTTATTGGAAGTGAAAGTATTTGAAATTTATTTTAAACTGTATTTATATAAATTTATGAATACTTTATCAGAAATATAGGCTTGATTCGGGTTGGTTCTAGCGTGATAATTGTTCATGTACGAAGCAGTTTTTTACTCGATCTGGAATTGGTTAAACCGATCCGCAAGTAGAAAAAGGGATGTCGGTATATTTGACGTCGTATTTTCAAATAAAGAAGAGCATAAATATCGAAACAAAAACTGTAGTTTCTCCATCACTCAAGGTAAACTACTAAATCTATTTCATTTAAATTTCGAGGATTAGACTTGCCGAAAACAGCCTGAATGTTTTTTGCGATCCGGAACTAGGAAAACGTCTGTAATGTGGCCAGAATGCAGCCCAAAGCCGGCGTTTAGAAAACGGCCCTTGGAAAACCCATGATATTACTACATATAATGCCCTGCACGTGATCGAGTCTCGGCCAATCAGAAGCCTTCAACTCTACTAGGTATTTATTAATTAGGTAATAACAGTGCGAGAACCCGGTTATTACTGCGTGGTAATGACCGGGTTGGGGGATGACCGCTGGTAATGGATCGAGCCGAAGGCGAGGTCCATTACCAGCGGTCATCCCCCAACCCGGTCATTACCACGCAGTAATAACCGGGTTCTCGCACTGTTATTACCTTTAATAAATACCTTTTTAACGAGAAAAATGGTGAAAATACTCCGAATATCGCGACTTCGCGGCTTCTTCTAGGCCGTTTTACAAACGCAGCTTCGTTTCCGTATTTTGGCTTTGTTCATGTAGTTTAGCAGTGGTACAGTTGTTTTCCTAGTCCCGGATTTGTCCTAGTTCCGGACCGCTTCAAATAAAAACCTACCTTGTTATGGCTTGGTCTCCAATACTATTTGTTTAGATGAAGTGCATTTTGAAAAGAATGATACAAGCTTCTTGATACATAAGTAAAAATAAGTCTAAAAGTCTCCAGTATTAAAAAATCTGCCAAAGACTGAACGTTCATTTTTTTCCTAGTTCCGGATCGCCCGTAAAATACATGCATCAACTACACGCGCGCAAGTGATTTCATATGACGTGTTCTGTTGGACCATGGAGTTTATTCCTTCATGGTGGGACAAAGTTTATCGGCTCGTTGCCGCGCGCCACGTACACGGACAAAACATTTCAAAGCATTTCCTTGCAAGTCCTCTTTTTAAACTTTATTGGAAGTGAAAGTATTTGAAATTTATTTTAACCTGTATATTTATACAAAATAATGAATACTTTATCAGAAATATAGGCTTGATTCGGGTTGGTTCTAGCGTGATAATTGTTCATGTACGAAGCAGTTTTTTTTTTATACTCGATCCGGAATTGGTTAAACTGATCCGCAACTAGAAAAAGGGATGTCGGTATATTTGACGTCGTATTTTCAAATAAAGAAGAGCATAAATATCGAAACAAAAACTGTAGTTTCTCCATCACTCAAGGTAAACTACTAAATCTATTTCATTTAAATTTCGAGGATTAGACTTGCCGAAAACAGCCTGAATGTTTTTTGCGATCCGGAACTAGGAAAACGTCTGTAATGTGGCCAGAATGCAGCCCAAAGCCGGCGTTTAGAAAACGGCCCTTGGAAAACCCATGATATTACTACATATAATGCCCTGCACGTGATCGAGTCTCGGCCAATCAGAAGCCTTCAACTCTACTAGGTATTTATTAATACCTGATAATATTACTACCCTACTAATCAAGCATCATGTAATCCAATGATTGGCCGAATGCAACAGTCCTACGGTAACTTGTAACAAGGGCGCGTCAAAATAATGTTGATACTGCATGCGCGCTAGAAATGTACGTGTAGAACGTTAGTATCTACACGCGAGGCATTTTTCAAAATGCGCGTGTCGTCTGTTATTACGCTAGCGCGTTTCTATGCACGGTGGGCATCAGTAGTCAGCTAGTCTGGTCTCAAAGTATGGGTACTAATAACAACACATATCGAAGAGACAGGGTACTGTTATGATGTTAAAGATGGACTACAACGGAATAATGATAAAGGCTTTGTTGCCTTTTTTTGTTCGAGAAATGTATAATGATTACTAATATATCATTAGTATTCAATAAATCTTGTTCCTTCATGCAAAAAACCCCCAAAATTGATCGGCGTTCTACGACCCAGAAAAACTCAGTTTCAGCAAAAGCCCTTAATCATGAATAATTCATACATTGTGTGTGACGTACTACCCATGACGATTTACTCGGGTCGATCGTGTGCGTGCATTTTTACCGTACAATGCAATGCGGAATAACAGCGGACAAGCTAGGCTATATTTTGGTACAACTATTTTCGACCGAAAAACAGCGAAAAATGTCCGATAGCAGCGAGTATTGGGAAGACCACAGTATATAGATGAGGAAGAGGCATTTCGTGGAGGTACTTCTGAGGACAGTGATGGCAGCTCTAGCGATGAGGGGAGCTCACCAGACGAGAGAGAAGGCGATGACTCTGCGGCCATGGCAGACCCGGCGGTTGCCGATGACTCGGCCGACGTAGAAGCAGTAGGCCTGGTGGTAGTAGTACGAATTCTCTCGATGTTTGGCGCTTTCAATGTGGGGATCGATCCAGGCTTTAAACGAAACTTTGTTGTCAATCCCAGTGAATTTTTCAAAGCACTTGAAGGTTCAACACAGTCCTCTGAAAAATGTGCTGAACAAATCAAAGGCCTACTTCTTGCCGAGAAGGTCCGAAGGTGAAATCCTTTCGTGTAATATTTACGAACTTCACCCATTCCTTTGATAACGCAGGATCCCGCGGAAATTGCACAAAATGAATCTCTGGATTCTTCGAACAATTTCTCGTGCATCCAGTCCACCAACAACACATGAAGTTGGCATTATTGTAGCTGATAGTGATACACTATAAAAAAAAGATTCGTAAAAACTTCATGCCTCTGCATGAAAACGCATACATAATACACACGGAATAACATGGCGTTTTTTGTTTACTCTCGGTTGCTCATGGGTAGTACGTCATCACTTTTCGCTGGTTTACAAGTCCGCTGGTACTATATCGTGGATTTCATTGTGGTTTTCAGTGGATCTTTGCCGGGAACCAGTACAGGGCGGGAAATTTCAAAATCGAAGAATCGAGGTCTAATTTTTTCGGTCAAATTGCAACAAAATTATTTAGAGAAAAACATGACCGTAACAATAAAGTGTTACCTGAACACAACATAAACAAGGTCCGATAATAAATTTAATGTGTGAGTTTTCGTTGTAGTCCATCTTTAACTTAAACCGGTGAACCTTGGGGGAAATTAGCAAACGCAAACTCAGCAATTTAATTGAAGCAATGACAAACTAAATCCATTTCCAAACTAATTTATTGAGGTGTCTTACCTTCTAACAAATAAAAACTAAAGAAATGTTACACCCTCCCGGTCCAACGCCCCTGATGCCAACTGCACCGAAACCACTGGGCGTGGCCACTTATAAAGAGCCAGACGATACCAACATTTGATAAGAGGGGTGTTATTAAATTTACATATAAATGAACTCCACAACATACGCCACCCCTAATAAACTTGGCTCCTGGTAATTTAAATACACATTTTAACGTATCGTATTCTTTATAATTAACAGAACTTGCAGTTGATTCCTCTCGTTAAGTTAATCGTCTACCATCATCAATCTTGTCCACACGAAGAAGGGTGGTGATCCTTGTCCAAGATCTTGCTGTCCACGGGCTGGCCAGGCCACGAGATCCCAGTCACCTCATCGGTCGAACTCCGATAGTCATTGCCGGCATTGTGACGTCATCTTGAGGAAATACTCAATAATTTTACATTAAATACATTGGTCCCCAAATTATACTTAAAATAGGTTATTACACTATATTCAAAATGGCATCTAAAGCGTAAAATCAGAACAATATACCGTATGCAATAAACATTTAAAATGCATCATATTTCCCAAATTACAATTTCCCAGTGATTCTTACTGAATTGTTTTTTAAATACTCTAAAGCAGCTTCATTTAGGTTCGTTTCTGGTTCCCATGTGTTTTCGTTATCAGAAAATCCTTTCCACTTAATAAGGTATTCAAGACGCTTGTTCTTGCATCTACCCCGCAGTATACGCTCTATTTCATATTCCTTAGTTTGTTCTACTGGAGTGGTAGTATACCAGGTACGATATAAACTGGGAAAGATTGCTGACTTGATTCCTGTTTTGACTTATAAGTGGAACAAAAGTATCTTCTGGACAGTCTTCTTCAAACAATACTGGCAAAGAATTGTTATGTTCTAGATCGCTTGGTGTGACATCATTACCTGGACGTACAAATCTATTGTAAGCAAATTTCATACGATTAACTTGAACGGGTGTCGAAAGTAGCCTATTATTTTCCAGATTTCTAACTCGAAAATTTACAGGGCCAGTCCGCTCTACTAAAAGATATGGTCCAGCCCAAAACTTTGCCAATTTGCGAGAAAGTCCCTTTTGTACCGCTTGAATATAAATCCAAACAGTATCCCCAACTTGATACTTCACATCCTGAGTAGCTTTGTCAAAGTAGGTCTTCATTTTTACTTGATTCATTTCAGCACGTTTTTTAGATATGTCCCGAAAAATCTCTAGTTGCGAAACTAACTGATGAAGGCGATCTCTGACAGATTTGTCAGGGTGATTATACTGGGATAGTGTCACCTCCAAAGACAATCTAGCCTCTCTCCCGTACATCAGGAAAAACGGGCTATATCCCACTGAGTTTTCAGCAGGAGTGGTTCTGTAAGCAAACTGAACTACGCCAAGATACTCGTCCCAATTATTGTGAAACTCATTCACGTAATGAGAGTTAGTGTCTAAAATGACAGAATTAAACCTCTCCTGAACAGCATTACATTCAGGGTGATATGCACTAGTGTTCAGTTTTCGAGTTTGCATTATGCGACAAACTTCCATAACAATTTTGCTGAGAAAGTTCGTTCCTCTGTCACTGAGCAGAGTTTTCGGACAACCGTGTTCACATATGACCTTGTCGAAAAACGCACGGGCAACAGTCAAAGCCTCAATATTGGAAAGTGCAATAAGAATGGGCCACCTGGTACAATGGTCTGTAAAACACAGAACATAACGATTACCCTTAACCCTCGGAGGCACCACCTAAAAATTTTTTCAGGGAGGCACTACCGGGATCCATCGGTAGGCATTTTATGTTGGAGGGTAAATAACTGTGTTGGGGGGGCCCAAATCTTGTTCTAATGGTTTGAACAGATGGATATAAGGACCCTGGACACACATATCAAAGATTTAAACATTCTGGCTATTTTATGTATTTTTTTAAGGACATCCATTGCAAGCATGTAAACATTGAAATCAGTATTGCGCAATACATACATGAAACAGCAATAGGATACACACTGTACACATAACAACGACCAACAGCTCTAACTACCCCCCAGGGGATGTCTGGGTCACAGCTGTGTTTGTTATCTACCCCAAGGCCGCTCAAAGAGATGTCAGAGACTTTTTTTGACAGCGGCTATACACAATGGGATCAGATTTCGATTTGTTTGCACAACTCTATGGCTTTTGGCCAAAACCATTATTTTGAAGGGATGGTTTGTTTTTTTTCACCCCCTGAATGACCTCCTGGGTTAGAATTTTTTTCCCAGTCCATTCAGCAGGGTCTAGGGATAGATGAAAAAAAAGGACAGCTCCATTGACTGAAAAAAAAAAAAAATATAAACAAACACATAGTTTTTGTCCACCCTTTGGAGGCTGGCCGTTTGACTGAGGGTTAATCGTTACAGGTAATGGACCCAAAATATCCACACTTACACGTTCGAATGGTTCTGGAACTTTCATAGTCATTAACGGGGCCAGTACCTTATGCCTGTGCGTCTTTCTTTGGGCACAAGAGATGCAACTCCGAACCCAATTGTCGATATCTCTGTACATTCCCTTCCAATAGAAACGCGGACGTACTCTTGCATAAGTTCTGTGGAAGCCAAAATGAGCTGAGAGAACATTGTCATGACAGTTATCCAACACAATGTCTACAAATGACAGAGGAACATACAACTGGTACACGTGTCTTTCAGGGTTATACGGCTTGATGGAATAATCCAAATATGATACAATAACCCGTCTCTCACAAAATACTGGTCAGCCTCTAAGATTAATTTCCTTGCAGATTTATCATCAACAGGTAAATAATCGGTTTCTAAATATTTCATCATGTCACCAGCAAATGTGTCCGAAAGTAGAGCCTTTTTGAAACGACCCAAACTAACTTCGCTTGGAAGTGAAGGAATATTCAGAAAATTTGGTTTATTTTTTATCCTTTTCCCATACTGAAACCGTACGTTTTTTATAACGTTAATTCCAGTTTCCGACTGTTCAGGTACGTCTTGTGAAAAGTCTGGTTCATGGGTTTTAGTTTCTACCCAAGTTGTGGTTATTGGATGTTGAACTGCAGCGCCTGCTTCAAGACATCTACTACATCCAGTACAAGACCCAGACTGGTCATAGTTAATCCTACTGAGAGCATCAACATGGCAGTTCTTTCCTTTTATGTGTTTCACTTCAAAGTTGTATGGTTGCAGTTTAAGTATACCCAGCGTGCTAAGCGGCTATTACCCGAAGTGTGGTTATGGTGAAATAACCACTTTAATGCACAATGGTCTTAATTCCTAACTGCAAGTATTGGGAGTATTTTTTAACACCCTCTACAACAGCCAGAGCTTCCAATTCAGTGGTAGAGTAATTACGTTCTGCTTTGTGCAAAGCTCTTCCACCGTAAGCTATGACCCTTTCTTTGTCATCTTGTACTTGGGACAAAACAAAACCAAGCCCTTTGGCAGAAGCGTCAGTGTGTAGTAAGAATTCCGCACCATCAAAATTAGGAAAGGCCAAAATTGGTGGTCGAGTGAGGAATTCTTTCAGTGTTCGAAATGCACTCTCACAAGCCACATTCCAAACAAACGGCACATTTTTTCTTGTCAAGTTCGTTAATGGTTCAACGATTTTGCAGTAATCTTTAATGAACTTGCGGTAATATCCCGCAAATCCAAGAAAAGATTTCACTTCAAAAACTTTGCAAGGTCTAGGGTAATTTTTGATTACATTTATTTTATCAGGGTCTGTTTCGAGCCCATCTTGACTTAGCACCATACCCAAATATGTTATCTTAGTTTGGGCAAAAACACACTTTTTGGGTTGCAGCTTAAGACCCGATTCCCGAAAACGATCAAAAACCTGTTGCAAATGACACACATGTTGGGAAAACGAGTCCGAAAAGATTATGATGTCGTCTAAGTAACAGAGTACAGATTTCCAATTTAAACCCCTAAGAACCTCTTGCATAGCTCGTTGGAAAGTAGCTGGTGCTGAATGTAAGCCAAACGGGAGAACTTGAAATTCGTACAAAGAATCTTGTGTGATAAAACAAGCCTTGTGCTTGGAGGTCTCCTCCAGTTCAATTTGCCAATATCCAGCTGCAAGGTCAATCGTGGAAAAATACTTAGATTTGGACATGCCTAGGTCATCTAGTGCATCAGAAATGTTTGGCAACGGAAAATTATCCATGCTACTGATTTTGTTTAATTTTATGAAATCTACACAAAAACGGTAAGTATTAGCTTCTTTCTTCGGAACCATGCAAACAGGAAAACTCCAAGGACTAGTAGACTCTCTAATAATACCTTGGTCCAGCATAGACTGAACATGTTTCCTGATTTCATGTTGTACGTGTGGTGGTTGCCTGTAAGGTTTAGACCGTATCGGAGAATGGTCACCAGTGTTTATAACATGCTTGACACTTGAATACCGCCCTCTAGGTCCAGCTTCGTTTTGAAAAATGTCGGAATAATCGGAAATGAGTTGCGTTATTTCAACAGTTTCAGAACTTGACAATTGTGCGGTATTCAACGTAACTTTAGAAAATATGTCTGAGCTTGCTTAGTTTTAATATCGCAAGTATCGTCATTTTCGGATTTTTCCTTACTACAATTTACTGTAGACACATGGTCACGATTTTCGGCAATATCTAAAGTCGCAAATAGCTTCAAGTCACAAGGATTTACCACAGAAAATGTGCCTAGCTTAGTACGGGGATGTAAGGTTACAGGATCCGAAGAAACATTCATAGCCAACACATTAACTAGTTTGTCCTTATTAACGACTTTACTTACAGTGTGTGCCACCATCACGCCCAGTGCTGTAGCGTTCCTTCCTGCCCGACATAACCCAATGGTGTTCACTGGAAGTGGGTTAGAAACTTTCGCACAAATAATTGTCTGTGATCGTGGAGGAAGCACACAACTGTTAGTAATTCGTAACTGACTTCTTTTTAAGACACAATTTTCGTGTTCCTAAATTGATGTTAGCACTCTGTTGGCTCAAAAATTGTGAACCTAGTATTACACTTGAGGTGAGATTACGAACAACATGAAAGTCAATAGAAAAGCAACAGTTGTTAATTACGACTGGCAAAACAACAAAACCAACAAAATCCAAATTAGAATTATTGGCAGTTTTTGCCGTTACATGTGGCTTTTCTATTAAACATTTCAAAGACGGCATTTCTTGTTCTAACAATTCATTATCAATTAAACAAATGGAGGCACCAGTGTCAACAAGTGCTTCGACCTTAACGTCGTAAATCGTAATGGTAATACTGTTCAACAAACCCAAGTCTATCTCCACACTATCACATTGTTTTATTTCGTCGTTGGAATCACCTTTTTGCATTGCCCCACCTACCTGCTTTACTGTATCTTTAGACAGGTTTTCCTTAGCAGGGGGGCTAATTAGTTTAAAGGGTTGCCTTGAATATCAGTTGTTGCTCTACAGTTTCTCCATTTGTGCCCTTTACGACCACACCTATGGCAAGTGAAATAATTAGAGCTATTATTCCCACGGGCGCCTATCTGACTGGAACGATACTGTTTTTGTTCTCCCAGTTCTACACACTGTTCCAATCTCTCTAATCTTCTTGCCACAGAGTTGACCGTATCTTTCAATGAATCTAGTGATGCGTGAATGGCGTTTACAGAGACACTGGAATTTTTATCATCCCGTTTGGGCAAAGATTTCTTACGCTCTTGTGCGGTTTGCTGTACCGAAATGCCAAGCCTAGCGAAGTCCAAAGCATCATGAAAAGACTTGGGCTGCTTTGAAAATACAAAGGCTCTTAATTCTGGCAGCAAACCACGAACAAATATAGAAAGGCATTCGGCACTTGATTTCTTTACTTGCTGGCACATTATTATTATTATTATTATTATTATTTATTCGGCCAAGAAATAAAAAAACAGTACATTGACAAGTTATACATGTACATGAAATCATTGCAAGTATAAAGTAACAATGCTTTCAATATAACAGAAACAATAAGTTTAAATAGCAAAACTGAATTATTCAAGAGGTAAAGAGGATTAGAGAGCTGGGTTCAGTGGGGGGGGGGGGGGGGGGGGGGGGGGGGGGGGGGGGGGGGGGGGGTGGGGTTATCGGATGGAGTGATGGAGTTCTTGAGGGCAAGAGTTCTGGCATACTGGTGGTTGAACAACACGTGTTCTGGGTGGCGAGTATTTACTGATATGTTCCTACGGATTGAATGGCAGTCGATAATTCCAAAAAGACATTTTGTTACAAACGATATGGACTGCTTTGTCCGCCTGCTCTCAAGAGACATCCAGTTCAGGGCTCGAAGTCTCTCCTCGTACGTTACGGTGCCCCTGGCTACCTTCAAGCACATCCTACTGGCCCGCCTCTGGACTCTTTCCAATTTGGATTTGTCCGCAGCAGTGTAAGGGGACCAGGCAGGCAAACCATATTCGATAACTGGCAGGACCAAGGATTTGTAAAGGGATGCAAGGGCTTGAGTGGAAGCTCCTCCTGCTACTTGCCATATGAATCCCAGAGTTCTGTTGGCCTTTGAAACAACGCTATGATCAGCCCAGGGTGTTGTCGATAGTCACACCCAGGTACTTGTATGTTGAAGTGATGCCGACGGGAGTGCCATTGAGGATGTAAGTTGGGTAAACCATATGTTTCTTAGCCCGTGTCATATGAAGTGCCTTAGTCTTTTTTGTGTTGAGGTGCATGCCATTTGCTTCACTCCATCGACCAAGTTCAGTGAGGTTTTCTTGTAGCACACGCTCGTCATCTGGTGACTGGATTGGTTTGTAAATGAGCGTGTCATCAGCGAAGAGTAGGAACTTTGTTGATAGGTTGTGGGAGATGTCACTAATGAACAGGTTAAACAGCAAAGGTCCAAGGACGCTTCCTTGTGGGACACCAGATGTGACAGGAGCCCAGTCTGAAAAACATCCAGTCTAAAAAACATCCATGCGCATAAAGTCCGAGGCATAGTCATCCAATGATTCGGAAGGCAACTGTTTTCGTTCAAGCAATTTCGTTTCAATTTGCCACACCCATGAACCACCTTGAAAATGATCTTTCAAAGTTTTCTGTATGTTTTCAACAGACGTTTTAAATTCCTTAGGAACAGTATCTAAAAATATACGTGCATGACCATCAATTCGAGAAATCAAAGCCAACACCTTTTTAGCATCGGTAAAATCTCTCAAAGCTGCAATGGTTTCAAGTTTTGCCATAAATTCATCGACATCCTCGTTAGGATTGCCAGAATACTTTACCCCAGAGGAGGACAAATCATACTTGTTCGACATGTCTGGTTTTTCTTCAAAGTTATTCTCCATAAATAATGTCTAAAAAAAAAGAACAACACACACAATGTTCAGGCATGGGAGTGGCAACTAATTTGCATAAATTCCATACATACCTCGCAAAATAACTCAAGTAACAAACAATACAAAATCACAAAAACACACACTTCAGATAGCCATTTTGAATTTAAAGATGGTAACTTACCGAAATCGGCAAGGACAGCTGGTAGGGGCGCTGGATAAGGGAAAGACCCGTAAGGTGGTGGAACTGCGCGTTTCTTTCACCTACAGTTTTAGTTTACGTACGAATAGGGTCTACATACCAAGAGAGGTACCCGGATCTTCCACCATTTGTTATGATGTTAACTTAAACCGGTGAACCTTGGGGGAAATTAGCAAACGCAAACTCAGCAATTCAATTGAAGCAATGACAAACTAAATCCTTTTCTAAACTAATTTATTGAGGTGCTATGACTCAAATTTGTATCCTAGTGGAGACATCTCTTTGTTCTCGTGTACAAACTGTTAAAACAGTCGGGCACCTTTTTCAAAATGCTCCCTATTCAACCAAAATTAATTTCCTGGGTTGAAATTTCGACCCAATATACCCTATATCATACCCTAACCCAAACACTAACCCTAACCCACATCCTAAACCTAGTTTTTGAGTAATTTGAGGCACACTCCTAAAATCTAATTCGTGAAAAACCCTGTGGAGACCCATTCATCTATAGAAATTTACCCTCCGGCGTCCTTTTGTCTCCATTATACACATTGTGTGTGGGTCTCCAGAGGGTACGGAAAATGAGATTGTCTTACCTTCTAACAAATAAACACAACTAAAGAAATGTTACACCCTCCCGGTCCAACGCCCCTGATGCCAACTGCACCGAAACCACTGGGCGTGACCACTTATAAAGAGCCAGACGATACCAACATTTGATAAGAGGGGTGTTATTAAATTTACATATAAATGAACTCCACAACAGTACCATGCATAAGCTAAAATATGGACCCTTGACATAACAACAACAAAACACTGGAAATATTGCCAAACAAAAAGTCACGAAATTTGAAGCATGTTCACAATTGTTCTCGTTAAATAGGTATTTATTGAAGGGAATAACAGTGCAAGGACCCGGTCATTACTGCGTGAAAATGACCGGGTTGGGGGATGACCGCACTCGATCGCACTGTTATTCCCTAAGTAATCTCATTACGTATCAACTGACCAATCAGAAATGAGAAAATTTGTAGTTCATTAAAGTATGTTAAATTCTGTTTTTTAGACCAAAAATGCATTTTCCTGATCATAATTTATTATTATTCAAACAATTTCATGATAACATTTAGATTTTTGGCAAACATAGGTTCATAATCGCATTCGATCTCCTTTTGTATTCAAAATATTGAAATCATTTATGGGAAAGCGGGACTTCAATATGGCATGAAAATTGGAAAAATAAAACCAAATCAAGACATCTTTGTGGCTAGTAGGTTTGTCATATAGAATTGTTACACTATCTACTGTTAATGTGTACTATGTGTAATAAGTTGGTTCCCGCTTTATTAAAATCTGTAAAATTAACCTGAAGTTACTTTGTGGCAACCTAGCCGAATTTCTGTAACGTACTGGGTTGATTTGTTATACCCCGTCTTTTGACAAGAATATCAACGTAAACTGACAGCACTCGAAAGTTGATAAAAAACAGCCCGTCCAGTAAAAATAAGGCCACCGGGTTTTTTTACAGGACGGTTCTGGCGTCCCGAATGCCAGGACTTTCCCGTAAAATTACGGCTTTATTTTGTACAGTGCATGATAACCCCCCAAAAGCTGCCACCACTGCAATGCTATCACATCAAACTGAAAGAGTTCATACCTTTCCAAAAATAACCATGAACATTATTCCCCTCGTTTAACAATTTATTATGTATGGCTAGGAAATGTTGTTAGAAGGAAAATGATACAAAGAAATACCGTTTCGGTTCAGCAGTTTCAATTCCAACACCATTTTGTGAACCAAAGTCGGGGGGTTATTTGGTCTTGGATGTTCATTGTGTGCGATATTATACAAATACAACACGGTTCGAGGGAAAGTAGAGGGAACTACTGGTCCCGAAGTGTAGGTTAGCTTGACTATGGTGTAAATGGTGGACACATACCTGGCGACACGAAGGTGAATTGGAGTTAGGGTTAGAATCGAGGACGACCTCGATTGAGATTCGTGTTAAAAACCAATGAGAGCCGTCGGAAAAAGTTTGAGTACAAACAAAGAAAATTTTCGAGAGGAACAAAGGAAACTCCTCGATTTACACCATAAACAAACGTATGTGTACATGTGAAAGTAGGCTCAAAATCATACGGAGAAGACCCTGGTGCCATAATTACTAGTTCACAGATTTTCTATTCTTCTCAGAAAATACAAAAATAAACAATAGTTTGTGGCGCGTCAAGTCGATATTCTGCACAGAAATGCAATACATGTACTCGCAATAGTCGGGCGCCGTACAGCATACGTCTGCATAATGTAGTTGGCCGCGTCAAGGTGGGATACCAGTGCGAACAGGCAATAAAGCGTATACCCAGCACGATATGTGGCAGAGGGGTACCCCCCTATTATCCCTATACTTTATACGCACTCAACACTATTGTAACCTAACCATTGCTAGTCCAGTCAAAATACCAAATTTTGTATTGTTGGCCTCAAACAAATTGTAACAAATCTTTTTTCACCACAGTGCACTTCTATAAGGTCCCTAGAATTACATACTAAAAATCTTTGAAAATCCAAATGGTGGAAATATGTTTAATTTGCATAAATCGTTAATCCCTGCCGTGTAATATGTTTATTCACATATTTGGGTATATATTTTATTTTTATTTTTCGAAAAGTTTATTTTGGTGATTCTACTTACACATCCTTACTTCAATAACATTTTCTAAAGCATGTAAGTGACTAAATAATTTTGAAAATAGAGTAATGATTCAAAATGACTATAATGTTAGCCTATAATTTGCACGCATTTACCTTGTCTCCAGATATCAAGTAGTCAGTATGGACGAGCTTCAAATTCACCAAGTTGCTTACTGGCACAGTTATCCTATTAAAACCTTATGAAAAACCATTATGAACAATGATAACATTGTGATATTTAGCCCAGCAAACAACAACTGGGGGGAAATCGTATGTCCATAAATTGGGCTAAAAAGTAGGTGAAGGGTTACCTAAGGTGAGAGACTTGAACAAGTTCAAGGAAACCCCCAAAATTAAAGATTTTTGTTGCTTACAATAATCATATCTACGTTAGAATGTATTTTGAGGATTTTCTTGAACTTGTTCAAATCTCCAATGTTAGGTAACCCTTTAACTTTTTTTTTCGCCCAGTTTATGAACAAAACATTTTCCCCAGTTTTGGTTTGCTGGGCTAAATATCACAATGTTATCATTGTTCATATGATTTTCCATAAGGTTTTAATATGATAACTGTGCCAGTAAGCAACTTGGTGAATTTGAAGCTCACCAATACTGACTACTGGATGATATCTGGAGACAGTGTAATATAAGCACATTTATAGGGTCACGAAGTTGTCATTTTGGTTAATTACCATGTTCTCATAATTATTCAGTCACATATACGCTTTAGGAAATGTTATCGAAGTAGGGATATGTAAGTAGAATCACCCAAATAACTTTTCAATTTTGTTTTAATATATTATATACCCAAATATGGGAATAAATATATTATGTGGTTGGATTAACGATTTATGCAAATTAGTCATATTTCCACCACTTGAATTTTTTAAGACTTTTAATATGTCATTGTGGGGACCTTTTAGAAATGCATTGTGGTGAAATTTGTTTTGTTACAATTTGTTTGAGGTCAAAACTTATTTTTCCTGGACTATGCTTCCTATGATCCCGTAGCGCGTATACAATTTAATGGTTCCTATTATTCACAAGGGGCAGCATGCAATGAACACAATCAGACAATTACCGGATTGAGAAGGCGCGCACAAAGGATCGAAACAAACAGTACGTATAGAAATAAAAACACTCTCCATGAAAGAACCATCGACGTTGTCCTTTATAAAGGTCAATGGAGATTATAGATTTCTATACGAGGGAAAGTGTAGTACGAGTATGAAAGAAAATGGTTCACCTCGACCCTGAGAAGTAAGAAAAGTGTGATTATTCGTGCCAAGCAGGTTTTATTGCTGTATGCTCCAGCCATGCACTGGTGTACATAGTCACAGGGGAAGTTTACTGAGGTGGTTGTGCAATTGTGTCCTCTGTTAACTGGTAAGTAATCGCTTTGTTGTAGCTAGGCGTTTTCGATAGTATTTGGATGTTGCACGGAGCAGTAAATTGCTGGGCGACGTTTTACAGAGACCAGGTTGAGAATAGCCTTTTCCTGTACTGTACAGTGCAGGCCGAGGAAGTGACAGATGTCGAAACGTCGGGTAGGATCTTCTTAATTTGGTGGGTGGGTATGGGTTGGTGGACAGTTTACTCAGCCCATTTTATCCGAGACACCGTGTGCACACTTTGAAATGCCAGTCCTAGATTTGTGTGTATTGTAGCATACAGCACTATGCAGGACGACCCAGAAAAGGATATGCATACTTCCACTACCCCGAGGCCCAAACTACCTATACTAATATTGATGGAGAATCTTTCTAGAAGAAAAAAATGATTCCAAGATAGTATTTTAGCAATATTTACAAAATTTGACTCTGTCTGAATAGGTACTTGGGAAAACAATTAAAATTGTATTACTGATATAATAACACATAGAGTTTATTGTATATATTACACATTCTCAAACTACTTGGATTTTCCAAATTTATTGAGTGGTTCGGGAGATACGCTTGTTTAAACGCGACCGTTTCCTAGCCGACTTCGCTGGTGTAATTTATAATAATAAGACTAGGAGAAGTACACACAAACGTGATGTTACGCTATTGCCGCACAAATCCTCTTTCCTATTGTCAAGGTCAGATCTTTTTGTTGTTTAGTCTTCATTTCAAACGTTTGAAAACCACAAACGTACAGATGCAGAAAAACGCCCTCCGTAGAAGAACGCCCTCGTGTGAAAAAGCAAACTCCTCATTTCGGCGCTTGAATCGCAACTGGTTTCCCCTACAATTTCATCAAATTTAACTTCCGCGCTGTAGTTTTTAGTGTACTGTTTATTGTTGTTTAAATGTGTTTAACTTTTAGTTTTAACATCACTTGTTAATACCCTTATTTCGTGTAATTTGTTGAATCTCTTCTTTATGTAGGTCAGTGTGTTTTATGTTGTTAATTACAGGCCTAGTATTTTCTTTTCATTTTATTTGTAAACTGTTTTTATTCTCGTATAATCGTTAATCACGTCATTATTTTATTGTCCTGCTTTATTGTCATATAGTATTTATTCTTGTATTTTTGTTCTCATTTACAGTTTAAAAACTCCCCTTGTAAAGCAGGTTTTCAAATTATTGGATAATAGTTTATACATGTTTTTTGATTGTTCATAACTTGGTTTTATACTCGGGTTTAAAGTAAATTTAATTATTGATCTTCACGTTTAATATTTTGTAATTGTAATATTTTGTTTTACTAAAGTTGGCATCATTTTAAAACTTACATAGGTCTAATGTAAATATTTGGATTGTATTTCAATTGTATTGTATTTTGTTAAAGTCCTTTATTATATATCGCATAAATCTATGTGCTCGTCGTATGTAAAACGCAGACCGCGTGATATGCGGAAACATTTGTTGTCACAAAGCAACGTGTATTAATATAAATTTTCAACGAGTAATGAATAGTATTTAAACTAGTATTAAATGCTTATTTCGTAAAATGTTCTCTTGATCGAAGTTAGTAAAAACTGATAACAAAAATTGGTTTTTCTAACATCATGCTCTCTATTTCAGGATTTACAGAAGTGTGCAGATAAAGTAATACTCTTGTATTTTCAGAATACGTAGGCATACGGATACGCAACCGACAAGCGGACAGCGCAATACGCACACCGCAAACGGACATGTTGATTTCCTACCGCTGGGTCAAAGTATATTTTCTTTGCCAAACTCTTTGTCTAAAATAGTAAATAAAAATAACAATATCTAGTAATAATAATAATACAAAACACCGACACTTAGGGAGACAATCCCATAGAGATGTACACAAACTTAAAACAGTCCTAACTTATTTACCCTAACCCTTTTCTCTAAAATCTTCGAGATTTATGCTATTTAAACCTAAATATTGTTAAGGTAGATAGACACTTAGGGAGACACTGAAATGTGCCCCTAAATGTCACTGTCTCCTTATTACCTCAACACTTACGCTAATTTGTCTCCCTAAGTGCTTATTTAGTGAAATAATTGTATTGATTTTGCGCAGATACTATAAAATGTTCTGATGCGCATTACAAGCCCTACAAACTGTAACAATCTTATAAAATACTAATTAAAAGAAAACATTAGTCTAATAATATAAACATATTAATAATTTTAAAAAGTTATATTAATCAATGGTTACGAAATTGAGACCAAAAGGTAAAATAAACAATAATACAATCTTACACGAATGCCTCTGACTTTGTGTAAAACAAAAAAAAGTCTTATCCTTTCGTTTAAAAACCAAAAGAGACTAAACAGACTGAACCTCATGTGGTAGAATGCTCCATAAGCTTGAGCAAATGCACGATCACCCATATTTTTTTTAGCATTTTCCCAGGTGAATAATCTAAAAGCAACCACCCATTGGACCGTAGGAAATAGTTTGATCGGGCCCTTATTTTCACCCTAATCTACAATATTTATATCTGGGAGCAAGATCATGAATAGCCTTGAAGGTTAACAGAAGGATTTTAAAATGAATACGAAATTGTATAGGCAACCAATGCAACTAATACTAGTGATAGAGTACGGTGTAACATGGTTCCATGATGGTTTGCCACAAACGATCCTTGCTGCAGCATTCTGAACTGGCTAATTGTGAATTTGGTAATCCATAGTACAAGCGAAAAAGAAGTAAATATTAGTTTATATCTGTAGACTAAGTAAATAAATTTTGGCAATATTAATAGTTTAGTGACATTTTTTATCACGATTTTCATTTGTCTTCAGCCTCACTATTTGATGTTTAAAAACCACATTTCTAGAATGTGGTTTTTATTAGTTTAAATGAAAGATTATAACTAATTGAGAGATTTTCAGTTTCTGTCGTCTTCACTCGCCATGTCTGAACAAAATCTGCTGCGTGCGTAACTCGTGCATGGCATCTCGCCACAATGTACATGTACATTGTACAGGTATACATGTACGCGGATCGCATGCTACACGCACGCCGTGAAGCGGCACCGTACGGGGCTTATCTAGTGTCCAGACGTATTGTCAGGTACCAGACTATAATTTTGTTTCTTTTTGGGGGTTGCCGAATGTTCGTCACGAACAGCGCCACCATTTGTCAGTGTTTGAACATGTGAATGAGGGGGCCAATTACATTTACGGTGATTAACCCCAATTAATGTCATTTTATACCATTTTATCACCCCTGGTCTTGTTACTTACACACCAAGGCACATTTTAAATTATTAAACAGCAATTCTCCTCGAAAGGTCTGCGTAGACCTTTAAGTTACAAAAATAATTAAAATAAGAAAAAACAAAACCACATAAAAAACCGCCGAGCAGGTCGGACACGACGGCGCTGGTGGAGGGAGAACGCATTCGGGCGCATTAATTTTGAATCAAGACTAACAGTTGACAGGCGTCAGATGCAGCCGACTTCTTTAATCTTATGGGGCCCATAAAAAAGAGCATATTTAGATTGACACGAAATTCGGCCAATATGTTAAACCTTTTGCCGTCTACATTAAACAAAAATTGCCTCGTAACGCGAGAGGTATCCTTCAAGATTTGCACTAAAGTTTAAAGCTCTCAATACTTTACCGTTATGATAAAATCACCCCCCCACAATGGGAAATAAGAAGATATAGAAATCACACAAACACCTGGCAAAATAACTTGTCTACTCTAAACCATCCATGATATCAATATGAAGGGGCATTTTCTTTAAGCTGACCGCGCGTGGAAATGATTCAAGCGCGAAATCTGCCTGCACATTTATCAGGTGTTCCCGGCTGAAGACGTCACACTATTTTCAACTCGATACCCTATATCACGTGACACCCCCCCTCCTTGACCACCCCCTTCTTGCCCCCTCCCCCTGCTTCTTGACCTCCTGCAGCAGATTGATTTACTTGTCCACCCTGGGGGAGTTTTTTAGACCCCACTGAACACTTTTAATACACATGTCCTTTTTATATCGTGGCATGTCATGCAGGTACACCCCTCTTGCCCCCAGATAAATAACTCACTAGTGGTTGGTCGGTGACGTCAGCGCATGCGCACTGAAGTTGAAGTCCGAACGACTCTAGTCGCCGTGGTCGAACCGTGGTCGAACCGCGGTCGAACCGCGGTCGAACCGCGGTCGAACCGCGGTCGAACCGCGGTCGAACCGCGGTCGAACCGCGGTCGAACCGCGGTCGAACCGCGGTCGAACCGCGGTCGAACCGCGGTCGAACCGCGGTCGAACCGCGGTCGAACCGCGGTCGAACCGCGGTCGAACCGCGGTCGAACCGCGGTCGAACCGCGGTCGAACCGCGGTCGAACCGCGGTCGAACCGCGGTCGAACCGCGGTCGAACCGCGGTCGAACCGCGGTCGAACCGCGGTCGAACCGCGGTCGAACCGCGGTCGAACCGCGGTCGAACCGCGGTCGAACCGCGGTCGAACCGCGGTCGAACCGCGGTCGAACCGCGGTCGAACCGCGGTCGAACCGCGGTCGAACCGCGGTCGAACCGCGGTCGAACCGCGGTCGAACCGCGGTCGAACCGCGGTCGAACCGCGGTCGAACCGCGGTCGAACCGCGGTCGAACCGCGGTCGAACCGCGGTCGAACCGCGGTCGAACCGCGGTCGAACCGCGGTCGAACCGCGGTCGAACCGCGGTCGAACCGCGGTCGAACCGCGGTCGAACCGCGGTCGAACCGCGGTCGAACCGCGGTCGAACCGCGGTCGAACCGCGGTCGAACCGCGGTCGAACCGCGGTCGAACCGCGGTCGAACCGCGGTCGAACCGCGGTCGAACCGCGGTCGAACCGCGGTCGAACCGCGGTCGAACCGCGGTCGAACCGCGGTCGAACCGCGGTCGAACCGCGGTCGAACCGCGGTCGAACCGCGGTCGAACCGCGGTCGAACCGCGGTCGAACCGCGGTCGAACCGCGGTCGAACCGCGGTCGAACCGCGGTCGAACCGCGGTCGAACCGCGGTCGAACCGCGGTCGAACCGCGGTCGAACCGCGGTCGAACCGCGGTCGAACCGCGGTCGAACCGCGGTCGAACCGCGGTCGAACCGCGGTCGAACCGCGGTCGAACCGCGGTCGAACCGCGGTCGAACCGCGGTCGAACCGCGGTCGAACCGCGGTCGAACCGCGGTCGAACCGCGGTCGAACCGCGGTCGAACCGCGGTCGAACGAGGACGGGTCGAACCGCGGTCGGGTAGGACCGCGGTCGAACGCGGTCGAAACGCGGTCGAACCGCCGTCGCACCGCGGTCGCACGCGGTCAGCACCGCGGTCCGCACCGCGGCCGCACCGCGGCCGCACCGCGGCCGCACCGCGGGCTCACCGCGGCGCACCGCGGTCGCACCGTGGGCGCACTGTGGAGAACTTTTGTGGCGCCGAAAATATCCCAATTTGAACAATCCCAAGTAAACCAAAGTCTGTGGTTACAACAATCCTGTGCAAATCGAATGTACAAAATAACTGATGAACTGAGAGGAAGTATAGTTTGCCTTCAACAACAATAGTTGCTCCGGCAGCGATGGCCGAAGCTACTAATTTATTTAGTGCATGGACAAAATGGCCATTTTACTTGTATGTAATGAGGGCGCTGTTCTGTAGCTGCCGCTGTCTATTTTCTCTGCCAGTGCTTGCCTTATTTTATCCGTTTTATCTTTGCTGAGTTTTTGGGCATCGTCCTTTTTATTAATTGTTTGACGTGTTTGGTAGGTTATGTGCTTCTTTGTGATATATTTTGGTTTTTTATCCCATACGAATTGCTTGTTATTTTGATGTTTTTTTAATGTGTTTTGTATCTCTGGTCGAGTTTACTATTGTGTAACGTGTGTTCACCATGGCTGGTGCCATTATTGCCCGTGTTCGTCTGTTGGTGTTTTTTCATCTGTTTTTTTATTATACATAAGTCACAACGGATTTAATTCTTTGCTGATGCTGAGACTGTCAGAAATGAGTATTTTGTGTCTTCTGATCAGTACATGTGGCTGACTAATTTTGTTGTGCCAATCACGCCCTGTCATGGGGTAACATTACAGCTGTGCCGTACTGGATTTAATTTCTCAAAAGTTCCATTAGTCAAATGGTCCAAACATGGCCAAACTGCTCTAGTTATTCCTGGTCACGACCCTCCACATGATATAACAATATTTATGGATATTTCTGTTAACCCAGGCCCTCGTATTGGATGCACTAGCAATGACGAGTTGCATTTTATGCATACAGAAAATTCGCCTTCCATGTAGAATGTATTCCCGTAGTCAGCTTTTTAACATCCGTAAGACTTGTTATCACTCCATTCAGCCTGAATTGTTTTCGATTCTGAAAGCGAATGGAATTTTTCGGTTCAGGGGTAGTAGAGCGGGTCACTGTAACTATAAGTGTAGAATTCCTGTTCACATTGGTCACCGGCTTGATTATGTTCATAATAGGTTAGTGTAGCGTCCCCTTTAAGTTTAGGACTGCGCCTTTAACGCATATGGCACATGCGTGAGTGTAAAGGTCAATTATTGCTCTTGCCTTTTTCTTTTCTTTCGAGTATAGTTCGTTCGTGAAACTGCTTCCACACACTCAGTTTTTGCAGAGCATTTTCGCTATTTATGCTTGAAAGTGACAAGCTCAAACCACCACTATCATTTAGTATTAGTGTGTAATCACCAGCAAGACGCTTTCTGCGAACATTTTCCAGTACTTTCACGGACTTTTGTGAGTGTTAATGTACTGAACTTTTGTAAATCAACACGTGAGTTCGAACCACTTCGCCCCGCATTACGGGCGCTATAACTTCGCCCCATGTTGTGTACATGAACTCTGCACGTTTTGGCCGTTTTTATTTCCCCTTACTTGCGAGTTGTCTTAAGTCTCAATAAACCAGAGCAAAAGTAGAACACTGTTTCATAAATCTACATTGGTGACCCTGACGTGATTGAACCATGGAAGGAAACCCGGACACTGCGAAAGGTACCCCTAGCTGGAGTGACTTTGAAATTCCCCCCATTCTGGCCAAATGATCCTGCTCTTTGGTTTGCGCAAGTGGAAGCCCAGTTCCTCACCCGTAACATAACCGCTCAACAAACCATAACCGCTCAACAAACCAAATTTGCATATGTGGTAGGTTCATTAAAACTCGAGTTTGCAACTGAAGTGAGGGACATCCTGATTGCACCACCTGCGCATCATGCATATGACACTGTAAAGACTGCCCTCATTCGCCGCACAACTTCTTCGGAACAGAAGCGACTCCACCAGCTCTTGATCTCAGAAGAGCTTGGTGATCGGAAACCTTCATAACTTCTAAGACGAATGAAACAACTACTTGGGGACAGCACATTGGAGGAAACAATTCTCAAACAACTGTTCCTGCAACGTTTGCCAACAAACGTTCAACTGATTCTCGCCTCCACCACGCAGACCGTCTCCATCGAACAACTTGCTGAGATAGCCGATAAGATTGTCGAGGTTGCTACGCCACTCGTAGTTGGATCTACCTCGGTGACTACTCCGCAGGGCGCAACAGCTCCAGTTGCAGTCGTGCCAACGCCCCAGTCGTCTGACATACAACAACTCCAATCCCAGATTTAGGAGCTCAGTCTACAAGTGCAGCAGATGTCATCCCACATGGTCGGAGCAGTTTACGGTCACATGATGAATCGCGAAAGTCGCAATCGCAGTCGCACCCGTAGCCAGAGCCGCGGACGGTCGGAGCGTGACTCTTCGGCTTCCTATCCCAACTCCTCCGACGTTTGTTGGTACCACTGGCGCTATGGAGATGACGCTCACAATTGCAAAGAGCCTTGCAAGTTTAAAAGCAAGAGGAGCCAGGGAAACTTCAATGCCAGCGACTAAAGGCGACAAGTCTCCCTGGCACCGACACCACTAGTCGCCTATTCTTCATCACTGATCGCAAAACGGGGACTCGGTTCCTCGTAGATACAGGAGCTGAAGTGAGCGTTCTGCCTCCATCGGCTACAGAAAAACGCCAGCCTCGGTCTTCATCTGTCAATCTACAGGCGGTAAATAAATCTCCCATCAGCACATTTGTTAACAAGTCGATTACACTGGATGTCGGTTTGCGTCGAGTCTTCCGTTGGGTCTTCATCATCGCTGACCTGCCAAATCCCATAATCGGAGCAGATTTCCTCCAACACTTTGGACTGCTAGTCGAAGTTCAGCGTCGCAAACTCATCGACTCGACTACAAGCCTCACTGTAGCTGGAATTGGTTCGGACACAACTCCCATCAGCCCGACCATAGCTCATCAGAATGCTTCTCCCTACGAAGCTCTTGTTGGGCAGTTCCCTGAGGTAACTCGCCAAGTCTACAGCACCAACAACGTCAAGCACTCGGTAACTCACCACATCGTCACCAAGGGACCCCCAGTGTCAGCACGCCCTCGCCGCCTCGCACCAGACAAGCTCAGCACCGCTAAAGATGAGTTCAATCATATGCTTGACCTTGGCATCATCGAAGCTTTGGACAGTGCATGGTCATCGCCATTGCATATGGTGCCTAAGAAGTCAGCCGATTGGAGGCCTTGTGGAGACTACCGTGCCCTCAACAAAGTGACAGTACCCGAGCACCCAATACCCTATTTGCATGACTTCACAGCCCACCTGGAAGGTAAGCGCGTGTTCTCAAAGATTGACCTGGTACGCGCTTACCACCAAATTCCTGTTCACATTGACGACATCCGCAAAACCGCCATCACAACCCCATTTGGCCTGTTCCACTTCCTTCGCATGCCGTTTGGTCTGAGGAACGCTGCTCAGACCTTCCAGCGGTTCATCGACATGGTTACGCGTGACTTGCATTTTGTGTACGCCTACATCGACGACATCCTAATCGCGAGTGAGACTGCTGAAGACCATCTTGAGCACTTGCGTCTTCTCTTCAACAGACTTTCAGAATATGGCACCATCATCAACCCATCCAAATGCAAGTTCGGGGTTCCCACCCTTGATTTCCTGGGGCACAGAATCGACGTTGATGGCATCCGTCCCATGATAGACAGGGTCAACGCAATCGCAGAATTCCCTCAGCCTACCTCCACCCGTCAACTGCGCAGATTTTTGGGACTGGTAAACTTCTACCGTCGTTTCATCCCAACCTGCGCAAGCGTGATTGCTCCGCTGACAGACCAGCTGCGAAAAGGGCCCAACCAGTCACACAAATCAGTCAAACTTTATTGGACACCAGAATGCCAAACAGCGTTTCTGCAGGTCAAGCAATCGCTTGCTGACACTACACTACTCGCCTACCCTTCTTCGGTACTACCAACTGCTATAATGGTGGACGCCTCAGATACAGCGGTTGGTGGTGTGCTGCAGCAATTTTCCGAAGGAGAATGGCACCCCTGGCTTTTTTCTCTAAGCGTTTCAAGCCGGCAGAGAGTCGATATAGCACCTTCGGCCGCGAACTCCTGGCCATGTACTTGTCAGTCAAACACTTTCGTCACTTCATTGAAGAACGAGATTTCTGCATATACACCGACCACAAACCGCTGGTGTTTGCTCTCGGCGCCCAACCTGACCGACATTCACCCAGAAAAGTACGTCATCTGGACTCATTACCAACACACTCTCGTAAAAGTTGGTATACCTTAATCCAGTCTTAACTTATTCTTCATATTGGGGCTTGTGGTTTACACACTGGCAGTTTTATGTGCTGTCAGGGAATTTCAGTCTTTCAACAGTGGCTGGGTCAGTGGAGGGTCAACTTCATGGTCAACCCACTGGAGAAAAGACCAGGTCAACCTCATTATAGCTAGCATAGGGAACTGTACATGTACACACACAGTTACATACACACTATGGACTTTGGCACAGAACAAAATAATGACTGAACTAGAGGATTTTATACTGAAAGCAAGAATCTAATAATATGAACCAAAAAGTGGTAATACCAGAGAAATAATATGACAATAAAATATGGATCGGAAAAACTATCAATGACCCCAGCTAAGTCAAATTACTAAATTTAACTTTTGTATAATACATTTGCATACTCAAATTAAGAAAATCAATCTTAATTCTCCAATTAAGTTCGTCAAAATGAGAAATCTAGCTGATAATGAAAAGTCATTAAAGGGATCGTATACGTTTGGTAATTACTCCAAACATTAATGGCAATAAAAACTTACTTGGTAAGAAGTATACAGCAGCTTTGGATAGTATAATGCATTTTTAGAAACTTTTCACTTTGAAGTACCGCGGTCGGTTATTGAAAAAAGATATCACTTTTTATCCCCAACAAGTTTGAATCTGAGAAGCGTTACCGTGCATTGACGTTTCTCATATTGTGTATTCCAATGCGTGGACATAACCGCTCTAGATTTTTGGCAATATCTCAAAATCGCTACCACCTGATATAAAGTTTATACAGGTTAGTTTTATGGTATATATCTATAACTATATAGGATTGAAACAAACAGTGGGTTACAATTACCAAACGTATACGATCCCTTTAAGTGCACGGGCCATAACTCTGCAGAGGCTAAATAGATTAACACGTCAGTGATGAATGAACAAACTTACATTTTAGTGTTTGATGCATTATTATTGCATAATTGTAGTCAGTGGATTAATTTTGCAATATTGTGGCCCGTTTGTTCTCATAATATGGGGCAATGTTTTTTTTGTGAAGGTACATGTATAACGAAAAAGTCAATACTTAGCAGCTACACAACCCTATAGTGTTTCTAAACCCTCACCAATCTCGATTTGCAGTGAAGTACGTTTGCTCATATATATGTTGAGGAAATTGTAAATAAAAAAAGGAAAACTTCTCGAAAACGTGACATGATAAAGTTCTTAGGAAGATTTCAAAGGAAACTAAAACGATTGAATTTTAGATCGAGTCGAGTCCGTTGTATCCTCCACAATTATATAACTGACATACAGATCCTTGTTATTAATTGGTGGACAAACTAGTGGGTCTATAGTGTGTGCATGCATGGAATAATAAATGGACTAAATTGTAATAAGATGAGGTAAGATGAATAATCATACATTTGTTTATAAACACTAAAACCATTTTCTACAAATCTCGCATCTCTTTTTACCTGGCCCTACCGTGCCTATACAATGTACATGCACTAAAAACTATATCCTTTTTCATCCTTTTTCTATAAATCTTGCATCCCTTTTTTCACCTAGTCCTACCGGGCTCTACCGTGCGTAGGGGAGAGCGGGGCTAGTCCGCCCCATTTTCTTTCTCACTAGCCTAGAAATGTAAATTTGCAGGCTAGAAAGCCATACTTTTTACATGTGAAAGCGATATTACTTGGCTTAATACTACCACAATTTTCGGAACGACAGGCCTTACAGTAACAGCAGGAGTAACACATAAAGACAAGTGGGCGAACTTACCCCACGCCCATCCTGTTGGGGCAGGTTCGCCCACATGGTGGGGCAAGTTCGCCATATGCAACAATAAGTCAAAACTATGCACAAACTATCATATATTGCATATAACTGTACTTATAAATGTTTATTTGAGACTATATGACCTAGATGTAAATAATAGTTTTGTTTTATTTAAAAGTTCAGTCTCGTTTAGTATCTTAAAATATATGAATACTATATTATAAGCAAACCAAATGGTTATGAACCACAACTTGTAATTCCTGAGCAACAGTTCTGTCTCATTAAACTGTTGAATATTAGAAGAAAAAGCTATACACTAAATAGTTATAAATCACAACTGGTGTTTTCTCTAATATTTTACGGTAGCCTAATCTTTTCTCTATTTAAACTGCTGAATGTAAACTGAAAATACTAGCAAACTAAATATTTTTGAGCCACAACTTGTAATTTGTAATCAGTTTATTTAGTGAGTGTAAAGTACAACGTGGAACAACTTGTCACGGTAACCCATAATGTTATCCACCTGTTGCTCATGACATTTAAAAAACTTGATTTATCAAAGTGTTCTGGTTTCATAACATCTTAGCATGGGTATTAGTGCTAGTTTTGCAACGTGACATTATTATATACAAGGATATATCTCTATATATGTTTATTTCACCTTTAAATATATATATTTAGCTTGCTTAAATAAATAATAGGCATATAATGTTATTGATTGGTGGAACTCACACCACGTGACATCCATTATTGCACATGTACAATAAGTAAAGACAAAACGGCAGAACAAGGGCAAACAGCTAAACAAACACTGGAATAATGCGGACGGAAGTCATGGCAACTGTATCTTTATCGGTCAATATACTTATATTTACACCGCAAAACTTAGTGATATACATAATGTTGGCCTTATGTGCATGTTGGGGACAACCATTCATACTCAATCTTATTTGTATCCGTCTTCATAATTTATTGCCACTGAATAAATGTGAACATAAAGGATTAAGACAACAATTTCAACAAACAGATGAAACAAAGTGGTGGACTTCTCCAAGCTTATATTGGAGGCGCCAATGCTTTGCAACAGTTTGAAAAAAAAAATATTTATGTCAGGGGATGCCTATTACAAGTACATGTATTAGACACCAATCAGTTAACCTACACATGCAGTAAAGTTTAGATTCTTTTGAGAACACGGTTACGCCTTTATAGTCCAGACAAAAATTACGTTTCGTTTTTTGTTTCTATTACGAAGCAACTACGTACGAGTTGAGCCACCTGTTGTTTTGAAAACAGATTGACTATGGTCTACCCTATTTTTTGACCTGAATTAATAGACAGATTTCATTTTGAAATTAAAGTGTTTGTATGAGTTTAGCTATACGCATCCGATATGTATAACCATTTGTTTATTATTCATTTTGAATTACATGTGTATACCTCATTTAATTAATGTTTAGTCAATTTATTTTGCATTATTCCATGCATGTGCATGTACACTAAACTCATCACAAAAAGTACCGAGACACTAAACAATTATTCAACAATTAACGGTTCGAAATGGTACGGATTAATCGAAGCAAAAAAACAATGCATAATTTTGTTCTGCGTATTCTGACACCACGATTGTTGAGATACGATGTTGCGGAGCGGAGTTATTGTCATTTAAATAGTCGTAGGTCCAGTTTCAAAAGTGACAATCATGCATCCCTACAGAAACAGATCAGCCAATAAGATAATCTTTACATATGCCCGCCTTTTTATTTGAATTTAAATCGCTTGTTTGTTGCATGTTTGATCGACCGAGATGACCATCGGCGTATCCTTGTCAGGAAGTGGCAACAAACAGACGAGCGCCGTATAGCTTCTAAACATGTTTACAAACTGATAGCAAGAAAAGTGTTACTCGCTAAAAAACAGTTGTTATATACGACTTATGGGCAGCGCCTATAAGTCACTTTACACGGAGGCAGGACAATACTATAATCGGTTTAGGGCGGGGCCTTCTATTGTGAAAATGGCTAACAATGATGACTTGATATGCAAAGTCACCCGAGCATGGCAGCTAGGCAGAAAGCCATTTTCACGGTTCTACCACAGTTGGAAGGACGTGTACATAAATTATGTGTGGGAGTACATGCATTCCAACTGACACCGTGTTCTTCCTCCGAAGGTGGCATATACAACGAGTGCGAAGCTAAGTATTTCACTCAAGAATTTGTAGTTTCCATTTCATTTATTCCCCTATTTTGATCCATTAATTTGAGGGAAGAAGACGACGAAGTTATCGAGGTGTAGTTATTGCGAATAATCCAAACATGGCGCCGAAGTCGGTAATGGTTGTTGGCCACTCCTTTCTTAAACATTTGGAGAGGTACATACGAAATTCGAACGACCCACGGATCAATTTGAATTTCAATTTAGATGTTTCTAAACTTAAAGTGTCCACACATGGTCGATCAGGTTGCAAGATAGCTCAATTTCGTCGTTTCTTCTTCCCGAAAATTCATCGAAATAAACCGGATATTCTGTATGTTGAATTGGGGACGAATGACCTTGAAAATGCTTGTGCGGAAGCCGATACGGTATCCTCACAATTAGTTGATTTGGTGCAGGACATACACCGGTTATCGGATAGTACGTTCGTCAAAGTTGGTCAAGTTTGAAACGGGAATTGCACGGAGCCCAAGACCCAAGTTTCAATCTGAAAGCTGCAGAATTCAATGAAATGACCTCTAAGTTAATCAATGCCCTACCGTATGGGTTATTTTGGAAACACATCAGAATGTGGAATTCCAGTCTGAATTTGATTTCCTTGGATGGCGTACACCCAAATCTCACAGGCATGAATAAATTGTACAAGTCTATTCGAGGTGCATTGTGGCACGTTCATAACGATAACGAATGCACTGGAAACGCCCATTAAAGTAGAGTTGTCTTGCTTTTATTCTTTAATAAAATAAAAATAAATAATAGGCCTAACATTAAATAAGTAAAATGAAAAGTATAATTTTTTATTTTTTAATTCGAGTCACGATAGAGGACTCAGCAGACGTTGGTGGCGCATTGGGGGTTTGTCATGTTGCATACAAGTCGTGCGGAGTGGTTGTCACTTAGCACGCGTGTTGCCTCTTTTGTGTTTTTAGGCCGAGTGGTTGTCACTTGCCTGCCGGTTAATGCCCATGTCTTGTAGTGCGGAGTGGTTGTCACTTTGCATGTGCCCTGTGATGTAATCAGAGTGGTTGTCACTTTGTTTTGTTTTACCACGATGTTCCCGTTCGGTAGTGCGGAGTGGTTGGCACCTACCATGGGCCCGGTGATTTGGTGTTTTATGCGGAGTGGTTGTCACTTTGCTTGGTGAGGCTAATGTATGTTCCTGCATGTTCATATAACCCACGACAAAGCGAGCCAACGTTTGCGATTGCTTAATAATATCGTTAAAAAAATAAAAAATAAAAAAATAAAAATAAATTCGGACAACAGAAGCATTGTTGATTGCTTTATTTGCTTACACATTATTGTATTATCACATTCAGTTATCACGGGCTTTGCAATGCCTCCGCGGAGGAATCCCAGGCGGACGCGAGTGGAGCGTCCGGAAGGTGGCCCAGTGACACGACAGTCTTCAACATCTACAGATGCACAGCTAGATCGGCCTGCAAGCCAAACCCATACAGTGACTGCCATCATTCATACGCCACCAGGTCAGGAACATGGGTTACCTGACCCCCCGCCGGTTCCAATGGATGACAGTGTTCCTTTGCTAGTCCAGTCAGGTGAGGACAATTCTCGGACTCGGGTATCCAGAAGGCAATCTACTCGGGCGGCGAATCACAATGTGGCACATTCTCGGGGTACTGCTCAGGGAGTTACCAAGCGTCCACGGCTTAATATCAGTGATGTCAATAAGGACCTCCAGGAGCTGAGGAAGCAAGTGAGTGACATCACCAAAAAGACAGACAAGATAGAAGCTATGGAGTCTTTCATTCATGCGATTGAGGGCTCCATGTCTGCTATTCGGGATTTAATGACGGAGCTGGTCAAGAACAAATCTTCGTCATCAGGACACTCGGTTCCCCAACCCTTGGTAGTAAACGATTCTCTACCGGAAGCGGTTACAGACCATATCAATGATATCATCGGGGCTGACGACTCGGATGGTGAGAATAACGACACCTGCCCTTCGGGTTTTCGATCCCTCTCTCTACCGTTAGACCTTGGTGTCGATGCTAAGGTAAAAGAAAAAAATGTATCTAACCAGTATGTAGAATTGCATCGACTTCTTGGGGAGACGGGTGATGAGGGGGATCGCCAGGCCCATGAAGCGACATCTCATATTTATGTCGATAGCCACAATAACTTGAAGTACAAAAAGGCACATCCCACAGTTGACACAATAGAAAAGTGGATGGATGCGTTCTATGTTTTTATTTCAATTTACACTACCAAGTATGAATGCCTCCCGCAGCTCCTTGCATATGTAAAACGCATCCGCAGATTACATGCCCTCGGGGGCAATTGGAAGTTATACGATTCCCAATTTCGAAAGTGGATCCCGACGCTACCTAACCCTATGTGGGACACTTTGAATTATGAGCTTTGGGATACGTGTCGGCCACTCCATTCTACGTTCAAACCACTCAACCGGCCCTTTCAGACTGTCCCCTCGTCATTTAGAAAACGGTGGCCTGTCACAGATACAAAGTTCAAGTTCGATAAGAAAAATTTCTGGCCATCGGGATCATGTTTCGGCTATCAGAAATTCGGCAAGTGTAAACGAAATAACTGTGAATATACGCACGAATGTTGCTACTGCAAGGCCAAACAAAAGTGCCATGGAGCCACTATTCCACTATCTTATTCATGGTTTTACATTTGGTTTTTCAATCAGACACATGGGGTCACCCAACACAAATGAATCGCCTAACCTTAAAACGGCAATCGATATGCCCGATGTGGTTGCAAGCAAAATCATGGTTGAATTATCACACCAACGACTACTTGGGCCGCTGGAAAGACCCCCTTGGGATACGTATGTTATTTCACCAATTGGTCTGTGCCCCAAGAAGACCCCGGGTGAATACCGACTTATACACCATTTATCTTACCCAAAAGGTTTTTCTGTAAACTCTGGTATCCCTCGGGAGCTTTCGACGGTACAGTACTCGAGCATTATTCAGGCTGTGACTTCAGTCAAAGAAATCGGGCCAGGATGTTTTATGGCAAAAACGGATATTGAATCGGCATTCAGAATAATCCCAATCGATCCTAATGACATTCATCTCCTTGGTTTTAAGTGGAATAATCAATATTATTTTGACTGTTGTTTACCCATGGGCTGCTCCTCCTCGTGTGCGATTTTTGAGGGGTTCAGCTTATCTTTGGAATGGGCCGCGTTTGACAAATTATCAATCCGTCACAAGGTTCATGTTTTGGATGACTTTCTTTTCATTAATGACACAGCGGCGGCTTGTGAAGCTGACCTACGATCATTTCTGCATAATTATGTGTGACTACATTAAGGTACCAATTGCGCCAAAAAAGACGTTCTGGCCGAGTACCTGCATGACATTTTTAGGCATCGAGCTTGATTCAGTTGAAATGGCGGCTCGGTTACCTCGTGATAAAATTCAGAAAGCGCTTAACCTTTTAGACAATTTTTTGGAGAGGCGCTCAGCCACCTTGAAGGAAATGCAATCTTTAATTGGTGTGTTAAATTTTAGTTGCACGGTTGTACCTGGTAGAGCATTCTTGAGGAGATTAATCGATCTTACTAAGGGTGTCATTAGAGACAATCACCACATTAGATTGAACAAGGATGCAAAAGAGGATAGGCGTGTCTGGCACTCCTTTTTACGTAACTATAATGGGAAATCATTTTTCTTGCACGATTGGGCTTCATCTGACGGTTTGCAACTGTTTACTGACGCCTTCTTTGACTCTACCTATCTCTGATTTACAGATAGCGAGGTTTATTTCCTATTTGAACACACTCGGATTGGCAAGCGCCACAATTGTTACATATATTTCTGCTATCAGCTATGTACATAAGTTGTTACGGGTCAGTAACCCGACGCAGTCGTTTTTGGTCCAAAAGGCATTAGCCGGCACTCAAAAATTATCACCAAAAGGCGACAAACGTTTGCCGATTACCTTGCCTGTTTTATTGCAAATACTACGGGCATTAGAACACACAGTTAGCAACTACTACGAACGAGCTTTGCTCACAGCTATGTTTGCGAGTTCCTTTTTTGGATTTCTCAGGATAAGTGAGATTACCTCTGATGCTGCTCATTCTAGTCTGATTAGTTACCATCAAGTTACTGTGACTACACAGCGTGCAGTAATAGTTTTAGATAAGTTTAAGCACAACAGTTCTGGCAGACGTTTTGAGGTAATAATGTACAGTAGGGATTGCAGAAATGTATGTCCTGTCGCAGCGTTGCTAGAATATATAAGTTGTAGACAGAAAACCGAGGGCCCATTCTTCCAGTTTTGTAATGGAAAGCCTGTCCCGCGCTCTTACTATTGCCGGCAGCTTCGCCGTTGCCTCGAATTTGCTGGGTTGAACACTTCCCTGTATACGTCACATAGTTTCCGAATCGGAGCAGCATCGTACGCTGCTTCGCTTGGGGTGTCAGACGCCGAAATCCGGGTGCTAGGTCGCTGGTCTTCGGACGCATTTAAATCTTATATCCGACAACACCCAGTTCTGCTCCAGTCTGTGAATGGTTAAATTTTGTTTGGGGTTTTGCCAACAAGATGTTGCCGGGCAACAAGATGTTGCCGTTTGGGGATTTGTCTTATTTTTATGTTCTAAAAATAAAATTTAACATTCCCATTAAAATTGAACTTATGTTTATTTCGGAAATTGACAAGAAGTGTATGTGATTTATGTATACATGTAATATGTAAACGGATATTTCGGGAGTGTGGGATCAGCAAGCAGGGGCTACTGATCCCATACTTCCGACATCAGGGAACAGCAAGCAGGTGCTACTGTTCCTTAATTTATTATAATTATGTATTCTAAGTGTGTTCAAATTTGTGTTAATAAAATTGCCACGAATGTGGCCTGATCTGCCCAAAGAAATATCTCCTGCCTTTCGTGTAAATAATATTATATTAATTCTAACAAGGATTTTAAAAAGCAAAATGTGTTTCTTGAACATTTGAAACTTTACGTTTCACCTTGTCTCAGTTTGTTATGTTTGCACGAATCATCATTTATCGATGGATGATTAAAATTGTATACACAAACAATGCATTATGCTTGTATGAACAATATACTTCACGGGTGGGAGAAGTCTCAATGCCTGAAGCTTGACAAAGTAAAATCTTGCATGTGTGCATAGTTTCTACAGCCGCATGTAAATTGTACATATACATGTACATATAAATTGTACACCATAAGTGAACCACCCTGAGACTCCCAGGACAGTTTGTTGCACCAGTCAGCGGTTCTGATAATCACGCAGACCCTGCAGATTATGTCCATCGACTGCGCCACACGATGCAGCACATCAGACCCATATCGCCTCGGTCGCGAGACAGAACTGCACAAATTCCTAAGGATTTGATGTCGTGCACACACGTATTCGTCCGTTGCGATCATGTACAGAAACCCCTCACAATGCCCTACAAGGGTCCATACCAAGTACTCGGGCGTACAGACAATTAAAGTACTTTACCCTGGATCTCGAAGGACGACAGGACACGGTCAGCCTAGATCGGTTGAAAGTTGCCTACCTTGATACTGATCCCATACCTGCCGGTAAGCTCGAGCGAGTGCAGGCATCTCCTGCCACCACCACACACACTGTGGATAACCAGGGAGCACCAACCCCAACGGCTCCACGGCACACGCGTTCTGGCCGCCATGTTCATTGGCCATCCAAGTATACAGACTTTGACTGTGGTTGATTCAACCTGAACTATTATCGCTCGCTTCATTTCATTAGCGATCTAGAGGGGGGCTACTGTAGCGTCCCCTTTAAGTTTAGGACTACGCCTTTAACGCATATGGCACATGCGTGAGTGTAAAGGTCAATTATTGCTCTTGCCTTTTTCTTTTCTTTCGTGTATAGTTCGTTCGTGAAACTGCTTCCACACACTCAGTTTTTGCACAGCATTTTCGCTATTTATGCTTGAAAGTTACAAGCTCAAACCACCACTATCATTTAGTATTAGTGTGTAATCACCAGCAAGACGCTTTCTGCGAACATTTTCCAGTACTTTCACGGACTTTTGTGAGTGTTAATGTACTGAACTTTTGTAAATCAACACGTGAGTTCGAACCACTTCGCCCCGCATTACGGGCGCTATAACTTCGCCCCATGTTGTGTACATGAACTCTGCACGTTTTGGCCGTTTGTATATACCCGTACTTGCGAGTTGTCTCAAGTCTCAATAAACCAGAGCAAAAGTAGAACACTGTTTCATAAATCTACATTAGCTTTGGAATACCGTACTCCTGTCCTCAAACACATTGTTGTAAATCCTGCCGATTCCTCTGATGATCTATTTAAACTTTGTTGCTTAAATACCAGATCTCTTAAGACAAAACAGCTGATTTTGTTTCTTATGCTATTAATACTAATAGTAAGGCTGATTTGTTTGCCCTTACAGAGACTTGGTTTACAGATATAGATGTCGCCCACAAGGTTGAAGCAACTCCACCTGGTTTTAGATTGCTGGATCATCCCCGGAAAAACCGTGTGGGGGGAGGCACTGCTTTGTTGTTTCGTGATCATTTGCATGTCAAGACAATTGCTGGAGATGAATTAGATTCATTTGAGTTTTCAGAATGGTCTGTAGGAATTAATTCGTTTAAATTACGACTTGTAATCATTTACAGGCCACCTTACTCAGTTAGCCATCCTTGTACAGTTAATCGGTTTATCACTGAATTTGCCGATTATTTAGAATCCATTATTTTATCTTCTGAACCAATTTTAATAACTGGAGATTTTAACATTTATGTTGACATATCTGACGATCCAAACACTAAACGTTTTTTAACACTTCTTGAATCCATGGGTCTCCGGCAACATGTTCACAAACCTACACATGAGATGCGTCACATACTAGATCTTGTTATTACCCGGAAATCGGACATAGTTCTTAAGAGTACCCCGACACCTCGCCACCTTTTCTCTGATCATTTCTCTGTTATTTGCAACTTGCAACAAACAAAGTTTTCTTTTCCTGCTAAACAGATTGTTTATAGGGATATTAAATCCATTGACATTAATTGCTTGAAAAATGACTTAGTCTCTTCTAGGCTGTGCAGTGACACTCCTCAAGGTCTTGAGGAGCTTACGAATTGTTACAACACTACTAGCTGGTACCTTCAACACACATGCCCCATTAAAGTCCAAGATGGTCACCACTAGGCCCCGTCTACCTTGCTTTAATTAAGAAATCAACTCTGCCTTGAGGATGAGGAGACGTACAGAAAAGAAGTGGCGACGAACTAACATGGCCTCTGATCTTTCAGAATATAAGCTAATAAGAAATAAGGTAACCTTTCTTCTTAAAGCTCGCTGCAATTTCTACAAAGACTTTATCGAAAGTAATAGTTCAGACCAGAGGAAATTATTTAGAGCATCTAAAAAGCTGCTTGGGCATAGTAATGACGTCCTCTTTCCACCTTTTAAAGATAAAATGACCCTTGCTAATGATATGGGTAGCTTTTTCGTAAAGAAAATATCTAATATTCATGCTAAACTTGATGACTTAGAAGTTTCAACCTCTGTTGGCAGAACGTTCTCTTTTACATCTGAAACATTGTCCAGCGGTATCTTGTTTGATAGTTTCATACCATTAACAGAGTCACAGGTAAAACAGCTTGTTGTCAATTCTTCTTAGGGATCATGCGCTCTGGATCCTATGCCTACTAACCTTGTGGGTGAGTACCTTGATGTTTTGCTTCCAGTACTTACACAAATTATAAACTCATCTTTAGTATCTGGCACATTTCCTACTGACTGGAAAAAAAGCTTTAATTTGCCCTTTATTAAAAAAAACCAATCTCGATATGAAATTAGAAAACTACCGGCCAATCAGTAATTTACAATTTATTTCTAAATTAACTGAGAGGGCCGTTTGTGACCAACTGTATTGTCACATGTCAAAACATTTCATGTTTCCGGTTTTCCAATCATCTTACCGGAAGCACCACAGTACAGAGACGGCGCTTATAAAGGTTAAAAATGATTTACTGATGAGGATGAATTCCCAACATGTTATTCTGCTTATTCTTTTAGACCTGAGTGCAGCATTCGATACTGTTGATCACGTCATTTTATTGAAACGTCTGCAGTCTAAATTTGGAGTCACTGGCAAGGCCCTCGATTGGTTTTCGTCTTATTTGTCAGATAGAAGCCAACGCGTATCTATTCAAGGTATCTTATCAGACAAGTTTAATATCAACTGTGGTGTTCCTCAGGGATCCTGCTTAGGACCATTTTTATTCATTGTCTACGCCTCTAAATTGTTTGACATCATTGAGCATCATCTGCCTGATGTTCATTGTTATGCCGATTACACTCAGCTGTATCTATCTTTTCGATATATCTTGTCAAGCTGCTGTAACTGTAATGGAAAATTGCATCAGGGACATCAGGCAATGGATGTTGCATGACCGGCTTCTAATTAATGACGCTAAGAGTGAATTTTTGATCATCGGATCAAAGCAGCAGTTAAAGAAAATTAATATTTCTGATATCATGATAGGCGATGTTAAAGTTTTCCCTACATGTGTTCGTAATTTGGGGTCATGGTATGATTCTGAACTTACAATGAATACCCACATCAATAAAGCTTGCTCTGCAGCCTTTTTCCATCTTCATAACGTCAAACGAATTAGTCAATTCCTGACGCAAGACTCTCTTGTAAAACTAATTTATGCATTTGTGACCAGTCGTCTTGATTATTGTAATAGCCTTTTGTATGGTCTGCCAAAGTCACAGCTAGCTAAACTGCAAATGGTTCAAAATGCTGCAGCCAGAATTGTTACTAACACACCCCGGTTTGAACACATTACACCTATAATTCGTCAATTACATTGGCTGCCTGTTTCGTACAGGATTAATTTAAAAAAAAATTGTTTACCTTCAAAGCTCTTCATGGTCTTTCTCTACAGGATCTTGTTTCCATCCGGAAAGTATTTTCATCAACTTAGGTCAGGGAATAATGGTATTTTCTTAGATTATTCCTCTGGTGAAATGTTGACTACATTTGGTGACAGGGCTTTTTCTGTGGCAGCCCCTAAGCTTTGGAATGCGCTACCGTTTCATATACGTAGCGAACAGAAACTTACCTCTTTCTTTTAAATGTAACATAAAAACCCATCTTTTTAAAGCCGCTTTTTAGTGTGTTTTTGGTGTTGTTCTTTTGTGTCTTTTGTTTGTCTTTCTTCTATGGTCGCCTTGCCAGTTTGTTTAGATTTTTAGTATATATAGGGTTTGAGGCGTCTGTCTCCTGAAAAGATCAAGACATTACCGATGCCAGCAGGGATAGGCCTATGTAATAAGTAACTATTAGTTCTCTGTTGGCGGGACAGACGTATCCCCATACTTTTGTTTGGGTACTGGCCTGGTGATCAGTCTTTTTTCTTTGTCTTTTTCTTCCATTCTGTGCTTTTTAACATGTGTTCTGCGCCTTTGATCATTTTGTATGTAAGGGGCGCAATATAAATTTTAAATATTATTATTATTATTATTATCCTTTAGGATTTTATAATCTAAGAATTGGAGAAAAATGGAAACTTCCAGAGTTAAACGAGATGAAGAAAACAACAACCCCAACGACGACAAGATGGATGGAGATGTCCTGGGGATGGCCCGATTGACAACGTCGTCATCGGCTTCCTTGGATAAATCGTCTGATGTTGGGTACCACGACGACGGGGACAAGGCGACGAATTACACCGTCTGCTGCTTCTGGAGGCCCCGGTGGGCTAGGAGGCTTTTGTCTCCGGTGTTCTTCCTCGTCTGCATCTGCCTTGTCATCTTCGGAGACGCCGTCTCCTTGGGAGCCTTCACGGGCATCACTACCACCATCGAAACCCGCTACCGCATGTCGGCGTCCAACCTGGGCGTGCTGGTCACAGCCTATAGCGCCGGCAGCATGGTCGCCCTGCCCTTCATCTCGTACTACGGCGGGCGCCGCGGCACCTGCCGCCCGCGCTGGATCGGCGCTGGTACCGCGGTCCTGGCGCTGGGAACGTTTCTAAACGCCCTGCCGCAGTTCGTGTTTGGCAAGTACGATGCCGTGCCCTCAAGTGGCCAGGTAATTAATAGACTTTATGCATATCAGCCATCTTGAAGGGCATATTTTGTACAACGAATGCACAGAACGACTTGCAAAGGCATTGTCCTCAAAGGTGGCTGTTATGGTCTATGAGGAAAGTGTGATGTGAAATGTTGACTTGACCTTGTTGTGCATTGCTCAGCAACGGAAACAATAAAAACTCACTGCATGTGACTGTGAGGCTGATGGGAGACCGTTACATTTCCCAGGAGTTCACATTTAATGTGACACCAGAGCCTAATTTCATAGCGCTGCTTAACAACAGATTTTGTGCTGAACACAACCTCCGTCGTTTCATAAAGACTGTTAATGTTAACAATAAGCACAGACAAATCATGTTTAACCTCAAAGTAAAACGTTGATTAACCAGTTCGCGCCGGGATTATTTTAACATCGCCGAGCCGACGGGCGGGATTATTTTTAACGAAACTCGATCCGAAGCGTGTTCAGGCCGATAGTGCTGGGTAGCACACTCACGCATTTCCGGCCTTGCGCGCTGCTGACATACATTTCCGAACTTGAACTTGGCGTGTTTATGCGTCATCCGTTTTGAGTTTAGGGAAATTTTTGCGTTTATATACGTCAATGCATCCGGCGCGCACTGGTTAAATCAGCGACGTCACAATAGAAAGCTCCAAGCGCGCAATCAGCAGGTGAGCGTGGTTTTCTGCTACAATTAACAACCTTTTTGCTTATGGTTAAGCAGCGCTATAAAATTGGGCCCAGCCAATGCAGATAGAGAATAGAGATGATAGTCATTCAAATGTATTGAAATGTTGTTCTAAAGATTGTGACTTGAACATTTGCCAACAGGAAACATTCCAAGCGTCGTTCTATCAGTAAAGAAATCTGAACAAATACCCATGTAGTCGAATCAAATGAACAGTTAGTTAAGTTGAAAATGAACACATCACGGGCCAAATTCATAAACGGTGATTTTCCCTTGATCACGATTAACTAGACTAAACTGTGTTTGAACAGTTGATGATCGAACGTACAAAAATAGGCCCGAATTCATAAAGAGTGCTTAGATCAGCTGCTGTTTATCAAATGTTCTTGGTTAGTGACATACGTCTAAGTAACAACAGATATTTTAATCGTCCCAAAGGGCTTGTTTATATTGTGTACAAGTTACCATTTTCATGTTGGCTTGCTTGTGGGACGGACGTATGGCATTGGATCTGATGCGTATCAATAAAATAGCACAAGAGGAACTGTTTTCCCACCTTTTACACCGCTCAATGCAATGAGACCCATTTTCTGGTCATGAGTAAAATTATCAGTGCGTTTTTTCGGCATGGCAACCCTCCCACTAGTGTCAACCGAGCTGATCAGCAGAGCACAGCGATATGCGTTTTTTCGAAGATAGATATGCCCTTTTATTCAACATATTACCTAATCCGCTGTGAATAGAATTATGTACGGCTAGACCATTAAACATCGACTAAGCAGGAACTTGTACACGGTTGGATAAACAGCCGATTATTTTCTTACTGAATTGCGATGATCTCAGGAGTTTATCCACACGCGCACTTCTCTGTTTTAGCCACTGTACAATAGTTGTACGTGACTAAAATAATCCGGTGACCATCACCATTTATGAATTTGGCCCTACATGTATACCTTTAAGGTGGGATAACGATTACTATCTTTTTGAAACTAGCTTTATGTGCATTTGTATCGTCTAAAGCAGCAGAAGTGTTCAAAATCTAAAGACGGGTGCTTGACAACTAACCGGCTGGTGTTTTATATATGTGAATGCTTTATATTCCTGGAAAACAGTATTCTGAGATTCCAATTTCAATTCGAAATTTGCCAAATCGTAATTTCGGGGACGTTCTCATTGAGAAGATTGCTTCGCACATGTCGTGTGCTGAACCGGTGAATTATTTGCGAGGTTTAGCAGTACGTTTCCCGTGAGCGTATAAACGCGAAATTTCAGTTTGCGCTCGTGTGCTTGCGTTGACGTTCGCGTATAACGTCCTGCTAAACCTCGCTAATTAATAGTGCCCACGTGCCAACGCTTGCGTGCACTGTTTACGGATAATGGAACCGGCCGGGAGTGCACTGTAGCTGCTGGTACGCCAGGCACAGCTTGCCCGTCGCGAATCAGCAAACAATTTGATGAATGGTGACACCCAGACTCGTACAGGTATTTTTGGACACTGTTGCGGAAAGGAGCCTTGCTAATTTCCCTTGACACCGTGCGCACGGGGCAAAAACATTTGTTTACGTATATAATTTGTGCATACAAAACATTCATGCTGGATAATATTAATTATGACGATTATAAAAATATCTCCCAAGGAAATAAACGATACATCCTGAAAACATTGATAGAAAATTGCCCGAATAATTGGACCCCTGCACACTTTTGATTCACTTCCGCCTCAAGAGCTTCATTTACTATCATAATACGATGAAAAGGTATAATAATTATTATGGCAAGCTATACACCAGTGTTGCCACTCCTTGAGATCTTTCAAGATCTTGAAAGATGAGGCCCATCTTGAAAACTTGAAAAAAAGATCTGAAAAAAGCCACAAATCTTAAAAGATTTCCTAAAAGTGCAAAAATATTGAATTTCATGCAGAATTTTGATACATTTTTCAATAAATTTGACTTTTTAACGGTTATGGGATTTTTATCTAAATGTATTATTGTAATTTTGCCATGGGAGGCTATTGTATAGTGCCCAACTTATATCAGCTTTGCCGTACAACATGTGCAAGTCTGTGCAAAAAATGGCGCCAGTTTTCTGTACGGCTTTATGTAGCAGCATACTGTACATGTACATGCACAATGTGAATGTGCATGTACATGTACATGTATTTTATTAAGTTTACACTAGGTTATATACTGATTTACATAGGCTTGAAAGATCTTGAAAGATTTTGGGTGCTGATCTTGAAAGAAATGAAAATAATGAGTGGTCACACTGCTATACACACAAACTGTTGGACTCTGATTCTCGAGGTATGACAAACCAAGTGTAGCCTAGTAAAAGGAACTCAGTTTAGGGGCCCAGTACCCATCCAAACAGATTCCAACAAAACCTGGTTTTGGAGTTTGACAGGATGGAATTATTAGGGTTAATTAATCCAAAATGTATTTTCTGTTGACCCAGGTTGATCCGCTAGTTTGCGCAGCTGACAATGTGACCGGTGATACCCGATGCAGCTCGTACCACACTGTCGGCGCACAGAACGACGCTGCCTTTTGGATCATGATATGTGGTTCCGTGATTAGCGGTGTGGGGTACGCAGCCATCCCGACCCTAGCCCTGTCGTACATCGATGACAACTGCAGAACCGAAACCACTGCCGTGTACGCAGGTATCATACATATGTAAAGGGATCAGTATTTCTCTAAATTGTCTGGTTTCTAAATACACATGTTATTAGATGTATTGTACTCTAAAACCTCATGTTTAAACACTTGGGCCCGAATTCATAAACGGTAAATTTCCATTGATCACAATTAAATAGGCTAAACCGTGTATAAACAGGTCGTCAGCGTTTTCACGAAGAGACGAATTATAATGTTGTCCCTGCGTAGATAGAAATAACGTTGCTTCGAGTGCAAAAACAAAGCGCGTACAATGTATACATTGTACAATGTATTAAACATTGTATATACATTCACGAAGAGACGAAAATGGGCAAAACAAGTTTTTGAGTTTTCACAAAGAGACAAAGTCCGTGCGCTATGAGCAAAAAAACCATCAGATTTGGAATTTTCACGAACAGACGAATTATAATGTGTGAATTTTCACGAACAGACGAATTATAATTTGTCCCTGCGTATAGATAAAAATAACGTTGCTCCGAGTGCAAAAACAACGCGCGTAAAATATATATACATTGTATATACATTCACGAATAGACATGGGCAAATACTTTTTTTGAGTTCTCACGAAGAGACGAATTACGTGCGCTATGGGCAAAAAAAACACTACCGTAGATTTAGAATTTTCACGAACAGACGAATTTATATCTACATTATTACTCGTCAATTAAGTTTTGTAGTGTTCTTTAATAGGTATATTTTTAAAGTTTTAGATCTCACCTTTCTCTACGACGTCGTACCAGATATAAGTTAATATGTGCTTAAAAAATAGGCGAAATTTCGTTTTCAAAAAGTAACCAACTTAAAACCTGATTTACTCAAAACCAATGTGGAACTTTCTCTGGCCAAATTCGTATCTTCGTAAAAAAACTGACGAGCGTACAAATCTAGGCCCGAATTCATAAAGAGTGATTAGATCATCTGCTGTTTCACTAGCCTTGGCCAAGGCCATCGTCGTTTATTTGGCCGAAATCCACCCGCACGCTGCAGTTTAAGGGCCAAATTCATAAACGGTGATAATCACCGGATTATTTTAGTCACGTACAACTATTGTACGGTGGCTAAAACAGAGAAGTGCGCGTGTGGATAAACTCCTGAGATCATCGCAATTCAGTAAGAAAATAATCAGCCGTTTATCCAGCCGTGTACAAGTTCCTGCTTAGCCGATGTTTAGTGGTCTATAGCCGTACATCATTCTATTCACAGCGGTTCATGTAATATGTTAAATAAAAGGGCAAATTTATCTTCGAAAACACGCATATTATCGCTGTGCTCTGATGATCTGCTCAGTTGAAACTAGTGAGGATCGCCATGTCGAAAAAAACGCGTTGATTATTTTACACTACCAGAAAATGGGTCTCATTGAATGTGTAAAAGGTTGGGAGAACAGTTCTTCCTGTGCTATTTCATTGATACGCAGCAGTCGTTCGAACACTAACTACGCAGCGTTTCTAACTCAAATGAAAAATGTCCAGAAGCGGATTGCTGTTGCCAAGAAAGCATACTACTCCGACAAATTCACCAGTGCTAGCTCTAAGGACATGTACACGACTATACGGGCCTTCTAAACAGCGGTTCAAGAACATTACCAGTTTGTGAGTCTGAATCTGAACTTGCTGATAGTTTTATGTCCTTTTTCGTTGACAAGGTTGAGCAAATCCGATCTAAGGTTACATCTGAAGCTTCTTTCCGCTCAGATACTATATCATGTCAGTTTCAATTAGATCCTAGCATAAATTTGCCTAATTTCAAGATTCTCACCAAATCTGACGTTGAAAAACTCATTAGGCAACTGTCTAACAAGTCGTGTTCACTAGACACGTTACCATTCTGGCTTGTTAAACGATGATTGCCTACTGTGTTACCGGTCATAACAAGAGTTGTTAACGCTTCCCTTCCATCTGGTAATTTCCCTGAAACCTTCAAACAATCGATATTCACCCCTGTTCTTAAGAAACCCACCTTCGATCCCAATGCTTTTAAGAGTTATTGACCTGTTTCAAATTTATCAAATATCAAATTTATTGGAAAAGTAATTAAGAAAAGGCTGCGTCATGTCAAGTTACAAATCATGTAAAAATCAATCTCGGTGAAAAGTTCCAGTCAGCATATAAAACCCACCACAGTTCTGAGACTGCCTTGCTTAAGGTGAAAATGACATCTTGCAATCCCTAGATAAAAACAAAGTTGTTCTCTTGGTTTTACTTGACATGTCAGCAGCATTTGATACCATTGATCATGGAATACTTCATGACAGACCTGAGACTTGTTTTGGTATTACAGGTGCCACTAAGTCCTGGTTCATGTCTTATCTCAATGGACGCCGTACTAGAGTATCCATCAAGACTGTTCAATCCTTTGAGCATGTTTTGAGATTCTCGGTACCCCAGTGATATCATTAGGGAACACAATCTAAACTTTCATGTTTATGCTGACGATATTACCCAGCTCTATCCTAGTCCGAGTAACTTGGACCCAAAAATCACCCTTTTCAACATTTGGACATGGTCTGGTGATATTAGGGCCCAAGCAAGAGCCATTTGAATCGTTGGAATCTATCTGTGCGTTCTTACCTTTTTTCAAAAAAGTGGAAAAATCGGGCCTGAAAATGTGGAGCAATGTTCGTCAATTCAAATGCACTTAGCCAATGTTTGAATGGACCAAACATTGCTCCATGTTTTGAGGCCCGATTTTTTCACTTTTTTGAAAGGTAAGAACACACCGATAGTGTTAGTGTCTTCCTTGATCCTTAGTGCCTACTGGGGACAAGCATCATTTTTGTAAGTGGCCGTTTTCCGTGACATTTTTTGGGGATAAGTGTGGGAGGTCATGCTGGGGGATCGATGTGCAGACATTTCGTACAGCGATTGAAATGGCTCTTGCTTGGACCCTAATATCACCAGACCATGTCCAAAATGTTGAAAAAGGTGATTTTGGGGTCCAAGTTACTCGGACTAGCTCTATGCAGAATTTGACCCAAAAGGCCTGGTGATTCTGATCGTATTCTCACTAATCTTTCCACTTGTATTTCTAAGATCAATACTTGGATGGTCCATAACATGTTACAGCTAAATCAAGACAAAACTGAATTATTTGTTTTTGCTACACCGACAGTCATCAGCAAATTACAACATATTGAGTTAAAACTTGGAGACACATGTATTAAGCCCTCCAACACTCTTCTTTTGATGTCACCCGACTGGTTGTTCTTCGTTCCAAAAAGAAAACCGGGGATAGCTCATTCTTTGTTGTAGACTTGAAGACAAGTCGTTAGATAGTCGTGTTTAATCCGTGAATTTCAGTCGAAATTCATCGGCACGGCTGGTTTAAGACTAGTAACGTGCCGAGTTGCGACAGATCTAACGACTTGATCAATACGTTCTCGCACCGTTATTCATATATGCGTGCAGCGCAATACATATGCAATGTATTTCTGCGGTGAGATCCAATGGCGCGCTGCTATGCAAATGTTGACTCGTCCATTCCGTTACATGGGGAGTTCTTCTCAATACTTTGGGAACATGTTTCTAGATCTGGTGATGTTTAACGACCAACACACTCAGCTAGGTCAATTGCGTGTTGCAATAAAATATATCATTGTGATACACTTGATTTATTTGAGTTGTGTATGCTCTATTATTACCTTTGTAATGTTACACAATACAAATTACGAACCCTTGAAGTAATGAGAATGATCTACGTAAAAAAGAATAGTATCTAAACACCTCTTTTAACCGCATGTGTTGTACGAGATCTGTGAAGGTGGTTTAAAAACACTGCCGGCGTACATGTACACACGTTCGTGCTATTAGCGCACGACCGAGAAAACGAATTTAATATCGCAGGAAACGAAGTTAATATCACAAAAACAATCCAGTTTGATGAGGAAGACTAAGTTAAACATAACTATAACACCCAAGAATTACATGTTTACGCCAAGTTTAATGCTAAATAGACCTATTTTGGGGAAAAGATACAATGCAGTGCAAAGTCTATGGGAAATGTCGGACAAGTATTTTCAAGATTTTTACTACGGTACGGTACGGTACGGTACGCATGCACGATACGAATTTCGCACGATACGAAGGCAACACTTCACGGCTCGCTATCCTATCATATCAATGTACATGTACGCTCGACCTATCCAGTTTGTAGAGATCAGTGGTACCGGGTACCAGTACAATACGCGAAGCAGCGTAGAATACATGCTCTATAAGCTGCTCATACATTTTTATCCCCTCTGGAATCTGAACCAATCAGAGTGCTCGCATAGAATTCGCTAGCGATTGTCATAGGTTGTGTACAAAACTGAAAACGAATTGTCCAAGTCGGTAATTTAACTTCGAACTCTGCACATTGGGAACGAGGCAACCGCAACCTCCCCCGTGTACATACCGAGTGGACCGCTATTACCGACTTGGCACCAAGTCTATCTTTGTTGCTGCTCCGAATCTGTGGAATCAACTGCCGGTTATTATCAGGGTAGCGGCGTCCATTGCGATCTTCATGCGCCTACTCAAAACACACTTATTTCCCATTTTTTTGATAAATATATAATATCTGTGTGTATGTAAGTGCTGCATGTAAATTGTTAGGCGCTGTGATCTTTGTAGAGCGCCATATAAATACCTTGTATTGTTATTATTAGCTGTTTCGGCATTTCGGCCGAAACAGCTTTTGTTTTCGTTAAATTTTTTTTTCTTCTTTTTTTAGCTGTTTCGGCATTTCGGCCGAAACAGCTATTGTAATCGTTAAAGTTTTTTTAGCTGTTTCGGTTTTTCACCGAAACAGCTTTTGTTTTCGTTAAAGTTTTTTTAGCTGTTTCGGTTTTTCACCGAAACAGCTTTTGTTTTCGTTAAAGTTTTTTTTAGCTGTTTCGGCACTTCAGCCGAAACAGCTATTGTATTCGTTCTGATTTTTTTTTTTTTTCTTTTTAGCTGTTTCGGTTTTTCACCGAAACAGCTTTTGTTTTCGTTAAAGTTTTTTTTTTTAGCTGTTTCGGTTTTTCACCGAAACAGCTTTTGTTTTCGTTAAATTTTTTTTTTTTTTTCTTTTTTTTTTCCACTTTTAGACTTTTTCCCATAGGATTTGTACACGTTTATTCAGCCAATACACTTTGACACTTTGGTAAATCCGATCGACTTGAGACTTGGCATACACTTAGACAACCACCCAAGGACGGTCCTAGAAGAAATTCGTCGCGATTACGTCATTCAAGGTCACGTGACTTCGCGTTAAAGGTGAAATTTTCCCCATAGGTTTTGTACACGTTTTTCCTCAGACTATTGAATTTGACACTTTGGTAAATCCGACCGACTTGAAACTTGCCATATACTCAGAACACTACCACCAGATGTTCCTGAAAGAAATTCAGCACGATTGCGTCATTCGAGGTCACGTGACGTCACATTAAAGGTGCAATATTTTTCCCCATAGGGTTTGTGCACGTTTTTGTTTAGACTATTGACTTTGACACTTTCGTAAATTTGATCGACTTCAGACTTAGCACATACCTCGACCACCATCCCCAGGAGGGCCAAGGGAAAAATCGTAATAATGACGTCATCGTGGGTCATGTGACGTCACATTAAATGTTCAGTTTTAAGGACCCTCTATCTCTAGAAGTACATGTCCGATTGGGGTCAAACTTGGTATGCAAGTATTCCAGGATGTGTTACAGACGAAAATTAAGATGACATCATGATGACATCATCGGGTATCATGTGACGTCACATTAAAGGTTCAGTTTTCCCCATAGGATTTGTACACGTTTTTTCTTTAGACTATTGACTTTGACGCTTTAGTAAATCCGATCGACTTGAGACTTCGTATACACTTAGAACACCACCCACAGATGGTCTTGGAAGAAATTTGGCACTATTGCGTCATTCAAGGTCACGTGACGTCACGTTAAAGGTTCATTTTTTTCCCCTTAGGTTTTGTACACGTTATTTTTTAGACTAATGACTGACACTTTCGTAAATTTGATCGACTTCAGACTTAGCACACATCTCGACCACCATCCTTAGGAGGGCCAAGAGAAAAATCGTCATGATGACCTCATCGGGGGTCATGTGACGTCACGTTAAAGGTGCCGTTTTTAGGACCCTCTATCTCTGAAAGTACAGGTCCAATTGGGGTAAAACTTGGTATTCAGGTATTACAGGATGTTATAGAAGAAAATTAATATGACATCATGATGACGTCATCGGGTGTCATGTGACGTCACATTAAAGGTTCAATTTTCTCGATAGGTTTTGTACACGTTTTTCTTCAGACTATTGAAGTTGACACTTTGGTAAATCCGATCGAATTCGTGTAACTGTTAAAGTGGTTTGCTGCCCTGATTGTTTGATTTGTTCAGACTATTGAATTTGACACATTGGTAAATCCGATCGACTTTGTGTATTTGACACTGGTAAATCCGATCGACTTCGTGTAACTGTTAAAGTTGTTTGCTGCCCTCATTGTTTGTTTTGTTCAGACTATTGAATTTGACACTTTGGTTAATCCGATCGACTTCGTGTAACTGTTAAAGTTGTTTGCCGCCCTCATTTGTTTAAGTTATCGATTTTACCTGAGATGAAACAAAGTGATATTTTTCCAACATGTAGTTTAACTCCCCCCCCCCCCCCCCCCCCCCCCGTATAGTGATAATTTTTCAAACATGTAGTTCAACTTCCCCCCATATGAAATTGATCTTTGTTGGGGGGAATTGTTTTACACAATGAAAGAATCGTGTCACCACTAGTAATAAAACTGCCTAAACTCCCTAATCCTGGGGTCTATGGGGCAAAGTTAGGTATCAAAATGAAGCTAACAATACGAAAAATGTGATTGTGAAATCAAAGGAACTGTTTAATTTAATATTCACATTTACTGGCATGTCAAATATGAAAATTAATAATGAAAATATGAAATATGAATAAAATACTGCTCATATTTATTAGTAAAACGTGTTTATTGTAGTTCAAAAATTCTTTTCCAATGCAGAAAATTTTGCTGGTGATCCTGGAAACAATATGTCAAAATAAATCCCCAATATGAATAAGTTTGGGCGAGCTATGATATTTTCCCTAAAACTACTAGAAAACGAGATTCAGCACAAATCACAGGCTTTCTTATCGCAGTGCATGTAAATGTACAATGTAAATGGATGAAGTTTTGTTTGGCATGAATCGAAATGAATGTCCGGGTTCATCTTTTTTTCGATTTGGAGACATCTTGCCATTTGATTTGTGCCGCAGTGTTGGCCGCCGTAGCAATGCCCTGATCTCGTGGACGCTTGTGTGGCCGAACGTTTTGTTGTCGTTGCCTAGGCGGTGCCGGTGGAAGGCCCACATAGTCATCAGAATCAAGCGCGGAATCCTACGAATCTTCACTGGCTTGCTTGACTGGCTCTCTTCTTCATTGTAGTCTGATTCTTCGCTACTTTCTTTGTCGCTTTCCACGTTAGAAATGCAGTGGGAAAGCAGATTCATGGCTTGCTGCGATGACATTCTACGGGGTCGCAGGACCGATGAATCCGCCATGTTTGTTGTGGTTACACATGTCGCGCGCATCGTACGCGCCGCATCGATTTATGGATGCACTATTAGCTAGCCTAATTCAAGTCCCGTTGAAAACAGTGTAAAATCAACAATGTTCAGTACCAAGTTTCATGCACACCGACATCACTGGGGTTTCTCAAACAACAATTAGATTATTGTCTTGGTCTTTATCTTTCCATTTCTTTTCAATTTTTAGTGGGTTAGCCAATTACATTTTTTAATATTCACACCAAAAGAAACTCACCTCCCGAAAAGTGATACTTCCCGAGACTGAAAACAGCCATTTTACAAATGGCATCCCTCCACGTTTTAGGGCAATTAGGACCCATTTTTTAACCGTGATTTTATCAAGTCTGCCCTCAGATTGAAGCTCAAAAACCAGGGAGTTGATCCCAATGCTATTTTTACACAATCCAACATTTTGTTTATACCAAACGGTCTCCTTTTTCAAAAGAAACTGTGGGGGCACATTTCATGCTAATGAGTTCGCGTAGAAATTCTCCTTTCAATTAGAGTGGTGCACCCTTTGGTACACTCCATTAAACTTGGTATGCAATTCACGTGACGTCACAATAAAGGTGCAGGTTTTCCCCATAGGATTTGTACACGTTTTTTTCAACTAATATATCTTTGGCACTTGTGCAAATCCAATCGACTTCAGACTTGGCACACACATATTGACAGTAACGTTAGATACTCGAAACAGCTCTGTGTTTGTCCACAAACACATGTCTAGTTTTTCTTTTTTTTTTTTTTTTTTTTTTTTTTTTTTTTCCACTTTCAGACTTTTTCCCATAGGATTTGTACACGTTTTTTCAGCCAATACACTTTGACACTTTGGTAAATCCGATGGACTTGAGACTTGGCATATACTTAGACAACCACCCAAAGACGGTCCTAGAAGAAATTCGTCGCGATTACGCCATTCAAGGTCACGTGACTTTGCGTTAAAGGTTAAATTTTTCCCATAGGTTTTGTACACGTTTTTCTTCACACTATTGACTTTGACACTTTGGTACATCCGACCGACTTGAAACTTGGCATACACTTAGAACATCACCCACAGATGGTCTTGGAAGAAATTCGGCACGATTGCGTCATTCAAGGTCACGTAACGTCAAGTTAAAGTTTCAATTTTTTCCCCCATAGGTTTTGTACACGTTTTTCTTTAGACTATGACTTCGACACTTTCGTAAATTTGATCGACTTGAGACTTGGCACACACTTAGAACATCACTCATATATGGTTCTGGAAGAAATTCGGCACGATTGCGTCATTCAAGGTCACGTGACGTCACGTTAAAGGTTCAATTTGTCCCCCATAGGTTTTGTACACGTTTTTCTTTAGACTATTGACTTTGACACTTTCGTAAATTTGATCGACTTGAGACTTGGCACACACATAGACCACCACACACACATATTGAAAATAATGTAAGACACTCGAAACAGCTCTGTGTTTGTCCACAAACACATGTCTAGTTTTTTTTAGCTGTTTCGGTTTTTCACCGAAACAGCTATTGTTTTCGTTAAAGTTTTTTTAGCTGTTTCGGTTTTTCACCGAAACAGCTCTTGTAATCGTTAAAGTTTTTTTTTTCTTTTTTTAGCTGTTTCGGTTTTTCACCGAAACAGCTTTTGTTTTCGTTAAAGTTTTTTTTTTTCTTTTTTTTTTTTTTTTTCTTTTTTAGCTGTTTCGGTTTTTCACCGAAACAGCTTTTGTTTTCGTTAAAGTTTTTTTTTTTCTTTTTTTTTTTTTTGGCTTTTTCGCAATTTTGCGAAAAAGCCTTTGTTTTTGTTCTGATTTTTTTTTTTCTTCTTCTTTTTTTTTTTTTTCTTTTCTTTTAGTAACCTAAACCCCATAGACTTTGTACACGTTTTTTCTGCCCGTCACTTTTAATAGAAAACAAAGTCGTATTTACATAAAACTTAACCCAGGTGAAGACCCTATAGTGAACTCGTGTCTCGCAGAAATACGTCACGGTGAGGTCATCAGGGGTCACGTGACGTCATATTAAAGGTGTAATTGATTTAATCTTTGAAATTCAATAACAAATCAACCGCAAAAGACCGAAACTTGATTTTTGTGGCAATAGATAGAATAATCCAGGATCTTGATTTTATCTCACGTGTGTGAAATCACGTGACCCTTCCTTCCGGTCTAAACCGGAAGTGCCCCATAATTTGAAAGTGAAATATGATATGAACTTACTTTCAACGATGTTAGTGTCTGGCTACAATGTATTTTTCAAAAAAAATATTGGTGACGTCATAACATGTTATAGCGCCCTCTAGCGGCAGTTTGAATAATGGTTAAAATGAATAATCTGTTGATGTGTGTGGCGAAGTTTGCTGAAATCACTTTATAACCGGTGTATTTAATCAGCTTCATGCTAGGAACAAGTTGACGGGAAGAACAAATTATGACGTCACCAGACCGGAAGTTAGAATGAAAAGACTCCTTTTCCTTTGAAAATTCCTAAAAAATTTATCATGACAGATACAATCTTGATTTTTGCTCTAAAGTTTAGTGTAAAAGTAGTTCTCGAACTTTCCTGTGTTTTTTGGCAAACAACGAACTTGGACATACCCTGCGGCACCCTTGAAATTTAATCGTTTTGGCCTAAGCGCATAAAGCATTGACCCCTTATATGTGCATGGCACACGTATAATAGGGGTGTACATGCTTGTATATGTACGTACGTACGTATACACTGATAGTGTACGATGCATTGAGCGAATGTATTACTACTGAAATCGTACGTGCATGCAAATGTACGCTCGCCCAAGAGGACACTAGCCGCCAACAAGCGAAACAGGATGACGTCATCAAATTGCCTATGGGGAAGGGCACCGTGTGCGACAGGTAGGTAAACAGGCTCTCGGCTACGCAGAATCCAATCCCATAGATTTTGTAAACGTTGTTTGCACAATTCAAAGCACTTTTAACGAAAAACAAAGTCGTATTTCCATAAACCTTAACACCCAGGTAAAGACCCTATAGTAAACTCGTGTCTCGCAGAAATACGTCATGGTTACGTCGTCAGGGGTCACGTGACGTCATCTTAAAGGTGTAATTGATTTAATCTTTGAAAATCAATAACAAATCAACCGCAAAAGACCGAAACTTAATTTTTGTGGCAATAGATAGGATAATCCTGGATCTTAATTTTATCTCGTGTGCGTGAAATCACGTGACCCTTCCTTCCGGTCCAAACCGGAAGTGCCTTATAATTTAAAACTGAAAAATGATATGAACTTACTTTCAACGATGTTAGTGTCTGGCTAGAATAAACTTTTCAAAATAATTACCGGCGACGTCATAACACGTTATAGCGCCCTCTAGCGGCAGGTTGAAAAATTGTTAAAATGAATAATCTGTTGATGTGTGTAGCGAAGTTTGCTGAAATCACTTTATAACCGGTGTATATAATCAGCTTCGTGCTAAGAACATATTGAGAAAGATATTTATTGATGACGTCACCAAACCGGAAGTTACAATGAAAAGACCTTAAAACCTTAAAACGTTGCTTACAAATCAACCGCGATAGATATAATCCAGATTGTTGCTTTAAATAGCAAAGTTAAGACAGCTCTCGAGCTTTCTGTTAATTACGTGACGATAATATGACGTCACTAGACCGGAAATTACAATTAAAAAACCTTTAAACATTTCTGAAAATTAACCGCGAGAGAAATAATCCAATTAATAATTTAAAATTTGCAGTTTTGAAAAAATTAAAGTAAAGACATTTACTAAATGAAATCATAAATGTAATGAACAATACAACAAAAAAATGCGAAAAAGCCATATGCTCTGTTCCTTGAACAGACATATCTCTAGTTTTTCTTTTTTTTCCTTTTTTTTTTTTCCACTTTCAGTGTTTTTACCCATAGGATTTACACACGTTTGTTCTGCCAATACACTTTGACACTTTGGTAAATCCGATCGACTTGAGACTTGGCATACATTTAGACAACCACCCAAGGACGGTCCTAGAACAAATTCGTCGCGATTACATAATTCTTGGTCACGTGACGTCACGTTAAAGGTGCAATTTTCCCCCATAGGTTTTGTACACGTTTTTCTTCAGACTATTTAATTTGACAGTTTGGTGAATCCGATTGACTTGAAACTTAGCACACACCTCGACCACCATCCCCAGGAGGTCCAGGAGAAAAATCGTCATGATGACGTCATCGTGGGTCATGTGACGTTACACAAAAGGTGCAGTTTTTAAGACCCTCTATCTCTGGAAGTACACGTCCGATTGGGGTCAAATTTGGTTTGCAAGTATTCGAGGATGTGTTATAGACGAAAATTAAGATGACGTAATTATGACATCATCGAGTGTCATGTGACGTCACATTAAAGGTTCAATTTTCTCCATAGGTTTTGTACACGTTTTTCTTCAAAATATTGAATTTGACACTTCTGTCAATTCGATCGACTTGAGACTTAGCACAGACCTCGACCACCATCCTTAGGAGGGTCAAGAACAAAATAATCAAGATGACGTCATCGGGGGTCATGTGACGTCACATTAAAGGTGTAGTTTTTAAGACCGTCTAACTCTGAAAGTACAAGTCCGGTTGGGGTCAAACTTGGTTTGCAAGTATTCGAGGATGTGTTATAGACAAAAAATAGGATGACGTAATTATGACATCATCCGGTGTCATGTGACGTCACATTAAAGGTTCAATTTTCTCCATAGGTTTTGTACACGTTTTTCTTCAGACTATTGAATTTGACAATTTGGTAAATCCGATCGACTTCGGACTTGGCACACACCTCGACCACCATACCCAGGAGGGCCAAGGGGGAAATCGTCAGGATGACGTCATCGTGGGTCATATGACGTCACATTAAAGGGGCAGATTTTAGGACCCTCTATCTCTGGAAGTACATGTCTGATTCGGGCCAAACTTGGTATGCAAGTATTCCAGAATGTGTAATAAACGAAAATTAAGATGACATCATGATGACATCATCGGGTGTCATGTGACGTCACTTTAAAGGTGCAGTTTTTCCCATAGGATTTGTACACGTATTTTTCAACTTATATATCTTGGGAAAATTGACAAATCCAATCGATTTCAGACTTGGCACACACATAATGAAAGTTATCTTAGACATCCGAAACAGCTCTGTGTTTGTCCACAAACACATGTCTAGTTTTCCTTTTTTTTTTTTCCACTTTCAGTGTTTTTACCCATAGGATTTACACACGTTTGTTCTGCCAATACACTTTGACACTTTGGTAAATCCGATCGACTTGAGACTTGGCATACATTTAGACAACCACCCAAGGACGGTCCTAGAACAAATTCGTCGCGATTACATAATTCTTGGTCACGTGACGTCACGTTAAAGGTGCAATTTTCCCCCATAGGTTTTGTACACGTTTTTCTTCAGACTATTTAATTTGACAGTTTGGTGAATCCGATTGACTTGAAACTTAGCACACACCTCGACCACCATCCCCAGGAGGTCCAGGAGAAAAATCGTCATGATGACGTCATCGTGGGTCATGTGACGTTACACAAAAGGTGCAGTTTTTAAGACCCTCTATCTCTGGAAGTACACGTCCGATTGGGGTCAAATTTGGTTTGCAAGTATTCGAGGATGTGTTATAGACGAAAATTAAGATGACGTAATTATGACATCATCGAGTGTCATGTGACGTCACATTAAAGGTTCAATTTTCTCCATAGGTTTTGTACACGTTTTTCTTCAAAATATTGAATTTGACACTTCTGTCAATTCGATCGACTTGAGACTTAGCACAGACCTCGACCACCATCCTTAGGAGGGTCAAGAACAAAATAATCAAGATGACGTCATCGGGGGTCATGTGACGTCACATTAAAGGTGTAGTTTTTAAGACCGTCTAACTCTGAAAGTACAAGTCCGGTTGGGGTCAAACTTGGTTTGCAAGTATTCGAGGATGTGTTATAGACAAAAAATAGGATGACGTAATTATGACATCATCCGGTGTCATGTGACGTCACATTAAAGGTTCAATTTTCTCCATAGGTTTTGTACACGTTTTTCTTCAGACTATTGAATTTGACAATTTGGTAAATCCGATCGACTTCGGACTTGGCACACACCTCGACCACCATACCCAGGAGGGCCAAGGGGGAAATCGTCAGGATGACGTCATCGTGGGTCATATGACGTCACATTAAAGGGGCAGATTTTAGGACCCTCTATCTCTGGAAGTACATGTCTGATTCGGGCCAAACTTGGTATGCAAGTATTCCAGAATGTGTAATAAACGAAAATTAAGATGACATCATGATGACATCATCGGGTGTCATGTGACGTCACTTTAAAGGTGCAGTTTTTCCCATAGGATTTGTACACGTATTTTTCAACTTATATATCTTGGGAAAATTGACAAATCCAATCGATTTCAGACTTGGCACACACATAATGAAAGTTATCTTAGACATCCGAAACAGCTCTGTGTTTGTCCACAAACACATGTCTAGTTTTTTTTTTTTTTTCTTTTTCAGCATTTTCTCCATAGGATTTGCACACGTTTGTTCAGACAATACACTTTGACACTTTGGTAAATCCGATGGACTTGAAACTTGGCATATACTTAGACAACCACCCAAGGACGGTCCTAGAAGAAATTCGTCTCGATTACGTCATTCAAGGTCACGTGACTTCGCGTTAAATGTGAAATTTTCCCCATAGGTTTTGTACACGTTTTTCTTCAGACTATTGAATTTGACACTTTGGTAAATCCGACCGACTCGAAACTTGCCATATACTCAGAACACCACCACCAGATGTTTCTGAAAGAAATTCAGCACGATTGCGTCATTCAAGGTCACGTGACGTCAAGTTAAAGGTTTAATTTTTCCCCCATGGGTTTTGTACACGTTTTTCTTTAGTCTATTGACTTTGACACTTAGTAAATCCGATCGACTTGAGACTTGGCACACACATAGACCACTATCCACAGACGGTCGTAGGAGAAATTTGGCACGATTACGTCATTCAAGGTCACGGGGCGTCACGTTAAAGTTTCATTTTCCCCCCATAGGTTTTGTACACGGTTTTCTTTAGACTATTGACTTTGACACTAGTAAATCTGATCGACTTGAGACTTGGACGGTCCTAAAAGAAATTTGTCACGATTACGTAGTTCAAGGTCACGTGACCTCACGTTAAAGGTGAAAATTTCCCCATAGGTTTTGTACACGTTTTTCTTCAGACTATTGACTTTGGCACTTCGGTAAATCCGACCGACTTGAAACTTGGCATACACTTAGAAGTCCATCCCTAGATGTTTCTGAGAGAAATTCGGCACGATTGCGTCATTCAAGGTCACGTGACGTCACATTAAAGGTGCACATTTTTCTCCCATTGGTTTTGTACACGTTTTTGTTTAGACTGTTGACTTTGACACTTTATTAAATCCGATCGACTTGAGACTTGGCACACACTTAGACCACCATCCACAGATGGCCCTAAAGAAATTTGGCACAATTACGTCATTCAAGGTCACGGGGCGTCACGTTAAAGTTTCATTTTTGTACACGGTTTTCTTTAGACTATTGACTTTGACACTAGTAAATCTGATCGACTTGAGACTTGGCACACACAAAAGACCATCACACACATATTAAAAAACACTCGAAACAGCTCTGTGTTTGTCCACAAACACATGTCTAGTTTTTAGCTGTTTCGGCAATTCAGCCGAAACAGCTATTGTAATCGTTAAAGTTTTTTTTTTTCTTTTTTTTAGCTGTTTCGGTTTTTCACCGAAACAGCTTTTGTTTTCGTTCTGGTTTTTTTTTTTTTTTTTTTTTTTTTTTTTTTTTTTTTTTTTCTTTGCCTTTTTTTCCCCATAGGATTTGTACACGTTTGTTCAGACAATACACTTTGACACTTTGGGAAATCCGATCGACTTGAAACTTGGCATACACTTAGACAACCACCCAAGGACGGTCCTAGAAGAAATTCGTCGCGATTACGTCATTCAAGGTCACGTGACTTCGCGTTAAAGGTTAAATTTTCCCCATAGGTTTTGTACACGTTTTCCTTCAGACCTTTGACTTTGACACTTTGGTAAATCCGACCGACTTGAAACTTGGCATACACTTAGAACACCACCCCTAGATGTTTCTGAAAGAAATTCGGCACGATTGCGTCATTCAAGGTCACGTGACGTCACATTAAAGGTGCACATTTTTCACCCATAGGTTTTGTACACGTTTATGTTTAGACTGTTGACTTTGACACTGTAGTAAATCCGATCGACTTGAGACTTGGCACACACATAGACCACCATCCACAGAGGGTCGTAGGAGAAATGTGGCACGATTACGTCATTCAAGGTCACGGGGCGTCACGTTAAAGGTTCAATTTATCCCCCATAGGTTTTGTACACGTTTTTCTTTAGACTATTGACTTTGACACTTTAGTAAATCTGATCGACTTGAGATTTGGCACACACAAAATACCACCACACACATATTGAAAGTAATTTTAGAGACTCGAAACAGCTCTGTGTTTGTCCACAAACACATGTCTAGTTTTTTTTTTTTTTTTTTCCTCAGTTTCAGACTTTTCTTTATATAGTTTGTACACAGTTTTCTTCAGCCAATACACTTTGACACTTTGGTAAATCCGATCGACTTTAGACTTGGCATACATTTAGACAACCACCCAAGGACGGTCCTAGAAGAAATTCGTCGCGATTACGTCATTCATGGTCACGTGACGTCACGTTAAAGGTTCAATTTTTCCCCATAGGTTTAGTACACGTTTTTCTTCAGACTATTGACTTTGACACTTTAGTAAATCCGACCGACTTGAAACTTGGCATACACTTAGAACACCACACCCAGATGTTCCTGAAAGAAATTCGGCGCGATTGCGTCATTTAAGGTCACGTGACGTCACGTTAAAGGTTCAATTTTTCCCCCATAGGTTTTGTACACGTTTTTCTTTAGACTATTGACTTTGACACTTTCGTAATTTTGATCGACTTGCGACTTGGCACACATCTCGACCACAATCCCCAGGAGGGCCAAGGGAAATTCGTCAGGACGACGTCATCGTGGGTCATGTGACTTAACATTAAAGGTGCAGTTTTTATTTTATTTTTTTTAGACTTTTTCCCATAGGGTTTGTACACGTTTTTTTGTTCGGACAATACACTTTGACACTTTGGTAAATCCGATCGACTTGAGCCTTGGCATACACTTAAACCACCACCCACAGATGATCCTAGAAGACATTCGTCACGATTACGTCATTCGTGGTCATGTGACGTCACGTTAAAGGTGCAATTTTTTCCCATAGGATTTGTACACGTTTTTCTTCAAAATATTGAATTTGACACTTCTGTAAATTCGATCGACTTGAGACTTAGCACAGACCTCGACCGCTATCCTTAGGAGGGCCAAGAGAAAAATAATCAATATGACGTCATCGCGGGTCATGTGACGTCACATTAAAGGTGTAGTTTTTAAGACCCTCTAACTCTGAAAGTACAAGTCCGGTTGGGGTCAAACTTGGTTTGCAAGTATTCGAGGATGTGTTATAGACGAAAATTAAGATGACGTAATTATGACATCATCGGGTGTCATGTGACGTCACATTAAAGGTTCAATTTTCTCCATAGGTTTTGTACACGTTTTTCTTTAGACTATTGAATTTGACAATGTGGTAAATCCGATCGACTTCAGACTTAGCACACACCTCGACCACCATACCCAGGAGGGCCAAGAGAAAAATCGTCATGATGACGTCATCGGGGGGTCATGTGACGTCACATTAAAGGTGCAGTTGTTAAGACCCTCTATCTCTGGAAGTACATGTCTGTTTGGGGCCAAACTTGGTATGCAAGTATTCCAGAATGTGTTATAGACGTAAATTAAGATGACATCATGATGACATCATCGGGTGTCATGTGACGTCAATTTAAAGGTGCAGTTTTTCCCATAGGATTTGTACACGTATTTTTCAACTTGTATATCTTTGGAAAATTGGCAAATCCAATCGATTTCAGACTTGGCACACACATAATGAAAGTCATCTTAGACAGCCGAAACAGCTCTGTGTTTGTCCACAAACACATGTCTAGTTTTTTTTTTTTTTTTTTTTTTTTTTTTTTTTTTGCCTTTTGTTCTCCATAGGATTTGTACACGTTTGTTCAGACAATACACTTTGACACTTTGGTAAATCCGATCGACCTGAGACTTGGCATACATTTAGACAACCACCCAAGGACGGTCCTAGAAGAAATTTGTCGCGATTCCGTCATTCAAGGTCACGTGACGTCATGTTAAAGGTAAAATTTTCCCCATAGGTTTTGTACACGTTTTTCTTCAGACTATTGACTTTGACACTTTGGTATATCCGACGGGCTTGAAACTTGGCATACACTTAGAACACCACCCATAGATGGCTCTTGAAGAAATTCGGTACGATTGCGTCATTCAAGGTCACGTGACGTGACGTTATAGGTGCAAATTATTTCCCCATAGGGTTTGTACACGTTTTTATTCAGACTATTGACTTTGACACTTTGGTAAATCCGACCGACTTGAGACTTAGCATACACTTAGAATACCAACCACAGATGGTTCTGACAGAAATTTGGCACGATTGCGTCATTTAAGGTCACGTGACGTCACGTTAAGGATTCAATATTTTTCCCATAGGTTTTGTACACGTTTTTTCTTTAGACTATTGACTTTGACGCTTTAGTAAATCCGATCGACTTGAGACTTCGTATACACTTAGAACACCACCCACAGATGGTCTTGGAAGAAATTTGGCACTATTGCGTCATTCAAGGTCACGTGACGTCACGTTAAAGGTTCAATTTTTTTTCCCTTAGGTTTTGTACACGTTATTTTTTAGACTAATGACTGACACTTTCGTAAATTTGATCGACTTCAGACTTAGCACACATCTCGACCACCATCCTTAGGAGGGCCAAGAGAAAAATCGTCATGATGACCTCATCGGGGGTCATGTGACGTCACGTTAAAGGTGCCGTTTTTAGGACCCTCTATCTCTGAAAGTACAGGTCCAATTGGGGTAAAACTTGGTATTCAGGTATTACAGGATGTTATAGAAGAAAATTAATATGACATCATGATGACGTCATCGGGTGTCATGTGACGTCACATTAAAGGTTCAATTTTCTCGATAGGTTTTGTACACGTTTTTCTTCAGACTATTGAAGTTGACACTTTGGTAAATCCGATCGAATTCGTGTAACTGTTAAAGTGGTTTGCTGCCCTGATTGTTTGATTTGTTCAGACTATTGAATTTGACACATTGGTAAATCCGATCGACTTTGTGTATTTTACACTGGTAAATCCGATCGACTTCGTGTAACTGTTAAAGTTGTTTGCTGCCCTCATTGTTTGTTTTGTTCAGACTATTGAATTTGACACTTTGGTTAATCCGATCGACTTCGTGTAACTGTTAAAGTTGTTTGCCGCCCTCATTTGTTTAAGTTATCGATTTTACCTGAGATGAAACAAAGTGATATTTTTCCAACATGTAGTTTAACTCCCCCCCCCCCCCCCCCCCCCCCCGTATAGTGATAATTTTTCAAACATGTAGTTCAACTTCCCCCCATATGAAATTGATCTTTGTTGGGGGGAATTGTTTTACACAATGAAAGAATCGTGTCACCACTAGTAATAAAACTGCCTAAACTCCCTAATCCTGGGGTCTATGGGGCAAAGTTAGGTATCAAAATGAAGCTAACAATATGAAAAATGTGATTGTGAAATCAAAGGAACTGTTTAATTTAATATTCACATTTACTGGCATGTCAAATATGAAAATTAATAATGAAAATATGAAATATGAATAAAATACTGCTCATATTTATTAGTAAAACGTGTTTATTGTAGTTCCAAAATTCTTTTCCAATGCAGAAAATTTTGCTGGTGATCCTGGAAACAATATGTCAAAATAAATCCCCAATATGAATAAGTTTGGGCGAGCTATGATATTTTTCCTAAAACTACTAGAAAACGAGATTCAGCACAAATCACAGGCTTTCTTATCGCAGTGCATGTAAATGTACAATGTAAATGGATGAAGTTTTGTTTGGCATGAATCGAAATGAATGTCCGGGTTTATCTTTTTTTCGATTTGGAGACATCTTGCCATTTGATTTGTGCCGCAGTGTTGGCCGCCGTAGCAATGCCCTGATCTCGTGGACGCTTGTGTGGCCGAACGTTTTGTTGTCGTTGCCTAGGCGGTGCCGGTGGAAGGCCCACATAGTCATCAGAATCAAGCGCGGAATCCTACGAATCTTCACTGGCTTGCTTGACTGGCTCTCTTCTTCATTGTAGTCTGATTCTTCGCTACTTTCTTTGTCGCTTTCCACGTTAGAAATGCAGTGGGAAAGCAGATTCATGGCTTGCTGCGATGACATTCTACGGGGTCGCAGGACCGATGAATCCGCCATGTTTGTTGTGGTTACACATGTCGCGCGCATCGTACGCGCCGCATCGATTTATGGATGCACTATTAGCTAGCCTAATTCAAGTCCCGTTGAAAACAGTGTAAAATCAACAATGTTCAGTACCAAGTTTCATGCACACCGACATCACTGGGGTTTCTCAAACAACAATTAGATTATTGTCTTGGTCTTTATCTTTCCATTTCTTTTCAATTTTTAGTGGGTTAGCCAATTACATTTTTTAATATTCACACCAAAAGAAACTCACCTCCCGAAAAGTGATACTTCCCGAGACTGAAAACAGCCATTTTACAAATGGCATCCCTCCACGTTTTAGGGCAATTAGGACCCATTTTTTAACCGTGATTTTATCAAGTCTGCCCTCAGATTGAAGCTCAAAAACCAGGGAGTTGATCCCAATGCTATTTTTACACAATCCAACATTTTGTTTATACCAAACGGTCTCCTTTTTCAAAAGAAACTGTGGGGGCACATTTCATGCTAATGAGTTCGCGTAGAAATTCTCCTTTCAATTAGAGTGGTGCACCCTTTGGTACACTCCATTAAACTTGGTATGCAATTCACGTGACGTCACAATAAAGGTGCAGGTTTTCCCCATAGGATTTGTACACGTTTTTTTCAACTAATATATCTTTGGCACTTGTGCAAATCCAATCGACTTCAGACTTGGCACACACATATTGACAGTAACGTTAGATACTCGAAACAGCTCTGTGTTTGTCCACAAACACATGTCTAGTTTTTCTTTTTTTTTTTAGCTGTTTCGGTTTTTCACCGAAACAGCTTTTGTTTTCGTTAAAGTTTTTTTTTTTTTTCTTTTTTTTTTTTTCCACTTTCAGACTTTTTCCCATAGGATTTGTACACGTTTTTTCAGCCAATACACTTTGACACTTTGGTAAATCCGATCGACTTGAGACTTGGCATACACTTAGACAACCACCCAAGGACGGTCCTAGAAGAAATTCGTCGCGATTACGTCATTCAAGGTCACGTGACTTCGCGTTAAAGGTGAAATTTTCCCCATAGGTTTTGTACACGTTTTTCCTCAGACTATTGAATTTGACACTTTGGTAAATCCAACCGACTTGAAACTTGCCATATACTCAGAACACCACCACCGGATGTTTCTGAAAGAAATTCAGCACGATTGCGTCATTCAAGGTCACGTGACGTCAAGTTAAAGGTTTAATTTGTCCCCCATAGGTTTTGTACACGTTTTTCTTTAGACTATTGACTTTGACACTTAGTAAATCCGACCGAATTGAGACTTGGCACACACATAGACCACTATCCACAGACGGTCGTAGGAGAAATTTGGCACGATTACGTCATTCAAGGTCATGTGACGTCACGTTAAAGGTTCCATTTTCCCCCCATGGGTTTTGTACACGTTTTTCTTTAGACTATTGACTTTGACACTTTCGTAAATTGGATCGACTTGAGACTTGGCACACACATAGACCACCACACACACATATTGAAAGTAATGTAAGACACTCGAAACAGCTCTGTGTTTGTCCACAAACACATGTCTAGTTTTTCTTTTTTTTTTTTTTTTCCACTTTCAGACTTTTTCCCATAGGATTTGTACACGTTTTTTCAGCCAATACACTTTGACACTTTGGTAAATCCGATGGACTTGAGACTTGGCATATACTTAGACAACCACCCAAAGACGGTCCTAGAAGAAATTCGTCGCGATTACGCCATTCAAGGTCACGTGACTTTGCGTTAAAGGTTAAATTTTTCCCATAGGTTTTGTACACGTTTTTCTTCACACTATTGACTTTGACACTTTGGTACATCCGACCGACTTGAAACTTGGCATACACTTAGAACATCACCCACAGATGGTCTTGGAAGAAATTCGGCACGATTGCGTCATTCAAGGTCACGTAACGTCAAGTTAAAGTTTCAATTTTTTCCCCCATAGGTTTTGTACACGTTTTTCTTTAGACTATGACTTCGACACTTTCGTAAATTTGATCGACTTGAGACTTGGCACACACTTAGAAAATCACTCATATATGGTTCTGGAAGAAATTCGGCACGATTGCGTCATTCAAGGTCACGTGACGTCACGTTAAAGGTTCAATTTGTCCCCCATAGGTTTTGTACACGTTTTTCTTTAGACTATTGACTTTGACACTTTCGTAAATTTGATCGACTTGAGACTTGGCACACACATAGACCACCACACACACATATTGAAAATAATGTAAGACACTCGAAACAGCTCTGTGTTTGTCCACAAACACATGTCTAGTTTTTTTTAGCTGTTTCGGTTTTTCACCGAAACAGCTATTGTTTTCGTTAAAGTTTTTTTAGCTGTTTCGGTTTTTCACCGAAACAGCTCTTGTAATCGTTAAAGTTTTTTTTTTCTTTTTTTAGCTGTTTCGGTTTTTCACCGAAACAGCTTTTGTTTTCGTTAAAGTTTTTTTTTTTCTTTTTTTTTTTTTTTTTTTTTTTTTTCCTTTTTTTTTTTTCCACTTTCAGTGTTTTTACCCATAGGATTTACACACGTTTGTTCTGCCAATACACTTTGACACTTTGGTAAATCCGATCGACTTGAGACTTGGCATACATTTAGACAACCACCCAAGGACGGTCCTAGAACAAATTCGTCGCGATTACATAATTCTTGGTCACGTGACGTCACGTTAAAGGTGCAATTTTCCCCCATAGGTTTTGTACACGTTTTTCTTCAGACTATTTAATTTGACAGTTTGGTGAATCCGATTGACTTGAAACTTAGCACACACCTCGACCACCATCCCCAGGAGGTCCAGGAGAAAAATCGTCATGATGACGTCATCGTGGGTCATGTGACGTTACACAAAAGGTGCAGTTTTTAAGACCCTCTATCTCTGGAAGTACACGTCCGATTGGGGTCAAATTTGGTTTGCAAGTATTCGAGGATGTGTTATAGACGAAAATTAAGATGACGTAATTATGACATCATCGAGTGTCATGTGACGTCACATTAAAGGTTCAATTTTCTCCATAGGTTTTGTACACGTTTTTCTTCAAAATATTGAATTTGACACTTCTGTCAATTCGATCGACTTGAGACTTAGCACAGACCTCGACCACCATCCTTAGGAGGGTCAAGAACAAAATAATCAAGATGACGTCATCGGGGGTCATGTGACGTCACATTAAAGGTGTAGTTTTTAAGACCGTCTAACTCTGAAAGTACAAGTCCGGTTGGGGTCAAACTTGGTTTGCAAGTATTCGAGGATGTGTTATAGACAAAAAATAGGATGACGTAATTATGACATCATCCGGTGTCATGTGACGTCACATTAAAGGTTCAATTTTCTCCATAGGTTTTGTACACGTTTTTCTTCAGACTATTGAATTTGACAATTTGGTAAATCCGATCGACTTCGGACTTGGCACACACCTCGACCACCATACCCAGGAGGGCCAAGGGGGAAATCGTCAGGATGACGTCATCGTGGGTCATATGACGTCACATTAAAGGGGCAGATTTTAGGACCCTCTATCTCTGGAAGTACATGTCTGATTCGGGCCAAACTTGGTATGCAAGTATTCCAGAATGTGTAATAAACGAAAATTAAGATGACATCATGATGACATCATCGGGTGTCATGTGACGTCACTTTAAAGGTGCAGTTTTTCCCATAGGATTTGTACACGTATTTTTCAACTTATATATCTTGGGAAAATTGACAAATCCAATCGATTTCAGACTTGGCACACACATAATGAAAGTTATCTTAGACATCCGAAACAGCTCTGTGTTTGTCCACAAACACATGTCTAGTTTTTTTTTTTTTTTCTTTTTCAGCATTTTCTCCATAGGATTTGCACACGTTTGTTCAGACAATACACTTTGACACTTTGGTAAATCCGATGGACTTGAAACTTGGCATATACTTAGACAACCACCCAAGGACGGTCCTAGAAGAAATTCGTCTCGATTACGTCATTCAAGGTCACGTGACTTCGCGTTAAATGTGAAATTTTCCCCATAGGTTTTGTACACGTTTTTCTTCAGACTATTGAATTTGACACTTTGGTAAATCCGACCGACTCGAAACTTGCCATATACTCAGAACACCACCACCAGATGTTTCTGAAAGAAATTCAGCACGATTGCGTCATTCAAGGTCACGTGACGTCAAGTTAAAGGTTTAATTTTTCCCCCATGGGTTTTGTACACGTTTTTCTTTAGTCTATTGACTTTGACACTTAGTAAATCCGATCGACTTGAGACTTGGCACACACATAGACCACTATCCACAGACGGTCGTAGGAGAAATTTGGCACGATTACGTCATTCAAGGTCACGGGGCGTCACGTTAAAGTTTCATTTTCCCCCCATAGGTTTTGTACACGGTTTTCTTTAGACTATTGACTTTGACACTAGTAAATCTGATCGACTTGAGACTTGGACGGTCCTAAAAGAAATTTGTCACGATTACGTAGTTCAAGGTCACGTGACCTCACGTTAAAGGTGAAAATTTCCCCATAGGTTTTGTACACGTTTTTCTTCAGACTATTGACTTTGGCACTTCGGTAAATCCGACCGACTTGAAACTTGGCATACACTTAGAAGTCCATCCCTAGATGTTTCTGAGAGAAATTCGGCACGATTGCGTCATTCAAGGTCACGTGACGTCACATTAAAGGTGCACATTTTTCTCCCATTGGTTTTGTACACGTTTTTGTTTAGACTGTTGACTTTGACACTTTATTAAATCCGATCGACTTGAGACTTGGCACACACTTAGACCACCATCCACAGATGGCCCTAAAGAAATTTGGCACAATTACGTCATTCAAGGTCACGGGGCGTCACGTTAAAGTTTCATTTTTGTACACGGTTTTCTTTAGACTATTGACTTTGACACTAGTAAATCTGATCGACTTGAGACTTGGCACACACAAAAGACCATCACACACATATTAAAAAACACTCGAAACAGCTCTGTGTTTGTCCACAAACACATGTCTAGTTTTTTTTTTTTTTTTTTTTTTTTTTTTTTTTTTGCCTTTTGTTCTCCATAGGATTTGTACACGTTTGTTCAGACAATACACTTTGACACTTTGGTAAATCCGATCGACCTGAGACTTGGCATACATTTAGACAACCACCCAAGGACGGTCCTAGAAGAAATTTGTCGCGATTCCGTCATTCAAGGTCACGTGACGTCATGTTAAAGGTAAAATTTTCCCCATAGGTTTTGTACACGTTTTTCTTCAGACTATTGACTTTGACACTTTGGTATATCCGACGGGCTTGAAACTTGGCATACACTTAGAACACCACCCATAGATGGCTCTTGAAGAAATTCGGTACGATTGCGTCATTCAAGGTCACGTGACGTGACGTTATAGGTGCAAATTATTTCCCCATAGGGTTTGTACACGTTTTTATTCAGACTATTGACTTTGACACTTTGGTAAATCCGACCGACTTGAGACTTAGCATACACTTAGAATACCAACCACAGATGGTTCTGACAGAAATTTGGCACGATTGCGTCATTTAAGGTCACGTGACGTCACGTTAAGGATTCAATATTTTTCCCATAGGTTTTGTACACGTTTTTTCTTTAGACTATTGACTTTGACGCTTTAGTAAATCCGATCGACTTGAGACTTCGTATACACTTAGAACACCACCCACAGATGGTCTTGGAAGAAATTTGGCACTATTGCGTCATTCAAGGTCACGTGACGTCACGTTAAAGGTTCAATTTTTTTTCCCTTAGGTTTTGTACACGTTATTTTTTAGACTAATGACTGACACTTTCGTAAATTTGATCGACTTCAGACTTAGCACACATCTCGACCACCATCCTTAGGAGGGCCAAGAGAAAAATCGTCATGATGACCTCATCGGGGGTCATGTGACGTCACGTTAAAGGTGCCGTTTTTAGGACCCTCTATCTCTGAAAGTACAGGTCCAATTGGGGTAAAACTTGGTATTCAGGTATTACAGGATGTTATAGAAGAAAATTAATATGACATCATGATGACGTCATCGGGTGTCATGTGACGTCACATTAAAGGTTCAATTTTCTCGATAGGTTTTGTACACGTTTTTCTTCAGACTATTGAAGTTGACACTTTGGTAAATCCGATCGAATTCGTGTAACTGTTAAAGTGGTTTGCTGCCCTGATTGTTTGATTTGTTCAGACTATTGAATTTGACACATTGGTAAATCCGATCGACTTTGTGTATTTTACACTGGTAAATCCGATCGACTTCGTGTAACTGTTAAAGTTGTTTGCTGCCCTCATTGTTTGTTTTGTTCAGACTATTGAATTTGACACTTTGGTTAATCCGATCGACTTCGTGTAACTGTTAAAGTTGTTTGCCGCCCTCATTTGTTTAAGTTATCGATTTTACCTGAGATGAAACAAAGTGATATTTTTCCAACATGTAGTTTAACTCCCCCCCCCCCACCCCCCCCCCCCGTATAGTGATAATTTTTCAAACATGTAGTTCAACTTCCCCCCATATGAAATTGATCTTTGTTGGGGGGAATTGTTTTACACAATGAAAGAATCGTGTCACCACTAGTAATAAAACTGCCTAAACTCCCTAATCCTGGGGTCTATGGGGCAAAGTTAGGTATCAAAATGAAGCTAACAATATGAAAAATGTGATTGTGAAATCAAAGGAACTGTTTAATTTAATATTCACATTTACTGGCATGTCAAATATGAAAATTAATAATGAAAATATGAAATATGAATAAAATACTGCTCATATTTATTAGTAAAACGTGTTTATTGTAGTTCCAAAATTCTTTTCCAATGCAGAAAATTTTGCTGGTGATCCTGGAAACAATATGTCAAAATAAATCCCCAATATGAATAAGTTTGGGCGAGCTATGATATTTTTCCTAAAACTACTAGAAAACGAGATTCAGCACAAATCACAGGCTTTCTTATCGCAGTGCATGTAAATGTACAATGTAAATGGATGAAGTTTTGTTTGGCATGAATCGAAATGAATGTCCGGGTTTATCTTTTTTTCGATTTGGAGACATCTTGCCATTTGATTTGTGCCGCAGTGTTGGCCGCCGTAGCAATGCCCTGATCTCGTGGACGCTTGTGTGGCCGAACGTTTTGTTGTCGTTGCCTAGGCGGTGCCGGTGGAAGGCCCACATAGTCATCGGAATCAAGCTCGGAATCCTCCGAATCTTCACTGGCTTGCTTGACTGGCTCTCTTCTTCATTGTAGTCTGATTTTTCGCTACTTTCTTGGTCGCTTTCCTCGTTAGAAATGCAGTGGGAAAGCAGATTCATGGCTTGCTGCGATGACATTCTACGGGGTCGCAGGACCGATGAATCCGCCATGTTTGTTGTGGTTACACATGTCGCGCGCATCGTACGCGCCGCATCGATTTATGGATGCACTATTAGCTAGCCTAATTCAAGTCCCGTTGAAAACAGTGTAAAATCAACAATGTTCAGTACCAAGTTTCATGCACACCGACATCACTGGGGTTTCTCAAACAACAATTAGATTATTGTCTTGGTCTTTATCTTTCCATTTCTTTTCAATTTTTAGTGGGTTAGCCAATTACATTTTTTAATATTCACACCAAAAGAAACTCACCTCCCGAAAAGTGATACTTCCCGAGACTGAAAACAGCCATTTTACAAATGGCATCCCTCCACGTTTTAGGGCAATTAGGACCCATTTTTTAACCGTGATTTTATCAAGTCTGCCCTCAGATTGAAGCTCAAAAACCAGGGAGTTGATCCCATGCTATTTTTACACAATCCAAATGTGTTTTTATACCAAACGGTCTCCTTTTTCAAAAGAAACTGTGGGGGCACATTTCATGCTAATGAGTTCGCGTAGAAATTCTCCTTTCAATTAGAGTGGTGCACCCTTTGGTACACTCTATTAAACTTGGTATGCAATTCACGTGACGTCACAATAAAGGTGCAGGTTTTCCCCATAGGATTTGTACACGTTTTTCTTCAGACTATTGACTTTGACACTTTAGTAAATCCGACCGACTTGAGACTTGGCACACACTTAGATCACCATCCACAGACGGTCCTAGAGGAAATTCGGCACGATTACGTCATTCAAGGTCACGGGGCGTCATGTTAAAGGTTCAATTTTCCACCATAGGTTTTGTACACGTTTTTCTTTAGACTATTGACTTTGACACTTTAGTAAATCTGATCGACTTAAGACTTGGCACACACAAAAGATCATCACACACATATTGAAAGACACTCGAAACAGCTCTGTGTTTGTCCACAAACACATGTCTAGTTTTTTTTCTTTTTCAGACTCTTTTCTATAGGGTTTGTACACGTTTTTTGTTCGGACAATACACTTTGGCACTTTGTTAAGTCCGACCGACTTCAGACTTGGCCTACGCCTAGACCACCACTCACAGATGATCCTAGAAGAAATTCGTCACGATTACGTCATTCTTGGTCACGTGACGTCATGTTAAAGGTGCATTTTTTTTCCCATAGGATTTGTACACGTTTTTCTTCAGAATATTGAATTTGACACTTCTGTAAATACAATCGACTTGAGACTTAGCACAGACCTCGACCAGCATCCCCAGGAGGGCCAAGAGGAAAATAATCATGATGACGTCATCTTGGGTCATGTGACGTCACATTAAAGGTTCATTTTTTAAGACCCTCTATCTCTGGAAGTACAACTCCGATTGGGGTCAAACTTGGTATGCAAGTATTCGAGAATGTGTTATAGGCAAAAATTAAGATGACGTCATGATCACGTCATCGGGTGTCATGTGACGTCACATTAAAGGTGTAGTTTTTAGGACCCTTAATCTCTGGAAGTACAGGCCCGAATGGGGTCAAACTTGGTATATGCGAGTATTTTCAGACTTGGTACTCTCCTAGACCACCACTCACAGATAGTCCTAAAAGAAATTCACCACGATGACGTTATTGAGTGTCATGTGACGTCACGTTATGTTTTTCCCTATAGGGTTTGTAAACGTTTTTCCTCAGACAATAGATTTGTACACTTTGGTAATTTCGATTGACTTGAGACTTGGCACGCAGTTAGACCACCACCCACAAATAGCCCAAAGACATTAGCCAACCTACAAATTGAGGGGTCAGCCCGATGTTCCTAGTCTCTATGTTTTACAATAATTAAATTGCGGTTTTTTTCTGCTGTGCCCTTTTGCTATCAATCAGTTCAATTCTTTGCCGAAATCAAGCAACCGGTACAGCTGTTTGCTGCCCTCAGTGTTGCAAGTGATTTTGGCCTGCGAGTCCATGTGCGATATGAAAATCAGACTGCTGTACAAATCAGATCAGTTTTCCCCGTTAGTGGTTAAACCCCGTTATGCGACAGGTCACTCTCATAATTATCATGATCCTCAATTAATTAAGCGCGCGTGCTCAATTAATACTACCAACGAGTCGGTATTTCACATATAATAGTCTCAAATACTCCTTATGCCAGAAGGGTATCTTAGGCAAGAGCGGGTTCCTTCCTTCCCCCTTCCCCTCCCCCCCCCCCCCCCACAAAAACAAAAAACAAACAAAAACCACCAACATACATATAGCAGGGGTATGCTATGAGATTTGTGGGGGAAATTAGGGGAAAAACCCCCAATAATTCAATCCTATTAAATTACTAATTGAACCCATTCAGTAATCTCTAGGCCACTGACAAAGTATTGCATTTGCCTTGTGGAAAAATACAAGGGGGTTTGCAGCAAAGAGGTAAAAGCTTTGTTGGTTGGGGGGGGGGGGGGGGGGGGGGGGGTTACAAATGTTCGTCTCAAAATTAAAAAGGACTGCATATACATACACAGACACCAGATGTGGAATTAATTTCAATGCACTATTATTTATTTCTATTTCACTATTCAAGAACAACATTACTTAACAATTTTTTTGAAAGAATTATATCAACAATATTTCTTGAGCTAAATAACTTTTTTTTCGGACCTGTTATTGCTTTCTGATGGTTAGTTGGTCGAAGCAGGGGAAATTAGTGATGTCTTTGTATGGAATTATTTCCAACATAGAATGTAGACAGCTATTACTGAACAAAGTTCTGAGTACTGTTTGGTTGAAAGAATTAAGGTAAATTGAAATGCGAGGTTTAGAGCAGAATACATAACAACTAGAAATGACTTATAAGCAAGAGTACTGAGCAGGAGCAGAAGCAATTGCTGAAAGTTAACATAACTTTTTGTATTTAAAAAACAGATTTTTCTTAAGCATCCAAATGTACGCTGAGGCATGTGCAAATGCTTAACCCTAACTCCCTACACAACAAAGGAAGTTGGAAGATTTTGAAGGAATTGTATTGTTCAATAACAATGGTGAGGGAGTTAATGACAAAAGCAAAAGCTTGTTTTTATGTATGTACACGTTTTGGGGCGATCACTAATGTGGGAAGTTTTGCTTGCCAGAAACAAGCTTTTGCTTAAAAGTATTCCTTGTTTTATTTGTATGTATAACCCTAACAGTCTTGAACAAGTTTGACATGATTTTAAACTGGCTTTAACTCTAACCCCCTACGTCCTTTTGTGTAGAAACCATTCTAATTTGTGCAAACTCCTGCACTTGCTACCATGATACAAATTAGATTCATCCTCAAGTCTCATTCATTTATATTGGTTGAATTTGTTCCGAGGGGTGACCATTACCTCAATCTTAACAAATCCTCCACTTATAACTGTTAATTATGCATGGCTGAGCATACCAAATATTGTGTACATCCTACAAACAAAACACAACGCATCATCTAAAATCAGACACTTTTTCATCCTGAATCCTTCAAAATCCTCTAAACCGATAGAACAAGTAGCTCACAGAACTCAGGCTAGTAGAACAAAGTAGGCTTTTACTTCACACTTACATAAGAAATTTATAACAGAAGCAAGGCTTATTTTTAGATGACAAAGCAGGCTTGACATCATACTTATAGCCTCTGATAACACAGCGGTACAAGAGGCGACTCACAGTGGCTTGGACGGCAGGTGATTAGTAGCCTCTGACAACACTGGTGGATCATCACTAAACTCAGGCTTGGAATTGACAAGTGATTTGTAGCTTCTGACATCACAGTGATACAGTAAGAGGTGATTAACTAAGTCTTGAATGACTGGTGATTAATAGCCTCGGACATCACTGTGGTATTAGAAGGAACTCAGGCTTGGATGACAGTAGTCTCTTACACAACAGCAGTAAAAAAAGCAGCCCCCACGACTCCGGCTTGCTCGAATGACAACTAATCTTGCCCCTTGCATTACAGTAGTAGAAGAGTTGCCTCCCAGGACTCCAGTTCGGATGGAAGGTGATAAGTAGCCTCTCATATCACAGGCGACTCCCAAGACTCAGGCTTGGATGACAGATATGATCAGTATAGCCTGTTGCATCACAGTGGTAGAAGCAATGCCTCGTCCCAGTATTCCAGCTTGAATGACAGGTGATTAGTCGACCTTGACATTATAGTCAAGCTATGTAGATAAGTGGTTCAAAGAACAGTACATTGGAAGTGTGTAAATATATGTTTGATTTAGTGCAACATAATCTTTCACACATTTTTCTGTGGCATATGCACATAAGCAACATGCACCACCTGCCCAAAGTTATTTGAAAACTACTTAAGTGTTCTTCATATAATGTGGACAATTCTAGCATACAATACATTCTGAAAGTGCCCTTATTTTGAAGGTGCAGTAAAGATTTTGGATTTGGATTTTAATACAAAATTTTCTACATGTACGAGGACAACAGTGTAACAAAGCTCTTATGAATATGTTTATTAGCGGTGAGAGTCAAGTGGTTCGTAATAGCAGCCCTCTCTTTGTATCTGGTCATTATTACCAAATCATAATAACCGGCGATGACATTCAGAAAATGAGCCGATTACGTTTAGCAAGCTATAATGTAGGGTCGATTAACAGCTATACATGTAGCTAAGTATATCTTACCTTTTAATTGTGAAACAGTCAATTTTCAGCAATGAGGTAGTAGTGTCTTCAATTCTTACTACAACCTGCATGTATACATTTTGCATACCGAAAATATAAAAAGAAAAACAGAAATCACTATTGTGGATTGATCTCTTTCCCAGAAAAAAAAAATGTTCTTATAATAATAATAACAAAAAAGTGAAGTGGATAAACATAGATACTGCGCATTCTTCTAATAGCAAGACCTTTTGATACAAAGAGTGTCAAAGAGTGAGTTATACAAATGCTTCTGGTTTGTGCAAAAAAACTTATTCAAAGAATGCTTACAAGTGATTAACAGGACTTGAGAAATGTCACTCTCAGCTATGGGTGTATGCTTAGTTATAGTCAGCGATGGTAATCCAGTGAAGACCAGGACTAGAGAGATGTCACTCTCAGCTATGGGTGTATGCTTAGTTATAGTCAGCGATGGTAATCCAGTGAAGACCAGGACTAGAGAAATGTCACTCTCAGCTATGGGTGTATGCTTAGTTATAGTCAGCGATGGTAATCCAGTGAAGACCAGGACTAGAGAGATGTCACTCTCAGCTATGGGTGTATGCTTAGTTATAGTCAGCGATGGTAATCCAGTGAAGACCAGGACTAGAGATGTAACAGCCATTCTCCATAGTTATAGTCAGTGATGGTAATGTGATGACCAGGTCTGGAGAAATGTCACTCTCAGCTATGAGTGTAACAGCCATGCTCCATAGTTATAGTCGGTGATGGTAATCTAGTGATAAACAGGAAGACTGGAGAAATGTCACTCTCAGCTATGGATGTAACAGCCATGCTCCATAGTTATAGTCAGTGATGGTAATCCAGTGATGACCAGGACTGGGGAAATGTCACTCTCAGCTATGAATGTAAAAGCCATGCTCCATAATTAAAGTCAGTGATGGTAATCTAGTGATGACCAGGACTGGAGAAATGTCACTCTCAGCTATGGATGCGACAGCCATGCTCCATAATTAAAGTCAGTGATAGTAATCCAGTGATGACCAGGACTGGAGAACTTTCACCTATAGATGTAACAGCCATGCTCCATAGTTATAGTCAGTGACGGATGACCAGTGATGACCAGGACTGGGGAAATGTCACTTTTAGCTATGGATGTAACAGCCATGCTCCATAATTATAGTCAGTGATGGTAATCCAGTGATGACCAGGACTGGAGAAATGTCACTCTTAGCTATGGATGTAACAGCCATGCTCCATAATTATAGTCAGTGATGGTAATCCAGTGATGACCAGGACTGGAGAACTTTCACCTATAGATGTAACAGCCATGCTCTATAGTTATAGTCAGTGATGGTAATCCAGTGATGACCAGGACTGGAGAAATGTCACTTTCAGCTATGAATGTAACAGCCATGCTCCATAATTATAGTCAGTGATGATAATCCAGTGATGACCAGGACTGGAGAAATGTCACTCTCAGCTATGAATGTAACAGCCGTGCTCCATAATTATACATGTAATCCATGATGGTAATCCAGTAATGACCAGGACTGGAGAAATGTCACTCTTAGCTATGGATGTGACAGCCATGCTCCAAAGTTATAGTCAGTGATGATAATTCAGTGATAAACAGCAAGACGGGGGAAATGCCACTCTCATAACAGCCATATGCTCCACAGTTTTAGTTAGTGATAGTCATCATGGAGTGATGACCAGGAAGATGGGATAAATGTCACACTCGGCTATGAATGTGACAATGATACTCCACAGTTATAGTCCCTGATGGTCATCTAATGATGACCAAGACTGGAGAAATGCCACTGTCGGCCATTTCTCCTCTTTGTTTACATGTACCGGTATGTTCTATATCATTTCTCATCCTCCTATACATACATGTATATCATTCAAACCATTTTTCCTCCTTGTTTATATACCCTACCATTTTAAATTCTTGTTTATTTAAGTATACCATACCATTTCTCCTTCTTGTTTACATACCATACCATTTCTCCTTTTTGTTTACATGTACCATACCATTTCCCTCTTGTTTTTTTGTACATGTACCATACCATTTCTCCTCCTTGTTTACATGTACCATACTATTTCTCATCCTGCTTTACATGTACTGTACTGTACTATACCATTTCTCCTACTTGTTTACATGTACGTACCACACAATTTCTCCTTCTTGTTTACGTGTACCACATCATTTTCTCCGCTTTGTTTACATGTACCCGCTACCATACCATTTCTCATCCTTGTTTACATATCATGCCATTTCTTCTTCTTTTACATGTACTAAACTATTTCTCGTCCTTGTTTATATATGTTCCTTGTAAACCATACTATTTATACTCACTGTTAACCATAATAAGTATCTTCTTGTTGACCATACTAAGTATCTCCTTGTTGACCATACTAATCATCTCCTTGTTAACCATACTATTTATACTCCTTGTTGACCATACTAATTATCTTCTTGTTGACCATACTAATTATCTCCTTGTTGACCATACTATTTATACTATTTGTAGAACATACATTGTCTTCTTATTGACCATTCTGACTCCTTTATCATCTTGTTTATCACACTATCTTTTTTAGTTACATGTACCGTACCATACTATTTCCTCGCTTTTGTTATTTTTACTATTTAATTGATCTGGTTCGTAATGGTATTTCGTCATCCTTGACCATGAACATTATATATTTTATTAATCTTGTTTGGTATCATAAATCCTTCATTCTTTAATTTTATACATTGCTCTTTTTTACATTTCAATTCATTTCAGAGCTTTAAGTACTTCTTTTCCATTAACTATCTAAATTTACAATGGATATATATTTAAACGAGTTGAAAAAAAAAGAATAACAGGCAATACCCACTTGTGTACATGTACAATGTGTTAATAATTTATTTCATATATAATTACAACTGAATGATGACTGCCTCGTGGTAGCTATAGTATGTTGGACTGATGCGAACATGAATATCATCTATGTTTCTTACATAAACATGGTCCAGTAAAGTATTTTTTTCAGTTGTTGCATTACTTAGACACTGCTTATATCCATGATCAGCCATCAATGTCTTCACTTGAGAATCTTTTTTCATAATATCCTCATTGAAATCACCCATAACAATGCACCTCCTTGAAATTTGATGTAACTTATTTAACAAACTTTTAAGAACTTCTACAATTTGTTTTAATGTATATGATGGTGGTCGATAAACTATTACAGCAACAAATGAGACATTTGAATTTACATGTACCTGAAATGCAATATATTCAAGATTGTTGATTGGCAAATTCATCCTACTGAACACTCTGTCTTTTTTCCCACATACAGCAACACCTCCACGACTCTGTTCTTTTAACATGCATGTCACATGACTAGAGTTATCATAAGACATACTTCTTGGTTGATGATACCATGTGTAATCACTCATATCCATATCACAATCAAAGTCATTTTCAGTCCATGTTTCAGTCAAGCAAATAAAATCACACGACAACATTTCATCATTAGATTTCAAATCCATTAAATGAGCTTGAAGTCCTTGAATATTATGCATAGCAATACTTGTACTGTAACATTCATTACCACCTCCATTATTACTTCCTTTGTCATCTGACTCCTCAATATACAATGGCATCTTGTTCAGTGCTTCCGCTACTGCTTCATTACAATAAATATATTTCTCATCAAACCCTTCTATCACAAGACCATTCAATGAAACAACTCGACTCAAACTAACATATGCTTGTCCTGCTGAAAATGTACGGGTCAGACACACCACTGCCTTTTCCAAACTCATGCCTTGCACTTTGTGAGCTGTACATGCCCAAGCCAACTTCAGTGGAAATTGTCGACGCACACACTGTTTATTAAAGTTGTCTTCCACCATTTCAATATTGACAACATCCACATCATTACCAGACGACTGTTTTTTCAATTTTAATCCAATATTCTCATTATCAAATTTTACTTTAATACACTTAGGAGACTGATCATTAGGTAATGTAACAATGTCTTTTACAGTTCCAAATACACCATTGACAAGCCCATCACTGACTTCCAGATTCCTTGTAAGCATGACCCTAGCTCCAACACCAAGCCACAGAAAATCAGGTAAATTGGTGCCTGAGGATTTCTTCACTGATCTCCGTATTTTTTTCATTTCACCACTTTTTGCATCTCTCTGGAAATCTTTAGCAAGAACACAAGTTTTTACACAACCTGAACATTTAGCAAAAAGAGTCTGTCTGTTGTACTCATCTACCTCCTTATTGCATGGATAAATATGCACAGCATCAGTCCAATCTTCTCCAGTCTCACGCGATTGTAACAGTTTCTTATCATCACTTTGTAAACTTTCCTTTTTCTTTCTAATTCGTAATCTATTCAGCACTTCAGCAAACTTTGCATCATCCTTTTGTCTCATTATCTGAGTCAGTTCTACTTTGGCAAAGTTATCATTCCACAAATCAGTTGTAACGCCAGTCTGGTACAAAGATTTTCCTTTCACTGGAGGTAACTGATACAAATCACCAACGGCTAATACGCTGACATTTCCAAAGGGGTTATGATTCTGTGATTGTTTAACCTGTCGCAAACGACCATGAATGTAGCATAAGAGTTTATGACTGACCATTGAAATTTCATCAACAATTATAATTTGAAGTTGCCTTAATTTATGCCGCAGCGTGCTTATCTTTTCTTCACCAAGTGGTTGATATGGCAATTTCACATTTGTTGTTATTGACAAGGCACTGTGAATTGTGGCACCGTTGATATTATATGCTGCAACACCTGTGGGAGCTGTGAGTAATACCGATACATCATCAGGATTTTCTACCATTCTTGCAAAAAGTCTTGTTGCTTCATAGTGGATACATTTAATCAAATGACTTTTCCCTGTGCCAGCTCCTCCAGTCACAAATACACGAAACGGTTCAGGATTTTTACCATTGACTTTGTCCAAACACCATTGCCTTACTTTGTAAAACACTTCTTTTTGTTTAGCATTTAGACACCTCAACAAATGTGTTGCTTCCTGCTTGGACACATGTAGTGATCTGTGGGGCTCAAGAGTATATTTTAGGTCATCTTTGTTGGACTTCAAATCAGGAATATCTGAATCACTGTCACCATCTTCAATTTGTGGTTGTTGCTGTTCTTTACATTCAAGTCTATCCATTTCAGCTTCTGGAGCTATCAATGCCCAAGCATCTTCTTGCGGACCATACTTCTCCAACATTTCTTCAGCTTCATCTACTGACTTAGCATTAGCCTCATACAATGACTGGTTACTTTCCACAATATTTCTCACAGGTTTCAACACACCATCAAACTTAATAATGCCATTTCTATAAAATTTCTCATAAGTTTCAAACTGCTGCGGTTTCAACTGAACATCAACACGATATGGAAGATACAATTGCAAGATACTCTGATAGTACTTTTCAGGACATTTTGCTACCGAAAATCTAGGAAATCGTATAACTGCTGGATCAGTTCGACTACGTTTCTGTATGTGTCCTAATCCATTCTTCAATTCATATATTGGCGATCGTCTTGTTTTAGGCATGTTACAAGTATATATAACTCTATAATCTGAACAAAATGTTGCGAAGCACATTGTTTCAAATGTATCAGTAGTTGGTCTTGCTATGTATCTGTCAACTTTACTGGTCATCCAAATACTATCATCGTCATCTTCACATGCATGTTTGATAACACTAAGAGGCTTGCTCATTCGAATGGGATTTTCACCGACAGGTACAAATTCCACTTTCCTTGATCCTTCTTTCAATCTCAAATTACAAACACGATAAACTGCTTCTTGAGCTGAGACCTCTCGATTATGCAAATACACAGAGCCAATTTCCTTCATACTCTGTCTAGCATCCAAGTTCCCTTTCTGTACTTCAGCCTGTGCATGTGACAACAGTATTCCCATTTCACGTTCAGCTTTTGACATATATGATACTACATAAGCAACACAAGCATATGCATCACAAATGTACTGAATATCCATGTTTGCATTCCAACATCGTATTAAATCTGGATTGTACAAATTGACCCAAGCATCTTGCGGTTGTCTCTTGTGTACAATACTAGTTCTCTTGGTTAGGACATTATGAGCTTTCTCAAAATCAGCTTGTGTCACACCAATGCTTGTAAACAATTCTGTTGTTGTCATCCCTTCATTCTCAGTGTTCTGTATTGCAATCCATATTGATTCCAATAATTCCTTAGCCTTATTTCTTTCACTACTTTTACCATCATTTGGTTGTTTCCCATCATCAGTTGTTTCTATCCTATCTTCACTCGTTTCTATCCCATCATCAGTTGGCAACAATTCTGTAATAAATGTTCGTTCAGATGGAGGTCTTGGGAAATTAAACCTACACTCGGTACCCTTCTTTTTGCACGACTTGGAATGCTTTTTGCTATGTACCTGCACATGACTGATGATTTCATTTAACTCTGTGTCTTGTTTCTCTGATGGCAAATTACAACTTATGTATTTGTCAATAAACTTTACAACCTTTTTTTTACTGTCATGTTCCAACTTTGGTGCGTTTTCTATCCAAAAAAGACAATGTGTATGTGGAGACCCTCTTTGCTGGAATTCTACTCTATAGAAATAGTCTTTGACTTTTCCAATCGGTGCTGCTCTCGACAGTATAACATCTCTCAGAAATGTATGGAATCGCTGATCAAACATTCTTGCAGCAGTTACAGGGTTACTTCGCAATATTGTACATTTCTCATTCCAGTCCAAATCTTTGACATCTCTACAATCACCTTGCTGTCTCAAAATTGTATTGATTACTTCTGGCCATCGCATATCTGCTGCAGAAAATGAACAAAACCATGTAGGTATTCCCAGCTGCCTGATCATAGCCAAAACGTCCTTCTGTGCTGCTTGCCAATATGGAGGTGTACCACGGATAGGTCTGAGAAATTTATATCCACTGTCTGATTTTAAAATGTTGTTTAACTGGTCTCTGTCATTGATCATGGAGGCATTTACCCTGTCACCATTGAACTTCTTATCTGCTCCTTTACGCAATGCAATTGACACACTTGACATAACTTTTTGAATCTCTGACAAATACTGCGCATAAAAAATGAATTGAGTACTCTTTGCAAATCTATTATCAACATTCATTAATCGGTTATGCAAATATCTACAAAGTGTGACTCTCACTTCACGATCATCATCATATATAGGCTGCCCTGTTGGAAATAATGTTGGAAAACATTTTGCCTCGTTACCCTTTTCCATTAACAATCTAATTGGACTATTTCCTTCACACGGAGCCACACTCATTACTTCGTCAAAATATTGATCCAGTATTTCCTGTCCTATATTAGTTGGCTGCAGACAACTGTCTAACGGCAGGCCTCGTAAACGGTCATCATCAGTTTCCTCATCACTATTATCACTATCATCATTAACTTCTTTTACATCGTTTCCAGACTTATCTATTTCATCATTTCCTTCACCACACAATGGAGTTTCCCAATCAGGGCTTATTTCAATATCACTAAACCACTTATTGTTATGTTGAAGATAACGTAAAGCATTTTCCACATTTTGTTTACTCACAAACTGATATTGGTAATATCCTTTATAAGTCAATTTTCTCTTCAACTTGACACGAATCATCTGATCATCACTTGCAGGTCTTGGTAGTGCTTTTACTGTGTCAGTTATATTGGACGGCACACAAACTACTGGCCCTCGTAAACAAAATTGTGATCCCTTAGGCAGTGGAATAATTTTCATGAAGGCCACATTTATCGCAATTAGATGCTCTTCTAATGTGTTCAAACAAGCTAATTTCTCAGGAATGTCTATCAAATTTAAATTATTCACACTTGCTTCAGCAGGGACTTTATTAACAAGTAATTTCCTATGACACGTATAACATATCCATAAATGTGATCTGCTTGATTCTGCAATCATACACCTAGATTCACAATGGTCATTGCAAGTATGTAGGTATTTGTTACTAAAAATAGTCTGGAGTTTGTATTTATCCATGTTACACTTCACAACTTGCTTTTGAAACAACAGTTTATGACAGCAAGCACACACATACTCAGGCCCTTTAGATGTGCTTTCTTTAAAGGTCTTTGTAACAAAATTAATTTGAAGTCTTTTCTTGTTATTAATTTCCTTACGTTTGTAGTTCATACGTGCCATGTTTTTACGATACTTACTATTTGTTTTGTATTTCATTTTCCCACACTTTATTGAATTTGCCCTGTAAGAACTGACACATCGATATTTCTTTTTTATTCTTGCAATAAGCTTACTTCTATATGCAGCATTGTCATGGTATTTACATTTAGCTCTGTTAATTGTCTTCATTCTGTAAGCAACATTGTCATGATACCTTTTTTTGGACTTGATTGTTTTATTCTCTCTATAGTCTGCATCACCATGGTACTTTCTTTTCCCCTGGGTAATTAGTTTATATCTGTATTCAGGATTATTACAATATTTTGCCTTACCCTTTGTGATTAGCCTGTCTCTGTAGTCAACATTATTACAATACTTTGCCTTCCCCTTTGTGATTAGCCTGTTTCTGTATTCAATATTATTACAATACTTTGCCTTCCCCTTTGTGATTAGCCTGTTTCGGTATTCAACATTATTACAATACTTTGCCTTCCCCTTTGTGATTAGCTTCTCTCTATATTCAGAATTATCGCGATACTTTGTTTTCCCACTGTTTATTTTCTTTTCCCTGCTTTCAGAATTTGTACTATATCTTTCTTTTTCACACTTTAAAACAAAATGTCTATGCATTTCATTTTCATGATACTTTCTTTTAAGCAATTCCTTCTTCTTATCTGCACTTTTTTCATAGTTCTTTTTGTTATACATCATTTTTCTTAGCTTTTTCTCATTACTCCTTTTCTCATGACCTTTTAACTTCTTATCCAAATTCTTTAAATCCCTTGGCTGACATGTTTTTTTATCATCAGATTTGCTTTTACATGTATGCATTTGTTTTCCATCTATTTTTGCTTTATCCGCCTTCTGTACATACAATTCTCTACTTTTCTCTCTTTTCTTACTTAGTTGTAATTTTTTATTTGCTCGTTTACGTCGTTTACACTTCATATTATTTTTTGATTTACTGTCAGTAGCATCTTCTCCATATTTTAATTCACCATCTGTGTTGCTTGGAAATACATTACTTTGTCCATTATCAACTTGTTTAATTGCTTCATGAACTGACAACACAACATCATAGTGAATCCTTTGCCTATGATACAAGTAAATTGCCTCATCTGATGTTACAGTCTCTTTGTCAAAGGTACTTGCTGAGAAAACATACCACTTGCTTCCCTCTTCAAATGTGTAAATATCAGTACGTAGCATATGTGCAATCGCCATGATTTCAACCTCTGTAGCCCAGGTTCCAGAGTCAAACATTCTTTGCCTCGTGACATATTCTTCCACATTTACATAGCCTTGTCGGAGAAAACCATTAAATTTATCCCCATTTTTCAACAGATGATTAACAGTAGCCATTCTTAATTGTACATGGTTTTCTTCAGTTCCTGACACAGCATATGACATTGCCCTGAAAAAACAGTTACCATCTCCTTTAATTCTCTTCACTAAATTAGGTCGTCCCATCTCTTCACATTTATCTGAATTTTCATTGCAATCCAGGGATACGTGGCCCATGCGATGTTGTCTACACAATGCCGTCTTGTTACTATATGTCAGAGGAACAAATTTAAAACCCTGCATTTGTGTCACCCTCTCAATTTCTACATCACTGCCTTCATCTAATTCATTATTGCAACTCATTCCATGCAAACTGCCTTTGTCCTCTTCCTTGATATTATTTGACATATCACTATGTTTACTTGACAAGCCACTATGAGATCCAAGCAATACTCCAGAACTAGTACTCTCTCCACTTATGTCTTTACTATGATCACAACTTCCCATTAACAAATGATTGGTCTCCTGTATACTCCCATTAGTATCTTGTCTTGTCTCATCATCTATCCACACAGACGCCCCTGTAATTTCAAACTGCTCATTGTTAGATAAATTCATAGATCTTGCCAAATCAGTACAGTACCTGTGCACATCTTGCCATGTAGCCACACGTTTGAGCAGACTTCGGCCTTCAGCAACCTGATAACCTCGTTTATCCCTGGAGTGAGAATCAAAGATATAATACATGCCATCTTGAGATATTACAACAAATGTATTTCCATGGAAAGTTATGAAACATGCATAGTTCTGCTGCAGATTCTGTTCCAAAGCACAATTCATTGGTATCATATCAAATTCCGGTAAATTGAATTCTTCTCTGAATGCACCACAAACAGAATCATTAAATTTCATACTGAAATGATGATTCAGCAGATCCAACTCATTTGGCAGTTCTGTCACCAACAAATAGTCATGATTAACTGTAGAGCTCCGAGATAAATGACCATATAACTCATTTCCAGTATTCAATGTTCTATCCATGTCAGAATACGTCCAATGTCTTAGTTTTTTCAACCTGCTCATTAACACACAACTCAATCCATTAGCTACACATTGTTTACCACTGTGACATCCAAACTTATGATGGCCTTGATGAAAAGTACCCTGTACAACAATTTCTGGCAATGTCACACTCAGCTGATTTGTTTCATTATGTTCTTTACTATCTTCTAGCAAAGTCGCAGGCAATTTTTCCTGTTTTCTTCTGACCGAATCACAAGTTCTTTGTGACAAGTTTTTCTTTCTATTAATTTGGGCATTATCTTCTTTTTCCAGAATTTCATCTTCCATCACTTTTTTATTCACTTTCAATTTCACTTCACAACTGTCAGTATTCTCTGATACTTTTCTCTTTCTACTTCCAGGTCTATTTGATGACTTACCACCATGACTACCATCACTTTTCTTTGCCTTAGATGTATCTTTTTCATTTCCCTTTTCAACAGCTCTTGCCAAGTCATTTTTATTTTCATTCTCTTCATCAGTACTTTTGCTCTTTTTACTTCTTAAGGAATAACCTCCTGTCTGCGTATGTAACATCTCTGATTTTCTTTCACTTGTCAACATAGTACAACCTGCTCCTTCTTCATTCCTAATACAACTTTCGCTTCTACCCAGTTCACTTACAATGTGTGTTCCATCTACTTGGCTGCCTTTGTCTCTGCAAGTGCTATGTACACACGTCTGCTTCACATCACCATTGTCATCACTGCATGTCTCCTCAGCAATCACCTCATACACACTCTTATCTACAGGAATGCCAAGATTATACAACAAAGAGTCTGCATAATTACATCTTCCACATTTTAGACACAACCATGATACCGATTTACTTGCCAAGATATACTTTAAGTTAGAAAATCCCATACAATTGACATGATAGCTGATGTTGCAAGTATCACAGTCCACAACTCGATCAACTGCAGTAGTTACTTGATTACATAACCAACATTGCATGGCTTGTGATTTCTTCACAGAATGATTTATATTCTGAATCTCTGTCTTCTCAACATATCTTTTATGTGACCTTTTTCCTGTACCATTCTCAGTTATTCCATGTGAACATTTACTTCTTGTCTTCAATGAATCTTGTTCTTCATTCTTATTTTTCCCGTGTGTCCTCTTTTTCTTTTGTTCCTTCTTATTTTGCATATTCTTGATAACATAGCTCAGACTTCTTCTTGTGTGACTTTGAATATTCTTTTGTGCTTTTTCACGATTCTTCCTCTCTTCTTTACTCATACGTAATTCAATAATTTTACCATTCCTCAACCTTTTGATCACTTGTCTTCGTTCACATCTTCTAATTTTCTTTCTATTTGGTTTTGAAACCTTCCTTTCTTCTCTACAATACTCTACCAGACACTCCAGTACCTTATTTCTGCTACAGCATGTCCTGTTGCTCATCTTCAACTTCATCACTGCTTTGTGATTGTTCCCTTTCTTCTTCATACTGACATTAACCATTCTCTTCTTCTTAGGTTCAGCCACATCTGTCTGCTCTACATCTTTTCTCAGTTCATGCCTCTGGAAGTCTCTTTGATAGTTACTCAAACTAGCCATCATACCCAAACTTACACGATCCTGCATCACCTGTTTAGGAGTCACATTACTTGATGTATAAGTACTCATTCCATTACCTTTCATAGGTGCAACATACATTGCCATACTTTCTTTACAAGTCTGCTTTACCATAAGTTGTTTTACCATTGTCATTTGTTCTACTACCAACTGGCACTCTCTGTTTTGCACTAGTAATGCCAACTGAAGAAACTGAAATGCCAACTGAAAAAATGGAAATGCTAACTGAAGAAACTGAAAACTGAAGAGACTGAAAAAACTGAAAACTGAAAACTGAAAAGACTGAAAACTGAAAACTGAAAAGACTGAAGAAACTGAAGAAACTGAAGAAACTGAAAACTGAAGAGACTGAAGAGACTGACGAGACTGAAGAAAAAGACGACTAGGAGCTTCTCGTTGCATAAGCTTGACGATCTGTTGAACAGAACAAACCAAAACGTACAATCAAATATTGTTTATACAAAATGACTTAATCCATGTGATACATGTATGTCTTAAAATACGCATTTAAAGAAAAATAGAAGCAGTTTTTGGTTATACAGTTCATATAGTTCTCTAGTTCTGTGTGTATGTAAAGTTCTTTTCTTAATGATTGTAAACAGATATCTGCTGGACTAAAATCAAACACATTTTCACACTTAACACCACTGTAGTATTAATAAACATTCTCTAGCAGCAACATTATTGTTCTTACAAACTTTCAATGCCCCCATTATTCTTTCATTAAAACCCTCCTTCCACGTCAAAATATTTGTATTAAAATTAAAACCGTAGTAAAACTTCTACATATAAACATCACGCAATAACCCCCAAACCACTGCACATTCTACATGTACCAGTACCTCAAAAACGCTCCGAAAAAAATGCTCTGAGTACCTGGATACGGTACACGTCATTACTACATGTACATGTATGCCTACGATCACAAACAAAACATTTGAGTCTGAGATCTGGTACCAGATATATTGCCAGCAAAATAAAACGCCAGAACCTACAATTCTGTTTAGCCAGCATTTAAAATCTTAATCTTATTTCTAAACAAAAATATCTAGCGAAAAGAGATCGATTGTTAATTGTATATAAAATATGTTTAGCACTTTAATGCCCTTTGTTTTGAAACTTTTACTTTTAGTAATCCCTGACCCTATCCAAAAAACCTTAAACGAAATTGTGACATATTTGGACAATTTAAACTTGCAACCACTACAGTATACAATGAAAATAATCATGACATTTCTCTGAATTTTGCATGTAAAACAGTTAAACTTGTGATCTAACAAAAGGAGATGCGTGTACGTGGTTGCTATAGGCTTTAGGGCCAATTTCGTCTGGATTTGGATTGCGTAGTCAGTCAAGTACCTGTCGCACCGTACCCGGGTGACATGTACAAACTGTACGAGGCCATCTCGACCGTGCGCATTCCCGGCCCTTCGCTAAGATCCCGCAAAGCATGATGGGAAAATATAGCACAGCAAGATCGTAGCCATGGTAACGAGGTTCGTACGAGGCCAATACAAATTACAACGTATCATGTCTCAATTTTCATTACATGGCTTTTCCCAAATATATTTCTAGATAATTACTACAAATCACACATTCAAATGTACAGTAAACATTTCCCCTTCAAATCATTACAATAAAACCTAAAACAAATTCCGCTATACAGAAAACAATTCACAAAAACATTTGCTAATCACAAGTTTACAACTACCTTTCGCGTTGAATGAATGGTCTGGTGCCGCGACTGCCTCCTCCCACATACATGTAATAGCCTAGCCTTTTGATCTTCGGCGCGGCGGCGGCGTGGCCTCGTCCACGGCATGCATATTGCGTACTACCATCACTAAGAACCAGTACGGAGGCCAATAAACGCCATTTGTTTTGGGTAAAAATGAATAACGATCGACGGCCTTCCAATCACATTAAGTTTAACATTATCAGCAGGTACATACTCCTAGATGCATTGCAGTAACAAATAGAGGGGACTTAATGATGACGTCATCAGGTGTCATGTGACGTCACGTTAAAGAAGCCGTTTTCAAGAACCTCTATCTCAAGAGGTACACGTCCGATTGGGTTCAAATTTAGAATACATTGCAAGTATTTCGGAATGTGTCACATGTAAACAGAAAAAGGTATTATCATGATTGCGTCATTCGGTGTCATGTAACGTCTCACCATCAAGGTGCAGTTTTCCCCATAGGTATACACGTTCTTCAACCAATATATATTTGGCACTTTGGTAAATCCGTTAGACTTCAGACTTGGCACAAACTTAGACCACCACCCACATATTAAAAAAAACTGTAAACACCCGAAACAGCTCTGTGTTTGTCCACAAACACATTTCTAGGTTTTTTTTGGTTTTTTTTTTCCTCTTTCAGACTTTTCCCCATAGGATTTGTACACGTTTTTTCTGGCATAGCACTTTGACACTTTGGTAAATCCGATCGACTTGAGACTTGGCATACATTTAGACAACCACCCAAGGACGGTCCTAGAAGAAATTCGTCCCGATTACGTCATTCAAGGTCACGTGACGTCATGTTAAAGGTAAAATTTTCCCCATAGGTTTTGTACACGTTTTTCTTCAGACTATTGACTTTGACACTTTGGTAAATCCGACCGACTTGAAACTTGGCATACACTTAGAACACCACCCACATATGGCCCTTGAAGAAATTCGGCACGATTGCGTCATTCAATGTCACGTGACGTGACGTTAAAAGTGCAATTTGTTTTCCCATAGGGTTTGTACATGTTTTTCTTCAGACTATTGACTTTGACACTTTCGTAAATCCGATCGACTTGAGACTTGGCATACACTTAGACCAGCATCCCCAGGAGGTCCAGGAGAAAAATCGTCATGATGACGTCATCGTGGGTCATGTGACGTTACACAAAAGGTGCAGTTTTTAAGACCCTCTATCTCTGGAAATACAAGTCCGGTTGGGGTCAAACTTGGTTTGCAAGTATTCGAGGATGTGTTATAGACAAAAAATAGGATGACGTAATTATGACATCATCGGGTGTCATGTGACGTCACATTAAAGGTTCAATTTTCTCCATAGGTTTTGTACACGTTTTTCTTCAAAATATTGAATTTGACACTTCTGTCAATTCGATCGACTTGAGACTTAGCACAGACCTCGACCACCATCCTTAGGAGGGTCAAGAACAAAATAATCAAGATGACGTCATCGGGGGTCATGTGACGTCACATTAAAGGTGTAGTTTTTAAGACCGTCTAACTCTGAAAGTACAAGTCCGGTTGGGGTCAAACTTGGTTTGCAAGTATTCGAGGATGTGTTATAGACAAAAAATAGGATGACGTAATTATGACATCATCGGGTGTCATGTGACGTCACATTAAAGGTTCAATTTTCTCCATAGGTTTTGTACACGTTTTTCTTCAGACTATTGAATTTGACAATTTGGTAAATCCGATCGACTTCGGACTTGGCACACACCTCGACCACCATACCCAGGAGGGCCAAGGGGGAAATCGTCAGGATGACGTCATCGTGGGTCATATGACGTCACATTAAAGGGGCAGATTTTAGGACCCTCTATCTCTGGAAGTACATGTCTGATTGGGGCCAAACTTGGTATGCAAGTATTCCAGAATGTGCAATAGACGAAAATTAAGATGACATCATGATGACATCATCGGGTGTCATGTGACGTCACTTTAAAGGTGCAGTTTTTCCCATAGGATTTGTACACGTATTTTTCAACTTATATATCTTGGGAAAATTGACAAATCCAATCGATTTCAGACTTGGCACACACATAATGAAAGTTATCTTAGACATCCGAAACAGCTCTGTGTTTGTCCACAAACACATGTCTAGTTCTCCTTCAGACTTTTCCCCATAGGGTTTGTACACGTTTTTTGTTCTGGCAATACACTTCGGCACTTTGGTAAATCCGATCGACTTGAGACTTGGAATATACTTAGACCACCACCCACAGATGATCCTAGAAGAAATTCGTCACGATTACGTCATTCGTGGTCACGTGACCTCACGTCAAAGGTATAATTTTTCCCCATAGGTTTTATACACGTTTTTCTTTAGGCTATTGACTTTGACACTTTGGTCAATCCGATTGACTTTAGACTTAGTACAAACCTCAACCATCATCCTCAGGAGGGCCAAGAGGACAATCGTCACGATTACGTCATCGGGGGTCATGTGACGTCACGTTAAACGTGCAGTTTTTAGGACCCTCTATCTATGGAAGTACAGGTCCGATTGGGGTCAAACTTGGTATTCATGTATTCCAGGATGAGTTATAGACGAAAATTAAGATGACATTATGATGACGTCATCGGGTGTCATGTGACGTCACATTAAAGTTGAAGTTTTTAGGACCCTCTATCTCTGAAAGTACATGTCCGATTGGGGTCAAACTTGGTTTACGGGTATTCCGGGATGTTTTATAGACGAAAATTAAGATGACATTATGATGACGTCATCGGGTGTCATTTGACGTTACATTAAAGGTGTAGTTTTTAAGACTATATCTCTGGAAGTACAAGTCCAATTAGGGTCAAACTTGGTATTCAGGTATTCCGGGATGTGTTATAGATGAAAATTAAGTTGACGTCATGATGACGTCATCAGGTGTCATGTGACGTCACATTAAAGGTGTAGTTTTCCCCATAGGTTTTGTACACGTTTTCCTTCAGACTATTGACTTTGACACTTTGGTAAATTCACTCAACTCCAGACTTAGCATACACTTGGATCACCACCCATAGACCGTTCTGGAGGAAATTTGGCACGTTTGCGTAATTCAATGTCACGTGACATGACGTTAAAGGTGTATTGATGTATTGTAGTACATTTGCATATATTTTAAGTTTTATGAACGTTAATGCTCATCGCTTTAGCATTCTAGAAATGCACACCAGAACTATTATTCGCGCAAAATTTCGCGTCAAAATTTCCGACCGGCCATGACCTTAAATGTCAGGACCGGTCGTGAATGTTGACGTTTTGCGTGGTCCCTCCAGGGCTATACCCAGCACGATATGTGTCAGAGGAGTACCGCCACCCCCCCCCCTTTCATTTCTATACCCTATACACGATCAACACTATTGTTACCTAACACCCCCCCCCCCCCCCCCCCCCCCCCGTTGAAACCTAACAAGAATTCCTGAGATTCCGGTAACACAATGGTAAACACAAAAGAGAGGGGGGGGGGGGGGTCGTTCTGAGCCACATATCGCGATTCATATGCCCAGGGCCACCATAATTAAGTGCTCCACTTGAATAGACAAAGCCGAACAAAAGTTTTAGTTTAGTTTTAGTTTTAGTTGGCACAGTTTCAGTTCGGGGCATACTAAATGGTGATTTGGCCTGCGTAGGCATTGTTCGGCTTATACTGTCCTGCACCCTTAGGAATGTGTCTGTGTTCAAAAAAACCTTCTTACCGTATAGTAATCTATTTGCATCGCTGCTTTGTTCAGATTCCACGCTGTATTCAAGGCTGTATTCACGCTGTATTCAAGGCTAGGCTTAGCCTGGTATACCCACGCTATATTCTTACCGTGACGTCATCTTTTGTGGGCGGGGCACGGCGCATATTGATTTTCATTTTAGGGTCACGATTAATGAGCAAACATAAACAAATATGAAGTTTGTGCAGTTGTTAAGTATTCAGCGTTATTAAAGGATATATTTCGCCATATTAAAGTTTTGAATTTCAGTTATGTGTTGTTCCTTGCCGACAGGCTCCTTCCTGTAGCCTCTGGCCGCAGATTCTCAAATGAGGCCAAGCTCATGTTTTGTAGGAACCATTCTTGTTTGCACACTACCGGAAGAAGGTCGGCACCTTACAATATCCCTCGGAGAGCCGTCTCCAGCTGTCTTACCTTTCTGCTTTGTACCTTTTGCTATTGTAACCATCTCTGCTGTCGCCGACCAATTTCCCTTATTTTGCTTTTGTCACACAATGTCGTCTCAGCACTTGGCCTGTTGCAAATTAGTGAAGGCCTGGACTACCCCAACCAGTTGCATAGACGGATTGTAGCTTCTTGACCATTCTTACAATGCACATAGTTTGTCTTCGTATAGACGACCAGCATGCCAAAACCTGAGGTGCCTATAACAACCTTTCGTCCTGCCCGTCAGCAGTTTATTCGGGTGAAAACTGCTCTCCTCACCGAGCCCATCCATCGGCGAAATTTGGCCGCTGACCACTATACCTCCAGGTTGCTACAAATCAAGGGAAATCCACATCCCCGTCAAACAGCGCTATCCAAATACCCTCAACTGCTAATTGATACCATGTACCCATGAATTGGACATGTGTAGATTTACCTGAAGCATCCTAAATAATCCAACCCCAACCGAATACGAGTTGATCAATTTCAATTGCAGCTGCGCCGACACCTCCTCTATGCTCGACTGTCCGTTTAACCAAGAAACGTCTTACTGTGTACACCGTTTATTTGCCTGCCGCTGAACATAATAAATTCGTCGTGCTGGTGTGACCTTGTGTGAACCTGTCCAAATACCCAAAACCAAACATATGAGAACGTATCTCCTCCGTCGTATAAACCTAAGGAAACTTTTCTGCCCAGTCGTCGAGGCTCCTATTAATGAATATGTTATCATTTCGAAAGTCATTCTGCTGGTCTGCCCGTCTGAACTGAAGCGATCGAACCATGCCAAGACCAAGCAGGGATTTGAATCAACGTATCGACATTGCATTTCCCTGATGTCGATGTGAAATGAACTCCACAAAACTCGGACTTCCGCACCTGGCTCCTATTGAACTTACTGCATGCCGCAGACGAGATACTGCGACTTAAAAGGGTGTGTATTGTCACTCATAATGCGCCCGCCCTATGCGACTACGTGAGTTTCATTTCTTCCTGGCCTTGCTTCGTGGTGGACGCTCCGCTGCCAAGACCGCAAATGGTTGTCTGTATTCAAATAATCTGTGAATCACCAGTTATTAGGGCGTAGCATTATTTTAGTTCCGCCTGTTATTTTTTTTTTTAATTTTTAAATTTTTTAATTTTTTAATTTTTTTTATTTTTTTTATTTTTTATTTTTTTTTTTTTTTTTTTTTGGGGGGGGACGAACTGCCCTGAATCGGAATAACCCCTTTATATTCTCAACCGAAACAAATGTTCGAGAGAAACGACAAAATAGTGTCATACGCCGACCGAATCACGCTGGAAGACCCACATTATGCGTCCTGTTCAGAAATGTAGTTATTCCCTTATTTGCGTTCTCAATCGTGAATAAAGCATTTTTTTCCGCATTCCCTATCATGTTGCACAACCTGCAAGAGAAACAAAAAATGCAGCATACATGAACTTGGGAAGCATTAAGCTTCGACGGCAAGACCGAGCGGACGAAATAAGTCTGAGCTGTTACGGGACCGCTAGGCAGCATCTCCATTTACTTCGTTTCAAACAATACTCACAATCTCCAATATCTTTCCAGATGTCCCTTCTCCATCGTCCCTTCTCCATCGTTACCTCTTCAATTGGTGCGCCGGACGAGGCCATTGTCTTGGAGAGTACCCAATTGAGGTGCCAAAGTTCTAATCCTGACTTGCATCCTTCCTCTGTCCCTCGTAAGTGTCTTATCACAAAACTACACGTCCATCGTCTTGCGTGCCGAACGAGGTCAGTGCTTGCTACAGCACTCTCTCAATTTAATGTACCGGAGCCCTTCCTGCAAAACATTCTTATTAGGCCGTGTTACGTGACCCAAAAATATGCTCAGAAAAAAAATCCGTGGTACCAGTTTGGGAACAAAAAACAATTTGTGTGATTCTCCTCAGTTTGATGTCCTGAATCCGAAAATCAATGTTGTCGGTTGCAGGGAATGGAACATAACCTACTTTTTCGGGTCCAAAATCTGAATTTTGGGCGCAGTCTCTAAATCTGCGCTATCAAAAATGCATTTGCACAAGTACCGTCAGCCTATTTCTCAGTTTTTTATTCTCTTTTGCAGAACAACCCCCAAAGTACTCGTGCATTGGAACTAAATGGAAGAGCTAAATAGAAGGCAATCGACTGGTGGTGGCACGATCGGCCAATTGAGGCACGATCAACCGACAACGAATGCAGCGCGATCCGATTCGGGCATACCGTACCTGTACCTCCCCATGATCACAGCAGCGCACGCAATGGACGGTTCGCGCAGATTAGCAGTTCGTGCAGATCAGCAGTTCGTGCCGCGCAGAAAGACTGAATTGCGCCCAACACGAGTTCTAAATGGAAGTATCTGTCCTAAATGTAAAAATAACAGTTGGCTTTTCCAAAAAACTTCATGTAACTTATTTTTGCATTCAATATAGTCTGGTCTAATTGGCACTTCTTTGAACCTATAGTTTGTCATGATTTTCATATGAAGCCTGTAAAAGAGGGTAGGTTAATATTTCAGTTTACCAACAATTTTCCAAAAAACTATTTTCGGTTGATATTATGCTATATATGGGATACTTTATTGGCAATTGTACTCCCTACAGGTGGTCGGCAGTAGCAATAATATACATCATGCCAATTCAGGACTATACTATACTGCCTACTGGCATACATAAATTGGAGTCTTGCTGTTAAGTCACAGGAAGATTGGTGAAACAAACATGGTAAAAATGATAAAAGCATGGAATTTGTCACACAATCAAAATAGTATGTCTTTAGAATATAAATGTATAGGGCCATCCTACATTTGCCCCTTGAAAAAAATATAACCGGAATTTAAAAAAAATTATAAATGGCTACCATTGCATGTTATTCTACCTATATTTTTCCTAAGTCAAAACTACGATGGCCCGAGAGCGGAGAGCAAATATTTTTCTTATAACACACTCTGAATTTGTGCCAAAATACATGCTTTTATCCTCAAGTAAACAATTCTATCATAATGTTGCAGTTGGAGTAAACTGACCAATACCACAGCTTATACAAAACATCACATGTGTGACTCGCACAAAATAATGAACATTCAGTTTATTTACAGCTACATATAATTGTTCAGATGGGGTCTATTCCTGTGTCATCATCCGGTAAATAAAATTGGCTGTCGGTACAGTCAAGTACTGCACTGAAGAGCTACTACAATTCCAGATTTCAATTTTCATCCATTGATCCAGAAGATATGCTGTAAACAATAAATAAAAACAAAAACTGTAATTTGTTCATTCAAGAAAGATATTCTAATCAGAAGAGAATTTCTGATTTTCCATTTAACTTGCCTGTAAAACGCAGTGGCTATCGTTAGTGCCTACGGCAGTTGACGAGCTGATTCCCAGACATACCCAGGCCGACACATTGACAATAATATTTTGATATCGATCTTGGAACCGCACTGGTTGATATTAGCCAGGTTCCAAGAGTAACTTAAGGTCCAGAGTATTGTCATTTTCAGGGAATCAGATAGCTACTACGTTGTTGCCTAAAAATATCAATACAAATCACCAATGGCAACAAAATATTACGATAGTGCTAGAACTATATAACATAAGGCACCCTAGTAGGAGTATAAACATCCCCTGCCTGACCCTTCCCCCATACTTTGCAATAAAATGGCATTTCCATCTTTGGTGGTTATGGTAAGTATTGCGAACCACTGTGCTGATGCGTTGGTGTTGTTGATGATGCCGTGTGTTCTTTGGCACCTTGCCAAATCGGAAACCGATTTCAAAAAAATAAAAAAATAAAGCCTTGCCTAAAATACGACAAATATATTTGTTAATATAATACTATAGCTACATTCCTTGTTTTTTCTTACTTTCCAAATAATTCCTTTTCGCTGCAGACCGTGGCAACTCCCGTGTGAAGAAAAAAAATGCGACACACGACGACACAACTTCGACCAGGCATTAGTACAAAATCGGTTGTATTCGCCTTCGCCGCCCTGGTCGCGTCGTGGCATTGATTTTCATACACCAATTTCGTGTTATTTACACTTGTCAGTCTTTTTCATAACTCTCCAGGTACTAAGTTACTTCTTTACACACAAAAATGCGGTTTCTGAAGCTGTGCCATCGGCAGAAGCTTGAATGATGATTCTCTCCATTTGACGAGAAAATTTGACTCACGCATGGCGCATGCATTTGTTTACATATAGTGCGCCACCTATCGACACACTTTTGTATGGAAAGCCGCGTCTTTTAGAAATCGATCGTAAATAATGGGATGGGGGACATAACTTTTTATAGTTTAAATTAATTTTTAAGATGCATCCTTCTCACCAAAATGATTTCGAAATGTATATCAATTTGTGAAATGTAAGTGGGGGTGGGGGCTACTATTATTGGCCTAAATAAATTCATTGTCATCTTTTTTTTCTTTTTGTCAATATGGCTGTCCATACTGTGCCTGTTGCGACGTCATCGATTCAAGGACCAAAAACGGGTCTTTCGAGGCCTAATTTCACCCCTTTGTTCCATTCCCTTGCTCCGACAACATGGATTTTTTAATTCGCAGTGGTTCAATTTCTGTGTATGGGAATTTTCGTTCTGTTCCCCGTCAGGTACCACCAGGCAACACGAAAAACGGGGACGTAACACGGCCTATATGCGAATCGGTTAGCTCAGGCAACAATTGAAAATATATCTACTGATGCATGTCAGCACCCAAGTACGTATTTTTTTGATCTACCTCATCCTTGATGATTGGCCGACAGTGGCCCTTTTACAAAAGCAGAGCAAACCAGGACACAACATCATGGCCCAATCGTAAAGACAACGGAGAAAACCAATCGTCGATAGATAGGGGTTCCATTCTATAGTAACTTATAATATTGTTTACACGCATGTGTTTCTTCCCCCGATGCTATTTGCTGCTATCGTTGTATAGTGATAATTATCTCCTGATAATCCGCTTTGTCTAACTCATTTTGCGGCCTGCTTCCTTTATTTACGATACTTATTCCCAAATTATTGTTTGTTTCATTTCCCCGAGAGGTATTTTTAATGTTTGTCCTCTCATTGTTATAACCGGGGTCCACCACCTCAATACTTGTTTGTTTTATTTCACAAACTCACTGGTTTGCAGGACAACCCCGTGGACATCAAACTGCATAGAGTGGACCGCCCCCGCCATAGCAAGTAACTTGTAGCGTGACGCGTGTATGTCCTTTCACTTGCACAGTGCAATTTTAACCTTAGCATAATTTCATAAAAGCAGGTAACTAAAACCTTAAAATGCTCAAATGCTTTATTTCTCTGTATTAACAGCGCCAGGAGTCAACAACACAAGCATGGGGCCTTTCCCAACATCAATACTGAGGCTTTTCCCCACATCAATCTCTTGGTTTTTTCTCACATTCATCTCTGGGGATCCCCCCCCCCCTTTATCTCGGGCATTTCCTCACATTCATTTCTGTTACCCACATCGATCTATTTGCCTACATTCAATCTGGGCCTTTGCCTCAATTAATATCTGTGTATATGGTTTTTTTTTAAATTTCATGCCCACCAATGGTGCTTTTCACCATTTTCTACAAATCGGGTTAATCACCTTCTGTCAATAAATTGTGCTTTTGTATCATGTCTATGAATGGGGGTTTTCACCTCATTTCTATGAATGGGGCTTTTCACCTCATTTCTATGAATTGGGCTTTTCATCCTATTTCTGTGAATGGTGCTTTCCACCTCATTTCTATGAATGGGGCTGTTAACCTTATTTCTATGAATTAGGCTTTTCACCTCATTTTCACTATTTTCCATTATAAATAGGCGCAGCACACACTCAATTGAAAGATCTAAAATCCCTCCCGATCTTACGCTCAATTGTCCATTGCTGTGATGCTTGCCGTTTATTAGAGAGCATAAATTGTCTACTTTCCGTCATACTCTTCCAAGGAATTTACCACAATGTCATACAAATTGCCAGACTCCGGAAATTTGGCTGTCTGACATGCACATACAATTTGTGAATAGGAAATCGTTCCCACAACATGGGTTCACCCGTAGCTACACCCACGTAGATATCGCAGATACTTGATTACAGTCATTTTCGGATCAGACATTACGCTTACCCAGCATAATTCTTACAGGCATTACTTTCACAGATTTATTTGTGAACCAAGCTTTACATTTATCATTATAATGTTAACGCCTTAGCCAACTATAGGCCTTTCCCAGACACCGTTTTCGGGTAATATTTGCAAACCTCGGGGCCTGACCCCGCTAAAAGACTATGCTTGAGGCTGACCTGTACCTTCTGTTGTTCATTGTTACACTCTGCCAAGACTATGGTCATCTAGAGCAACCAAATTCTGCAAGTAGAACCACAACTTAAAATACATTGATATGATCTCCTTAGGCCTATACAGTCGCTTTTACTGTATATTTTCGCATCGTACAAATGTACATGTCCACTGCCCTTTCCACCAACACCACATGGGACCCCCTCCCAACATGACACTCCACCCTTGCATTGACTCCCAGACCAACATCCACCTCTTGGTCTAGGACTACAAGTTTCTCTGTGAGATAAACAACTCGATCTGAATTTAGACAAAGTCTGGAAAAACAACCCCACATCTGGTAGTCACTCAGCTACCTGCGGACTCACTTGCCGCCTGATATGAAACATCCGCGAGTGCCCATGATGTTTCACTAACATTATTGCATAAGCTGGTGCTACAGTGGCCTAAGAGCTTTAAAATGCTCTATGATATAGGCCTTTTCACAGCTATTCTCCGCAAATATTCTTAACAGTTTTCCAAATTCATTATTTCGATCAGTCTATTGAAGATCAAGTTTCCTTTGTATGCACAATTGTCACAAAGATGAACGTGAATCATTTGTAAAGAAAAAATCAATAATTGTGAAACAAAGAATAACTACCATTTGTTCCTATACTCATAACCCGGAAGGGTTTATTAAGACTGCTGGGTTCAACTGCCATAGGCCTTAATACCTCAAATCTCAGAATTTTCAAGAACGCCTAACATGCGTAGCCGTACTATACCGCGCGAAAGCTACCACTAGGGCGCTTTAGTAACGAGACGGTACGCACAAGGAGACGGTAACGCCAGCGAAAAAAACAAACTGCGCATGCGCCAACCTGAAATCTCTCCGTCCCGTTGATTTTCGGAACGGTACTCGGCCAACATAGCGTTCGTTCCCTAAACACGACGTAAGAGAGAGAGAGCTGAAAAAATAATTTGTATCTAGAAATATCTATGCTGACTATGGAGGGTACTACAATGAATGAAGATAACAACAGGGAATCAATTAGTGTTGGCGATGTCTGTTCGGTAAGTAGCTTATTCTATACCTCAATCTATATACAATAAATTGATGGTTTGGCCGTTTAGGCCCACTTTGGGGGCCCTTTTTCATCGTAATGCATGACGTGCCTGCACGCTGTGCACTGTGCACTTTGCGTCCCCGTCGCCTTTAGCACCACAGCGAAAGCGCTTAAATATCACGACGGTAACAAGAGTGCGGGACCCGTCACAGTTGGTTAAACACTCCGTCTCCTGTGCGTACCGTCTCGTTACTAAAGCGCCCTACTAATGTACTTACGGCGACGCTAAGGGAATACAATAAAATGTACATGTGTAACATGCTTTGCATTTTAAAAGCCACCTTATGTCTTCTTCGTTTTAGACAACCCTTGCCTGGCCTTACGCATAGATTAGGTGTGCTTTGATAACTGGACCAGCATTTTCCATTACTAAAGATTGCTACTATAAGAACCATGATGATAAAACCCGGTCCGACATAGACCTGCTGATAATAAACCAATTATTTATATCCACATACCTTTGGACAATACCCACGCCTTCATGAAAATCCCGCAAGAATGCGAGGCCATCTTCTTCTTGCGGTAAAATTTCGTGCCGTGCATGCTTGAGCGCGTACTATTATTATCCAAAGTACAATAGCTTTGTACAATACAAAGACTGCATATGCCTACCTATAGTCCAGGAAAAATAAGTTTTGACCTCAAACAAATTGCAACAAATTGTTTTTCACCACAGTGCACTTCTATAAGGTCACTACAATTACATACTAAAAATCTACAAAAATCCAAGTGGTGGAAATATGTCTAATTTGCATAAATCATTAATCCCTGCCGTGTATTTATGTTTATTCCCATATTTGGGTATATATTTAATTTTTATTTTTTGAAAAAGTTTATTTTAGTGATTCTACTTACATATCCTTACTTCAGTAACATTTGCTAAAGCATATAAGTGACTGAATAATTATGAGAACATAGTAATTATCCAAAATGACAACTTTCTGACCCTATAAATGTGCGCACATTACACTGTCTCCAGATATCATCAAGTAGTCAGTATTGACGAGCTTCAAATTCACCAAGTTGCTTACTGGAACAGTTATCATATTAAAACCTTATGAAAAATCATATGAACAATAATAACATTGTGAGAGTTAGCCCAGCAAACAAAAACTGGGGGAAAATGGTGTGTCTATAAATTGGGCTAAAAAGTAGTTAAAGGGTTGCCTAACATGGAAGACTTGAAAAAGTTCAAGGAAATCCCCAAAATACATTTTAACGTAGATAGGATTATTGTTAGCAACAACAATCTTTAATTTGGGGGGTTTCCTTGAACTTGTTCAAGTCTCACACCTTAGGCAACCCTTCACCTACTTGTTAGCCCAATTTAGGGACACATCATTTTTTCCTAGTTTTTGTTTGCTGGGCTAAATATCACAATTTTATCATTGTTCATATGATTTTCCATAAGGTTTTAATAGGATAACTGTGCCAGTAAACAACTTGGTGAATTTAAAGCACGTCAATACTGACTACTTGATGATATCTGGAGACACGGTAAATGCGTGCAAATGATAGGGTATAATTGTAGTCATTTTGGACCATTACTATATTTTCATAATTATTTAGTCACTTACATGCTTTAGAAAATGTTATTGAAGTAAGGATGTTTAAGTATAATCGCCAAAATAAACTTTTCAAAAAAAAAAATATACCCAAATATGGGAATAAACATAACACGGCAGGGATTAACGATTTATGCAAATTAGACATATTTCCCCCACTTGGATTTTTGTAGACTTTTAGTATGTAATTCTAGGGACCTTATAGAAGTGCACTGTGGTGAAAAACAATTTGTTGCAATTTGTTTGAGGTCAACAAAACAAAATTATGTATTTTGCCTGGACTACTAATGTACCAACGGTACATTACAGTGCCCATGCTGAGAACCACAGTATAATTATGAGTGCACATACATATTTATTTATTTATTTAGAGAAATGAATGGAGTGGGGACCAGACTAACTAACTTTATACACATTACTGTATGCTACAATAATCTATCTACTATAATCTACTATATAACACACACTATCATGGTTATTCCACTTTTCCTGCTACAATGAAGTCACAGTTTCCAATGAATCATTTTAATATTTCAATACGAAAAGAGATTTAATGCAATACTTCGCCAATGTTTACCAAAAAAACACTAGTTTTATTAGGGAATTATTTAAATAATTACTTATTAGGTTCAAGAAAGTGCGTATTTTTTTTTTAATAAAAACAACAATTCAACATGACTTTTGTGAACACAAATTTCCTCAGTTTTCATTGGTCAGTTGCTGCGTAATGAAATTTGCGTAGAATAACTGTTAAATACTATAAACAATAACTCTAAATTACTGTGACAATGGTTTACAGTTGAATACTGTGGCTAAATAAAGTATAGTACAGTACATTTTACAGTATTTTGTTTTACTGTGTATAGTAAAGTATTTGCATCGCTGCTTTGTTCGGACTCCAGAGTCCACATTTGATCTTAGGTATGGGTAGAAGGATTCGAGCGTAGAGACTATAGAATCCGAACAGCAGGACCAACCAGTATGGGGAGGGTGGGTGGGATAAATATTTTGGATCTTACCTGTCCTCGGAGCGACAAACCAAAGGCTTCTTCGACTTACCGTTCTCTCTCGTAGTGACCAAATTCACAAAGTGAATGTGGATCTTCCGACCGCTACGTCGCAGCGATGCAAATAGTAAAGTATTTGCATCGCTGCTTTGTTCGGACTCCAGAGTCCACATTTGATCTTAGGTATGGGTAGAAGGATTCTTCGCTCCGAACTTAGACCCCCAATCCAATCCACTATTCTCTCTTCCTCTACCCCACAACCCCCATCCCATCCCATATCTCATCCCATTTCTTACCCGTGATTATCCTCGGGATACACAGCCTTTGCCACCAATAGTTTTTGTATCGATTTGTCTACCAGTTAATGGTCTTGATGTGTTGTTCCCTGCCGACAGGATCCTCTAGCCGCTAACCCTCAAATGAGGACAAGCCCATGTTTTGCAGGTACCATCCTTGTTTGCACACTACCGCAAGGCGTTTGGCAACTTTCACTATTCCTCATAGAGCCGTCTCAAGCTGCCTTACCTTTCTGCATTGTACCTTTTCTCATTGTTCCCTTACTGCTGTAGCCGACCAATTCTTAATTTCGCTTTGTCACACGGTGTCGCCTCATCAGCCCTTGGCATGTTGCAAAATAGTGAAGGCCTGGACTACCCCGAGATGGATTGTAGCACCTTGACCATTCTTACAAATGCACATAGTTTGTCTTCGTCTCGACGACATATATACATGCTGAAATCTGAGCTGCCTAAAACGACCTCTCGTCTTGCCCGTCAGCAAATTTCGAGTGAAAACCGCTTTCTCACCGAGCCCATCCATCGGCGAAATTTGGCCGCCGTCCATTATACCTCCAGGTTGCTTCAAATTAAAGGACATCCTCATCCCAGTCGACCAGCGCTATTCGAATTCCCTCAAATGCTAAATGATATGTTGTACCATATAAATTGGACTTGTGTAAATTTAAACTAGAGCATCATAAATAAATCAACCCCAACCGAATACAAGTGGATCCATTTCAATTTCCGCTGCGCCGACTACTCCCACTATCTATTAGATCGATGAGAAATCTGAGATCACCTCTAGGTATCAACATTCAGAGTAATCTGAGCTGGAACAGTCAGACCCGACATGCAGCATTCAAAGCTACCCGCATCTTGAACTTCCTCATGTGAAACTTCTACCCAGCCTCAAAAGGCTGTCAAGGAGAAGTTGTACACTGCCTTAGTTAGACCAAACCTTGAGTAGGGGTTTCCCGCTTTGTCTGTGGTGATTTCTCAAGAAGAAGTAGCGTCTCAAAAAATGCTGGCAAACTAATGCTGGTTATAACTGTAAAGCGAACCAACTCACCTACATATACAAAATCCTCCACAACATATTGTTAAAATTAAACCTACCGTCCTGAAACCAAAACTTTACTTGACTGCGCAGGGGGAACAACGAACAAATCAATGAAATCACAGCCAACACTAACATTTACCTTTAGTCCTTTCTTCCCAAAATTGTGAGAAAGTGGAACAAGCAACAAAAGGAAACAAACAACAAAAGGAAACAAGCAAAATGCAGCATACTGTGGCGGGAACTCCCCAGGCCAACCTAAGGCTGTTAGGATAAGTCGGACACCCATTAAACCGACGACAATCTTCCCAACCCAAGGCTCTTCCCTATACGAGAGATCACTCAGAGCAACCTAAAGGCTAAGAGTGCAGGTCCGTTTTGGTGGACATATACCACCGATTATGATGATGGCGATTACTCTCTGTTAATTACACAATAAACCTGTGAACAAAGACACCTTATTGTCGGTATAGGCCTACAAAGATCAACAATGATGATTTATTCTCAACAATTAATACAATGTACGATAATTACGATTCAATTGGGGCTGTTTCATTTCCTGAGTTCTTAATTACTGGGGAGGAAAACCTACTGCTTACAGCAGCAACGCGCAACCGCATCAACAATGTGCCACGCCATGCGCAACGCGCGACAGCATCAACAATGTGCAACGCCATGCGCAACGCCCAACTACGTAATGTCCAACAGCATACGCAGTGCACAACAACATACGCAGTGTACTGCAGCATACGCAATGTACTACCGCATACGCAATGTACTACAGCATATACAATGCACTATAGCGTACATAATGTATTATAGCATATACAATGCACCACAGCATATACAATGCACTAGTGGTGTGCGCAATGTACGTACAACTCAGAACACAAGTCGTGAACCTACATGTACTGTACTTCTTCCGGTGGCGCGGCACTCCACCAACTAACCATGAACACGCATTACGTACCACCCAGGTAAACACGTACACCATGTAAAAACACCTACATGTACTTACACCTATAGGCTTTGTTACACAATCTCGTGCATTCACGCAGCGAGTCACTGAGCGGTAAGCTCCGCCCAGCCAGCGCGCGCAACTACAGGTCACGTACGCCCTGGGTTACATTTCATTCATAAGGTTATAATTACAATAGCATAACAGCACTAAGTCATTGCACTTTCCGTCACAATGCCATTAACTTTGGGAGCACCAACCCAGCTAACAATCGGACGTTTTCTGAACGTTTTTTAAACGTTTTAAATTGGTTTTTTAAACGTTCAAAAAAAACGTTTTTTAAACGTTTTTTTGTGGTAGGTTTTGGACGTTTAAAAAACGTTTTTATTGAACGTTTAAAAAACCAATTTAAAACCTTTAAGAACGTCTAGAAAACCTTTTAAGAACGTTTAGAAAACCCTTTAAGAACGTCTACAGTGCAAAAAATTTGGGTGTTGAATAACACCAGTTTGAGGATCATACCGTTTTAACACTATAATTTTGTACATATTAACTGCATGGACAAATTACGTAATGAAATATTACAAAGAACTGACTTATTACACATTACACATCCATATACAATAATAATCTATTCCTACTGAATACGTACTACACACATAGCCATTGCCGTTGTTAGTTTTATACTACGCTTTTTTGTCCACGACGAAGTCGCAGCTAGTTTTTATGAATAATGTCAAAATTTGAAAACGAATAAAATGTAACGCGAATTTTTAACTATGTTTGCACACAAATCAAAATTCAATCATGGAATCGTTTAAATAATTACATATTATGGTAAAATAAATGGGTTTTTGGACTAAATACAACAATTTAACATCGACTATTGTTAACATATACCATAATTCCTTATTGACCAATCAGAGGGCTTTATTTCACACACGCATGCGCACTAGGTCAAATTTAACACCAAAAGTACGTAACACCAGTACTTGATTTGAAACTAATACTTCAAGAATCATTTTACTTCATTTTAACACCAATGTTCATTCCAAAAGATTAAAAAAACATTGGTGTTAAAATTTTAACACCACAGTTTTTGCAGTGCCTTTTTAGGACGTCTAGAAAACCTTTAGACGTTTAAAAAACCTTTTAAGAACGTCTAGAAAACCTTTTAAAAACGTTCAAAAAACCTTTTAAGAACGTTCAGAAAACCTTTTAAGAACGTCTAGAAAACCTTTTAAGAACGTTCAGAAAACCTATTCAGAACGTTCAGAAAACCTTTCAAGAACATCCAACATAGCGTTTGAATATAAACGATGGCATGCACGCTGTACGAAGGCGGCCAGCCAGGCCGCGCCGGCGCACCGCATGATATCGATGTCACAAAATATAACAATTACGTACATCAACGACGTCGACGACGACCATATGGGCCACACGATGAGGATGACGATCATGATCATCATCATAATCATAATCATCATCGATCATCATAATCATAATCATCATCATAATCACCATCATTAGGCTACTCAATTTAATCATCAAAATAATAATCATATTAAATCATAATATTAAAAAACAATAATTAATTACAATTAGTTTTTATTTGACTTGGACGTAAAGAAAACGTTTTTTAAACGTCCAGAAAAAAAATAGTCTTTTTCAAACGTTTCGTAAACGTTTTGTAAACGTTTTAAAAAAACCTTTGCTTTGGGGCAAATATTAGGTCAAAATTAGATGTTCTCCAAACGTTTTTTAAACGTTTGTTAAAAATCAAGACGTAGCGGACGTTTAAAAAACGTTTTTTAAACGTTTATTTAGGACGAAGACCTAGCGGGCCTAATTAAACGTTTAAATAACGTTTTTTAAACGTTTATTTAGGACGAAGACCTAGCGGACCTACTTAAACGTTTAAAAAACGTTTTTTAAACGTTTTGTGTTTGCTGGGAAGCCTCGACGGCAAAACAGAGTGGACGAAATGAGTTTGACCTGTTACTTACCAGCCTCACTGGACTGCTGGGCAGAACCTCCGTGTTATTTCGTTTCAAACAATACTCACAATCTCCAATACTTTCCAGATGTCCCTTCTTCATCGTAACCCCTTCAATTGGTGCGCCAGACGAGGCCATTGTTTTGAAGAGTACCCAATGATGTGCTTTCACTTCTGATGTGCCAAAGTTCTAAACCTGACTTGCATCCTTCCTCCGTCCCTCGTAGGCGTGTTGTCACGCGGCCGTCGTCTTGTATGCCGAACGAGGTCAGTGCTTGCTACAGCACTCTCCCACTTCAATGCATCATGGTCCTTCCTGCAAAGTATTCTTATGCAAATCGGTTAGCTCAGCTACAAATTTAAAATATATCTACTGATGCATGCTAGCCCCAAAGTATTCAAAATCACGATTTACCTCCTCCTTATGATTGATTAGCCGACAGTGGCCTTGATATTTATCTCATGATAATGCGCTTTGCCTAACTCATTTTGCGGCCTGCTTCCTTTATTTACGGTACTCATTCCCCAATTATTATTGTTAGTCCCATTTCCCCGAGAGGTTTTATTATCTCATTGCTATAACCGGGGTTTATCCCCTCATTTGTTGTTTGCTTTATTTCTTAAACTTCACTGTTATTTGCAAGACAAAAACCGTGGACATCAAAATTCATCGATTGGGCCACGCCCGCCATAGTGAGTGTCTTGTAGCGTGACGTGGGCATGGCCAAACACTTGCACAGTGCAATTTTAACCTTCGTGTAATTTCATACAAGCAGGTAACTAAAACCTTGAAGTGCTTAAAGGTTTCCTTTTCTCTTTATTAACAGTAATGGGGGTCGCATTTACAAACGAAAAAACCCCAACCATTACTAAAACCAAGTGGGTATAATTTGCCTACAAGTGAAATACGTTAACTCAACCCCAGTGCAGAAAATCACGCTAAGACGAAGAATCCCGCCGGACAGCATAGCGACCAATTGGTCAGACGTCAAAATCATGCAATGCGAGTTGTCGACCTCCCGAGAATCTGTGGCCACTGAATCGGCCTATCTAGCTTACATTTAAGGGGAATACAGAATACACATAAATAACCCCGTGTTATTTAAACTGGGGCTGTTGCCCCCCTTGTCATGCCTCTGTTTTATTAGGCAATATCTACAACCTACAAGCGTCAAACCTTTTAGATCCAATTTACCATAAATACCCGCTTCATTATTCATTTCATCTTTCTTGACTATTTTATGTTGGTATTGCCTCGTTCCTGTTTTGTCTTCTATTGTAACAACCTTGACTTCTTATTGCTGTCTAAGTAATATTCATAACCCTTTGCTTGACCTTGTTTGTTGCTTTGTTGCTTTATTACATTATTACATTATGCTACTTTCTGCACAAGCATATTGTTCGTTTGTTGCCATTCGTGGCCGAATAACTAATACAACATATAAAACATAACAGATACCTTTACCTGCCTTCTTAATTCACTGGGGCTATTCCCCTTTTTATAAATACATTATTACAAATTGGGCCTTTCCCAACCTCTGCCTTGTGCCTTCGCCAACATCAATATCTGGGGCTCTTCCCCACATCTCTTTCTGGGCCTTTCCCCATCCCTGCCTGGGGCTTTTCCCCGCATTTATTTCTGAGGCTTTTCTTCACATCGATCTCTGGGGCTTTTCCCCACATCGATCTCTGGGGCTTTTCCCCACATCGATCTCTGGGGCTTTTCCCCACATCGATCTCTGGGGCTTTTCCCCACATCGATCTCTGGGGCTTTTCCCCGCATTTTTTTCTAGGGCCTTTCCCCCACCTTTCTGCCTTGGGCCTTTCCCCACATCAATGTCTGGTTTTGTCCAAATTAAACTCTGGGTTTTTGTCTCACATTAATCGCTGGCTTTTCCCCACATATATACATCTATACATCTACACATTCTATACATATCTCCCTGGTGCCTTTCCACACATTAACATCCGAGCCTTTTCCTCACATTAAAATCTAGGTTTTTCCTTACATTTAATTCCTTGCTTTTTCCCATTTCTCTGGGGCCTTTCCCCATCTCAACCTGGGGCCTTTCCCCCACCTCTCCGCCTGGGGCCTTTCCCCACATCTATTTCTGGGGATTTTTCCCCGCATCGATCTCCGGGGCTTTTCCCCACATCGATCTCTAGGGCCTCCCCCCAAACCCATCAATAGCCTTTCGCCTCAATTTATATCTTTGTATATGGGGCTTTCTATTTCATGCCTATCAACGGTGCTTTTGACCATTCATGTCTACAAATCAGGTTTTCCACCTGTCAAAAATAAACATCCATGTCTGTTGTTTTTTCCACATTAAACTCTGGGTTTTTGCCTCACATTAATCTCCGGCTTTTCCCCACATCTATTTCTGGAGGTTTTCTATACATATCTCCCTGGGGCCTTTCCCCACATTAATATCCGAGGCTTTTTCTCACATTAAAATCTAGGTTTTCCCTTACATTTAACTATAGGGCTTTTCCCCATTTCTCTGGGGCCTTTCCCCACCCCTCAGCCTGGGGCCTTTCCCCACATCTATTTCTGGGCATTTTTCCCCACATCGATCTCTGGGGATTTTTCCCCGCATCGATCTCCGGGGCTTTTCCCCACATCGATCTCCGGGGCTTTTCCCCACATCGATCTCTAGGACCTTCCCCCACACCCATCTATAGCCTTTCACCTCAATTTATATATTTGTATATGGGGCTTTCTATTTCATGCCTATCAACGGTGCTTTTGACCATTCATGTCTACAAATCAGGTTTTCCACCTGTCAAAATTTTCACCTCATGCTCTTCACCTCATTTTCATGAATGGGACTTTTCACCTCTTTTCCATGAATGGGACTTTTCACCTCTTTTCCATGAATGGGGCTTTTCACCTTATTTCTATGAATGGGGGTTTTCACCTCATTTCTATGAATGGGGATTTTCACCTCAATTCTATGAATGGGGCTTTTCACCTCCTTTCTATGAATGGGGCTTTTCACCTCATCTCTATGAATGGGGCTTTTCACCTCATTTCTATGAATAGGGCTGTTCATCTCATTTCTATGATTCGGGCTTTTTACCTCATTTCTATGAATGGGGCTTTTTAGCTCATTTCTATGATTGGGGATTTTTACCTCATTTCTATGAATGGGGCTTTTTACCTCATTTCTATGAATGGGGCTTTTTAGCTCATTTCTATGATTGGGGATTTTTACCTCATTTCTATGAATGGGGCTTTTTACCTCATTTTTTATGAATGTTTTTTTTTTTTTTTTTAACCTCATTTGTATGAATGCTTTTCACCTCATTTTGTATGAATGGCTTTTTTGTCATTTTGTATAAACGGGGCTTTTCCCTGTCTATACCATGGTTACCTAAAGCATCCCCAAAAAAACTAAACAGAATTTTGGAGAAACCACAACACTCCGGAAAACACTAAACACCACAAAAGAAGGGGGGAGGGGTTACCTCTGCTCCATCTGTTCCATCTCTTGCTTACCATGAAACTTGTTAGAGAAAACAATAAAACCAACCGCAAAACTTGCCAGCCCTCTTATCTATTTTATACCCTAGTCCAAACACACATCCCCATGGGGTATGTTACTCCGATCATGCCAAAACACTGCCCTGCCTATGTACACGTGCATTACCTGTACATGTACACATTATGTACCGCATATCTTGGATTAGCAGCAGTATCGCCTAACAGGAGTCAGTTAAAGACATAGGAATTCACAAGATAAGATTCACAGTTAGAAGTTCTTGACATCGGGCTTAAATTGAACTACTTCGTCCACACTGACGTACCTAAATTATTTAGGCAAATGCTTATCACCGGTAACCTTTGTTTAGCATTTTGCATCTTGACACGCGCATCTACTGCATAATATCAACTGTAAGATTTTCTATTTATTTATCTATTTATTTTCCCAACAGTTTAACTGCAGCAAATTTGTTCGGCTTAAACCGACTCATTCCAAACATGCCTTAGTTGATAAAAGTATTATGCAGTAATACAATCCTTTATTAGGGTCAACAAAACATTATTTCCGATTTTGGAAACAAACATACCATGGTGGCAACTTTCGTTAAGGTAAACTCACGCAACAGTTTGTGCACTAAGGATTAGCAAGGTTTAACAGCCAGAAAATATTCAATCGAAATCGAAATAACTCTTTGTTTAGGATATGACTCCTGAAGACCTTATTTTAGCCAAAACATTTGTATGCGGGGCCTGTGTTTGTTTCCTCCCACCATTTCACTACTATTTCCCATATCATATAGGTACAGCACGTCTACTCCAGCAAAAGATCAAAAAACAAAAACCTTCCGATTTTGACGCTCAGTGCCCATTGCTGTAATGCTTGCCGTTTATTAGACAGCAACAATTGTCCACTTTCAGTAATACTCTTCCAAGGAATTGACCACAATGTCATATAAATCGCCAGACTCCGAAATTTGTTGTCTGATATGCACATACAATTTGTAAATAGAAAATTGTTCCCAGATACTAGATTGCAGTCCTTTCACAGACATCACTTTCACATATTTCGTTGTGAGCCAAGCGTTACATTTATCATTATCACTTTAAGGGCATTTACCAACTATTTACCAGACACCATTTTCTGGGTAATATTTGCCAACATCGGGGCGCCCAACCCCGCCGAGAGACCACACTTGAGTCTGACCCTTATCTTCTGTTCATTGTTACACTCTGCCAAGACTATGGTCATCTAGAGCAACCAAATCCTGCAAGTGCAACCACAACTGAAAATTAATATATTCTCCTTAGACCTATACAGTTGCCTTTTACTGTACATGCCTACTGTACTTTTCCACCAACACCGTTTGGGAACTTCCTCTCACCAAGATATACTACCTTTGTGTCTAATCCTTGATTAATATCTATATCTTGGCTAAACTTACTCTATACAATATTGTTTAACATCAACGCATGAGGAGGCATGGTTGTCCACAAGTGCGAATTTTCTCCAATCTCGCTTGGAATACATTGAGCCACATGCTTCAAAAGAGTGAATATAATTCAACGGATGGAATGTGCTATTGCAAGGCAGCGCAAATGCGGCCTCTGTCTTCAGTTAAAATATTGAACTTTGATTGCAACCGATAGCCAAACGCATTAATTCACCGTTTCCCAGTCTATTTCTTTGGCGAATTTTGGCTATCATGAACGGAATGTTAAAGTAAATATGCACGTATACTTCACCACCCTCTCATTCCTGTTTGCAGGTTAACACGATACAACTTGCCTCGTAAGGAACAACGCGTGGTTCTAAAAACCCATCTCATGCCCTGTGGCTTTGCCGTGGGGCTTCGCCGCCTTGTACATACACACTCCCATAACAATCAAGGTCTGATCGCCTGGGCTGTGCCAAACATAAACCAATTTCAGGGACTAACTATAAATACCCTTTCTAGGGGCCCATTATCACTCCTAAACCTTGGAGACCCAGGGCAAAGCTTTACCCCTCTATCGCTCCAAGGACCTCCTCCATTGTGTTAGTGCCTCTGGTAATGAAGATTCTGCTTCACCAGACCCCTGCCATACCAGTCATCACATGTCCTGTACATATGGGATTAAATCAAGAGAAACGTGAAATACATAAACGGTGCTGTGTCTGTTAAATCACAGAGGGATAAATCCATCGGTCTAACCTTGTCCATCCTACCTCTTGCTACCAGCATACACATATTCATGGTGAACTGCCTTTACAGTCACCAGTGATAATATTTTAAATTCAGAAAAGGTCTGACATTATGTCCTTATATAGGACTACAAAGTTTTCCTCTGAGATAAACCACTCATTCTGAATTTAGACAAAGTTTGGAGAAAAAAAACCCCCTCACCTGGTAGTCACTTGGCTACCTACGGACTCATTCGCCGCATCTGATATGAAACATCCGCTAATGCCCATGAAGTTCCACTAACATAATTGCATAAGCTGGCGCTACGGTGGCCTAAGAGCTTGACAATTTTGTATATGCCTTTTCACAGCTATTCTCTGCAAATCTGCCCAAAGGTTTGCCAAATTCATTATTTCGATCAACCTATTGGGGATCAAGCTTCCTTTTTATGCACAATTGTCACGAAGATATGAACGTGAATCATATTTTGTAAACAACAAATCAATAACTGTGAAACAAAGGAGAACAACCATTTAATCATATACCCATAACCAGGAAGGGTTTACTAAACCTGCTGGGTTTAACTGCCGTAGGCCTTACTTCCTCAAATCTCAGAATTGTCAGGAACGCCGAACATACGTAATAGCCGTACTATACTGTGCCAAAGCTACCACTAATATACCCACGGCGACGCTAAGGATTACAAATAAAATGTACATGTACATGCTTTGCATTTTGAAAGCCACCTTACGTCTTCTTCATTTTAGACACCCTTGCATTACTCATAGATTTGGTATACTCTGATAACCGGACCGGCATTTTCTTTACTAAAGAGTACTACTATAAGAACCATGATAAAACCCGGTCCCGACATAGGCCTACTTATAAATAACCAAATTCCCATATCCACCTTTGGACAATACCCACGCCTTCGTGAAAATTCCGCAGGAATGCGAGGCCATCTTCTTCTCGCAGTGTCGTGTCGTGCATGCATGAGCGCGTGCTATTATCCAAAGTACAATATAGCTTCGTGCAATAGCGTTGTACAATAGCTTTGTACAATACAAAAGACTGCGTACGCCTACCTAATGTACCACGCCCGTCGCGCTGACCCTGTCAGCCTCAACGTACGTATATACATTGAGGAATTCCTACATGGTATATGTGAAAACACACAAATGGTATTCAAAAGAACGAATTTTAAACAAGAACTTGCCCAAATTCTTATTATGACCTTCCGCAGCCGAATAACCATAATCAAATTTCACATTGACAAAATGACATGGCTGCTCCATAAAATTGTACCTCCTTACCAGTGTCATGTTCGACCACCGGCAAAGATTTAGATATCTCCTACCTTGTTTCCTAAAACGAACACCAATCCAGGCTCTACCTCCATCGGAATCGCAAACCTGCACAATTCCCCACCATTAGGATCGAAGTCCTCCCTTTAGGCACCCGTTATGGCCAGCCGACCTAGTAATTGGCTGGTCAACGGGCCGGGTATACATCAGCGGAGGCTACATGTACGTCTTGCTCATATTGATCAAATTCACAAAGTGAATGTGGATCTTCCGACCGCTACGTCGCAGCGATGCAAATAGTGGTAGAAAAAAAACATGGTCCATCGCGCAGCAGCATTGTATGAGAGACGTAACGTTGTCGTTGTGTAGTGAAGGCGTCTTGTTCGTTCGTACTCATTTGTACCCATTCGTAGTGGCCACAACCGGCAAGCCAAGACTTCGCTACTTTGCCGATACGATGCCACTACGATGGTGCTGAGACCAAGCACGACTTGAACAAGACGCCACCAAGCACGTATTTTGTATCACGTGACTCTTGTTGATCGTATTACTTGTTTGTTTCAACAACGCTCAAATACATGTATTCACCGATTGCGCCTTTTTCGTCATGTGATCAATTAAATCGTACAGGCGTCTTGTTAAATCGTACTGACGTCATACTGGCGTCTTGCAAAATCGTACTGACGCTGTAGTGACGTCGTAGTACAACCTTGGCATTTCGTATTACGCCGTGACAAATCTTGACGATTTCGTAACTCTATTGTACAATTTGTAACACTGTCGTGACACTATCGCACTACTGCCGTACCGCATCTTGACGGCGTCTTGACAAGACGTAGAATTTGATTGACCTTAAACTACTGGGTGCGAATTGCTACGGTACATCCAGATGTTTCTACTTTGAAAAATTGTGCTCTACCGTAGCAAACATCGTGTATTTGGGAAAGGGGCATACAGAAAGAAGATGGTACAAAGGGAGAAAGAATGAAAAAGATAATATCTGAATGGAGCTGCTTCGGTAGACACAAAGAACATACCCATTTCATTGTAAAGAAGAATTTAAATCAGTGTGTTCTACCAACAATGCATGGGTCATAAACGCCGTCAACAACCAAATATCTGGAATGTAAACTTGAGTCAGCCCAATAAGCAACGGAATGACAAATGTTTCACATTCTTACTTGAAAAGAGACAAAGTAAGGTATAATAATACCATTTGATTCGACAGCAAATTAGAATTAAAGATGTCAACATAAAAAATAAGAAACTCAAAGTGGAAGCTGCACTGGGTATTAGGCTCGCATAAATGATAATAGATGAACGAAACGATTAACATAATGGCAACCAAGGACAGGGAATAGGAGAATCAAGCAAAAAGAAAGATGGAGAGATGATCTCACAGGTTACATGGGAATAACGTGGGCAAGACAAGCATAAGACAACTTGGAAAGATCGTGAGAAGGGCTATATCCGATATTGGATAGACATAGCCTAGACAAGGCAATGCAATGCAATCTGCTTAATCCTGTGGGTTTCCCTGTGATATCCTTTTGGGATTTTCCCTCCCACCTCTTATTACCTGAACATATTCATCGTCGTTTTCTCCCTGTATGCTTCCGAGCTACGTTCCTGTTTACTTTTGAAGTTTTCTTGATTTTTGTATTGATCATGTTAACGGTGTTTTTTGTTGCAGGTATTATTCAAAGCATGTACGGCGTGGGCAGCATGTTCGGTTTCTTTATCAGCTCATACTCCCTGACTTACTGGGTGGATTTCTACCGCGTGCACCCGGACGACACCGCCCTCCTGTCCCCGGACCACCCGGCTTGGGTCGGGGCCTGGTGGATGGGCCTATTGGTTTGCAGCGCGTTCTTCGTGCTGGCCTGCCTGCCAGTGTTCGGGTTTCCCAGGCGGCTCCCCGAGCGCTTCAAAAAGGGGAGCGGGGACGCCGAGTCACGTCACGGAAAACGGACCTTGCTGACTGAACTGGGGAGCGACTGCGAGGACATTGGCTCTAAAACCGGACAGAAGGGTAATGTATATCTCGGTGTGGTAGTCGAGTCTGTCCAAGGTCCAATACTACTTCCGTAAAAAAACCGATAGTTAGCATTTGTGACGTAGACAAACAACTCCGTCCTTGCCGTTTGCGGAAGGCTTTGTTTTTGTGTCTTGCTTGTCTTTGTCTGTGCCAAGTTTCAGGTTGATCTGCATACAGCAAATGTCAAAGTTTAACACAATAAAATATCTGTGAGATTCATTGTTTCAATTTTAGGAACACAAGTTTCGGTTGAAAGGCGTCCTAATCGCGGTATGCAGCGATGTAGGCCGCCGACTCGGGCGCCCTCTAAGGTACGCCGTGGACCACGCCATGACCTTCGAATAGGACGTCTTGGCTAACTGTAAATATCGCTCGAAAAAATTCTGAGCAGAACTGATTCGCATTTACATGCGCGTGTGACGTTGCGTGTATTATCGCGTGACGTAACATGCATAATCGCTGAATCCTTAGTCAAGTTTCTGTTAAGTCACGTAATTATGCACGCAACGTCACACGTGCATGCAAATGCGACACAATTCTGCTCGAAATTTGTCGTGCAATTATGTCAGTTGGCCAGATGTTCTCAAAGGTCATGGCGTGGTCTACGGCGTACGTTAGAGGGCGCCCGCATCTAGGCGCCTGCATACAGCAACTAGGGGCCGAGTTCGGGCGGTCTGTTCTTGACACGCGTAACTTGTTCTTGCAAAACCCTGATGGATAGGTGGTGTGTGTTCTTGTTCCGAGTGCAATGTTCACGGGTCGCGTTCCCGCCGTTCGAGCGCGAGAACAGAGTTCGCGTGTCAAGAACAGACCGCCCGAACTCGGCCAGGACGTCTTGCAACCAAGAATAGAACAACAATTAAGGGTATAACATTTGTTTTTCTTGATACAAACAGCACAAGAAATACATGTGAACGGTGGTACAGAAGACGGGCCAGTAAAGGGTAACAATAGTTTTGTTTTACGATTTGAGTGTAACACCTTTGTTCAGAAAAAATATAGGCCTACACCGGTACACGCTGAGCTATATCTCGTGCACATAGATGGTAATGGTTGGCCCTCTTGCTGTGAACATTTGCCAATTATCTGCTTCTTGTTGGCACATTCATTGTTTGATCGTGCCCACTGCCCCTGTATACTGGGTTTTGTGTGAACTTGGGGTTACCAAAGTTACGGCTTAACTGCGCTGCGTACCTAGAAAGCCGTGCGTTTCCTAAACAGAAAACTGTTAAGCCGCATCAACGGGGACCAGCGCCTAGTATGGGCGATGGGCGCCAGCGAAGTTTAAGACCTTCTAACCACATTGTTATTTCCCTAGTAATAACTGAAGGGCCAGGGCCCAATTGTATTTAAACCCTTTGGAAATGCCTGCGGCTTTCCGATTAAGATAAAATTCGAAGGTTTGCTATTATGCAATCTCATTTCTAATACGTACACTCGATTTCATTTCACGGATTTTTACTGATCAATAACCTCGTTCCCCCTTCCAAACAGGTCTTTTGGTAACCTATTTCCGCCTGATGTGCAACCCTGTGCTGATGTTTATCACCCTAGGGATGGCCTGTCAGTCCGCCGTCTTGTATGGGTTTGGCACCTTCTTCAATAAGTACCTGGAGTTGCAATTCGAAGTCACTGCATCCGTTGCCGATCTTCTGACAGGTTAGACTTGATTCGAGTTTTAAGTAAACATAACAAATATCCATATCTTCTTTTTTTTATATTTTTTTTTGTTGTTTTATTCTCAGATCAACTCGAATGTATTACATAGATAAAGTGCATAGTAATTTGATCAGCGGGTGCGAGTTTCGCGATCATTATAAAACAGAATTAACCACGAATAGACTTAAACTTTATAGACGTATACGGTAATGGCTTTGTTTACATATGTTCTTTTTTATGTGGGAGCGAAGTCAGACGCCAGACCACGTGCTACCACATAGGAAAGCGCATAATGTAAAGCGTGACGTCATTAAAGTGTCTTATATCATCCGTTTTTTGTCGCTGAATTTCTTTGGTAATTTAAAATGGGCGAGAAAATCTACGCCTCAAAATTATATTTTTGTCATTATAACTACATTTTTGTTTAAACTAAAGTTACTAAATTACCTAAATAAACGTAATTTCACTAGTGTTGATACTCAGAAAATGGCGTCGTTATAATGCCCTCTACTGTTAGTAATACGGCCTATTTAGAGGTATACAGGGTGGTCCAAAAATGGAACGGCTTTCTGTGGGTACCCTCCGAACAGTTTGGATAGATGGGGAACCTTAGACAAATGTCCCCTAGACAATTAAACGTTCATTGAAGAAGCTGCGAATAGACCCGATACCTAATGACCTGCACACTGTGTTTACGCTTTCCCACGAGCACCAGCGTCCCTACTTCGTCTGCCCTCCCGACTGCGCTTACATAGGAAATCACATACAATGTATGTAAAAAAGAAGATTTACATTAGGTCTGAGGAATTGTTCGTACTTTGAAGTTTGTTTTCAACCGTATGCAGGGGTGGCTCTCATACCGCCCTACGGCGTCGGCTGGATCCTGGGAGGGTACATCGTCCGTAGGACACGGATGGGCTACTCGAAGATGTTCTTGTTTGCAACGGGAGTAGTCGTACTTGGTCTAGCTGAATTTATCCCCATGTTCTTCCTTGGTTGCAACAACCCTCAGATAGCAGGGGTGACTGTAGGATACGGGGGTCAAAGGTGAAAGGTTATTTTCTTTTGATGTATATCTTATTTTGTGGCTGCATTACGTTGCATGGGATTATTCCGTGGTCGCCATGTTATGCTGTACGCGGAAACAACGTATGTCTCCTTGTGAACATTTTTCAATTTTCCAATAAGCAGTCTAAATCTCATACATAACGAACGTTTGACCCGAGAATACCAATAAGAATTGTAAAGTTATTCGTCTTTGTGGCCGCTTTAGGCCTGTAGTTTTACATCACCGCCGCGGTACGTCGACAGGGACATTAGTCTATACCGTGGACAATATTGGGCTTATCTACAAGTACCCCCATATAGGCGTCCATATTCATAGTAAAGTTATAGTAAACAGTTTCTCAGTTGTGCATTTGTGTCGTTTAAAGCAGCAAAAGTTCTCAAAATATAAAGAACGGTGCTTGATAACCTGACAAATTTTTAGCTCTGTGAATGCCGTATATTCCGACAAAATAATATTAAAAAATTTCGATTTTAAACATCTAATATAATTTATAAAAAAAAAAGTTTCTAAGACGCATCTTAAGACCTCTTTTATTAATTTCTTAAAATTGACAGCATGCCAGATGGAATAATTTTACGTGAGGTTAGAGTCGTTAATATCTTTATATTAAATAAGCTTTTGAACAATAAATTGGTTGATAGTTGCAAAAGGTGTACTATCCCTTTGACTAAGCAGAACAAATTACTTGAAATGTGTAGTATAGATAGTAAGCAACAAGCCATGTGCAGTATATTACATGATATTACGGCTTGTACCCTGTTCCCTATACGGAATATATAATATATACTCCGTAAATCTATAACACAAGCATACGCACCTAAACGTTAATTACCATCGATTGTCTTCATACAAAATTTAACCTTTTTTCTTTCTTATTAAATTGCTAGCTTGTCCGACATTTCGCTGGTTGCTGACTGCAACTCCAACTGCGGCTGCGCGTCCGCCACCTACCAGCCGGTATGTGACGTAGCCAGTGACGTCATATACTTCTCTCCGTGTTTTGCAGGCTGCAATGGCACAGTGGACAACGTAAGTGGAAACTCATAGACACATTTCTATACTATAAGCACAAGTAGTAAAGCCTGTTAAAAAACACCATAATGTTGCAATAGCCCTATGTGTTGATGACGTCACCCAATGTTTACCGCATGATGTAGTTTTCAGGGGGGGGGGGGGGGGGGGGGGGTCACCGGCCGATGCTCGCTATACTTTTACGTACGTACAAACGGTTACGTACGTTAGTCTCCTTCTAGGATCAGACAACATTTCTGAACGCTTCGCTTCTTTTTTCCAGTATTGTTCCTGACCATTACATTCCCGAAAATTACAATGATATAGTAAATCTCCTATTATATACTTGCCGAAGAAAATTTGTAAATCTCATTTCAGCGCCAAAGAACCTCCCACAATTATTAAACGCTAAAATAATGTGACTTTTTTGTTCTGTAACTTTTTGAATCTTGGAATGATATACAGTCACCGCGCTCTAGAAACGGTTTGTTGCGTAGCGTGAGGACAACGTTAAACAAATAAACGCTTGTGTTTTTGCATCTAAAATATGCAGTGAATGAACCTTGGCCTATAACTTCATGGCTCTGCTAACCGAAAGCTTGTTCGGGATAGAGTCCTTTATGTACAAGTCTTTGGAGGCTGCAGATTTCCAACCTCCTTGGTGTATGATACATCTTTCGTTAATATACGTATCGCTAGGCGGCTTTGGAAGCTCCGCGACCGCCTGCATTGAAGCTGTGTCTTCATAAGGCAGTGTCGTCTTCGACGTACGGCTCAAGCCCCTTGATGATGAGCTATCATGACGGTGGTATAAGACAGTGGTTTGCTCGTAGGTTTATATTTGTGCTTACTTAGCCGAAGCCCGCAGACCAATGGATGGGACAGTGACCTGGAAATATCTAGCATTGTCATTGACGGGGTTTTTGAACGGCTACTTTGCAAGTGGTTTACCCGATTTGGAAAGTCGTTCTTTCTGGAAAGTCGCGAACTCTCAAAGCATTTAACTAGTTGCTTCTGAAAAAAACCAGCAAAGGAAACCAAACAAATAAAAAGCAGACGTAAGTCAGACAAAGACGCGCGTTGTCCTTCTTTGTCTGCGACCAGCTAAGCGAGTGTCTATGCCAAAATGGGCTTCTTTGGAGTTTGGCTTAGCGAGTAAACATCTTGCGCCCCATAAGACTGTCTTTGCAAACTCATCTTCGGTTTCCATATACTTGTCCCCATGATGCACTGCGGTAGATAGTGTGCAACGTCATCAATACAGGGCTATTCGACACAATCACTGCATTTTCCTTTTTTTAAGAAGAGTAAATTATTTTGTATTCACGTACAATTATTTGTGGCAAGATAGATTTTGCTTTGCAAGCGTACTGTTAAATTTAAGTAGACTGCAAATGATATAGTTTCCGTTTAGTTTAACAAGGTAGGGTTTGACAAAAAAAAAGTTTCATTCTCCTATCTTCCGAAGGAAAATTATTTTCTTTCCTATATCTTTACCATGTGAGAGATAAATAAGAAAACACAATTTGGACAAATTTGGAGAACAAATGGTAGGAAGAGCCGCCTACCTCACTGTATTTCATACTTCCACATTATCAATCACGAACGCGAGCATATAAGATGCTCTTCAAATGGTAAACTTGAACAATCAGTTTACAGTTGTGACTTGGTCAAGGTGTTTAGGGAATATATTTACAAAAACGTGTCAAAATTGTTGTTCAGTATATCTGAACAATTACAATAATGTTGAGAAAGTTGTGTCGTTTCGTATATAAAAAAGCTGTAATTTATGCTGTGGACCCCATTTGAATGCGGCTGCTGTGGAATCGCCAGTAGACGTGTGCTTGCTATGAAGAAGCGATGCAAAGTACAGGCAGAGATCTACGGGCTGAACTGGAAAGATGGGGACTCCGGTCTAAGACAACGCCCAAGCTTCCCAACGTTGCCAGGCTGCACTGTATGTTTTGGTGGTGAAGGGAGCTTTGGCCGAGAGGAGTAGCGAGGGCAATTGATGTCTTGCCAACAGCTGCAGCTCATGGGTCGACAATATCCAGGGCAATTGTGCCCCAAATATCTGAAATAAATGGAAGCAAAACATCAAAACAGCTGGAAATACTGGAAATATCCAGACTGACAATTTGTTCACAACGTGGCGCTAAGAGCCACATTCATACACGTGCATCAGTGGCACAAGGCCGGTTTAGCGCAGCGTCGGTTCGGCACTAGTAGCCACCTAAAACTCCCAACGTGGGAGGAACCGTGGGCGCGACCCGAGTGTTGTGCGAGGTGAGGTTGCTCGACCGAGACTGAAGCTGAATAGGGGAGTTTGCGTTTATAATACCCCTGTCACACCGGAGCTACGCTGCCGTTGCGCTCCCACGGCGACTAAAATAGTTGAAAAACGCAGTAGAAGCGCAGTAGGATTGCCAAGAGCGTAGTGGGAACGTAGTGGAGTCTACTTAGGTCGTGGAAGGGTTTCCATGGTCGCCTAACCTCGGCGATTGTTTTGAGCCTGCTCAAAACAATCGCGGAGGGTCGGCGACCTGGTCCAAAACGCAGTGAAAGCGTAGTGGGATCTCAAAGAACGTACTACGGACGTAGTGAAGTCTACCTAAGCGTGTCATGATCGTAGCAAGAGCGAGTTGGTATCGCCGTCTGCCCAATCTGCGACTGACACCCCTGTCAGACCGGTGTGCAATCCCACAGCGACCTTACTGCGATGCAGTTTTCATCAAAAACGCAGTGGGGTTGCCGAAAACTGGCAAAAAATCCTGAAATCTATGAGGTAGGTAGCTCACAGTACGCTCTTGACTCGCTCACTGCGCTCTCACTGCGCTCTCACTACACTCTTACTGCGACCTATGCGTTCCCAGTTTGATCATCGCCGCGCTCTCACTGCGCTCCCACTACGCTCTACGCGATCTCGCTGCGACCAAGGCGACCTCGCTACGACCTTACTACGCTCTCACTACGTCCCCACTACGTTCTGTGCGTTTGTACCGCGTTCGCGCGGCGACTATAAATACAGCGAGCTCGATGTTGCTGGATATTTGCTATCTGTTGTACAATTATTATGTTCTGCCTCTCTACATCCATGGTAAAGAGGAGATGTACATTGGTATGTTGTGTGGAGGATATAGGCTGCATTTATACCATTTGTGGCCATTACGCATGTCAAAGTCAGAACGTACTATACACGCAGTATAATCGCAGTATAATCGCAGTGTGAACGTACAGGAAGCTCCGTAACATCGCCATGGACGCATTAGGGGCGCCATAGTCGTACTGGCAGCCCCGTGTGGACGCAGTATGAGCGCGAAGAAGCCCTATACGACGTAGTAGAAGCGCAGTATGAGCGTGGTAAGAGCGTAGTGAGAGCGTGACAAGCGTACAGTGGTCGTACTTCAGACGTACTTCAGTCGCAGATTGGGCAGACGGCGATACCAACTCGCTCTTGCTACGTCCCAAGTACGTTCTTTGAGATCCCACTACGCTCTCACTGCGCTCCCACTGCGTTTTGGACCAGGTCGCCGACCCTCTGCGATTGTTTTGAGCAGGCTCAAAACAATCGCCGAGGTTTGGCGACCATAGACATCCTCCCACGACCTAGGTAGACTCCACTGCGTTCCCACTACGCTCTTGGCGATCCTACTGCGCTTCTACTGCGTGTTTCAACTTTGTTTTAGTTGCCGTGGGAGCGCAACGGCAGCGTAGCTCCGGTGTGACAGGGGTATTACCACGGCTGTAGAGAGGCAGAACATAATAATTGTACAACAGATAGCAAATATCCAGCAACATCGAGCTCGCTGTATTTATAGTCGCCGCGCGAACGCGGTACAAACGCACAGAACGTAGTGGGGACGTAGTGAGAGCGTCTTGGTCGCAGCGAGATCGCGTAGAGCGTAGTGGGAGCGCAGTGAGAGCGCGGCGAGGAACGCATAGGTCGCAGTGAGAGTGTAGTGAGAGCGTAGTGAGAGCGCAGTGAGCGAGTCAAGAGCGTACTGTGAGCTACCTACCTCATAGATTTCAGGTTTTTTTTTGCCAGTTTTCGGCGACCCCACTGCGTTTTTGATGAAAACTGCATCGCAGTAAGGTTGCCGTGAGATCGCACTCCGGTGTGACAGGGGTATAAGAGACGGCTATGATAAAGAGTAACGTAAGAAAGCGCGCAAGGAATTTGCGCGCTGCACCCCCTCTTACGATAACGTAAAGAAAATTCAATTTTTGATTAAACCAAATTGAACTAATCCAGTGCTAATAATAATAAATGGATGTATGTAGTGTCAAATACATGCGCTGTGTCAATATTACCCCGATCATTGGGCCCACGATACATTCCAAATACCATATCAGCTTCCTGGGGAGTATACAGCTCAATGATGCAATTTACAAATGGGTGGGAAGAAGAAATGAGTGATGACAAAGTGCCTTGCCCAATAGCATACGCAACCTGCAGCCATATCTTTACCCACAGACGGCGAATTCCATGGGCCGAATACACAGCAATTGCTTTATCTAGGCCTTTGCTTACATTTTCATATACATACAAAAATATTATTAGCAAGCAAAAGCTTGTTTCTTGCAAGCAAATTCTTCCCAGATTAGCAAACGTATGTTTTTTTCTGTTGCCGTTAAGCATTTAGCACTATTTATAAACATAAGCATTTGCTATACAGCCATACTCAATAACAAACTGTTGGGCAAAGCAAAATGTTATGTACATGTATAGGTTGTTAATTAACCCTGCGCCGAACCATCAAACTGAGCAACACGGATGCGCCACCTGCTGCCTTTGGGGCAGCAGGTAAGCTTACACCCCCAGTGTAAACAAACATTTTACAATGAAATAAATAGTTGTAAGGAGATCCCCATGAACCCTTCTCGACCCTATTTGTGAAGATGGGTCATTGAAATTATACCTTACATCTTGTGGTAGTTTTTGTTGTAGAGTAAACATAAAATAGGTTTGTGCACAGACCTGTGAGACTTTCTCAGAATTAGCATTTCAAGGGCTTGGCCTCGCTTGACCTCAAACCCAGGCTACTCAGTGACTATACAGTCCTTTTTGGGACTTACCAAGGTAGGCATTTCTGGAGTACCAATGTCTAGGGGCTTCTTTTTTTATAAAAAAAAAAGCAACCTGCTGCCCCAAAGGCAGCACTCGGCTAGACGCAGGGTAATCATTGCCCTTGCTTTTGCTTTGCTCGGTGCTTCTGTTTATAAGCTATTGCTATGCATCAGCCCAATTCTCCGGAACACGAGGCCACGGCACTCCACTTCAATAACTGATCCCCCCCCCCCCTTCTTTTTTTATAAAAAAAAAAGCAACCTGCTGCCCGAAAGGCAGCACTCGGCTAGACGCAGGGTAATCATTGCCCTTGCTTTTGCTTTGCTCGGTGCTTCTGTTTATAAGCTATTGCTATGCATCAGCCCAATTCTCCGGAACACGAGGCCACGGCACTCCACTTCAATAACTGATCCCCCCCCCCCCCCCCCCCCCCCCCTCTCTCTCTTCCTCTCTCCCTTTTATTTTTCTTTGCAGGAATTGTACAGCAACTGCTCATGCCTGGTCGGTTCGAACGACACGGCTGTGGCGGGGCTGTGTGACTTCCACTGCGGCACCTTAGTACCGTTCATAATCGTCCTGGTCCTACAGACGCTTGCGATTACCATGGCTGGAGCACCACAGCTGATTCTGATTCTCAAGTACGCTCAGTCGATACCAATACAATTTAGACATGATAAACAAATGACCTGGTTTTTACCGTTTAACCCAAATTGTTGTTGACTATTGTAGCGATACGCGATAATTGATAATCGCCCAAGCCTAATGTGTGTATCCCAGCATGCATCACCTTATAACATGGCCGCTCCTATGTCAGTATCTTGCCCCGCGTCGATCTAAAATAAAGCTTCGAGAAGCACTCAAATAGCTGAGGCATCACATAATTTATGGTGTCGGTAAGTCATGAAACTGTTTTCTGATAATGTCACTGTTCTGCAACGCTTTCTGGGCATGGTAACATACCTTGCCAAGCGCTCTTGCACGAATACAACGCATGCTTCTCCAACGGCAGAAGTACAACTTCACACTAGTATACAAGAAAGGGAAACAACTCCTGGTCGACACACTGTCGCGTGCACCCACATCGACAACTGGTAACGACAGCCACGACTTTGCGGAAATGACAGTCCTGCCAATCTCTGATGCACGACTGGGTCAGCTGAATACAGCCACTGCCCATAACCCTAACATGCAACAGCTCACTGATGTCATCAGTCATCAAACATTTATAATTTTCTAAACGCACTCCGTTCATAATTCTTGGGAAGGGCAGAAGGGGGGGGGGGGGGGGGTGGGGGTGGTGGCGATGGCGGCGCAACTGAACTGGAGCGTTTAATTGCGCAATGAAAAAAACAAAACTTTTGACAATCACATGCAAGTATTCGTGTCCAGTACGTGTCATTCCATCGAAATTTATTAGGAAAAGACAAATTGTCGAAAATTGACGGGGCCATGTTTTTAACGGTCTGTTTTAATTTACCCACGTGTTTTGCTCTCGACCAATCAAAATAGCTAAACTGTCTAAGGTATTTATGAATGTAAAACAACGTGGCAATACAAACAAGTTGTTTCGAATTATGTTAATTTCAGATTTGTAGATCCTGCGGACAAGGCGGCAGCCCTTGGCATTAATCACCTTTTGACGGGGGTTGGTAAGTTGCATCTGAGGTGACTATGACGTCACTTTATATTATGCCTATAGATGTACTAGCGATAGGTTCTATGTACCTATCGAGTTTCGTGTGGAAAAAACAATAGTAAAGCTGCAGTATACCTTTTGCAACTAGCGGGGAAAAAAATTAAAAAATATGTAAAAATACTTTTGAAAAGCTTACTTGTTGTAACAATATTAGTGACTCCAAGCTTCCTGTAGTTATTCTTTCTGGTATGATGTGAATGGTGAAGTAAAAACAGTAATTAAAGAATGACATTTCGAAAGATGTGTTTCAAAGACGCATATTTGGAAGTTTCCACCGGTAGCTGGTTTGTTATCCGTGAATGGAGCACAGAAGCCTTTGAAAGACGCACGCGCGCCAGTGGACGCTAATAGGGACCTATAGATTCGATACGAGTATATCGGCTCGAAAAGGCGCCTATTAATTCACAATTTGTTGTTGTTATTTTATCTGGTACACTAGCTATTGGTAATTTATTTCCCAAAATGAAATGTAAAATGTAAGACTGATGAAATTCTAACACAATATAGTGGTTTGATAGGCGACTTTTTCCGAGCCGTGTACGCATTCTGTACGCGTCCCGTACGCGTATCAAATCTAACGGTCCCTATTGTTTACCTGAGTGCAACAGTTTTGTTGAGGGTCTTGGCCTGCCGACTATTGCCTCCTTTTTTTATTCAAGGTGCCCTTGCTGGCCCGATGATGTACGCGACATTTATCGATCAGTCATGTCTCGTCTGGCAGTCCGAGTGTGGAGAAAACGGCTCCTGTCAGATCTACAACATCCAACAGAATCGCAATGTCATCATGGGATTGTCCTTGACCGCCGGCGTCCTGGGGCTGTTAGGCATGTGCCCTGCTTACTACTTCATCCGTAGGACCATTCGCCAACGGGCAGAGCGCGCCCAGTTGCGAGGGGGTGACTTGTATGTCGCGCTGAATGATAAGAAGAAAGTCGAAGACACTGAAAATTAAAGCAAATTAACCTATTGAATTAAAAAAAAACACCTCGGTTATTATTTACTATATATAATAAAAACGCCCAAATGGGTATACTTGGGGAGACAATCCCATAGAGTCGTACAGAAAATGGATACTGCCCTAACTTTTATACCCTAACCCTTTTTTCTATAATCTTCGAGATTTATGCTATCTAGACCCAAATCTACCTTCTCCGAGCAAAAATAACTCCCAAATATCGTTTTGTGGGGTAGCTAGACACTTAGGGAGACATTGAAATGTCTCCCTAAGTGCCACTGTCTCCCAAGTGAATCAAAACTATCGCTAATTTGTCTCCCCAAGTGCTCATTTAGTAAAATATAATATTTTCTTAATAATAATAATAATTAAAATAATAACATCTTTATTTTCTAATGGTAGCCATGTCACCTCTAGGGTGATTTTTAATGGGCCATAATATTTCTGTGTTTTGAGGACCGTTTCGGATCGCAAGGTCTCGTCCAAATTTGGTAAATGTGTGGCTTCAAGTTTAGTTCGTGCTTTAAGATAATGTTGTAAATAGACCGTATATAAGTCGCGCGCACACAAGTCAAGATTGAACTTCCAGGCACAACCGAGCCGCCGGCTATATGACTTTTACGTGTGATTGGTTTCTATAATACTTTGTTTTTACGAAGATCGGAACCATAAAAACGGCCATAAATATTATGGATGATAAATTAAAACAATTTTACAATATATAAAAACATGCACGACTATGTAAATTATTTTAAAAAAGCAACAACAACCTTTGATCTGAGCGTACAAGTTGCAATGTGATTGTCTCAAGGTCGGGAAGAGAAAACCCAGCCACCAAAGTCCCATTACTGCATGTCGGTGCGCTGACTTGTGCGGACGTAGATAACGACGACCCTATATACTGCATGTAGTCTACGCTTTTAGTAAAACTAGCAAGTGAACGAGAACAATATAATGACGTACAGATGAGGTAACTATACATTTCCCCTAATTTGATATGTCGTTCACATTTTGTTTATTTAAATGAAAAATAATATTTCGTTAAACGTGTTTTATCTACCTTTCAGTAAAAATAACAGCGTCAAAACAAAGTATTTGAAGAAAACTACTCGCTTAACACTTTGAAGCTCTCCTGTCTCGTACGTTCTCGAGGTCAACTTACAAGCTAGTTGTCCTAACCGTACACACACACTGCATGATTTTACAGGCTCCCCTGTACTTGTTATGTACTTGTTATTCGATTTTTATGGAAAAGGGGAGGGGGATACACATAAGTGTTGGGGGATAAAGGCCAATTAGCGCCTTAAAATGTAAGAATAGCCGACCATATTCAGTGGATTACAATGCTATTATAAACCACTCGGATGTGCAATCAAAATTCAAGTATGAAGCCTTTATGTTAGCAAAAGCTAAACCGTAACACTTATCTTGCTAGTATCTATTAATACGACCAATAAATATTTCTCACAATAATTATTGACGTGTCTTGCCTTATTATTGTGTACTGACTTTCTCAAGCTTTGACATGTTTATTTCAGTCGATCAATAGGCTTGATAACTAGGGTATAGGAGACCCGTCAGACTTAGACTTGGTCAAGGCGTTCATCGTTACCCGTCCGTACGTACAGCGCAGCGGTAATCGGAGCTCAAACAAAGATTTCAAAAACCCAATGATCCAAGGCGAAAAAGTAGCCTCAGTTGATTTGCATAAATAGTCGCCGTATGAGGTCGCTGTTCGCGCTGTATCTTTGCACGGGGCGCAAGCTAGCAGCATATGCGGGGCGCGCGCAGAGTGTATTTCTGGACGGATAACGACGGACGGATAACGACGAACTCGCCTTGACCAAGGCTACGTCAGACTGGGATGTGAAGATGGAGCGGCAGATGATTCCAGTTGATCTGATGGTTTTTGATGTAGGAGTGCTTGACAATAGATGATTTGTCGAGGTCTTCCTTTCTGTCATGGGCTTTGTGTTCGATGGGCTTGGGGAGGGGGGAGGGGGGAAGGGGAAGGGGGGGGGGGGGGGGGGGGGGGGGTCGTGTCGTACTCGTCAGTCTCTGTCAGTCTCGCCGATGTACAATTTGCCAGGAGATCATATACACTCCTGGTCTGCGCTCTTTGTCTGGCCGGTCTTGTGTTCAGGTTCAGGATTTAAAGGGAGCTGTGTGGAAAACTCAAATTCCGTGCTTGTGGAGGATGCGCTGGATGTGGTGTGAATTACTATGAGAGTAATGAAACTAGGAGCCCTAACTAGTTGGCTTAAGGTATAGGTGACCCTTCGGCTGGGATTGGGTCTGGAGTATTGTGTCTTGACTTGGCTGGCCTTGTATCCGTTGCGTTGCAGTGCTGTGGTGATTTGGTGGAGTTCCTAGGAGAGACGTTCCGTGTCGCAGACGTTGTATGCCATGCGGACGAAGGCCTGATTGACATAAGTCTTGATCTTGGGATGATGGAAGGAACTGCTGAGGAGGTATCTGTCGGTGTAGGTACGTTGGTCCGAGTTGGTTTGCGGTAGACATCAAGAAATAAGATGTTGCTATCCTTTTCTTGTTCCATGGTGAACTGGATGCTGCTGTGAAGCTCGTTAAGGTGTTCCAAGACAAGCCAGCGGTTATCATTCCTGCTCATGCTGCCAACCGGAGCCATACACGATAATTTCTTTAAGCATGCAGATCCAGTATGCTCTGAAGTACAAAAACAGGGACCTGAAAGACATAATAAAAATAAATAACAGACAAGTACAGAAAGTCACTCATAAATAAACAATGAGTTTGTTGTTGGTATCGGTACGGTGCATACAATTGAACTGCTAGACCACAATGATTTCTTCAAATATCAATCTAAATGATTTGTCAAGAAAAATACTGTGCACAATAATGCTGTTAAATAAATGCGTTTTTACAATGGAGTCCCACCTTGCTAACAATTGGAAATCAATGTTGTTGAGTGACTGTAATTCAACCATTTTAAAGTGAACAAAGAAATAAGCAACCAACTGAGCTATCTTGCCCTATGTTAGTGGTTTCCCAAATTGTCAGTATCTTTGTTCGAGAGCCCCAGTCGGAAGTTATAAACACCAGAATTCCGTGTGGCCAGTGATCACACCTATATTTTAGGATTATTGTAGCTGTTTTCAATTTTTTTATTTTGACTTTTTATGGTTTTAGTTTTTTTTCTTCTATATCTCTCATTTAATTGTATTCAAATAAGTAAAGAGGGCCTAATATTTCGATCTTAACAAGATCTTCTTAAGACATAATGACTGTGTACCAGAACAAACATAGATAGGGCAACAAACAGCATGATGCACATCATAGCTGACGGGAGAAACACAGAAGAAAAAGCCAGTACAGAGTTCTGTGAAACAACAAAAGAAGAATTAGGCTGAAGGGTTAAAGGGAAAAGTGAGTGTGGGTAGGATCAAAGAAAGAACTAACAAAGAAGTGTTAATAGGAGAAATGTGGAGGGGGTGGGGGTGTTGTGACAATAGACAAGGGGAAACCAGAGAAGTAAGAACAAATAAGAACAAACTGCTGGCAAGGGTTAAATCTTAAACAGATGACAAATGTGAGAAAACAATAGAAGTTAATCATTTCCTAGTTGGATGTTGAGCCCATGTGGTTGAATAGTCCGAAGACGATTCATCCAAACTTCCTCCCGGCTGAGACGGACTTAGTCTTTCCGATGGCCAAGTGATTATATGCCCTGTAGAATCATATCAGAAATGCAATGGTTAGGCTGATTAAAGTGGTGACCGACGGGAGTATCTAGAATTTCTTGGTGTTGACAGTCGATCGATGACCGTAGAAACGCTTTTTTAGGGCATTTTTGGTCCCTCCGACATACTGAACTCCCCATAACCTGCAAGAAATGAGATATTGTTAATATTTGTATTATTATATATGTTTCTTATATTGTTCTAATTCAGTTCCTTTTACTTTTAATTCAGATTTATGTAACGCACAGGGCCCTTATGGAAAGCAGTTATTCAACTGATAAGGACACCCTGTTAAAATAAGACAGCAAATAAATACGATACAACCTGGAAAGCGACACTGTGGGGATCACTCATTGAAGATACGACTTTTTATCTTATAATAATACAAATAAACCAGGGAAACATTTTCATACAAGTGAACAAAGAAACTGGCAAATATATATTCAAAAGGCAGACTTCATTCAGAATGTGAAATATAATGTCCTATCATATTTGTGTGTAAACTGTCATTTACTCAAGTGCACTGCAGTCTAGCTTTTTCTACTGTATATTGTATAGCCTGCTTATTGCCTGCTTGCTAGACAAGGGATTTGTGTATGAATCCCCCCCCCCAAATAACAAAATATAATACAAATGTTGAGGGCGTTTCACAAGTTATTTGTTGTTATACTCTGTACATGTATCATGTAAAGAGGGGAAGGGTCTACGATTATTTACAGGGGGAGTTCATGTTTGTCAGATTTAAAAAAGCAAAAACTCAATCCAAAATACCCCAAACCATTTTGATTTACCCAGTAAAAAAATTAAAATCCACTAAAAATGTTATAATAGGCCTACACACTGCGTATCCCACGTCGCGAATCCCATGTTGCACTACATAACTTGGCCACAGTCCCTGCCAGTTTGGGTCCTAATTCCTGAATGACGCTATGCGCGATCGCCTGATTTATGGCCTTCATAGTGAGTACATTCAGAAACATCTTTTGACAAAGGATAGCCTCACTTTCCAGAAAGCCCTGGATGTTGCGAAAACTCTAGAGACAGCCACCAAAGATCTCTGCGAAATTAAAGTAGCCCACAAAAACAGTAGAGGGCGAGAGTGGGCGAGAGCGAGAGCGAGAGAGGGCGAGAGGGCGAGCACCTATAGAGATTCAGAGTTGCTGGAGACTGATGGCATAACCATTGCTCGTGTCATTTGTCCCTTGAGCAAACAGTGGTGCCATTGTAGCATGTCTCTCCATTTTATGTAGCCTCGTACAGCTGCCAGCCAGAAGGACTTCAGTGGTCCCTAGTGTAGGACTCTTGATTTCTGATATACAAGTTAAAAAAAACTGAATACAATGGCTGTTTGTTAGCAGTCTAGTTTTCGATCTTTCTGCAACAAATTGTAACCATCATTACTCTATTTTCAAATATTTTCCATTCACAATGCTCTCATACAAGGGGAATTTTGTTTCGTCACTAGTTGAATGATGCTAATAAATCAGTATATAAACCTATATATATATATTTTTTTTTTTTTTTTGGGGGGGGGGGGGGGTGATAAATGTGATTTTTAATATCTTAATTAAAAAATGCCACAAGGACTCAAATTTTTACCCTGCTGAGGTATCTGCCAGATTGTACAGGTGGGTTTATATTAATTGTGAATGTGTTTCTTCTAACAGAAAGCACAGTGTACAGAGCTGGCATACAGTAAGCATATCGCTGAAGGGCAGAGCCCGTTATCTAATTTGCTTTATTCTGATGCAAAATTACATTAACTAATGATAATTGTTACAGGTCATACCTGTGGTCTTGGTGCACAGCCCGGTCTGTCACCAACATTCTGAAGTGCTGGCCGTATCCGCTCCAATTTCCACGTTTCTTAAAGAGAGAAAGTGAACTTAACTTAAGTTCAGTTAACACAAACTAATCAAAAATTTACACAACAGTTTATTTGAGGACCATGGCCTAGTCTAGTGTGTGGATGGCAATCGAGTACATTTTGTACAAGTTCCATTCTAAAGTTGCTTTTGCGTTTGAAAGCCAATTCAAAAGTGGCTTTTCTTGCTTCAAGCAGTCATTGTTCTTCAGATTTGAACCCATGATTTTTTTGTATTTTTGATAAGTGGTTTTAAAGAAAATGTGACTCAGTGTCTTACCCTTTTTGCACAGTCATGTTTATTGCCATCTTGTGTTTTTGTGTCATGCAGGTTGTCGTTTTTTCCCCAAACACTAACGTTAATTATAACAATTATAGGCCCAACCATCTTTCCACGAAGCTGTGTTTGCTGGTAAACACTTGCATGATTCCAAATCATGATTTTTCCCACTTGTATCATCGTCAAAATCATTCTCATAAAATTTCCTTTTTTGTTTGTACTAAATTGTAGTCTTATTCCTACGTTAAACTACACCGTACACTCACGCAGTGGACTTGCGTACGACAGCAGAATCAAACACACCGACAAAAACGCCGAGTTGTGGCCCAACATATTTGCAAAATTAACATGGCAAGTCACTTACAGTGTACACTGGAATTTCGCTTTGCCTGGCTCAGCTCCTGTGGCTAAAGGGTTGTTCAATCGACGTCAGAATCCTTCAATGTCGGCACAAAGGAGAACATTAATGCCGCACACAGTGTTTTTCAAGATGGCGATTCGCTGAAAGTTTTTACACTGTGACGTCCTCAAGCCCGGCGTTAGCCAGCTTTCGCGAGGCTTGGTAGGGCTTCGTAATACAGCCTAAAATCTAGCCCCGGGCTTACTTCGCGTAGCCTAGCCAGTCGTTTGGTATACACTATGAGACTTCAAAATGGCGCCTCAAATTCTAGCCCAAGCCTCTCTAGCCTCCGTTTTGTAAACGCCCATAGTCTTGGTGAAATACCTTCTCGTGTTTATTTGTCACAATTTTTTCCACGAGAGGGCGCTATCATAACAAACCGCTCTCATGACACGAACCGCTCCACGAGAAGGTCTTGGGCCGTGTGCATGATAGAGTTATGTGACCTGACATACATATTCAACGTGTGGGTCAACAGAATACTACACACGCGCAAAACTGGAAACCGCTCTCCGCATAATAAGCAGGTCAGCCTGGTAACTTGCATGCATCCTTTGTCGGTGCACGCGTCGCTGCTACGGCGGGAACCCGGTAAAATACACATCATGTGCGTTTTGTTGTTGTGTGGTGGAAAAGTAAAAGGTTTGCAATTCGATCGACGCGTTTGTCGTCGTTATGTACAATGAATGCCTATAGCTGTTTCTGGTTGTTGCACACCAAATATGTACAGATACTAGCTAATACTGCTACGTCAGAGTTATGCAGGCCCCCGCAGCGACATGGTTGGAATGTGCTCGGAATTCCACAAGCATATCATGCACACGGCCCAAGACGTTTCTCGCGGGGGCGGTTCGTGAGCTATAAGTTTAGTGGTTATTTTTAACTATAATTATATCACTTCTAGTGGCTGGCTTCGCCAATAATACCAATATTAATAGATTAAATATTTTACGATTTTAGTGCTGATAATTGTCAGCAGATAGTTATTAATAAAGAAAGGAATGAACTAATAGAACAAGTAAACCTCCTGGGTTGCAACAAAATACAATGTAACGCCGCCGCGGCTCACCTATTACAGTCAGTGCGCACCGTTCGAGATAATTAGCATATTTCACTAGTTTCATTTGCAGCCGCGCGGCGCTCTCGGACCCTTCGAGATTTCGCGTGAATGCGCGAGCGCTCGGAGACGATGTGAAACATTGGCTAGAGGTCCCAGCAAGAAGGCAGTGTTGGGTCAAGCATGGAGTGGTAAGTTTCTTGAACATTTTCCTCGTAAAATAAACCCATTTTTACCAGATTTTAGAGACCAATTACACGTGAATCTTCGTCTGAAATGTGGTTTAAGTTTTACACTTTTCGTTGATAAGCTTTACACTTAGGGTGCCCCCGACTGTTTCGAGCACGATTGAGACAAACGGAGTCGATATTCTGATAGACGAAGGATCGTTCTTTCGATTGGTACCACATATACTTCTGCAGGTTTAGCCGTCGATGTTTTTTTCAGTGCCAAAAATTTTGCAAAAATCATTATTTGTGCCGTATCGTTTTAGCTTACGTGACGTCATCATCAAATGTCGGGGGAAAGGCCTTGTGTTTTTACTTGTTCTTACGACGCCATTTATTTTGTCATGTTTGTTGATGTCATGTCATGTATGTATGCAGCTGAGAAAAACTTTAAAATAAATGTTTTGTACTATTTACAAAAGAAAAAGAAAAGAACAATGTCATTTGGTTTATTCTTGTGTTTTTATTCTTCCTTGTATATTTAATATATTTTATTTGGAGCTCACTGCAATTCCCAGCTTTTAAGTGAGATTTCACAGTAAATAGATTCGGGGTGGGCAGGGTCACGAATTTAACTTTCATTCGTTGGAAAAGTAAAACTCACTAAAAAATGCTTAAAAGATTAAGTATTATAAAACAAAAACAAAAAATATATATGAGTTCAGGAACAAAACAAACAAAGACAGATTTCATTTTAAAACTGTCAAATATTGTATTCATAGCATTGGATTAGAAGGCCATCATTATTTATCCCTAAACTAGCAATTAACTGTTGCGTTTTTTGCCAGTTTTGGTTTCTGAGACGTTAAGATACAGATACAGATACATAACTGAAGCTAAACCCTGCCAAAAACCATACTAACGAATAATAGTCAGGCACCGCTTTGTTGTCAACACAAGCCCCCGTGAATGCATCACACGAGCAAGGAATCGTGCCAAAAATGGGTGCCTTGCGTTTTGTTACGTAGAAGCTGATTAGTCAGTTGGCACGCTTGATGCACGTTCTGACCAATCACGTTCGGGCTCACATTAGAACAACGAGTAATGGCGGATTTTTTTACCGAGAATGTTCGCGCTGACGGCGACGGATACTTAGGGTGCCCCCGACTGTTTCGAGTGGATTCAGAAACAACAACAGTAGCGGTTGAGTAGATGAATAATGTACCTAAACACACATGATTAAGGTTTGTCTGCACGATTTCGTTAAATGCTACAAAAGGAACTTTTTCGGAGACCATTATTTTTGTACAACGATGTTCATTTTTATAGTCCGAAATTTCTTATTTCTGAACAATTAAAAATTCATCCATGACGTTTGTTATTACAATTAAGCATTCCTCGTTCATACTATTACGTTTTTATATTTTTACATGGCTGGGTTTTCACGATATGATTTTTTGAAAATGTGCCCTCCAAGCTCATTATATATGCAAAACTGCGACTGTCGTGCATACGCTGCAAATGAAAGAAACGACTTTTCCGAACGGTGCGCACTGACTGTTAGCTGTATACTACTGCCAAACCTGGTTCACCACGGCGACCAAATAATAAACTCACAACTCAACAAACGAGGAAATAACGTAGATGAAGCAAACTGCTAAAAGGACGATCGGTGCTGCCAGCCAGATGAGACGTCGTCAGTGGTGTGGTCGTGAACAGGGCTCTCCATCAACTGAGTGTGAATACTAGGACGTCTGGTCCTTTATACCAATGTAACCGGGGAGAGTGGAAGGGAGATGGAAGATAAATGGACAGCTTGACCACTCTCTGCCCAACCGAGCGGTTACCACAAAAATAAAATACAATTGGGTGTGGAAGCAAAGATACTTTTCTGTCTACGAATATATATATTTATTTACACAATTTAAGGAATATTCACAAATTACTTGATTTATTTATAATAGAGACAATGAAGTATATACTATGTATCTAGATGTGGCTATACGAAAAACGACAAATATCGATACGAACGATAAATATCGATGTGGCTATAAGAAACGATAAATATCGATGTTGCTATACGAAAAACGACAGTCAAAGGGAATGTTTTGTAGACTGGTATCCAGATATCTGAAATAATAATAAGATGCACAAATAATTGTTGAGAAATAATATTTTTGAATGATCATTTGCAATTTAGTGAAAACAAGAATAATATTTATAAAACTATTACTGTTTTCAAAGTACTTGTAATTGTATAAAGTAGCCACGATAATTAAAGTTTCATGTGAGTTTGCTGAACGTAAAAACAAAACCAAACACTGAGTAATTAAGCGTTCTAACATTTGCCAATACACATTATAATAAAGATAAATTGTAGTTGTTTTTCCAAAACTATACGAATAAAACACAAGTCTTAAACTACTCACCACTTGGGGTAAGCCCATGCCATCGCCGCCATCCAGGAATAGAAATAATTGCAAGGTAAAGTGTGGATGCTTGCAAATGCACTGGCTGCTTGGCTAGCTATAATGATGGTCCTCACGGCAAAGTGAGTTTTTCAAAAACAACGACTGACATTTGTAATTCACTGAAGAGGAAAACTTACCGAACTATGAAGGGGATTATTCAAATTACATTGTGCACAAATCACACTGTGCGGTACAAACAAGTTCGTTAAACTTTCGTTTAAATCTGGTGATTCAGCATTCATGTAGCGCGCGTAAAATAAAAAGTCATCCTACAGTACATGTACAAAGTTTGGTTGGCCACGAGAGGGCGCTATCAGGTACACGGCCAGACGCTCCGCGTGCGAGCGCGCCAGGTGGCTGGGCGTCAGTACAAACGACACACGGACATGACACGACTTTACATCACACAGGATTAAAAACGGTATTGTATTTACAAAACTATAAATTATATTGTTTAAAGGACCTGTTGGGTTTGGTGTAAAAACTGAACTGGTCACACTCACCCCCTAGTTTTAGAAAGAAAAGATTTTTTTTATATACTTTTTTTGTGAAGGAAATAAATTAAATGTCCACGTGCTGCACTAGGTACACACAGTCTGGACAGTACGTACATAGACTCCCGTTATGATTCATAGCATTTCTAAATCTTGTCCAACACTTTCTTTGACCAAATATTAACAGAGAAGAAAACAAATATTGAAGAGTCAGAAGTCCATCCCTAGTCTGTCACTAAGGCAGAGTTTATCTCATATATAGACAAATAGAAACTCTTCAAGATAGTCGCTTCAATAAGAATAATAATTTGCAAAAAGATTACAAAATAGATGTCATGATGAAGAATATTGGATGTAGATATCCAGGTCAGGATGTCCCTGACTTGAGTTTACCTCACTGGACTCATCACGTTTAAACTTCACCATGGATTTAATAGAGATGATCGAAAAGGTGCTGAAAACAAGAAAAATAGCAAGGTAAGCTATAGTATAGATCATTGTCAGATGGAGGGTTCTGTTTAAAGTAGAAAATCAGAGTTGAGGGGAATCATTCATACACCCCTTTCTTTTTAGATGTTTCTTAAAGTAGGAAAAATTACAAATTATAGACAAATTTCAGTTATTAGTTCTTAAACTAATGAGCAAAAACCCATAGTAACCACGGTGAGTTAATGCACAAATGACAGAATTTGAGAAGGTAATCACCGGCCCGTAGAGCATAGGTGATGATAAATGTATCATATCATAAAAAGACATTTATTTAAAAAACAAATACTATATTACCCTTGAGTATGCCACTTTCAGTCTATCCATCAGTATAGCTTTGAAAGGTTAGCAGCCAACAATAGAATATACTTATCTGTTGTAACAGCCATATAGAATAGAGCTTAAACAAGATAAGCAAAGTAACTGCTGGAACAATCCAAAGTAGATGTACATAACCGAATGCCTGTCCAATAATCATAGCTATTAAAAGGAGTATGATACTGACCAGTAACCTAATTGTTTGCAGATCACTAATGAGAAGCAGATGTTGCTGGCTGAGGACAGAGCGAGGTAACTTGTGGACATTGGTGTGCTTCCCTTTTGTGGAACGACCTGAACGTCGAAGAGGTGGGTCTGAAGGTGGTGATTTTGGTTGGTTTGGAGGAATAGTATTATCTTCCTCTGGAAAGAACATTTCAACTTCAAAATCAGAATCAGATGTAGTAGATCTATAACTTGATGAAGTTATGTCCTCTTGGTAAGCAGGACTAGGAAATGATGGGAAAGTAGAAAGTTTACCCAAAGGGGTGGAAACAAGCTTAAGTTCAGAGGAGTTGACAGTTTTCAACCCACCAGTGCCGTCCGCTAACTCAATGGTATATACAAAGCAATCATCAGAAATGCGACAAATTACCCTATATATATCAGGGAAGTAGTGGTCTTGGATTTTACTTCTGCCTCTACTGTGTTTGCGAAGATAGACAAGATCACCTACTTTAAACCTGTTGGGATTGGCCTTGCGGTCAAAATGCATTTTACTCTTTTCTAGTTCATGTTGTGTTCTCCTTTGTGCTAGGTGGTAAACCTCCTTTAACCTGGACTGGTGGAGAGCAACCCAATCATTGCAGATCTTTTCAGGTAGGTCTCCGTTTAGGAGAAGATCTACTGGCAGCAAAGGTTCACGACCAAACATGAGGTAGAAAGGAGAGAAACCTGTGGCGGAGTGTTCAGTAGAATTGTATGCAAAGAGAAGTTCTGGTAGATGTTTTGGCCAAGATTGCTTCTGTTTAGCAGATAAGGTGCGAAGAAGATTATGCATGGTGCGGTTGAATCTCTCGCACTGTGCATTACCCTGGGGATGATAGGGGGTAGTTCTAGATTTTGTGATGTTGTACATTTTACATAGGTTGGCAATAAGGTCTCCTTCAAATTGGCGTCCTTGGTCAGAGTGAATACGCTGTGGAACTCCATATTTGAAAAACCACTCCTTAACTAGAGCATTGGCTGTAGTTTTGGCTTTCTGATCCTTGGTCGGGACTGCTACAGTGAACTTACTGAAAACGTCAGTGATTATAAGAACGTTCTCAGTTCTATCAGATGCCTGCTCTAATAAAGTAAAATCAATGGCTATTGTCTCAAGTGGCCTAGAGGCGATCAAATGACCAAGAGGGTTCCTTACAGATGGTACAGGTAACTTCGCCACAGAACAACGCTCGCATTCACGAACCCACTTCTTGATGTCTCGAAACATAAAAGGCCAAAAACAGCGCCGACGAACTAGAGACATAGTCCTCTCTTCACCCTGATGACCAAAATCATTGTGTAGGCTGGTCAGGATTTTAGATTTCAGGCTAGAGGGAAGAACCACTTGGTGTAGAGCACCAAGCACAGGATCTTGAACTGCCCGGTATAGCACTCCATTGTCAAGTGCTAGGCGCTTAGATTGACTCAGCAGGACCTTGACTGGCGAGGGTTCATGCTTTCTACCTGACTTATCTAGGTTGAGTGAAATGTGATACTGTAAATACCTGTGAATACTAGGATCAGCCTGCTGTAATGTGGCTAACTCTGCTGTGGATAGCGATGGAAAAGAAGTTACAGAAGAACGAATATCAGCTTGGACCCGAGCTGGGCAAAGTTCACCAACTGTGTTAAATATCTTTACCTGCAAGGTTGCTGGGAAAGGAGTCGAAACAGCCTTGAACTTGCTTTCTGCTGCTATTATTTCAGAGATGTCACATTGCTCACTCTCTGTATAATGTTGACGAGAGAGTCCATCCGCATTAGAGTTAGCACGGCCAGGGCGATATATGATGTTGAAATTGTAAGCTGCCAAAGTGGCAACCCACCGCTGCTCAGTCGCACCAAGTTTCGCCGTAGCGAGATGACTCAATGGGTTATTATCTGTCCTAACAGTGAACACTGAACAATAGAGATAGTCTTTGAATTTCTCAGTGATAGCCCACTTCAGTCCTAATAATTCCAGCTTACGAGAGCTGTAGTTCTCCATCTTTTTTTCATTCTCTCGCAGACAACGACTGGCAAAGGCTACCACCTTCTCCTCTCCTCCTTGGATTTGTGACAGCACAGCACCTAAGCCTGATAGACTTGCATCCACATCAAGTATGAAAGGAAGGTCAAAATCAGCAAAGGTGAGGATAGGGGGTTCGACAAATTTGGATTTTAGTTCCTCAAAGGCATTCTGACAGGCTTCTGACCACTGCTTCCGGAATATTTTTGGTGGACAATGTTGACCTTTTCCAACCAAAGCATGAAGAGGGCCAGCAATCCGGGAAAAGTTCTTGATGTACCGTCGGTAATAGCTTGCAAAACCTAGGAAGGAACGAAGCTGCTTAGTCGTACGAGGCACAGGCCATTCGACGATAGCCTTAGTCTTATCAGAGTTGGTAGCAATACCCTCTTCAGACAAGGTATGACCCAGATAGTTGATCTGTTTACAGAATAGATGGCATTTAGAGGGTTTCAGTTTCAGATTATGTTCTTTCAACCTACAGAAAACAGTATCAAGATGATGCAAGTGTTCCTCAAAGGTCTTGGAGAAGATACACACATCGTCAAGGTAAACAAAAATCAGTTGGTACATAAGGTCACCCATGCATTTTTGCATTAACCTTTGAAATGTAGCAGGGGCACCACATAAACCGAAAGGCATTCTGGTATATTCGTACAAGCCCATAGGTGTAATAAAGGCTGTCTTTTCCTGATCGGACTCTCGAACCCGCACTTGATGGTATCCGCTGGCCAAGTCTAACGACGAAAAGAATTTGGCACCAACAGGAGAGTCGATGAGTTCGTCGATGCCAGGGAGAGGAAAGGCATCCTTCTTAGTGATAGCATTAAGGCGTCGGTAGTCAACGCACATACGCAGAGAACCATCCTTCTTTCTGACCAATACAATGGGTGCAGCGTAGGGACTGTGACTTTCTTGGATTATGTTGTGGGTGAGTAGCATCTGTATATGTTTCTTTACTTCCTCATATTGATTTGGGGGTATACGCCTATAGGTTTGTGAAATGGGTTGAGAATTGGAAGTTTCAATATGATGCTCGACAGTGTCAGTGTCACCCAAGTCAAAGTCGTGACAAGCAAAGACATCTTTATGTCTTTAACTTTATTCAGTTGTTCTGGTGTGCCATCAAAGCCGGATATGTCGACTGAAACTGAAGCAGAAATATGTTCTTCAGCTTTAGTGACTATAATCTCTTCAGAAGTTACTTCAAAGTCAACTTTCAATGAGTCATCCACCACAGAATCTACTTTACGAAGGACACCTATCCGAGTTCTAGGACGCAAGGTGTACCCCGAGCTGGTCATGTTGTCGATCCTGACTGGAACCGTCTTGCCTAGTTGAACTAAGGAAGATGCCACAAGAAGACCAACTGGAAGGTGATCACTGTTACGGAGGGGTTCGACAACAGCTGTTTGAAAGAACAAATGTTGAGGAGCAGTACAAGGAATGGTAACAGAAGTATTGGAAGGAATGTATACTGATTGGTTAGAAGACCGCACAAAAGACACAGTATCTTGATACTTGTCTCGAGCGTCTATCTGTAGAGACAGAACAGACTTCAAGAAATGTAGAGGGGACGACGTATGTAAGCTGGCATCACCCAAAGCACTTACCAACGAATTCAAAACATTCATCCCAAGGAGACCTGGGACTAGTTGTTTCTCCTTTTTGATATCAACATCAACCGGATCACGGACGACTAGGAAACCGATCTGAGGCAGAATGATCCCATCACAATTGAGGTCTAGCTCCAAATATCCAATGTATGGTATCTCTAAGCCATTAGCAGCTGTTATGCGTAAACAGGGGCCGTTTTGTCTTAATTCGGTTCCTGTTGACTTAAGATGTGTTAGGAAAAAATCCTCAGTAATTGTCGATACCATCGAACCTGTGTCAATGAGACATTTTGCCTCGATGGTTCCCAGTCTTATAGTGAGAGTGGGACAGCTGCCAATTATATTAGAGGTGAAAGGACCCCTATCAGCATGACAAGCACTAGAAAAAGGGCCCGTAATTTCCCTCTCTACGAAGGGACCCTGGTCCGAGAGAGGAGTTAGTTTCCCTGATTACTAGGGGATTTCTTTGATTTCCTCAACTCCTCTATCGTACCATGTGCCTCTTGGAGTTGTCGTTTAAAACACCTCTCTGCTGTATGACCTGCTCTACTACAAAATGTACAAGTTGTGTTTGTCTGTCTCCTGTCTGTGGTATTAGGTTTCGATTGTGCCAATTTATGAACAAGGCTTGTCAATTCATCAAGTTGTTTTTGTTGATGATCAATTTGTTCTTGTTGTTTGACCATGATGTCAAGTAATGATTTGGCACTTGGCTCTTCTGTTACAGATTGTTTTCTTACCGCCACTGGTGCATGGGATGTACTGGAGGCATCCTCATCTTCAGCCCACTCGATGGCCTCGGTCCTCAAGGCAAAGAAGTTAATTGAAGGTGACTCTCGAAGTTTACTTTTTAAGTACTTTCGTAAAAGAACATCGTGAACCCCTTCTGCAAACTGGTCTTTAAGCAGATGTTCTCGCTTTTCCATGAGCTGAGGACACTTTCTGGAAGCCTTGGTAAACAGGTCCAAAAGAGAGTGAGAAAAATCTGTCAAGCTCTCTCTATGTGTCTGCTTACGTTCAAAGAATGTACGTTGCAGACGAACAGATGATCCATGATCGCCAAATGTGTCTCGTAAGACAGAGAATAGTGCTTCCAGCTCATCTACTTCATGATATTTGACCTCCTCTCTAGCGGAGCCGGTTAGGTACTGAACAGCAAAATCTATTTGTGCCTTTCTAGACAAGGACCGGGCCTTCAACAGCAGCACTAACATCATAAATCCAGTCCTTTAACTTTATGTCCTTAGCTTGTCCAGAAAAAGACTGTATTTTCTTCTGACTAGGGACTAACATATAAGTAGGACTTTTGGTTTTGTAAAATTCCTGGTTTTGATAAAGTAGAGCACGCAAATCCTCTATTTCACCCATGAGATGTGACACATCAGGGCCTCCTTCCGCCCCTGGAGTTTCCTTAGGCATGACTATAGTTAAGATTAGCAAACCTGCTGACTATAGGGGATAAAAGGTCAGTACATGTAGAATAATGAGGGGTAATTCACTTACAAAATAATGCGTGTACGCGAGTATAAGCAAGCGCAACCGATTATGTATGCCTTACAATAGTGTTAGCAGCAGTGCACTTACAATATCCACTTAGTCATGTACCAAAACACGGTAGGCTCACGTGCAACTAGATCAAACATCACCCGGGGTGGAAGAATGACGAAATGGCACGAACGTAGTCACCCAAGTGGTAGTTTGTCCAAGATCTGTATACACAGAAAAATATAAAAGAGAAAACACTTGCCACAAGGGCATTAATTGTTCGCACCGAAATCCTTGTGACACAGCCAACTGGAATGTGTCAAGAATTCCCAAAATATCCTCAATTAACTAAAAAAGCAATTATACTGAAATATATGTATACACAACAAGTGCTATTAGAGAGCGAATTTAGAACAATGGAACGGTGTACTAGAACACCAGCTCTCTAGGATACGATTACGAAGATGAAGAGAAAAAAATACAAAAACAAACTCAAATCTTTCTTCAAGTATGAGTACAGAATACAGGTAAAAATGTACAATTTGTTTTGTTCTTTTGTTAAGCTGTCAAAGAACAGTGATGAATACAATAAATTACTTACTCGTGGTAAACACTTATAAATACAGATATATATGTATAACTTTAAATCTCCACAGTATGAAGATTGCAGCGTGCAGATGTCGCTCTTGCAGTATGCCCCAGAGACCAATCGGAGCTCGATCCCCTGGTAGATTGATGGGCAGACACCAAGACTCGAAGTCAAGGTATGGCAGTGCACAGTTCAGATGCACAACTGTCCTGATGCAGCAGGTAAATGACTGCTGGAATAGTTCAACTGTCTGGACCGCTAGACTGGAACTCGGAGTTATCACAGGTTCCAGTGTTGACTTTTTGCAGTGGTGACAAATGGTATCACCAAAGTCGTTTGGAGAACAGAGTTTCTGGATTCAAGATGGCACCAGATCAGACAAATCTCAGCAGCTTTGGCCAAGGATCAACCATTGAAGTGTAGATCCTTGTAAGTGAGTAGCAACATCAATTGCTGGGGATGTCGTCGTGCCGTTTCTGCTGGTCGAGTTCCCTATTTATTTGACTGTCGTTCACTAATTCATAAATTATATATCTTTTTCTTTAGATCCACACCCAAATCTAGTGGATAACTTGTGTATCCTACCGACTACGCCAAGTGTAACCGGGTAGAGTGGAAGGGAGATGGAAGATAAATGGACAGCTTGACCACTCTCTGCCCAACCGAGCGGTTACCACAAAAATAAAATACAATTGGGTGTGGAAGCAAAGATACTTTTCTGTCTACGAATATATATATTTATTTACACAATTTAAGGAATATTCACAAATTACTTGATTTATTTATAATAGAGACAATGAAGTATATACTATGTATCTAGATGTGGCTATACGAAAAACGACAAATATCGATACGAACGATAAATATCGATGTGGCTATAAGAAACGATAAATATCGATGTTGCTATACGAAAAACGACAGTCAAAGGGAATGTTTTGTAGACTGGTATCCAGATATCTGAAATAATAATAAGATGCACAAATAATTGTTGAGAAATAATATTTTTGAATCATCATTTGCAATTTAGTGAAAACAAGAATAATATTTATAAAACTATTACTGTTTTCAAAGTACTTGTAATTGTATAAAGTAGCCACGATAATTAAAGTTTCATGTGAGTTTGCTGAACGTAAAAACAAAACCAAACACTGAGTAATTAAGCGTTCTAACATTTGCCAATACACATTATAATAAAGATAAATTGTAGTTGTTTTTCCAAAACTATACGAATAAAACACAAGTCTTAAACTACTCACCACTTGGGGTAAGCCCATGCCATCGCCGCCATCCAGGAATAGAAATAATTGCAAGGTAAAGTGTGGATGCTTGCAAATGCACTGGCTGCTTGGCTAGCTATAATGATGGTCCTCACGGCAAAGTGAGTTTTTCAAAAACAACGACTGACATTTGTAATTCACTGAAGAGGAAAACTTACCGAACTATGAAGGGGATTATTCAAATTACATTGTGCACAAATCACACTGTGCGGTACAAACAAGTTCGTTAAACTTTCGTTTAAATCTGGTGATTCAGCATTCATGTAGCGCGCGTAAAATAAAAAGTCATCCTACAGTACATGTACAAAGTTTGGTTGGCCACGAGAGGGCGCTATCAGGTACACGGCCAGACGCTCCGCGTGCGAGCGCGCCAGGTGGCTGGGCGTCAGTACAAACGACACACGGACATGACACGACTTTACATCACACAGGATTAAAAACGGTATTGTATTTACAAAACTATAAATTATATTGTTTAAAGGACCTGTTGGGTTTGGTGTAAAAACTGAACTGGTCACACCAATAAAGGAATGCACCACTGCACGCTCTGCGGAATGTGCAGGTGTAGGCCTAAATGAACAAAGGAATTATTGGCTACTACATAAGTCAGGTTAGTGTATACAGGCGGTTTGTGCGCTATACCATGCGTGAAAGGTAAACGAGAAACGTCTTGCAACAAGACTACTCAAGACACAGCTAACGACAGCCCCAACACTTGCATACTATGACCCAACAGAGCCGACGATGGTCAGTGCTAATGCCAGCAACTACGGCATAGGTGGTAACATCCTTCAGAAGCAGGAAGACGAGTCTTGGAGGCCAGTAGCATATTGCTCCAGGAGCCTGACCCGTGCACAACAACGTTATGCACAGATCAAAAAGGATCGAGCTACTCGCTGCTGTATGGTCAAGTGAGCGTTTCAACATCTATCTCAGAGTGACTCTCCAGACAGATAACAAACCCCTTGTGTCCTTGATCAACAATACAGATTTGTGTGACGCCCCCCTTCGGTGCCAACGACTGTAAATGAGGCTGGTGAAGTACCACTGCTACGCAGAGTACACACTTGGTAAGAATCTGGTTGTAGCCGATACGATCTGGACAGCGAGATTAAAGCCCATGTCCACCTGATCACAACCCAGTGGCCTGCATCAGATGCGAAGTTAGTCAAAATAGCTTCACAGACCAGCCACGACCATACCCTGAGTACATTCATCACTTACGTCAAAGATGAATGGCCAAAGTACCAGAAGGATGTCGAGCCACAGCTGTGACGTTTTTGGAATGACTAGGACAAGATCAGCCTGGTAGGTGGTATCCTCACCTATGGTGGCCGTATTGTGATACCACAACATACGACAACAGATGTTGCAGATAATCCATGAGGCCTTTGAGGGTCATGAAGGGATTTTAAAAAGCTGACTTCGAGCAAATCGAGCCTTGTGGTGGCGTGGGCTGTTTTCCAAACCCCCGGCTTTGGCTTCGTTTTCGGCTTCGTCTCCATTCCGCCATTTTGAAGCCCATACCAAATGGAGGCTTTGGCTTTAGATTCAAGCGGCTCCGTTTTTGGCTAGAAATATGAAGCCTGCCGAGGAGGTGACTTCGTGGAGGCTTCGTGACATAATGTCACGTGATACAAGCCAAACATCATCACAAAATAAAAATCGGCGACGGCCGCCATTGTTTTGTTTGGCTGGCGGCCCGGTGTCTGCTCATTTGCGAGGAAGATTTCACCGACAATTCACTGTAAGTTTAATGCCAGAAGCGTCAGCGGTGGACCTTGGCGGGCGCACTGGAACGAGGTCGCTTTCAGCGATGAGTCAAGGTTCTGTGTGGATCATCCTGATGGGCGTGAGCGTGTCTGGAGAAGAACTGGCGAGCGATATGCCGATTGTTGCGTGCGGCAAACCGACAGGTGGGGTGACCCAAGTGTGACGGTGTGGGCCGCCATATCGGGCCGGTACAGGACGCCACTGGTGGTTGTGGATGGACATCTTAACTCCCAGCGGAATGTGGATAACATCCTGCGACCTCATATGTTGCCATTCCTCCTAGACCACCCAGAACTGAGAACATTTCAGCATGACAACGCTCGTCCCCATGCTGCTCGCTTTACCACTGCATTTCTCCAAGGTGAAAACATCAACACCATGCAGTGGCCTTCGCTCTCCCCTGACCTGAATCCCGCAGAGCACCTGCGGGATGAGTTTGGGAGACGCGTAGTTAGCAGGGCCGGGACACGGGCAGAGATGCTTCAGACATTGAGGACTGAGTGGGACAAAATCCAGCAGCAATCTATCCAAAGACCGGTAGGCAGTATGCGCCTACGATGCACTGCCTTTATCCAAATCAATGGTGGCCACACACGCGATTGAAAGGGGACTGATATTGTACCCTCTTCTGTTCTTTATTGTAGAACAAACTGATGAGATGGTGTATCTTGGTCAAAAAATTGACATGTCGTCAATAAAATGCCAATGTTTCAATTAGCAGTTGTTGTTTTGTTTTATTTGCCACAAATGTTTTGTTACAATTTTATGACATTTTAAACAAGTGGTCAGTTTCTTTTGCGTTTCAGTATACTATCTATAGGGCCTAAGGTCAAAAGGAAACATTTCCAACGCTAATGTTAGGCTATTGTTTTAATTTTACGACGAAAGTTCTAAATCAGCTTCAATGCAAACCCGCACTGGTCAAGCTGCCTCGTAAATGCAGTGGGGGTAGTGGCTATTGTTATGGCAGGCGGCCTTCTGGCTTCTTTTGACCAGAAAATATTGATTGACAACGTGTTCCACAAGTCGGTATGATGAGGAGGTCAGTTATAAAGGTGTAGCCTAATGTCGTTAGGCATGGATTTATTCGCAATTTCTGTTTCATTTTTAGATCATTGAGCAGCCGGCACCCATGCGATTCTGGGAATCGCATGTCATGCGGTTACAATAGCAAGTTTAACTGAACGCATTATTAGACCTCGTTGTCACATGAGTGTCATTACCAAAAAATTATTGAAAATAGTTTCAAATTTAAACATATGTCATAATGTGTAGACTCTGAGTTAGGCTAGGCTTACAATATAAATTATTGCTGGAGTTTTAGATAGAATGTACTTTGAAATGGTCAGCTATAAATCTCAACAGGTCGCAAGCTTTACAGCTGGACAATCCAGTTCTAAAAAAAATGCTAGAAAGATAGGCCTATCCAAACACATTTAAATAAAATATTTATTGCAAATGAGTGAACCACAAAACATACTGCAGTTTTAAAACAACTTGATACATTATTTTTCTCCCAACTCAATTCTGTAAACAGGGAAGGAGGAACTTTATTGAGAAAAGTTCAAGCGGGCTTGAGATAACAAATAGGATCCAGAGATGCTATCAGAATGTGTACGAGTAAGTGGGATGCATGATTTATAACAAATCATCCATAAATTATAATTGGCCTAAATCAAGTTGCATGGTAACAAGGTGTTTCACGGTAATAGGCCATCTTGTTCACGGTGCAAAATGAACACGCGTTGCTAGACTTACGATGCATACACAGCAACGCGCGTAAATTTGCCCCGTGAATACGATGGCGCATATTTTCGTGAAACATCTTATTCCAGTGTGTTGGTGACTATAATTATTGGTTTCTATCATAAGCAGAATCTGTACTAGATGAGGCAAAATATAATAATTAAAAAATTGAACTATAATAATTAAAAAATTGAACGAGCCATAAAAAAGAAATATTTGGTGATCCCTTTGGAGCATTTTCCTTGGGAAAACACAATGTCTTGTTTGGGAGGCAATGTTTGTTGAACTTGAAGCATTCAGTGTGTGTGTATACCCAACTTGTTATTTTATCCTAGACCATCACCATTCTTAATTCTGCTTTTGCTTATTTTCTTGATGGTTCTTAGGTTCTGCAGGATATTCGGAATTCAAGCACAGGTACCCTCCATCGCGGACCTTCTACACCACTATGGATTGTGTGCACTAGAAGAGATGAGCCACTCGTTTTCGCCCCACTACTTATTTCTAGCAGTAGAGAAAGGCTCAGTCTCCAAGCCTCTCTAAGTCCATCAGCAAAAACAGGGAGAAGAGTATCTCAATTTCTGTTTCCCAGCCGTGTTGTCATGAATGATCCTTCTTCTGAACAATCAAAGCTAAAGATCTGTGCTCACAAATTTGCTCACCTGAATCCTTCGATTTTGAAAAACAAATTACACTCCCTATTATATGTTGTTTACACTGAAAGAGCAGGGAATTGTTGAAACAAGTCCTGGCCAACTCAACTTTCGTATTTATGATGCCTATGCCTGCATTACAAATGGCAGTTTGTATTTTTTTCTATGTGGGGGGAAATTCTATTTCAAAAAATCAATTGTCAGCAGTAGAAAGTCTTGAAGTATAAAATGTAGGCCTAACAATAATAATGTTATTTATTAAGTGCAAATCTTATGTACATATCCAAATGCATTGTAAAATGATAAAACCAGAATCATGAAAATATTAAAAGGCAAAAATCCATATACATCACAAACTACTATCAAGAAATGAATGCAATTTGTACAACCTATCGTTCAAAAGCGATTTGAAAAGGGTTAGTTTGAGCAGCCTCTATTTGAGACCTCAATCTATTTTTAAAACAAACCTCCTAATCCTGGCATGTCTTAAAAAATTGTGAAAAAGTACTTCGAAAGAGCTATTATTGTTTTAGAATGGTACTGGTGGTAGTAGTCCGGTGGCTTAGTGAAAAAATCGTGACCCGCCGGATTAAAGCACCAAACTTGGCACACTTGTTCTATATGACCCACTGAACAATTCTAGAGGGGGGTGCCCGGCTTAGGTGACCTAGGTCAAGGTCAGCCTGAGGTCAAAGGTCACGTGGCATATAATAATGCTGTTTAAATGCACATTATGATTGCAAATCAAGGTTGACAAGCAATATTTTAGACACTTAATTGTGTAGAGTTGCTCTATAGGGCCAATAGAACCATTGTAGAAGGGGTGTCCGGTTGGGATGACCTTTATCAAGGTCAGGCTGAGGTCAAAGTTCACAAGGCATATAATACTGCATAAATGCAGATCTATGATTGCAAATCAAGGTTGACAATTAAGATAGGCTTTAAATCGTATACTTGTTTTCAAGGACCTAAAGGACTATTCTTGATGGGGTCCCGATTTGGGTGACCTAGGTCAAGGTCAGGCCGAGGTCAAAGGTCACATGGCATATAAAACTGTATAAATGCAGATATGATTGGTTAAGTGAAAAAAATCAAAGGTTCCACAAACATGGAGATTCTTACAAATTAAGCTACTTAACAATTTAAATCAAAATTTCAAATGTTTATTTAAATAAATCCAAGATGGCGGCCATATATGTTGTAGAGTTTTTTAGATTGAAATGTTCAAACAGAAAAAGTGATGTTGTTTAAGTGATGGCTTAAAGGCACTGGACAACTTTGATAATTGTCAAAGACCAGAATTCTCACGTTGTTTTTGTGTTTATTGGGAAGCAGCGTAATCATACATGTCAGTCACGTTTTTTTTAATTTTTAGAGCGATTCTCGGTCACCTGGGAAGGACATTAACGTGAAGGACGTGTAATATTGGGTTTTGTGGAATTTTCTTTCTTTTTCTGTGAGGCTATTATAATTCTAATGGAGTGCTTTTGCAAGAAGGTATAGCACAGAGAAACCGGTTTATGCAGGCATACTTCAAGGAATGATCAGTTAATTTTTTTGTCTTTTTTTTGATCAATTCTAGAGTTAGCTGCAGTGAATCAGAACTCATTCTATGTGGGAAGGGGAGGGTGTTTATGGGAGTTGTCACAAGTCAGAACTTTTTCTCATCGTTTTCGTAATTTTTTTTGGAGATGCTGAAGCAGTTCTGCTGCGTGAAGTATCATTGGATTTTAGGTGGTGGCTTGGTCTGCAGAGATAAATCTGTATAATTTATGATGTGCTGGTATGCCAGCAGTGTGGTTGCGTAACTATCCCGCCCAGAGCGTAATTCTTAATTTAAGGTTTTTTTCTAGTGATATAGGCCCTACGCTTCATGGGAGGTCAGTTCAGGCCCCTTTTTTTTCTGCGAGATTGCAGTCTGTAGGAATGGGGGGGGGGGGGGGGGGGGGGGGTGTTTCGTGTACAAGTTTCAAAAGAACCCCTCCGTGCTTTTCGTTATTTTTTTGAGACGCGGAAAAGGTTCTGCTGACAAGTATCATATGAATTGTATTTGTGACTGATCTGCCGAGATAAATCTGTAATTGTACGTTAACTAGTGGGTATGCTAGAAGGTGGCTGTTTGACTGGTCTCTCCAGAGCGTAATTCTTAACTCTTTTTTCCTTTGTTGTGTAAGACACGCATCTGGGGGTCAGTTTTGGCCACATTATCTCTGCTAGATGACAGTCCGTGGTTGGAGTTCGTGGACGGGCAAATACATCAAACGTCTGCAGGCCAATTGGGTTAGACATTCCCTAAAAGCGGGAGTTTCAAACCCTGTCTCTGATTTTGGCGACGCAATGACTGGTTTGTGTATTGCCACAGTGGTCCCTTTGTTTTTAGTTCACACAGTGATTGATTATTACCGGTGATAATATGCCGTCCCCTCTTTTTTTCCCTTTTTTGGAAGGGGAGCAGGGCATATTTTCTGTGCTATATCATGCACTTCATCACCACCCTCTTATATAATTCATTTTGCTTTCCTTGTTTTTATTTGTGTGTCGGTTTATATGACGCATGGCAAGTACAAGGGGGGGGGGGGGGGGTTTGACTTATTTATTTTGTTTTAGTCTTGAGATCCATTTCTTTGATCATTGTTTTGTTCTTTCAATAGTTCCAATAGAATTTGCAGATTCTCCTCATCAAGATTTTGTTCCTCTTGGTTGGATTGTTGAGATGCTTTAGTCCTAGATCGAACAAGTTCATCTTTTATGTTTTTGTGCCGTTTGTATGCCAGGATGGGTTGGGTATCAAATAGCCTATTCAGATATTCGTTTTCGCTAATCAAGGGCCAGTGTTTGAGGATAGCCCGTTTCAGGGCTGGGTGCGCGACATGTGGGTAGTATGGTAGGACGAACACCAGTGGGATATTGTTTTTGTTTTTTTCACGCTTAGGGTCCGCGGGAGTCTTTCCCCTTTGAGAAAGGAGAGCTAGGTCTTCGTTTGTGTATCCGCGCTTTTGAAGTTTGTCTTTGAAGAATTCAACCCTCTCCTCAAAGTCTTTTGAATGGGTACATATACGTTTGTATCTGGTCACTTCGCCCTTGATTAATCCGCCAAATACCGACTTAGGGTGTGCTGAATCTCGAGCTAGGTACTGAAATGTATCAGTTTTTTTGGTAGCGACTCGAGTATCCAATATCCCTTCATGTATAAATCGTTCGCCTTTGTAGATAATAAGGTCGAGAAAGGTGACTTGGCGGTGCGAGATCTCAGACGTGAACTTCAGCGTAGGGTGCATTTTATTAAGTGATTGCACTAGGTCAACAGCCTGCTTTTCATTTCCGTTAAAGATTATGAGAATATCGTCTCTATATCTCATGTAGCTCACAATTGAGGGATTGTGAGGGAGGATTTTGTCTTGTTCGTATTTGAATAGAGTTATGTCACAAATCTCCGGACTGCATTCGCTGCCCATGGCCACGCCAATTTTTTGTCTGAAAAACTTGCCATTAAATTCAAACGTGTTTAGACGCATAATGAGTTCAAGGAGACGTCGCGCGTGGTCTGTTGTGGGCTTGGGTATTGCGTATAGTCTGTCATCGGCCATTGCAAGTGCGTCACAAACTGATTCAATTGCCTCATCTTGTGGGCAGTTAGTGTACATGGATACTATATCCAGTGTCATCAATAAGTTATCTTGCTCCAATGTCAGGTTTTTTAGTTTTTCAAGCACATGCCCAGAATCGCGTGTGTATGTGCTTTGCTGTTTGACAATTGGGAGCAAAAAATAGTCTATGTATTTGGATATGGATTGAGTCGGTCCTCCGCAACCACTAATGATTGGCCTCCCCACGAACCGTGTTCCTTCTGGTACTTTTTTGTGAACTTTCGGTAGGAGGTAAAGGCAAGGTGTTTTAATGTCGTGGTTGCGGGGGTTAAGAAACTCTGATATGTCTTTCGATATGAGTCCGTCCACGTAGAGTTGGCGTATGGCTTGAGAGACTAATTCCGCGGTTTCATCGGTCAAGTCCCTGTTAATTTCTTCATAGTGGGGGCCTGTTAATTGTCGTGTCCCTTCACGTATGTAGTCTTGTTTGTTAAGGACGCACACACCGCGGCCTTTATCGAATTGTTTGATGATAATATCCTGTCTTTTCTTAAGGCCAGATAGCGCAACACGTTCTGCTTTTGTTATATTTAGTTTGACATTTTGAATTTTCAGTCTGGATAGTTCCTCCAGAGTGCCTTCAATATATGACTCTAGGTTTAGATTGAAGGTAGGTTGGGGAGTCCAAGTTGAAGGTAGTTTGAACGGGTGTGAGCTTATAGGTCTGACTCTCCCTGCCATTCTTAACCGTAATCTCATCTTTCTGAAGAAGGATCGGGAATGGCGAAGGATGGTCGACCTTTTTGGTTTTTGGGGGGTCGGGATGAAGTTAAGACCCCTGCCCAATGCTACCAGTTCAATGTGGGAGAGTTGAGCGTCTGATAGATTTTTCACATAAGGCATACTTTTCTTGACCCTCACTTTTGGTTAGAGGTGGTATGCACAAAAACTTTGATTTGCAATCATATCTGCATTTCTACAGTAATTTCTTCAGTAATATATGTCATATGAACTTTGACCTGACCTTGACCTAGGTCACCAAAACTGTACACCCCCTCTAGGGCGATTATGTTGGTCTTATAGAACACGTGCAAACAATTTAGTGCCTTCAAATCTAGCTTGGCAGCCTTTATTTGCAATCTTATCTGAATTTATAAAATATTATTTAACATGTGACCTTTGACCTCGGCCTGACCTTGACCTAGGTCACCTAAGCCGGGCACCCCCCTCTAGAATTGTTCAGTGGGTCCTATAGAACAAGTGTGCCAAGTTTGGTGCTTTAATCCGGCGGGTCACGATTTTGCCAAACATTGGCGCTAAGCCACTGGACTATAGGGGTTTCAAGTCACAGCAAATTGAGGATCTTAACATTGGGATCTTCTTTTGCAGGTTTTCTTTTGAAATATCTGTGTGCCCACTTATTTTGTAATTCTATTGCAGTTGGTCCTCAGTGGATAAATGGCATAGATACATGTAAAAAGTTTACATAGTGAAAGCAGGCGCAAAATAATATCGCTTCAGCCGTTAATTGTGGCAATGTTTCCACCCATAGCCCGGTAACTAAACGAAATGTAACAAAGCATCCCGAATGGCACAAAGTCGCTAGTCGAAGCCAGCCGAAGCCTCCCGAAGCCTCAGCGTTCCAAAGCTTTAAGGCTTGCCGCGGAGACTCGTGAAGACGAAGCCTCATAAATTGAAGCCGGAGCCCATAAAGCCGAAGCCTGGAGGTTTGGAAAAGGGCCCTTGTTCTCCACAATCACTTTTAGCAGGGTGGCCCGCCCTGTGAACATTTTATGCTACCCTGATATAATTAATGTTGTTTCGCCCTGTTAAAATTGTACTGTTCAATCACGATTTTACCTTGCTTTCTTTTACATTATAACAAATATTGTGGTGCACAAAACTATATCATGTTCATATCGCAGAAATATCTAGTAACATGCAAGCACTCGGTTCACAGTTGTAATATAGTGAGTCGTACAGGGTGCTCTATTAAACTTTGGCCTATGAAGCACACTGCCAAATGTATCTTTGTATAGTAAGACAAATTATTATTCAAAAATGACATCTGAAGGTTTTTATTTTGGTTTCAAATTCATAGAAAGTCAGATTGTTAGTGGTTTTTTTCTATTTGGTTTTATAAAATCAGTAAACAATACATAATAAGCATATTATTACTATGGCAGCAGTTATTACACGCTATCTTAGTGTACCAATGCAAAATAAAAGAAAAACGCTAGGATTGACACGAGTTTACTCAGTCAACAAATCCGTCTACTTGAGCGGTTTTGGTATTATTAAACGTAACCATTCGTTAACTGCCAAAACACAATCTTTATATTGTGAAAATATGCTTAGTTAATGGACCGATCCGGCCTGTCAATCACTACGCGCGCATTGACCAATACGATTACGAGTTTTGTTCAGGTAACTTAGCAACGGTTGCTACAGGCGTGGTCCGCCATTAGCTCGGTCAAACTATCACATGTGGTTACAAACGTGTACACAAACAAATGGCTTCGGTACGAAAAAGCCCCGTATTTGTCAATCAAAATACAGCTGTATGGAGTTAACAAAATTGTCAAAAATATGCATGAAATGGTCATAAAATATGTAAATAACACGCTGGTACATCATGTTTTTCCGTTAAATACCAAAACAAAATCTCGAAAATGAGAATTACCGTTGAACTCGTGTGACGTGAACGACGGGAATGTCAAGAAGATAAACAAGGTCAAGGACAGTGCAGTCTAAGGTAGGATAGGGGCCTATGTAGAGTTAATAGTAATGCTCTACAATTATAGCAGTCTATTAATTAGGCTATGGTTTAATGCTGTTGTGACAAAATACGCGATTTATTCCAGTACCGGTAGTGACTTAAGGCGCTGTCACACTGTTGCGTATGGCACCAGCGTATGATTTGCGTATTAAAATTCAAAAAATATTTTGCATACGCACAACAAATACAGAATTGTGCGTATACTTACCGTATTGAACCTATTTGTAGCGTATGAGTAGCGTACGGCCAGCGTATAGCCTGCGTATGACCAGCGAATGTCAGCAAATGTCAGCGTCTGCCAGCGTATGACCAGCGTATGTCAGCGTATAACCAGCGTATGGGCTGCGTATGGCCAGCGTATTAGTAGCGTATGAGTAGCGTATTCACAGCGCATGCCCAGCGTGCCGCCTATCACGTGACAAGTGGCTATAAGCGGCGGTATTTTCACATTGCAAGATATCTTGATGCTGCCGAGAATGCCTCCGCTGACCTGGAAATTGGCCTGGATGAGCTCACCCCTACCCCCTCAAGCCCCCCATCAGTATCACGCAAGTGACCTCAGGAACCGGACGGCGCCCTCCTTGAGTCCCTACAGAAGATAAGTTACTGAGTCACGCACCATCCTCAAGGACATTTCCAAAGCCCAGAAGCAGCCCATCACAGCCCGAACAGCCTTTGCCAACTACATTCGAGACAGCCTGCTGACCATGTCCAAGGCCAAGTACAAGAAGACAAGGTCCACCATCAACAGGTTGCTGTCTGACCTGATGGATGATGACATTCCAAGTGCCATGGGAGCTCCCCCATCCAAGAAACCCAGCAAGCCCGCCACTCTCAAGCACCTCACCAACTATCAGCCAGCTCCCCACATGTGGAGAAACGTGCCTCCAGCATCATCAGTGTGAGGTTCACAATCTATGGAGTACAATGAGCAGTACCACCAGCAACCCTTACAGAATCGACATCAGCAGATGCCTCCACATCCTTCTCTACATCACATGATGCCTTCTCCTCAGCAACCTTCTCAGCAAACTCAGCAGCAGCAGCAGCAGCATCAACAGCGCACCCCACCACCACCACAGTGTCTGCCGCCTTGGGTTCTGCTGCCCAGTTACTGAGGAACCAGCCCAGTCCAACCCAGCCTAGTTCAGGCACAGCCTTACAGACCAGCTTCCCGAACATTTCCGGTCTGTCCAACATCTAAGGACTTAGTGGCTACCTGGATTCTCCTCTTGATCTCGGTTCTCAGGATGGGGAACTGCCAACACCAAAAGGAAAGAAGTCGTGACTGTTGTGATAAAGTAGCGGGTTATACATCATGTCAAAGTAGTGTAGTGTAGTAATGTTTACAGTGTAGTCAAATTAAATTTCAATTAAAAAAGTATGATAAACACCCAATGTTTTTTCCAAAAAAAAATGTTCAATAATAACGACACATGATAATAATGGTACATAGTAATAACATTTAACAAAAAATAGTCTCTAGGATGACACAACAGTGACTACATTAACAGTCACTACAACAACAGTGTTGTCAGTCACTACAACAAGAGTCACCACAACAATAGTCACCACAGCCAAATCCTCGAAATCGTCTTGTCTTGCCAAGGAACGAACTGGATCTGCTGGGGAGTTGGCCCATGCTTCAGGAGGTTCCTCTGTATCTTTCCTTTCTTGGTGGAGGTGTTACTGCCAGCAATGTGTGTCGTACAAGTTGCTCTCCTTTCTCAATGCTCCAGGGATGAAGTCACGGTTCATGTTCACTGCACGGTCGAGCTGCTGGTTCTGGAGTCCAGGGTACCGTATCCTCACCAGTATGTGAAGGACAATGCAGGCTTTCACAATGACCTTGATAGTAGAGGGGATGGTGCTGCATGGTAGTCAGCAGAACTTGGAAGAGTTTCGCTAGGATGCCAAAGGCATTTTCCACCACCGTTCTGGTGCGGAAAAGCCTGTAGTTATCCTCTCTTCATCGTCTAGCCCCCGGAGCCTGTATGGCTTCATCATGGTGTCTCGGAGGGCAAAGGCGTCGTCGCCGATGAAGATCGAAGTAGGGAACATCCTGGTAGTCATTGGGTAGAGGATCGGGGGCAGGGAATCCTATGGTACCGTCTTTAACACATTCCTTGGTTTCACAGTTATTGTGATGCTCATCCTGTACCACCGACGTCTGCCCAGATGAACTTGGACTCCGCGTCTTCAAGGGCCATGAGTACAACATAATATAATCCCTTGTAGTTGAAATATTGAGAACCACTCAATGTGCTTCCCATCTAGTGCACCACATGTTTAGGGGAAGTTTCATTTATCGAGGAACTTGTCAGATATGTATGGCACACCATCCCTTAGGACTGGTGGGGCAGGACATCACCTCGGGCATGTACTCATCGATTATGGCTTGGCAAACCTCTCTGACGACGATTGACTGGGTGTTGTGGGGGACTCTCCATCTGTACTGTTGTACATCTGTACATCTGAGTACTTGCTCCCAGAGGCAAGGTGGCGCAAAGTCAGTGCAAGCTTCAGGCCAGGCTCCAGGGGATCCCTGTACCAGGTGTGTTTTTTGTGATCCTGGACCCACTCTGGCTAGCAGCTCATCGAACATCTCGGGGGGGGGGGGGGGGGGGGTCATCCGCATGAAGTTCTTGAATGGTCTTTGGTCTTCGTTTCGGAGCTCCACCAAAAGCTTGTCGTAGAGGTCAAACTGCCGTCGCCTGCCGATCCATGGTCTCACCCAAAATTCACGTCTTCTTCTTCTTCTCCTCCTCCTTCAGATTATGTTCTGTTGGATCTGGTGAACTGCAAAATCGATCAGATCATGATAGTGCTGGAGAAGAGCTAGCTCCATCCTCTCTGGTCTAAGGTCAAAGAAGAACTGAAGAAGAGCTAGAAATAGAAGCCTATATATATATACTTTCTCAAAACGCCGGCAATACGCTGAGATATACGCTGGCCATACGCCAATAATACGGTAGCTAAATACGTTACTCAATCGTCAGGCATACGCCAATTTGTCTATATACGTTCCAGATACGTCAGACATACGTTATCATACGCTATCAATGCGCTATCAATACGCTAGCTGAATGGTAAACCTTCATGCCAACCTATGGCAACTTATGTCCAGCGTACTCGACCTATGCGTAACCTACCTCTTAGGCGTACATCTGGCGTATTCAGCGTATGCATAGCGTATGCCTAGCGTATGCTTAGCGTATGAACCATACGCAGGCATACGCACACAATTTTTAAGCATGCTTAAAAAAATAGTTCGGCCTCGGCGTATCCCAGCGTATATCAGCGTATGCCACCGTGCTTGTAACGTATACAACCTATCCCTAACGTACCCCTACCGTATGTCAGCGTAGGCCTGCGTATGAGTGATATTTCAATACGCAACGCATACGCTGGTGCCATACGCAACAGTGTGACATCGCTTTTACCAAGCAACACTTGCATGTACACCATCCATATAAATTGACATGCATGCATGCTTCATTTCCCCCAACTGCAACTTAACCATCCTCCATGTACTGTTCATACCGTTCCTTAAAATAATGGTCATCCTTTTAGTTCGCCCGCTAGCTTACTGATAGTAATTTTGTCCCCGCCTAAAGTTTAAATGAATATTTTCGTTGTACGTGTGTTCACGCCCATTATGTCCGCTTGTTCCATTACGTCCGACAGTAATTTTTGGACGTCCAAGAACGATTATGTCCGACCCATTACGTCCGACGGACGATTGTGTCTGACCCATTACGTCCGACGGACGATTATGTCCGACCCATTACGTCCGACAGACCATTATGTCCGACCCATTACGTCCGACGGACGATTATGTCCGACCCATTACGTCCGACGGACGATTATGTCCGACCCATTACGTCCGACAGACGATTATGTCCGACCCATTACGTCCGACAGACGATTATGTCCGACCCATTACGTCCGACAGGCGATTATGTCCGACCCATTACGTCCGACAGACGATTATGTCCGACCCATTACGTCCGACGGGCGATTATGTCCGACCCATTACGTCCGACGGACGATTATGTCCGACCCATTACGTCCGACGGACGAATATGTCCGACCCGTATACCCTGTTGTGGGTAAACGGAATTATCTGGGCAACTATGTTGTGCAAAAACGAGCATTTAAATCTGCATAAATTGAAGAGACAGTTTATCCATTTACATTGATCGAGAGCCGACACGTGGTAATGTTTAAACGGGCGATAAAACACAGCACGCGCAATACAACCAATGAGTCCGTAGCCCTGTATAGCCATATCACGTGTCTATCGCACGTGCGCGATGCACAGTAACATTTAGGAGTGGTGTTCCACAAAACACAAGGTACAATTGGAGAACCAAATGGCTCGAAAATTGAAAAAAAAGTATTACTTGTTTTGACTTTTTAATCATAATATATGTATGAATGGAAACAAATGTGGTTGGCCGGTATTAAACAAGTATGTTTACAACCAGCTCATAGGCCTGGACGCGTTAAAACAGAATGCGAGGGCTTTAACAGTGTCAACCACATTTTTAGTCTCTTAATGTTATTGAAGAAAAATCGGACACATTCGTTTGTGTACTACTAAGACCGTTTTGCAGTGCCCAAAAAAATGAATATTGAATAAACATCCGCTCGTTGACGTCGAAATATATCTCTGCCGGATTGCTGAGAAAGTATGACACGGAGACCGGAAGATATCTTTTTTGCTTTTGCTCCAACCAGGTACCACGATATTTGTTAGTTATTTACGAAGGAAGTGTTTGATTAGATAAGAATTGACAAGCATAAAGGAATCATGGCACTCGGGTAAGTAATTAATACCACACACATTTTTTAATTAAAGAGCTAGCTAGATTTAGTATATTTCATGTGCTGTGGCACAAGTATTGGCTTATATAATTGTTTAGGCTTGGATGTTTATAACATTTACAGCTGCCAAAATTGCCCTTGTTTCGTGGAAACGATAAGGAGGGAAGGATGGTGGAGGATGGCTTATATCTGTACGATTATTCATTTCTAAGCACAAGACTTTGAATACTGTGGGCGTTTGATAGTAGCTCAGTGGTCAGTACATTGCGTGCTTAGGGAAATCCCCTTTTCTCATTTTGAAAAGCCCGCGGTTACCCCAAAAAGGCTCCGACTCTTTGGGCCGTTCAGGGGGACTACTCCCGACCATACAGGCGACACCCATGCGACCACGTGTCGACAGCCTGGTCGCCTGTACTAGTCGCCTAAAAAATAGCCAAAGTGGGACAGACCCACTATGACATTTCGTTTAATGTTCCCTCTATTCTTATTTTAAGGCTGATGCTTACGCGCATTTAAAAAAAAACATTTGCAAAATATGGTAATTTAAATAAACGTAGATAATATTCATAAACACAGATAAAGGAAGTGTAGGACGTCATCACAACATGATAACAATTGTATTGTCATGATTATTTGCTCATGAAAGCTATCATTTGCTTCATTGCGCATAACTGTGTACAAAGCTTAAAATACAAAAATATCAATGAGGGAAAGCCATGTTTGCTATTCATAAAACGGACATAAATCTATTTTTGAAAATATATTTTTCTTTCTTTTCATTTGCACAGGGTAGGACTACATCAAGTCGTGTTGCACATACTGATTTTTCTACTTATCTTTTGCCAAAGAAGTGAGCAAATGCCCAACAAGATTCAATGTGTTTCCGAGGAAAGACACCAAACCCTTCTGAGTGAGTAGGCCTATTGTGTAGTTTGCCTATTTTGATATTTGAGCTTTAGCAAAAATTATTGTTTTGGTGTAATTTAAAGATTGTGGTTTGCTCTTCATCGCCGTATTTTTAAACACACAAACTACTCAGGAAAATAGTGTTAAGATTTGCAATCCAGTCAACCTAGACTAGTCCTTGTTCATTTGTTACTGGATTGGATTGTTCCTTATTAGCCCCTTTAAAGTATGGTGGGAACAATAGGAATATTTGAACTGGATAAATAAGAGCACACTTATTGTGTTCAACATACTTCTAAAAGGCTAATTACTAATTTACATTATGAATAACACTATGAGTCCATAGGAACGGGTACTTCTAATAAACATTTCGATAACATTAATGTACGTCGGTACTCATAAATGACGCCATTAATGTTACATAAAGTATTTTTGTTTGTCTTAATCAATCAGGACAACAAAATGTAAATGCTACAGTGTTTAACCAACAGTTTCTTGTTGTTTATGGTTTGTTTCCTAGGTATCCTCAGTGGCATTCGCCTCCCTGAACGACTAGATGATTCAAACGGGAAGGCGGCGTACAGGCAGATACGGAGATGGCGGCTGTTGTTCAACGTGAAGGTGCGCAAACAAGAAGTAAACGGACTTTGGCAAGACAGAATTTTCCTTAACGATACAATGCTGCTCATTGAGGAAGAGGTTGGGAAAATGGTTCAAAAAGAGTACACACAAAGTAAAGGGTCTAGCGTTATCAAACTAAACAAAAAAATGGGGGAACGGTTCCAGGGCGTAAGTAGAGAAAAGACTGGAAATTGTGTTAAGGCATTGCCACTCCACCGTCAATTAGGACCCGTATTTCCCAATAAAGCTCCACTGAAGCCTGTATTGGCTACCGATGTACATAAGAGACATCAGATCGACTTGGTAGACATGAGAACATTTCCAGACAACAGTAAAAAACGAACATACAGATACATTCTCAGTGTCATGGACGTATTCAGTAGATACCTCTGGCTTTACCCACTAGAGTCCAAACGTAGCAAACCTATTGCCAACGTATTATCAAATCTATATCTATCTGAGGGACATCCTAGGGTGTTACAGAGCGACAATGGCAAAGAGTTTATGGGTCACGTCAATTCATTTTGCAAAAAAAGGAAAATAAGACAAATTAGAGGACGACCATATCACCCACAAAGTCAAGGAAAAATCGAATCGTCGCATCGCACGTGGAAAACTAAACGAAATGTAACAAAGCATCCCGAATGGCACAAAGTCGCTAGTCGAAGCCAGCCGAAGCCTCCCGAAGCCTCAGCGTTCCAAAGCTTTAAGGCTTGCCGCGGAGACTCGTGAAGACGAAGCCTCATAAATTGAAGCCGGAGCCCATAAAGCCGAAGCCTGGAGGTTTGGAAAAGGGCCCTTGTTCTCCACAATCACTTTTAGCAGGGTGGCCCGCCCTGTGAACATTTTATGCTACCCTGATATAATTAATGTTGTTTCGCCCTGTTAAAATTGTACTGTTCAATCACGATTTTACCTTGCTTTCTTTTACATTATAACAAATATTGTGGTGCACAAAACTATATCATGTTCATATCGCAGAAATATCTAGTAACATGCAAGCACTCGGTTCACAGTTGTAATATAGTGAGTCGTACAGGGTGCTCTATTAAACTTTGGCCTATGAAGCACACTGCCAAATGTATCTTTGTATAGTAAGACAAATTATTATTCAAAAATGACATCTGAAGGTTTTTATTTTGGTTTCAAATTCATAGAAAGTCAGATTGTTAGTGGTTTTTTTCTATTTGGTTTTATAAAATCAGTAAACAATACATAATAAGCATATTATTACTATGGCAGCAGTTATTACACGCTATCTTAGTGTACCAATGCAAAATAAAAGAAAAACGCTAGGATTGACACGAGTTTACTCAGTCAACAAATCCGTCTACTTGAGCGGTTTTGGTATTATTAAACGTAACCATTCGTTAACTGCCAAAACACAATCTTTATATTGTGAAAATATGCTTAGTTAATGGACCGATCCGGCCTGTCAATCACTACGCGCGCATTGACCAATACGATTACGAGTTTTGTTCAGGTAACTTAGCAACGGTTGCTACAGGCGTGGTCCGCCATTAGCTCGGTCAAACTATCACATGTGGTTACAAACGTGTACACAAACAAATGGCTTCGGTACGAAAAAGCCCCGTATTTGTCAATCAAAATACAGCTGTATGGAGTTAACAAAATTGTCAAAAATATGCATGAAATGGTCATAAAATATGTAAATAACACGCTGGTACATCATGTTTTTCCGTTAAATACCAAAACAAAATCTCGAAAATGAGAATTACCGTTGAACTCGTGTGACGTGAACGACGGGAATGTCAAGAAGATAAACAAGGTCAAGGACAGTGCAGTCTAAGGTAGGATAGGGGCCTATGTAGAGTTAATAGTAATGCTCTACAATTATAGCAGTCTATTAATTAGGCTATGGTTTAATGCTGTTGTGACAAAATACGCGATTTATTCCAGTACCGGTAGTGACTTAAGGCGCTGTCACACTGTTGCGTATGGCACCAGCGTATGATTTGCGTATTAAAATTCAAAAAATATTTTGCATACGCACAACAAATACAGAATTGTGCGTATACTTACCGTATTGAACCTATTTGTAGCGTATGAGTAGCGTACGGCCAGCGTATAGCCTGCGTATGACCAGCGAATGTCAGCAAATGTCAGCGTCTGCCAGCGTATGACCAGCGTATGTCAGCGTATAACCAGCGTATGGGCTGCGTATGGCCAGCGTATTAGTAGCGTATGAGTAGCGTATTCACAGCGCATGCCCAGCGTGCCGCCTATCACGTGACAAGTGGCTATAAGCGGCGGTATTTTCACATTGCAAGATATCTTGATGCTGCCGAGAATGCCTCCGCTGACCTGGAAATTGGCCTGGATGAGCTCACCCCTACCCCCTCAAGCCCCCCATCAGTATCACGCAAGTGACCTCAGGAACCGGACGGCGCCCTCCTTGAGTCCCTACAGAAGATAAGTTACTGAGTCACGCACCATCCTCAAGGACATTTCCAAAGCCCAGAAGCAGCCCATCACAGCCCGAACAGCCTTTGCCAACTACATTCGAGACAGCCTGCTGACCATGTCCAAGGCCAAGTACAAGAAGACAAGGTCCACCATCAACAGGTTGCTGTCTGACCTGATGGATGATGACATTCCAAGTGCCATGGGAGCTCCCCCATCCAAGAAACCCAGCAAGCCCGCCACTCTCAAGCACCTCACCAACTATCAGCCAGCTCCCCACATGTGGAGAAACGTGCCTCCAGCATCATCAGTGTGAGGTTCACAATCTATGGAGTACAATGAGCAGTACCACCAGCAACCCTTACAGAATCGACATCAGCAGATGCCTCCACATCCTTCTCTACATCACATGATGCCTTCTCCTCAGCAACCTTCTCAGCAAACTCAGCAGCAGCAGCAGCAGCATCAACAGCGCACCCCACCACCACCACAGTGTCTGCCGCCTTGGGTTCTGCTGCCCAGTTACTGAGGAACCAGCCCAGTCCAACCCAGCCTAGTTCAGGCACAGCCTTACAGACCAGCTTCCCGAACATTTCCGGTCTGTCCAACATCTAAGGACTTAGTGGCTACCTGGATTCTCCTCTTGATCTCGGTTCTCAGGATGGGGAACTGCCAACACCAAAAGGAAAGAAGTCGTGACTGTTGTGATAAAGTAGCGGGTTATACATCATGTCAAAGTAGTGTAGTGTAGTAATGTTTACAGTGTAGTCAAATTAAATTTCAATTAAAAAAGTATGATAAACACCCAATGTTTTTTCCAAAAAAAAATGTTCAATAATAACGACACATGATAATAATGGTACATAGTAATAACATTTAACAAAAAATAGTCTCTAGGATGACACAACAGTGACTACATTAACAGTCACTACAACAACAGTGTTGTCAGTCACTACAACAAGAGTCACCACAACAATAGTCACCACAGCCAAATCCTCGAAATCGTCTTGTCTTGCCAAGGAACGAACTGGATCTGCTGGGGAGTTGGCCCATGCTTCAGGAGGTTCCTCTGTATCTTTCCTTTCTTGGTGGAGGTGTTACTGCCAGCAATGTGTGTCGTACAAGTTGCTCTCCTTTCTCAATGCTCCAGGGATGAAGTCACGGTTCATGTTCACTGCACGGTCGAGCTGCTGGTTCTGGAGTCCAGGGTACCGTATCCTCACCAGTATGTGAAGGACAATGCAGGCTTTCACAATGACCTTGATAGTAGAGGGGATGGTGCTGCATGGTAGTCAGCAGAACTTGGAAGAGTTTCGCTAGGATGCCAAAGGCATTTTCCACCACCGTTCTGGTGCGGAAAAGCCTGTAGTTATCCTCTCTTCATCGTCTAGCCCCCGGAGCCTGTATGGCTTCATCATGGTGTCTCGGAGGGCAAAGGCGTCGTCGCCGATGAAGATCGAAGTAGGGAACATCCTGGTAGTCATTGGGTAGAGGATCGGGGGCAGGGAATCCTATGGTACCGTCTTTAACACATTCCTTGGTTTCACAGTTATTGTGATGCTCATCCTGTACCACCGACGTCTGCCCAGATGAACTTGGACTCCGCGTCTTCAAGGGCCATGAGTACAACATAATATAATCCCTTGTAGTTGAAATATTGAGAACCACTCAATGTGCTTCCCATCTAGTGCACCACATGTTTAGGGGAAGTTTCATTTATCGAGGAACTTGTCAGATATGTATGGCACACCATCCCTTAGGACTGGTGGGGCAGGACATCACCTCGGGCATGTACTCATCGATTATGGCTTGGCAAACCTCTCTGACGACGATTGACTGGGTGTTGTGGGGGACTCTCCATCTGTACTGTTGTACATCTGTACATCTGAGTACTTGCTCCCAGAGGCAAGGTGGCGCAAAGTCAGTGCAAGCTTCAGGCCAGGCTCCAGGGGATCCCTGTACCAGGTGTGTTTTTTGTGATCCTGGACCCACTCTGGCTAGCAGCTCATCGAACATCTCGGGGGGGGGGGGGGGGGGGGGGGGGGGGGGGTCATCCGCATGAAGTTCTTGAATGGTCTTTGGTCTTCGTTTCGGAGCTCCACCAAAAGCTTGTCGTAGAGGTCAAACTGCCGTCGCCTGCCGATCCATGGTCTCACCCAAAATTCACGTCTTCTTCTTCTTCTCCTCCTCCTTCAGATTATGTTCTGTTGGATCTGGTGAACTGCAAAATCGATCAGATCATGATAGTGCTGGAGAAGAGCTAGCTCCATCCTCTCTGGTCTAAGGTCAAAGAAGAACTGAAGAAGAGCTAGAAATAGAAGCCTATATATATATACTTTCTCAAAACGCCGGCAATACGCTGAGATATACGCTGGCCATACGCCAATAATACGGTAGCTAAATACGTTACTCAATCGTCAGGCATACGCCAATTTGTCTATATACGTTCCAGATACGTCAGACATACGTTATCATACGCTATCAATGCGCTATCAATACGCTAGCTGAATGGTAAACCTTCATGCCAACCTATGGCAACTTATGTCCAGCGTACTCGACCTATGCGTAACCTACCTCTTAGGCGTACATCTGGCGTATTCAGCGTATGCATAGCGTATGCCTAGCGTATGCTTAGCGTATGAACCATACGCAGGCATACGCACACAATTTTTAAGCATGCTTAAAAAAATAGTTCGGCCTCGGCGTATCCCAGCGTATATCAGCGTATGCCACCGTGCTTGTAACGTATACAACCTATCCCTAACGTACCCCTACCGTATGTCAGCGTAGGCCTGCGTATGAGTGATATTTCAATACGCAACGCATACGCTGGTGCCATACGCAACAGTGTGACATCGCTTTTACCAAGCAACACTTGCATGTACACCATCCATATAAATTGACATGCATGCATGCTTCATTTCCCCCAACTGCAACTTAACCATCCTCCATGTACTGTTCATACCGTTCCTTAAAATAATGGTCATCCTTTTAGTTCGCCCGCTAGCTTACTGATAGTAATTTTGTCCCCGCCTAAAGTTTAAATGAATATTTTCGTTGTACGTGTGTTCACGCCCATTATGTCCGCTTGTTCCATTACGTCCGACAGTAATTTTTGGACGTCCAAGAACGATTATGTCCGACCCATTACGTCCGACGGACGATTGTGTCTGACCCATTACGTCCGACGGACGATTATGTCCGACCCATTACGTCCGACAGACCATTATGTCCGACCCATTACGTCCGACGGACGATTATGTCCGACCCATTACGTCCGACGGACGATTATGTCCGACCCATTACGTCCGACAGACGATTATGTCCGACCCATTACGTCCGACAGACGATTATGTCCGACCCATTACGTCCGACAGGCGATTATGTCCGACCCATTACGTCCGACAGACGATTATGTCCGACCCATTACGTCCGACGGGCGATTATGTCCGACCCATTACGTCCGACGGACGATTATGTCCGACCCATTACGTCCGACGGACGAATATGTCCGACCCGTATACCCTGTTGTGGGTAAACGGAATTATCTGGGCAACTATGTTGTGCAAAAACGAGCATTTAAATCTGCATAAATTGAAGAGACAGTTTATCCATTTACATTGATCGAGAGCCGACACGTGGTAATGTTTAAACGGGCGATAAAACACAGCACGCGCAATACAACCAATGAGTCCGTAGCCCTGTATAGCCATATCACGTGTCTATCGCACGTGCGCGATGCACAGTAACATTTAGGAGTGGTGTTCCACAAAACACAAGGTACAATTGGAGAACCAAATGGCTCGAAAATTGAAAAAAAAGTATTACTTGTTTTGACTTTTTAATCATAATATATGTATGAATGGAAACAAATGTGGTTGGCCGGTATTAAACAAGTATGTTTACAACCAGCTCATAGGCCTGGACGCGTTAAAACAGAATGCGAGGGCTTTAACAGTGTCAACCACATTTTTAGTCTCTTAATGTTATTGAAGAAAAATCGGACACATTCGTTTGTGTACTACTAAGACCGTTTTGCAGTGCCCAAAAAAATGAATATTGAATAAACATCCGCTCGTTGACGTCGAAATATATCTCTGCCGGATTGCTGAGAAAGTATGACACGGAGACCGGAAGATATCTTTTTTGCTTTTGCTCCAACCAGGTACCACGATATTTGTTAGTTATTTACGAAGGAAGTGTTTGATTAGATAAGAATTGACAAGCATAAAGGAATCATGGCACTCGGGTAAGTAATTAATACCACACACATTTTTTAATTAAAGAGCTAGCTAGATTTAGTATATTTCATGTGCTGTGGCACAAGTATTGGCTTATATAATTGTTTAGGCTTGGATGTTTATAACATTTACAGCTGCCAAAATTGCCCTTGTTTCGTGGAAACGATAAGGAGGGAAGGATGGTGGAGGATGGCTTATATCTGTACGATTATTCATTTCTAAGCACAAGACTTTGAATACTGTGGGCGTTTGATAGTAGCTCAGTGGTCAGTACATTGCGTGCTTAGGGAAATCCCCTTTTCTCATTTTGAAAAGCCCGCGGTTACCCCAAAAAGGCTCCGACTCTTTGGGCCGTTCAGGGGGACTACTCCCGACCATACAGGCGACACCCATGCGACCACGTGTCGACAGCCTGGTCGCCTGTACTAGTCGCCTAAAAAATAGCCAAAGTGGGACAGACCCACTATGACATTTCGTTTAATGTTCCCTCTATTCTTATTTTAAGGCTGATGCTTACGCGCATTTAAAAAAAAACATTTGCAAAATATGGTAATTTAAATAAACGTAGATAATATTCATAAACACAGATAAAGGAAGTGTAGGACGTCATCACAACATGATAACAATTGTATTGTCATGATTATTTGCTCATGAAAGCTATCATTTGCTTCATTGCGCATAACTGTGTACAAAGCTTAAAATACAAAAATATCAATGAGGGAAAGCCATGTTTGCTATTCATAAAACGGACATAAATCTATTTTTGAAAATATATTTTTCTTTCTTTTCATTTGCACAGGGTAGGACTACATCAAGTCGTGTTGCACATACTGATTTTTCTACTTATCTTTTGCCAAAGAAGTGAGCAAATGCCCAACAAGATTCAATGTGTTTCCGAGGAAAGACACCAAACCCTTCTGAGTGAGTAGGCCTATTGTGTAGTTTGCCTATTTTGATATTTGAGCTTTAGCAAAAATTATTGTTTTGGTGTAATTTAAAGATTGTGGTTTGCTCTTCATCGCCGTATTTTTAAACACACAAACTACTCAGGAAAATAGTGTTAAGATTTGCAATCCAGTCAACCTAGACTAGTCCTTGTTCATTTGTTACTGGATTGGATTGTTCCTTATTAGCCCCTTTAAAGTATGGTGGGAACAATAGGAATATTTGAACTGGATAAATAAGAGCACACTTATTGTGTTCAACATACTTCTAAAAGGCTAATTACTAATTTACATTATGAATAACACTATGAGTCCATAGGAACGGGTACTTCTAATAAACATTTCGATAACATTAATGTACGTCGGTACTCATAAATGACGCCATTAATGTTACATAAAGTATTTTTGTTTGTCTTAATCAATCAGGACAACAAAATGTAAATGCTACAGTGTTTAACCAACAGTTTCTTGTTGTTTATGGTTTGTTTCCTAGGTATCCTCAGTGGCATTCGCCTCCCTGAACGACTAGATGATTCAAACGGGAAGGCGGCGTACAGGCAGATACGGAGATGGCGGCTGTTGTTCAACGTGAAGGTGCGCAAACAAGAAGTAAACGGACTTTGGCAAGACAGAATTTTCCTTAACGATACAATGCTGCTCATTGAGGAAGAGGTTGGGAAAATGGTTCAAAAAGAGTACACACAAAGTAAAGGGTCTAGCGTTATCAAACTAAACAAAAAAATGGGGGAACGGTTCCAGGGCGTAAGTAGAGAAAAGACTGGAAATTGTGTTAAGGCATTGCCACTCCACCGTCAATTAGGACCCGTATTTCCCAATAAAGCTCCACTGAAGCCTGTATTGGCTACCGATGTACATAAGAGACATCAGATCGACTTGGTAGACATGAGAACATTTCCAGACAACAGTAAAAAACGAACATACAGATACATTCTCAGTGTCATGGACGTATTCAGTAGATACCTCTGGCTTTACCCACTAGAGTCCAAACGTAGCAAACCTATTGCCAACGTATTATCAAATCTATATCTATCTGAGGGACATCCTAGGGTGTTACAGAGCGACAATGGCAAAGAGTTTATGGGTCACGTCAATTCATTTTGCAAAAAAAGGAAAATAAGACAAATTAGAGGACGACCATATCACCCACAAAGTCAAGGAAAAATCGAATCGTCGCATCGCACGTGGAAAAGAAAAGTTATGTTTGATGTAGTCAAATCAAAGAAAACTAACTGGGCACGGCAAGTAAACAGATATGCATTCCTACGCAACATTGAGTTTCACGAGGCCATTCAAGCAACGCCGTTTGAAGTTTATCATGGCCGGAAGGCAAACAGTAACATGCCATCATTAGTTAATAACAACTGCAGCAGCAACAACCCAAGACAAGATGAAGTTCGACGTATTCGAGATAATGCGAAGTATTTCTCTGGGGAAAGCTCTAAACGAATGGTCAAACGATCTATGGCAAAACGTCCGCCCAGTCTTTATTTGCCTGGCGACAAGGTTTGGATTAGAAAGAGCAAACGAGGTAAGGTGTCAAATAAAATGATTCACCAGGAAGAAATTGTCAAGACTAATTATAAACTACATACGTACAAGGTCAGAGTCACGGAGAACGGTCAGAAATGGGAAAAGTGGGTTCGGGTCGCTGATTTAGCCGCCATAACTCAATCTATGGAAAATGATAGGCAGAAATTACAGAAACTTATCATGAAGAAAGTAATCGAAATGTGTAAGTGTAGTGATGATGCTTGTGATCGTTTTGCCGTTCCTTTGTGTTCAAACAAAATGTCAGAAATGTGTTGCAGAAAGTCTCGTTTGAACTGTCGAATAAGAAAACACAAGTCGCATGGCCTCAGAGCTCAGGAATTTGTTAGACATGGCGATGGAGTCTTTGACTTTTTTGACAATATAAGTCGGAGTGGATTTTTCGAAAGTGCTCACGATGATTTAATAACAAACGCCCTAGAAAATGATTTAATTTCAGAAGGAGAAATACCTCGGGATGGGAACTGCGTGTTTCACTCACTTGCACAAAGTCTGAACCTTCGCTTTGAACATTTACAACTTAACGATCACAGCACTGTGAGGTCTGATGTTGTGTCTTGGTTGAGACAAAATCCGGTCCACATGGGAACTCCTCTTGCAGAATTCGTACCCGGTTTAACTTGGGAGGATTATTTGACAAGGCTGTCTGGCAATGAGTGGGGAGATCATATTGCTTTGCAGGCAGCTGCTAATGCGTACCAAGTGAGAATAGGTGTGGTATCCAGTCAACACCGAGGACTGACATTTATTGAGCCATACGATGCCAATTATGTTGAAACTGTCTATCTTGGTCACGAGTTTGAGTTCCATTATATCAGGCTTGAACCATTGGCGGGTACCGGAAGAAATGACGAAATTGTTCAAGAACATTCCGAACTTGAACAGTTTTCTGATGATTCACCAAATATCTCAATGTATGCCGACCCTCCAAGCAACCGCTCTACACCCACCAAAAGCGAACCTAAACAAACGTTACTTTGTCATCTTCCTAATGAAGTGTTGGCACGTATTCTTCGGCACTTTGTATCGATGTCTGCAGCCCATATTGGCCTCTTGAGGTGTCTTTTCCCGTTAAGTGATAGGTTCAATGCTCTGGTTGCCGAGATTCAGCTTCCTAAAATGCATGTGTCTCAGTATGTTGTGAAGTACATGGAAGGCATTTGGAATGAGGATCCTGTTGGCCAGCTGTGCGATTGGTCATTACTGAAACTGTATCGCTTTGCCGGGAAAAACAGTGGTTTATCGATAGAGCTGCGCCGTTTCTTGTCGAACTATAAAGGATGGCTATATGGGAGGGTCGTGCTTTGCGCACTCGGTTTTGGATGGTTCAAATTGCATAATTTTGTTCCAAGTGGAGGATGGGATCACTGATTTAACTCCCCGCTTTATCAAGGTTTGACAAGCAATAAGAAGCCAGCTAGAGTCTAAAAATGTATATGAGAATATAAATTCCAATCAACACAATGTAAATGATTATGACGCATTCCGCAGGGATCATAAATCCGGGTGATTGTCCTGAATTATAAACACTTATTTTGGGGCGTGGACAGAATCGCTTTAAGTTTAAGTGCAAGATCAAGTCTCAGAGAATACAGATCGTTAGAACCACCATTTGAGAACAATATTTAGTTTGTATTTTAGAAGTAGTAAGTATTTTGTTTAACATCATACAGTCGTTATTAATAATAGATAGCGAAAATACATAATCAGCCCCGGCGAATCTGTGAATAATATCCTCCAATAATAAGTTTAAGTCAAAGTTGTGTTGCGTATTTCTATTGACAAATTAATGCTTATCGTCGCTTAAATTGTGTCTAATCCTATTTCCTATAATTCTGAAGTGTGACAATATTTGGTAGTTTTAATATATTTTCAAGTCTTGTTTACTTAATTATTTGTTACTGTTGTGCACGGTTAATGGGATAGTTTAAAAAACTTCTACACATAGTTGTTACTTTGTTATAGGCTTTGGTCTTATACATTCTAAGCCATCGCTATGATTGTCGTTCTGGAATGCACTATAATGTGTATAGTTTAAGTAAACTGTTTAATGTGCAGGTATTATATTGGTCTGTGACCCAGTGCAACAAGAACAAAATAATGTGCCTTTCTTATCGAAGTAACTATACATGTATATACTACGCCATTTATTTATTCGTCCATTCGTCCATCCGTCCATCCGGTCGTTCATCCATTCATTCAATTTTGTATTATTTGTAACACATTTCATACAAAATGTGTCAAAGAGTTACCTATTATGATAACTATTATAGGGTTACAGAGCAGTAACTAAACTAACGTTCCTAAAGCCCAATTCGTGGCAAATTGCTACAAAAAACCCACAGCGAACAGATATAACGCAAACAGTTTACATTAGGTTTCCCTTCAGATCGGTCTTGTTAAAAACAGATGCTACGGTCCAACATGTATATAGTTATCATTTTGTTTTAATGTAAAGAAATTCTTTTAATACCGGGTTTTTTTTATGTCGATGTTTCACTTATGCACTTTATACGATTTCCTCTAAGTTTAATGTTCACACTATTTTCACCTCCGCTCAAAAGGTTTGTACTACTTTTGTGCACTTTTATTGTGTTGTAAATTGAAAACACACTGACTTTAATAAAGCTTCTCTCATGGGGCACGTATTACACTAGAAGGGCATTTTGAGAACGTTTTTGTTATACATTTGGAAAAGCAGGGAAGCCTTTCCAATTGTTCACGTGCAACTATACACTGTGTTATTTCGAATTTCTCTAAAGAGCTCAGGGGCCATTCAATATTTTCAATATGTTTTAAAATTTTGACTTTTGGTCGAAATAGTGGGTGGGTGGGTCAAGAAAAATAATTGAAAGTCGAAATTCACTTTTCATTTAAAAAAAACAGCAAAAGAAACCCAAACCGCAATCTTCCTCCATGCCTGAAACAACTGCGCACCATGTGTTCCGATACACGATTTTTCCAGGGGGCGGAAGGGGGCCCAAAAAAGTGCGCCACCAACGTTAAAATGTATCTCATTCATTCTTCCACGCTCACGAGCCGCACATCTTATACAGTAAATACGTATAGATCGCTACCTCGAAGCGCACCATTGAAACACGTACAAATTTGCACTCGACGAGCTCCGTGCATCGCTCCCCGAATTCAGTGATTTCCGCTACGTCCGCAAAGCCAGATTCGTACAGTACAGGCATGGCGTAAACTTTTGCGTTTGAGAATTGGCAGAAACCATTTTTAAAAAAACATTCAAAAAAGAAGGTCAAATATCTAGAGGATGTACCGAGGGATTTTTATTTAACTTTCAGGAATGAAAGATCTATTCCTAATTATTACGTTAGTGGAAAAAAATCAGAGGATGAACGATAATTTTTTTCACATTATGTCGATATTTGTAGCCATTTTAGGGGAGACGTTTTGTAACGAAATTCCCACCTGGACCCATTCATACACGTTAGCTACTGCAATAAACCAACGGAAAATTGTCGGTAATATTTTTACACATTTTATTTAAAACTAAGCACCTCAACAATTGAAAATACTCTTTTAATATAAACTATTCTGTTTTCAGTGCTGTTAAAGAGAGACTTTTAACAGTATACATGGATTTTTTATTTATGTTTAATGGTTATCACCTTTTTTAAATGGAGTGTACCCAAACTGCGATCGCAAATGATTGCGCAACACCCCTTCCGCCCCCCCCCCTGATTTTCTTCTTTCTCGTGAGACACTACGAGCTGTATGTACATTGTGTACATGTATTATGCACCGGTTGCAGTATGTGTGTGACCCACTGACCTCTATACATGGACAGATCATCATTGTTTCATTTTGAAGTCGGCATGCGGAGAAGTGCAACATGGCGGACCCACGACGTGACTCTGTGAGCCAATGAAATGTCCAGGTGTTGGTACGATACGTATTACGTAATGTTTATAAATACAAAATGTACAGAATAAATCCGCTGACCTCCACACCTGGACATTTCATTGGCTCACAGCAGTGACGTCTCGGGTCCGCCATGTTGCACTTCCAGTTCGCGCCGACTTCAAGTGTTAGCACAGCAGAATATGGACAATGGTCCGTCCAGGTGTAGAGGTCAGTGGTGTGACCCCACTGTGTGAAACACCACGCGTGGAGGTGGTTTTTTATTGGACTTGAAAACTAGGCGTTCGTAGTTGTTAGGCCTTATACCAAGAGTGCGTTCCACTCAAGCGAACGTTGCCAACGTTGGCCAACGTTAGCGTTGTTCGCGAGAGTGGAACGCAATGTGCGCCAATTATTATGTTGGCGAACGTTAGCGAAAACGGCGAACGTCATTCCCAGCTGTTCGCTGTTGGCCAGTGACGTATTTTAAAGATGGCGAAGAGGATAGCAGGCGGCAGTGTTTTTTCACGGTTTTGATTTACGTTTCATACTTTTCGTTATAAACGGTGAATTGTTTTGAGCAGTTACAGGGATATTTTAGTAGTTGGACAAAAAGCAGCCAACCAAACGATGTCACTGTGACTGGGCGCCGCCATTTCAATAACCATAATTTAAAAAATATCGTTCCACTTCGACTGGCGCCAACTTAAAACATAGGCGAACGTTCGCGCAAACAGTTCGCGTAAGTGGAATGCACCCCTGTTGTGCTAGATCGGCAAAACACGATAAACATGGATGTCACAACGTGCGAGGTACGGAGCAGAAGCAAATTATGAAAAACCCCTGTTCACCATATGTACGTTTTGTGTGCGCGTCATGTTTGCTCTCTAAACATAGTCCAAAAGACACCAGTTTTGCCACTGCTCAGCAAAAATGGAACATGCAGAAATCTTCTGGGCACCTGTGAAAGGCCCGGGGCAGACCAACAGCTTCGTCACGCGTCACTAAACTGGACATTTACAGATGCATGTACATGTACCTGCACATGTAAATGTATTTGGATTTTTTTTACTGCTTGACAAATCAATTTGTTATTAATCGAAATTGGGGGTGGGTGGATGGGTCAAACAAATTTCGACCAAAAGTCGACATTTTAAAACATTGCAAATTTAGAATGGCCCCTAAGTTAATTTACACGAGTGTTTGAGAGGTACTTTTCTATGCGGGGGAAACCTGGGTTAGCGAAGAGGAAATTAAAAATGACCAAATCTTCTGTTGACCCTGAAAAATCTTGCCAAATTCGGGGTCCGCGCCCCGGGGGCACTAATGTTTAAATCAATAATTGTATACAAACAACACCCATTAAAACCGGTGCACCCATGTATACCAAGTTTATTATACGGGAAAATACAGAGATGGAAGATGATACGCAGCTATTCATCGCGTTTGTGTTACATGTCGGTAGTAGACTGGGTCTGTGCCGAAAGTAAATAAACACACAGCGTACGTTTACACTAACGTCACCCATCTGTGCGTGACACGTCCATATACGCAACCACGACATTATAAAAACGCGCGCCCTGGACCCAATTTTACGGCGCTGCTTAACAGCTAGCAGAAAAGTTGTGCTAACTTTAGCAGACAAATTTGCTAACCTTAAGCGCTATTTTACGGCGTTTTTGTGCTAACGTTTGCGCGCGCATGGAGATTCTATTGTTACGTCACTGATTTAAGCAAATTTTCCCGCTAGGTTAAGCGTGCCTTTTGCTGCGCTTACTGCTTACGGTCTCCATGAAATAGACGGAGGCTCGGTTAGCAGAAAATCGTGTGCTTAGCAGCGCCGTGAAATTGGGCCCTGTACTCTCCGAGTGCCCTTTCTCTAATTCCTTAATGGTTCGGTCACACATACGCGACGCACAGCCCGCGCATTGAAAATTTATTTAACAAATGGAAATTAAACCAGTGCGTCGTTGTGCGCCCAACTTTTGATTTGGGAGAAGATAGCGAGTCGACAACAAATGCACAGCGTGTTGCTAGCGCGCTGCGCGTATACAGGGCGCATACCGAGCGCATACAGAGCGTATACATAGCGCACTTGTTAGAAAAATTGAACGAATGCACAGCGTGTTGCTAGCGTGCAGAACGAATGGCACGCGCATGCGCCGCGCGCTCAACGCACAGACAGCGAACGGAAGCAGTTACGTGAGAAGGGAGTCACGTGAGTCGGAGGAGAATTGATGAGGAGGTGGGGAGCGGCACCCGTTTATATACCCCAAACCTACACGCTGCGTACACGCCAGGTACACGCTAGGAACTCGCTAGAAGAACGCTGCGCGCTAGAGACTCGTTTAGCACTCGTTCAGCACGCCCATATTTGCTGTATGTTTGCTGGACATGCGCACTCAACGAACGAGTAACGAATGCTGACGCACACCTAGCGACCGACAACGCACTGGCCAAAATTGCTAATTGTTTCAGTGCGCGGGCCGTGTATGTGTGATTGGCGCATAAGTTATTACTGCGCACTCGCAGAACTGGTCAAATAAGTGTGCGTTAGTTATTTATACGTGCCCTTATGCAAATTAATAAATTAATATATGGTGGGGACAAGCCTAATCTAGCATTGGCAACACTTTGTCATCGACACAATGGGTCGGACATAATCGTCCGTCGGACGTAATGGGTCGGACATAATCGTCCGTCGGACGTAATAGGTCGGACATAATCGTCCGTCGGACGTAATGGGTCGGACATAATCGTCCGTCGGACGTAATGGGTCGGACATAATCGTCTGTCGGACGTAATGGGTCGGACATAATCGTCTGTCGGACGTAATGGGTCGGACATAATGGTCTGTCGGACGTAATGGGTCGGACACAATCGTCCGTCGGACGTAATGGGTCGGACATAATGGTCTGTCGGACGTAATGAGTCGGACGTAATCGTCCGTCGGACGTAATGGGTCGGACACAATCGTCTGTCGGACGTAATGGGTCGGACACAATCGTCTGTCGGACGTAATGGGTCGGACATAATCGTTCTTGGACGTCCAAAAATTACTGTCGGACGTAATGGAACAAGCGGACATAATGGGCGTGAACATACGTGTTCTACGCCTAGCCTACACGTACATGTACACGCATACGTACGTACGTACGTTCACGTGTGTGCAACTTGACCGAGGTAATGGTAGACTTGGTGCCAAGTCGGTAATAGCGGTCCACTCGGTATGTACACGGGGGAGGTTGCGGTTGCCTCGTTCCCAATGTGCAGAGTTCGAAGTTAAATTACCGACTTGGACAATTCGTTTTCAGTTTTGTACACAACCTATGACAATCGCTAGCGAATTCTATGCGAGCACTCTGATTGGTTCAGATTCCAGAGGGGATAAAAATGTATGAGCAGCTTATAGAGCATGTATTCTACGCTGCTTCGCGTATTGTACTGGTACCCGGTACCACTGATCTCTACAAACTGGATAGGTCGAGCGTACATGTACATTGATATGATAGGATAGCGAGCCGTGAAGTGTTGCCTTCGTATCGTGCGAAATTCGTATCGTGCATGCGTACCGTACCGTACCGTACCGTAGACCGTCGAGAGTGACACAGTACCCCACGAACAAACCAATTAATGTGCCAATTGAATTTTCATGAAGCACACTGACATTTTCTCTGTTTAATTTTATCATAAAACTGGCACTTTTTTATTGTCTGAATGTAAAATTAAATCAACAATTTCAAAAAATGTCGTTTTGCCTTTTCCTATGGTTTGTGCATAAAGTTATGATGTGGAATTATCCTCCCCCCCCCCCCAAAAAAAAAAAAAAAAAAAAAAAAAAAAAAAGTAAAAATCTTGAAAATACTTGTCCGACATTTCCCATAGACTTTGCACTGCATTGTATCTTTTCCCCAAAATAGGTCTATTTAGCATTAAACTTGGCGTAAACATGTAATTCTTGGGTGTTATAGTTATGTTTAACTTAGTCTTCCTCATCAAACTGGATTGTTTTTGTGATATTAACTTCGTTTCCTGCGATATTAAATTCGTTTTCTCGGTCGTGCGCTAATAGCACGAACGTGTGTACATGTACGCCGGCAGTGTTTTTAAACCACCTTCACAGATCTCGTACAACACATGCGGTTAAAAGAGGTGTTTAGATACTATTCTTTTTTACGTAGATCATTCTCATTACTTCAAGGGTTCGTAATTTGTATTGTGTAACATTACAAAGGTAATAATAGAGCATACACAACTCAAATAAATCAAGTGTATCACAATGATATATTTTATTGCAACACGCAATTGACCTAGCTGAGTGTGTTGGTCGTTAAACATCACCAGATCTAGAAACATGTTCCCAAAGTATTGAGAAGAACTCCCCATGTAACGGAATGGACGAGTCAACATTTGCATAGCAGCGCGCCATTGGATCTCACCGCAGAAATACATTGCATATGTATTGCGCTGCACGCATATATGAATAACGGTGCGAGAACGTATTGATCAAGTCGTTAGATCTGTCGCAACTCGGCACGTTACTAGTCTTAAACCAGCCGTGCCGATGAATTTCGACTGAAATTCACGGATTAAACACGACTATCTAACGACTTGTCTTCAAGTCTAAGGTAATGGCGTCGCCATGCCGTTGCTAAGGTGGGCGGGGCTTATGGTCAAATCCGGATCGGTCCATTAATAACTAAATAATTAAGACGGGTGTCAGTTCGTGAAAATGAAAATGAAAACGAACTGACATAGAGTGCAGTGTCACTTCGTGGAACCGAAAAACGCCAGAATTAACTATTTTCTGCAAACCTCGAGAAAAATTGTGAAAATGCTCTAAATTTCGTGACTTTTCTTTCGGCGATATTTCCAGCGTTTTTTGTTCATGTTCAGGGGCCATGTTTTAGCTTATGCAAGGTACCCAGTATTTTGGATATGCGTTGTTAGTGTTACCCATACTTCGGAATCAGACTAGCTGACTACTGATGCACACCTTGCATAGCAACGCGCCGACGTCACGCGCATTTTTTTAAATGCCGCGCGTATAGATACAAACATTCTACGCGTACAAGATTTGACGCGTCCTTGTTACAAGTTACCGTAGGACTGTTGCATTTTTTCGCCTCTTCTTGAAAGCCGGGTTATTACTACATGATAATGCCCTCCACGTGATCGAGTCTCGACAAATCCGAAGCCCTCAACTCTCCGAATGCATCAGTCCTCCGTAACTTGTAACAAGGACGCGTCAAATATTGATACTGCGCGCTATAAATGTACGCGTAAAACGTTTGTATCCTTACGCGCGGCATTATTCAAAATGCGCGTGTCGTCTGTTACCGCTAGCACTTTGCTATGCACGGTGGGCATCAGTAGTCAGCTAGTCTAGTCTCAAAGTATGGGTTATAATAAAAACACATATTGAAGAGACAGGGTACCGTGTATAAGCTAAAATATGGCCTCTGAACATGAAAACAAAACACTGGAAATGTCGCCGAAAGATAGGACACGAAGTTTGGAGCATTTTCACCATTGTTCTCCTTAAAAAGGTATTTATTAAAGGGAATAACAATGCGAGGACCCGGTCATTACTGCGCTATAATGACCGGGTTGGGGGATGACTGTTATTATTCAAACAATAAATATTCCATGATAAAATTTTGACTTTTGGCAAACATAGGTTCCGATTTCCTTTTGTATTCAAAATATTAAAATCATTCATGGGAAAGCGTGACTTCAATATGAAAATTGGAATATAAAACCAAATCAAGACATCTTTGTGGTTAGTAGGTTTATTATAGCATTTTTACACTGTCTACTGTTAATGTGTAATATGTGTAATCAGTTGATTCCCACTTCATTCATATCTGTAAAATTAACCTAAAGTTACTTTGTGGCAACCTAGCCGAATTTCATTAACGTACTGGGTTGATTTGTTATACACCGTCTTTTTACAAGAATATCAACGTAAACTGACAGCACTCGAAAGTTGATAAAAAACAGTCCGTCCAGTAAAAAATAAGACCACCGTTTATTACAGGACGGTTCTGGCGCCCCGACTACCAGGACTTTCCCGTAGAATTACGGCTTTATTTTGTACAGTGCATGATAACCCCCTAAAAGCTGCCACCACTGCAATGCTATCACATCAAACTGAAAGTGTTCAAACCTTTCTAAAAATAACCATGGACATTATTCCCCTGGTGTAACCAATTATTATGTATGGCTAGGAAATTTTGTTAGAAGGAAAATGATACAAAGAAATACCGATTCGGTTCAGCAGTTTCAATTCCAACGCCATTTTGTGAACCAAAGTCGGGGGTTATTTGGTCTTGGATGTTCATTGTGTGCGATATTATACAAATACAGCACGGTTCGAGGGAAAGTAGGGGGAACTACTGGTCCCGAGGTGTAGCTTGACTAACTCCCAACGCAAAGCCGAGGGAGGTAGTCGAGCTAACCTACACTTCGAGACCAGTAATTCCCACTATGTTCTAGTAATTTATATACCTTAGAATTCATATTGAAATTTAATACTGTTAAGGTTTAAGGTGTTTCACTGAGAACTGCTATATAATGAGCTGGGCATGCACACTACAATGTACATTAGATTTGATACGCGTACAGGAATACGTATGTGAAACCAGGTGTTTAACTTCTGAATACATTAAGTGCAAAACACTTTTTAAACACACTGAATTTTAACATACGTGTTTAGGCAATTTAGTATAGTGTTTAGGCAATTTAGTAAAATTGTTACAGGCCATATACACATAAACATTGCTTCACATGATTTCGTACGTGCGCGTATAAAATGTAATGGTTCCTATTATTCACAAGGCGCAGCATGCAATAAACACAATCAGACAAATACCGGATTGAGAAGGCGCACACAAAGGATCGAAAAGAACAGTCAGTCCGCAGCGCAATGAAAGGCCGTTTATTTTATGTGCGCTTTATTGTTTTATATTTTTTTTTTGCAGTTACATTTTACATTTATTTCAATGTTGACCCATAATGAACAACTGATATAAATTGACATTAAATTAAAAATTATCAATAAATACAGTTATAACGTTTTTACAAATACAAGTGTAAAAGGTGGGACAACAATGAGGTATAGGGTGAAGCCGAGGCTTTTGTTCCCTAACCCATGGACAGACGACAAAGATACAGGACTAAACTGTACAAGAAAAATAGTTGCTTACAAAACATACACATTTATAGGGAAGACCAACCATGTATGTATTTAGTAATTGCGTTTTAAATGTTCGGGTAAAATTTGGTATAGAGCGAGATGTTTTTAAAGATTCCACTAAGACCATTCCATAATGCAGTTCCACGTTGAACAATACTATTTTTGAACAACGACGTCCTGTGTTAAAACGGACAAAGAGATTTTTCCTTGCAGTACTTCGGGTATTATATGAATGAATATTTGAAGTGAGGGTAAAGGAGGAATTAAAACAGGAAGGCAATCAATTGTTCATGTATTTATACATAAACTTACCCAAATGTAAATAATAAAGTTCATTGAACTGTAGTAGTTTAGGATTTCCAAATAGTGGAGAAGTATGATCGCGGTAGCCAGCATTAAAAATAATACGAACAGCCCGCTTTTGTACAATTACAAGTCTATTATACTGCGGTGATGTAGAACCACCCCATGTAAGAATTGAGTAGTTTAAATATGGAAGAACGAAAGAATTATAAAGTATTAATAAAATATTACTCGGTAAGAAATGTTTTAAACGATTCATGATACCGACATTTTTTGAAATTTTACTAGCTACATCATTGATGTGATTTTTCCATGTTAAATGCTCATCAATGTTAATACCAAGAAATTTAGTACTTTTTACCTGATTTAAAGTGATGTCATTTAAAATTAAGGGAACAGATTGATTATACTTATGTTGTCTAGAATAAAACAAATCATATAATTTGATTTAAGAAGATTTACACAAAGCTTATTGGCTAAAAGCCAAGTACTTATTTTCCCAAGTTCAATATTAAGAGTCCGAACTGCTATGTCTACATTATTGTGACTATATAACAAACTAGTATCATCTGCAAATAGACAAAATGAGACAATATCAGATGTATTGCACATGTCATTAATATAAATAATAAATAGTAGTGGGCCCAGCACAGAGCCCTGTGGGACTCCACAAGATATAAAATTATTAGTAGAACTTACAGAGTTGTATGAAACAAATTGTTTTCTGTCAGTTAAGTAACTTTTGAACCAGTCCAAGGCTATACCACGGACACCATAGTGTTCTAGTTTATGGATAAGTATATCATGGTTAACTGTGTCAAAAGCCTTGGACAGGTCCAAAAATATGCCAACAGAAAAGTCATTGTTGTCTATGGCATTTAAAATGTTATCTACTACATATGAGGTTGCAAGCTCGGTTGATCGGTTTTTCCTAAAGCCAAATTGCGATTCGGACAAAATGTTATGTTTATTTACAAAGCCTATTAGTCGATTGTAGATTAATTTCTCAAAAACCTTTGAGAAAATAGATAAGACAGAAATAGGTCTAAAGTTTCCAGTATCGTGCTTAGATCCCGCTTTATAAATGGGAATAACCTTGCCTATTTTCAATCCATCAGGGAAGATTCCTGAAGTTAGTGACTTATTAAAAATTTTAGCTAGTGGTTTTGCCAGTGAGTTCCTAGCTTGCTTAACAATATACGAACTTAAGCCATCAAAACCTGGGGCCTTACCGCAAGGTATACTATTCACAATACCTACAACTTCTTCTTGTGTAATTGGTTTGAGGAATAAAGAATTCGAGCACCTGGCATTAAGAAAAGAATCAACCGAGGTGTTACATAATGGAAGCTTATTTGCGAGGCTAGGACCAATGTTAGTAAAATATGCATTAAATGCATCAGCAATGTCTTTGTTGTCATCAATTCTTACACCGTCTTGAATAAAATAAGATGGGTTTGGCTTTGGTTTGTCTTTGTTCAATAAGGAATTAATGAGCTTTCATGTTCCTTTGATATTGCCCTTTTCTTAGTTAAATTTGTTACTTAATTTTTTTTTTTTTGATATTCTTATTAAAGAATTTAATTTGTTTTTATACACAGTATAAGTTGATTTGTTCTGAGGAGTAGGATTTCTAAGAAACTTTTTATACAGGTAATTTTTCTTTCTAATTGAATTATAAATACCATCAGATAACCATGGTGACTGTTGTTTATCATAACGACATTTTACCTCTCTCAATGGAAAGTGTTCATTATACAGTTTAAGTACATGATCTAGGAAGGTATTATACAAACAATTCATGTCATTTAATGACGTTATACAATTCCAATCAGTCTCATTTAAATCATGGATAAAATTGTGCACATTGTTGTTGTTAAAGTCGCGCTTGAATTGCTTTTGTTCAGTTTTAACTTGTGCTTTATAGTTATCTATAAGCAAAAATACAGGTAAGTGATCACTTATGTCAGTGATTAAAACACCAGCAGCATGGTTTAGAAAATCATTTGTAAAAATATTATCTATTAAAGTTGCACTGTCTTCAGTGATTCTTGTGGGTTTATTAATAGTATAATAAAATGATTGGGAAGAGAGAACATCTATAAACCTCTGCACAGAATTATCCGTTACACAATGCAATAAATTAATATTAAAATCACCCATAATATAACACTTCTTGTTCTCATTGTTAATTCTCCCCAGAATGTCATTAAAATGATCAGTGAAATTATTACACGACGCACATGGTGGTTTATAAACTATTCCAATAACAATATTTGCCTTATGGGAATTTTCAAGTTCAATAAAATATGACTCTATTTCGGAATTATTGAGACACAGATCATTACGATTCCTATAGGTAAGGTTTTGCTTTATATACAGCGCAACACCACCACCTCTTTTGTTTTGCCTACAAATACCTTCAATTGCGTAATTTTGTATTTGAATCAAAGGATCATGTATATCTGTTAACCACGACTCGGATATTCCAATTATTGAAAAATCACTTTCCAAAATATTAATGTAATTGGTTATGTTTGAAATATTTCTTGTCAGACTATGAGCATTTATATGCAACAGTTTAGTATTTTTGTTCGTATTATAATCATTTCTAAATTGATCTTGGTCGTAGTAGCAACAGTTAATATTGGGGACATTATAATTTAAGTCAGGATCTATACTATCATTTACAATAAAATCATGATTGTTTCGGTTCATGATTACAATTGGTTATAAAGTACAATAAATACTGTGAGTACAAAACTATATTCAGTGATGTTTGGTCTTACCTCTATAAACACACACAAAGACAAAAACAGAGACAAATTCAAACAATGAACAAGAAAATAATAAATATGAAACATATTGATTATTAGACAAATGTAAGTGTAGACTAGGCGAGATTTCAAAAAAAGTTACACGAAGAGGCATTTTTGAGTAGAAAGGTGTAACATACTTTTTATACCCAATTAATGTGCCCTGAATTCAAAAATATATGTTACCAAGCTTAATTTTAAGTCCTTCCCCTTGAAAATTAGCCCACAAATCTGACCAGAAAAATAGCAGACGACATCACAAACTGTTCACATTATTCTCTTAATAGTATGGCACCAACATATGTGTATGAGTAGTAGGGATATGCCGATTGTAGACCAAATCTTAAAAACTCAATTTGGTCTGATATCAAAAAAACTCACAAAAAAACTAGTTTTATTTATCTTGCGAGAATCTAAAAAAACAGCGCCCTCTATGGGTTAAATTAAAAAATCTAAAATTAATTTTTAAAAAAACAGCGCCCTCTATGGGCTAAATTAATTTTTTTTAAACAGCGCCCTCTATGGGTTAAATTAAAAAAACAATAAATGACAAACTCTAAAATTAATTTAAAAAAAACAGCGCCCTCTATAAAATTAAAAAAAATAAATAAATGACAAACTCTAAAATTAATTTTAAAATAGCACCCTCAACAGAGGGCGCTATTTTATTTTATTCTCATTGATCACAGTTTTTTTAAACTAAAATTAACTTCTAGAGTCCCTCACAGAGGGTGCTATAAATAGCCCAAAAGCAGACACGTATCTGCTTTTGGGCTATTTATAGCTTTTTAAAAATGACGTCATTTCTAAATTACAGAGGGTGCTATAAATAGCCCAAAAGCAGACACGTATCTGCTTTTGGGCTATTTATAGCTTTTTAAAAATGACGTCATTTCTAAATTACAGAGGGCCACATTGATTGCAATTACACTGGGTGGGGTGCTTCCATCTATTTCCTACTGTTGGGACGATACTAAAATATGTCTTTATAAACTTCTTATTTTTTCTGAAGAAATTTAATGGTAAGCGACAACGGAGTAATTTGGGATATTCCTTTACCAGTTTGTAAAATTCCCTCAATAGTTTTGCCCAATCTTTTTGTAAGCCGCAATTTTGTTTTAACCACGTATCAAAATTTGATAAAAACACCTTACCCCCCCGTTTTTCTCGTTGAAATTTTTGAAACGAAACTTCTAGCCAATTCCCAAATTTTGCGGCGTTAAACAAACTCCTATTTTCCCCCTTTGTATGAATTTGGTTGCATTCTTTTATGCATTCTTCTAAACGTTTTAAACTATAATTTTCGTTATCCACTTCGGGAATATCCCCCAAATTACTTCATTGTTGCTCAATATTATAACTATTTCTTCTACTTCTTCATCATTTTCTTGAGCTTCTAAAGTTGGGAGTGGTGGCGGATTATTTACATTCGGTTCGTTGTTTAGGGCTTCCAAGGCTTCTTCATGTCGACCGTCGATGATCAGTCTTTTTGCCTCATCGACGAGTTGGTGATATTGTTGAAATTGTTGCGCCGCCCACTCGCAGCCTGAGTCGATGAGACGATTGGCTTTATCGACGTCTTCCCTCATGTAAGTCAGTTTGAGGACTTGCCTTGGAAACGCCATGATACTAAAGCAAATAAAATACAAGAATAGATAGAGTTTTAATATCATAGCAATTATTCTTTTGAGCTACTCACGTAAACAAAACAATTATATTTTCTTACCTTTTTTAGTAGCTGAGTTCTGGGTTAAAAGTAGACTCGTGATTTTAAAACACACGGGAGCTGGCTCGATGTGCGTAGTAAAACTGTGTGATACACGCTCACGCTGTACAAGTGCAGAAATTTCTGGGTTAAAAGTAGACTCGTGATTTTAAAACACACGGGAGCTGGCTCGATGTAAAACTGTGTGATACACGCTCACGCTGTACAAGTGCATAAATGATGAAACAGCTCATGCCGCGGTATTTATACCGCTACTAGAACCAGTAATTTTCCATACAGCCGCCCACGCCAGATATATTTCTTTGTCTGTGAAGGGTGGCTAGTAATTTTCCATACAGCCGCCCACGGCAGATATATTTCTTTGTCTGTGAAGGGTGGCTGCTAACCACGCTGACAAAACAATCTCGGCTCAAAGGTTGTTTTGTCAGCGTGTTATGTGTTAGCTCATAATTTGTGCTGGTACCCACCATAGTATAGTATGGGTTCAAAGAGTCAAGTATTTCTCTTTTTTATAAAAGAGGCGCCGACGGGTAAGGAGGGGGTTGATCTAAATAATTTTTATTTATCGTGAAGCTGTAAGTTTTTCGATAATTCCTTTTTTTTCTTTTAACACCAACTCTTCCACGCGTTTTTTAATCTCGGATTCCATACCGCTCTCACCTTTCTTTTCCGACAGCTTGCTGTCGGACCTAATAGCCTCTTTCATATCGTTAAATTGCCTCAATTCCTTCAACACCAAAGCGTACTCTTCGTGGGATATATCGCCGTCCTCTATAGCTTGAGAAATAAGATCTCTTACGCTGTTAAGTTTAGCCTCAGCCAAGACTCTAATCTCGTCGTGTTTTTTAGCTTTACGTCTAAATCGTTTGCTAAAATATTTTAGCAAGAGCGCGGCGCAACCAAAACTCAAGGCTACTCCCTCTAACGCAAAACCAACGGGTGACGTGATGGCACCGCTTATAGCTGCGATTCCCAAACCCCCACAAATCACACCACTCATCTCGGCTAGGGTTTCTGTAGTAGACAATGTCGTAATTAACTTGCCCTATTTTTTACACAACGCGCTTCGCTGTTCTCGTTGCGCCAATATATCTTTTTGAACTTCTTCGATCTTTTGCAATCGAAACACCCTCGTTTCGTCGATTTTTAGATCAGGATAAATACTAGTCGTCATTTTACAAAAGTAACTAAAATATTTCTACGTTAAAAATTATCTCTTTACCTCTGTTATCTAACACCTCACCAAGACCGTTTTTTAACAAAAACGTGAGACTGTTTATTTTGCCAGCTACCAACTCTTTTGAACACTTGTTATAGTTGATATAAATTGGATCTTGAGGATTGTTTGAACGGGCGGCATCACCCGATAAAGGTATACTCTCCAACAGGTTGGTTTGTTTGTTTTCCGTTAACAAAATTTGAATGCGTAGACAGTTCTTCGCAATGTAAAAAGACCGCGCTGTAAAGATTTAGGCTAAATTTTCCATAATGACTACCACCATAAAGCCAACCCCTGGGTAAACCTAAAAGTTTAGACAAATTACTCGATAGTTTTATGCGATTGTGATCGGGAATGGATATATAAAATAGTTCATCGGATAAGGTCTCTATGGATATATCGTGAAAATTTGTTATAAAATATTTAAAAGAATAAAGATTCCATCGATCGTGAAAAACGTGATATTCCTCCCGATCGACAATTTGATCTGACGTCGGATCATTTGTATCACCCGTAAAACTCTCCCAATTCATCGACGCTTTTTTGTTGAGGTTATAAAAACCCAAGTCTAACACAAAGTTGTTTAACTTCATGCGACGGTCACCCCCGACGTTATCTATAGGTCGCGATAGTTCAAAGGTCTGCTCGTTATCCGTCATGACAAACGTATGAGACTGCATTTTACAAAAGTAACTAAAATATTTTTACGTTTAAAATTATATCTTTACCTCTATTATCTAAGACCTCGCCAAGACCGTTTTTTAACGAAAACGTGAGGCTGTTTATTTTATCGGCTACTAACTCTTTCGGAGAATTGTCGTATTTGACGTAAATTGGATCTTGGGGATTGTTTGAACGAGCAGCATCGCCCGATAAAGGTATACCCTCCAAAAGATTGGTTTGCTTTCCGTTTAAAAATGTTGAATGCGTAGACAGTTCTTCGCAATGTAAAAAAACCGCGCTGTAAAGATTTAGGCTAAATCTTCCAAATTCAGTTAAATCACCGCTGCCATAGATCCAACCATCGGGTAATACCCGATGGTTTTATATCCGCTAAAGACTCAGAGGCCGCCAATGACAAATAAAATAGTTTATCGTTTATCGGAGTAATGGTCATAGGTTTAATATCATCTTTAAAACGATCTTTTAAAGAATAAAGATTCCATCGAGCGGGTGTGATATCGACCACACCTTCTTTAACACTAATCCGAGTATGTATAGAATACGATACCCTCTCTACTTTTTCGACGTTATAAAAACCCAAGTCTAAAATGACGCTGCTTAACTTAATGCGATGGGCCGAGGTAGCTCAAAAGTCTGCTCTTTTTTGGTCATGACGAGAGTGTGCGACTGCATTTTTTTAAAAATAAAATAATAAAACGTTACTATAAAAAATGAACGCGACTTACGGAAACAAACTAAATCCACACAGACGCCTTAAAAATCCTCGGGGTATAAAAGGCAACCGCCAGACTGTAGTAGTAACTCACAATCCAAGCACGATCGACGCGAACGACAAATTAATAGTCAAGTTTCCGTCGTTGAGCGCCGACGACGTGATCGTCCCCGGTTCGGCGAAACTAGCTTTTAATATCGATCTAACCTCGGACGACGATGCCGATCGAAGTCTGTTTAAAAATCTAGGACGAAATCTCGTAAAACAAATAAGAATATGTATCGGTGGCCGGGAGATCGTAAACTTGACCGACACCGACGTTTATAACATTTTTAAAGATCTTTGGTTACCCAAAGGTATCAGAGATCACTACGCCGGAAACGAGATTGCCAACATATCGAGCCTACGTGTGGGCACCGGCAACGCGGTTGCCGGTGCCAACTCTGGAAAAGACAAAGCAACAGCGGATGCCTTTGGAAACAGATTTTGTATTCCTCTAGACTTTGAAATGCTCACAGATCATCAACCGTTTTATCCATCCGCTCTGAACGACCAACTGTCTTACGAACTTACTTTTAACGACTACTCCAAAGTCGTAAATTCTACCGACGCCGAAGCGAGTTATCGCATCTCTAACTTGGCGCTAGAATACGAGATCGTTTCTAACAAATATTTATCTCAAATCTTAGCTCAAAAATGTCTCGACAAGACGCAGTTTTTGTTCGATAGGATTCAGAGACACGAAGTAAGATCTATCAATAAATCGGACACCGTTTGGAACTTTAATTTAAATGTAGCGGTTAAAAGTCTCAAGGGTATACTGTTTTTGTTTAAAGACCTGACTACGAAAACCCCCGAACTTTTTTATAACCCAAAGATAGACAAAGTTAGCGTGACGATAGAAGGAAAACCTAATCAACTCTACAGTTTGGGTCTCAAAAGCTATCAACACTGGGGAGAAATCAACAAGTTCTTTGGAGACTCATCCACCGAGCTAGGGCCTGGTATATGTAAAGATTTAGGGTTGACGGAGATGGATATCGGTGATTATTTTTTGAGAAGATACGGTCTTTGGTTGGATATGAGATCGACCGACGACAACAAAAATCACGGATCGGGTAAACAAATCGGCGATATAAGCGGAGGAATCTCTATATTGATGGAACGCGAAGCTCAAACCGCGGGCGCTCTAAAGTGTTACGTATTTTTGGTTATGGACGCGCAACTTAACATCCAAGGAGGTCGCTTGAGCAGCGTCAACTTTTAAAAATAAAATAACTCTATATAAAAGACACGCCAACATGAGTAAGATGACGCCGCACTGCGCTTTAATATGTGGAAGGACAAACTCTGGTAAAACAAAGTTTGCGTTGGACTTGCTAGAAAACGAATATGCCAACAAATTTGAATACTTGGTGATCGTATGTCCGACTCTGTCAAACAACAAAACGTATCACGAGAGACCTTGGTTTTTTAACGACCCCAACGTTTATGCGTGCGACCCCGACGCTGAAAATATGAACATGAACGAAGCCATAGACTTTTACAGAACGAAATTTAAAGGATTGCACACTTTGTTTTTAATCAACGACTGTAGCGCTTATCAAGCGATAAAATATCGAAAGGGTTCTAGAGGCGGTAGTAGTGTGTGCATGTTATCTAAATTAGCCTTTAGCGGTAGACACGATAACCACAGCTGTTGGTTATTGACTCAAAAATATAACAGCGTTTTAAAAGATTATCGCGAACAGACACAATGGGTCGCTATTTTTTATTGCAAAGACAAAAAAAGTTTTGATAATTGTCTCGACGAAAATGATGTGGTGCCGGATAATAAAAGGCGAGACATAAAACAATATCTCAAAGACACTCCCTATAGTAAATTGATTTTACATACGGATCCTCCGGCTAAATGGTACTTGTATAGCTAGTTGTAACCTAGTTGCGGTTTGTTGGGGTTTTGTTGGGGTTTTGTTGAACAGCTAGTTGGGTTTTGTTGAGGTTTTGTTGAACAGCTAGTTGAGTTTTGTTGAACAGCTAGTTGAACAGCTAGTTATAAAGTACTTGCACAGCTAGTTGTAATTTGTTGGGTAGCTAGTTGTAAAGTACTTGCACAGCTAGTTGTGATTTGTTGAACAGCTAGTTGAACAGCTAGTTGAACAGCTAGTTGAACAGCTAGTTATAAAGTACTTGCATAACTAGTTGTAAGTTAGTTGTAAGTTAGTTTATCTCGCGTTTATTTAAATGTTTTTGTTGATCGATCTTTCGCTCAAATTTATTATAGCGTCGGCCTTGTGTATTTTATCTTACGAATATTTTGCTCTAAAAAATAAATTATATCGTCTTATAAAAATGGAGCTGTCTACTTTAGACTTTAGCACACCAGCGCCGCAAACGGAAAAACATAAAACTAGACTGTTGGGTGTAGTATCAGCCGGTGATTCTAAAAAGTATTTAGGTAAAGAATTTAGCCAGGGAGATATAGAAAACCTAGACGCGAACAAACAAGAAAAAATGTACAACCATTACGAGGCTCGACTGGATAAAGAAATGATTACTAGTTTGGGTAACTGCGTGCTGGGGATTTACTCTAGAGTTTTAGGCGCGAGTCTACCTATGATCAAACTAGGGAAGGGTGTCAGTCTAAGAGTAGACTCGGAAGACGCACTCACCAAAGATCTAGAGGAAGATCCAGTTATATCTAGCTCGATAGCTAGTTTACTTTGTGAAGTTTATTACAACTACGGCGTTTGGTTGTCGCCGTTAGTAGGTGTCTTGATAACATCTAAATATTTAGTTATTAACAAAAATAATTCTCTACCTATAATAAAAGATGAGTCAACCAGAGAGCTCGAACCCTCTTCAACCAGAGACTCTAAAAGTCTCAAAAATACAGACGGTGACGACTAAAACTAAAAATCCCGGTAGAGTAAAACAAGGCAAGGCATTAGCGGAACACAACAAAAAGAGAAAAGAACAAATTGTCAAGATGCAAAATATAGACGTAAAAACTACTCCTCCTTCTTCGTACGCGACAGTTGGGCCGTTGTCGCTGGTGGTTGTTGTAGTTTTAGGAGGACTCTATAATGGAGCCAGAGAGTCTCACCACCAAAACCGCAACCTCTAACACAGCCAGCCCAAGAGAGCCCAAAGGAGAAACCACCTTCAAATTTTGTAGAAATGGAATAAAAAATTAAAAAAAATATATATAGCAATTATAAATGGATACTAATAGCATCGTCAACAATCTCTATCACGCCGCTATCATCTCTATGTTAAGCGTAGGATTTACCATGTTTAGTAAAAAACTGTTGAAGATCAAACCGGCCGATCTCGACAAGTTGAGCGTGGAAGATGTAGCGAAATTAACGGCTACGATAAGCGGATCGATGTACGTAAAAACCTGGCTGGTATCGCAAAATATACTTCCACCAAATATTTTAAAACTTTAATTCGTTTATATAAATGGCTGAAGGTGGAGATTTGTTTGAACCTGTAGAAGACCACGAGGAAGAAGACAACGAGGTAGAATTGGATATAAACGATTACTCCATCTACAACGAAACGGCGTTAGATCCAGCCGTTGTTCAAGCCCGTGAGGATACCATAGAACGAGGGAACCGTATGTTTAGGTATAGTCCAAGAGTCGAAAGTTTCTACAAAAGTCAAGGACAAAAACAATATGAAATAATTCCGCAATGGGAAAGATTCGTAGTAAAAAATAACACGTTATTTTTTGAAAACGACGAAGTAGAAGTACAATTATCGTACAAAAACAAACCCGATAAATTTTTAGCATTAAGTTCCATCGAAATAAATTCTGGTGTAGATTTTATTAGAAACGAATTAGGTTTTAAAGATTATAAAGTAAATCCATTTAGTAAAAAACAAAAAAAACGACTTGAAGAGAATACAGAGTCTATCCCGATACAAGATCTTCCAGAAGCGGCCGACGCTATAAGCGAAATTCTCGAAACTTTTGAACAAGAAACCAGTTTTATCGAAGAACGAGAAACGGGCTTACCCATGAGAGAGATCTTGGGTTTAGACAAAACTCTTCAAACGATGAGAGGCAACTTAGAACTAAATTTAGCGCGCCTCAGACACGTCGAAGATGAGATAGTCTCAACCGAAGCGGCACTCGCCGACGGTTCCACGGCAGAAATGAGAGAGAGATTAGAAGACTTAAGGTTGGAAAAATCGGCTAGATTAGAAGCCGCGTCTACCGACGAAAAAAACCTCAGAAGTCAGATGAACAGAATCAAAGAAACGATTACGAGGATGTTAGATAGCAACGAGACCTTGGGAGAAAAAATTAGAACGTTGTTTAGAGAACAAGGTGTGACCGTAACGGCTATTTTGACGGCGTTTAGTTTGGCTATCGGTTTGATAGTAAAGAGCGTTTTGTCTGTCGGTGCGCCACCCACACCCACACCCTTCCCTCCCTCACCATCACCACCGTCTAACGCCACCAACGTAAAAGAATGGATACAGTCGCAACTAAAACACTTGTCAAACGTGCTCGCTAAACTAGGCTCTCGCTTATTCAACGCCTTGCCCGGAATTTTAGGTGGTATAGCGAGTTGGATATTTAACGTCTTGAGTAAAACCGCCGGATGGTTGGGAGAACACGTGTGGACCCTTATAGTGGGAGTCGGAACTTTAATTTTTGTTTATTTACAAAAGCGTCTTGGTTAAAAGTAATAAAAAAAAGCCTTCTGTTAGCCACCCCTAAACTGGTAGCTAACAGAAGGCTTTTTTTTTTACTTTTAACGCGCAGACTCGTACAGGTCTAAAAGCAGGTATCCTATACCCGCTATGGCTAAAGTACCGACAATCAGCGAAGTTTTTTCGTATTCGTGAGGATCTCTGACTGCGTTTTCTTCAGACTCGATCGTGGGTGGTGCTGGGTCAACGACTGCGAGAGTTGGCGCGGGAGTAGGGAAGGGTGGTGGGTCAACGACTGCGAGAGTTGGCGCGGGAGTAGGGAAGGGTGGTGGGTCAACGACTGCGAGAGTTGGCGTTGGTGGTATGTTTGAGTTTATCTTCGAGTTTAATCCCAACACCAACTCAGCAGTCGCAATCTGTATATTGTTGTTATATCCTTCGTGGGTTCCGACCCTCAATTGCATGTTCGAAGGCACGAGATATAATCCTTTCGCCAACACAAAGTTTAACGAACTCCTGGCGTATTGCAGCGAATCTTGAAATTGGGTTATAGATTCTTCCAGATCGGTCGGAGACGATATCAAACCTTCTACGATATTAACAAACTGGGTTTGGGCGTCGAGCCCCGTACCCGGAGTTAAAATACTAGTTTTTGTTTGTGCCTGGGCCCCCAGCAGAGCGTAAACATACGCCCTGATAGATTCGTTTATTTTTTGTATGCCGACGTCGGAAAAGTGAGACTCTTGGTTTATAAAACGTTTCCACGCCGAGCCAACGGCGTCGTCTTGCGTCAAATTTGTCACCGTTTGAGAGCTGTAACGTCCAGATCCTCCTGGAGGTTGTGAGGGGCCAAACCCCATTTTAGTTCCTCCCGCGTATTTACCGTAACTAATACCCAAGTCCGTGGTATCGTAATCTCCCAAAGGTTTACCCCAAGCATAAGCCTGCCCCAATCCGCCCGAGTAGAGATCTACAGTCTGTATCCAAGTATTTTTAGGATCCGTAGAATAAAATCTACACGCGTCGATATAAGACCCGCGATCTACGTTGTTGTCTACGGCATTAAACACGCCGTCGTTCAAAATAGGACATTTGAGAAACTCTAATATTTTTCTAACGGTAAAATAAACGTGAAATCTGTATACGGCGCTCGTCAGAGGATCGATCGAATCAATAAGATCCCACCCTAAACCGGCTCCGGTGGTACTACACCAAATGGCAAAATTAAGTTGATTTTGATAAAACGTCATCGGTTGTGTTTTCCATCTGTTTATTACCTCGTCCGTTTTAACATCGGGTAACTTATAGTCGCTAAATAGATCTGGAAAAGTAGCCATAAAAGAACCGCGGTCGACCGAGTTAACTACTACTTCTAGACTCTTGAAATCTAAGTCCATTTTTATAGATATTTTTTTTTTTTTCGTTTTTTATAAAAATGGCTAGCATCGCTATGATGATCGGAGGCGCAATAGTTAACGCTTTAGCTTTCACGGGATTAAAAATTTTATTTTCGAGCATGAAACAACAAAAACAAGACGAAGAGCGCAAGAGACACGACTTGGCTTTAGAAAAACTGGCAACGGCAAAAAACAATTGGGAAAGAGCGAGGACAAAGTATCTCGATTGGTTAAACGATCGACTCAAAAAACAAGCAAAGGCTCAAAGGACTTTTGAAAGTATAGACGAGGCTCTCAGAGAATACAACTCGGTTACTCGCTCAAACGCACGAGTACCCGTGAGCCTGCAGCATGAGCCCACTCTAGCTGATTTTTACGCACCTAGCGAAGATCAAAAGACCGGCGAGTTGGCGTTTGTTTTGGGAGGAACTGCGTTGGTAGGTTTTTTAGTTTATAAGTTTGTTTAGTTTGTTTAGTTAAGTTAAATGGAAACAAAGTTTAAAAAAGTGTATTACAGCCCCGCCGGTTATTGGAAGGGTGAAGGCGCGGTTGTAAAATTAGCTAAAAAAACGGGCGCGTCCAAAAAAGAAACCAGAAATTGGTTAAGAAAACAAGCGTTGTGGCAAATTTATTTACCGCCTCCCTCATATATACCCCGGCCTACGAGTTTAAACAAGTCCATGGCTGTGCCAAACGAAATGCACCAGATAGACTTGTTATTTTTACCTTACGATAAAGTCGGTAAAAAAGAATACAATTACGCGATGACGGTCGTAGACGTAGCCACGCGTTTTAAAGAGGCCGAACCTTTGACCAACAAGACGAGTACCCAAGTGGCCGACGCTTTATCTCGAGTTTACGCTAGGTCACCTTTGACTTGGCCCAAGCTGTTAAAAGTAGACGCGGGTAAAGAATTTCACGGTGCTTTTAAAAAGCAACTGGAGGAGAAAAAAGTCGCGATACAAGTGGGGGAACCGGGCAACCACAGAGCGCAGGCAGTGGTCGAAAGATTTAACAGGACTTTGGCAGAGAGATTGTTCGGCCATCAATACGCTGCAGAGATTGTTAATCCGACGGAGAGATCGCGACTCTGGGTTAAACGATTGCCCGACGTGATTGAGGCGTTAAACGGTGAAACCACCAGATTGATAACTACGGAAGATTACGAGCCACTAACTCCTAAGCTCGCCATGCAAGAAACGCAAGTTCGTCAAATCAGTTCTTCTCCAGGTGTAGAAAAAGAGTTGGTGAGAAAAGGCGATATTTTTAGATATCTTTACGCGCCTGGTGAGTTAGAGGGAGGAGAACGCAGGCGAGCGACCGATCCTATTTGGAGTCTCGAGGTTTTTGGGTTGGATCGCGCGATCAAAGTAGACAACCAGCCCACTCTTTATTATCTCAAAAAAGGTCCCAATCGAAGTTTCGTTAGTCAAGAGCTTCAAGTCGTTCCACCAGACACCGAGTTACCTCCTAGTTTATAGTGACCAAAAGCTAGAGTAGACGTTCCGTTCGAGAGTATATACCGCTTTGTGTCTAACGGGCTCAACGACAGTTTGTTTTGCTCAATGGTGTATAACGCGTGATTTTTTGATCTGATGTACGTCATCGTGTCTAGCTGAGATTCTTTTTTTTTTGAGACAGTCGAGATAACGCTCGTGACTTAATTTGTTGTCGGTGACCGACTTTGTGACCCCTTTGGCTTTTTTAAGGTTAGAGTCAGAGGTTAAAATCGAGTACATCTTTGGTCTTAAGCAAACGCATTCGCTGACTGGTTTTCCACCAAACTCGTCTTTAAATTTACCGATGACCTTTTTGTTTTTAGAGTCATAGATGTTGTGAGAGGAATCGTAGTTTGACAGGTCATACAAGTCAGAGTCTTTTTGTATATCTTCATAAACATCGTCTGTCTCAACGCTCAAGAGTAGACTGTCCGTATCGGTATAAAGTAACCCTACTCGGTCTCTATAGGTCTCTTTGAGGTGGTTATAATAAAAGTCGTACATGAGAGTTTTTGAGAGGTCTAAAATACTCACTCCCGCATAAATAGGTTTGTTTAATAGCGTCTTGGTCTTATACATTTCGATAAACGATAGATTGCAATCGGTAAAAATCGTCGTATTTTTATAGCTCGGTTTACGCACCAACGCTTTATATTTGGAAACTTGGTCGTCTCTGAGCAAAAACGCGTCCGTTCTATTTCTCACGTTTTCCATCGTCTTTCCAAAAACGCTGTTGTTCATGAGCTTAAAAAAGTCCTTTTCAAAGTCGGACGTTGCTTTAGCTCTTAGTCGAGTGTTTTTGTCTATGTACTCTTTCATCCAAGGCGCTTGCTTAAATTTTAATACGCGATGTACTTTTTTGAGTCGTAATCCAAGATTGAGATACTGTTGTAACGATTTGTAGTGCAAGACATATTTACGTCTGTTGTATAGAGTGGCTATTAATTTAGATTCGTTCAGACCGGTTAACAACCCCAGTTGATACTCAGATAACCACTCTTTGGGTACTTTGATATTTTCGGGGGCTAGCGGAAAATCATTGTGCCAATCGTGCAAAGCGTTGGGGTAATCTAAGTCTACCTCCAACAGACACCCTATATCGGACGTTTCTGAGATTGACATAATGCTTTCCGTCGTAAATTCTTTGGGTTTTACCCATTCAAAATCGGCGTAGGGTAAATATTGACTCATGGCCCAACCATACAAATTGTTGGCGTCAAGATACATGATGTAAGTTGATGGCTCGTCCGTTTTAAAATCGGGTAGATATTTATTGTTTGCTTTGTAGTACCTAGAACTACCCACGCTCGATAGTCCTCCTCTTTTTGCTTTTTCAAAAAACAGATGTTTGTCGAAGTCTTCCAATAACTCGAGCTCGACTCCCGAGTGTTTTAATAGCGCGTCCCACGATAACCCAGGAGAGGTATAATAGTTAGCGGGATCTAACTTATAGTTCTTTTTACAAATTTTTCTAAAATTTTCAAACACACCTGCCAAAAGTAACACGTCGGTTGTCACATATAAGTCGTGATATTCGCCCAAGTTTTTGACGTTAAATTCGTTCCACACTTGTTGAGCCTTAGAATAATCGTCTTGCGAGATATTCGAGTTTTTGAGGCTGCTATAAAACTCGTCGATGCTTGGTAAGCTCGTCTCTTCAAACTTATCGAACGAGTCCATATACTCATACGGGTAAACACCTTTTTGTAAGAGCAGGTCGACATTTTGATCTTTATAGCGTTCTCTGAGTAGAGTAAACGCCTCTTTGGGACACGCGTTGACTAGTCTATCCAACGACGTTGCCATAAATTTAAACGAGTCTATAAATCTCAGATTACCGATCGAAAACGAAATGTATTTTTCCGAGTTGCTGGGAATAAAATTGATATTTTTTTTAGTATTAGACAAACCTTGCATGATTAAATGAGCGTCGTAATTTTGTAAATTGTGAAAGATGACGGGTATTGGGGTTTTCTTGGGCACCACCTGCAGTTTTAGATTGCAATAAGCGTGCGCGGCTCCTCTGTATTTGCCTGTGATATGGCAGTGATCTCTCACCTTTCTAAATTTGTTGATACGCTTTTTACACTTTAGACACTTTGACTCTTTAAATCCTTTTTTGTTTACGTACCAATATTCTTCCTTTTCTTCGTTAGTGCGAGGTTCTTTCGGTATAGGGCACTGACAGTTTAAATAGTAGTTGGGGTATATTGACTTCTCGCAAATCCAACACGTGTCCGTGTTTTGGTGGCCGATGTTGTTACTTGTGGTAAAGTCTATGGGTTTGGGGTTTTTAAAAACTTTGTTTACTTTGTATCTTAAACGCAACGCCGAGTCTAAGAACTTGGTCACGGCATCTGTTCCTCTATAGGTCTCTTGAAATTTAACTTTACCGTCGCACCTTAAAGCGATCAACGAATAACCGCAAGCTTTGTGAACTTGAGTCTCCTGCGTGTTTGCCTCTTGAGGTTTTAATTTTTTTAATATCGATTCAAAGTCGGCGTAAATGACAAAAGGTGCGTCTTGCGCAAACTTGTGATTTTTAAATTTTAATATCGGAGGGTCGTCGTTAAAACCTTTTGGAAAGACGGCCTTAGATGGTGGCACATCTATTCCCTCGCAATCTTGCGTATGCCTGTCCAACTTGTCTCGTGTGTTGTAGTGCGCCAAACATCTGAAACAGACGTATGTTTTATGCTGGTGTTTCGTTTGGTTAACAAATATTCTAGATATATGTTTTATCCAACAATAGTGATTCGTTTTGCCTGAGGAAAACAACAGCAGATTTATGACTGTGGGGTCGTTGGCGTTTTTAGATAAATATAACGGTCGTACTTCTTCAGCCTCTTCGTACGCAAACACATTTATACTAAGATTGTTTTGTCTCTCTATCTTTTCTATTTGATTGATTCGAACGGGAAAGTCTACGTCTTTAAAATTTAATCCATCGTTTTTATCATAAATTGATGGTCTGTCTTCGTGGATTTTAAAATCGGGTTTGTCTTTTACACGTTGTTTTATTTTGTCGGTATACTTGCCGAGAGCGGCTCTCAAACACCACCGTAAACATTCGTTGTCTTTGTTTCTGACGTTAATAAAAGCCTTTTTGTTTACAAAAAAAGGCGGTAATTCTATATAAGAGTTTCCACTCATAGGGTTATATCGGTCGATGTTGATATAAAACGCGAGTATTTTAACGAGGCTCCAACCCGATCCTTGTCTCGTATTTTTGGCGTGTTTTTCTTTTATTTTAAAGATTTGATCTTTTACTGTTTGTTTTATCTGACTCTCGTTTAAAACAACTAGCTTTTTACTAAAAAAGGTAAAAGCGCTGGTTTCTACTAAGCCGTCTTGATTTGTTTTATCGTATTTCGCTTTAAATCCTAATTGAACTTTTATGGTCGATAGATCTCTCAGCTCCGACGTAACAATTTTTTCAATCTGCTTCACGTGTGTATTAAAGAATTGCTCTACGTCGTTGTTAAACAACCTAGGCGTCAGCTCCCAGTTTCTATAACTGTTACCAAAAGCTCTATGTACTTGAAAATCTGCCTCTCTGAAGCTATCGGGGTTTTTATACGATTTAATCGCTGAAATTAAATCCTTTCGTAAAAATCGGCCTCGTTTACCAGTTGGTGTAAATTGTAACTCTTGGTCGTCTATGATTTGTTTGAGCTCATCGAGTTTCTTGCGATTCAAGTTTTTATATTTATTCTCCTCTATTCTAATGGCGTCGATATAGTTCCGGCGTAGGCTCCGCCCTGAGATCGTGATATTATTTCGCTCTACATATTTTTGCAAGGTTGATTTAGACCAACGTCCGTATCCTATTGGTGTTGTAAGTATTATAATAATTTTTTTATTTAAATTTTATTGAGAGTAAACCAAGATACACAAAATTGGTCATTTATTGTTTTTTAATTTAACCCATAGAGGGCGCTCGCAAGATTCTCGCAAGATAAATAAAACTAGTTTTTTGTGAGTTTTATTTGTTATCAGACTAAATTGAGTTTTTAAGATTTGGTCTACAATCGGCATATCCCTACTACTGTATGTCCACTTACTGCACAATAACACGGGATTTCAGACTAGCCTGGTGCGTACACACACTCAATGTTAAGTTACTAGGCACCAGACTTTTTGATATACCATGCCGCACGGTGCATGTGCATGCATTAGAAAAACAGCACGACAAAAAACCTGCAGAAATCATATCCTTTTCCATGCAAATCTGTCAAGATTTTTTACTAGCCTCCATTGGAAATCTATGAGAAGGTTTTAGAGGTATTTCTGACCGTTTTTTATTGGAATTTGTGACTGTAAAATAACGTTTTTGGGGGGATTTTTTCAGTAGTCTGTGAGTGTTGTTGTGACTGTATTTACCGTTTTAACACTACATTATTAAACACAGTACAGAGGAACACACGGCGGTTTGGAGATAGCATTTGGCAATGGCATAGGGTGTTTATTAAATAACCAGTTTGTTCATTTTGTTTTGCTTGTGAAAGTATTTGCTATAGTTTTAGGGGGTGTTTCTGTGTTTTCTAGACTGCATAAGCCAAGTGTTGTGGCAAAGCAATGATGAGTAATCAAACCATTTCTTGTCATTATGGCAAACGTTTTCCTTTCAGCATTTGATTCTGTAAGCCTTCGAGTTTTGTTTGAACTAGTCGTCAAATATCTCTGTCAGTGGTTTGCCCAATTACAACACATACATGTAGATTTTACACATGCGAGTGTGAGGAACTCGGTGTCTGCATGATCATGATGTATGTCCACATATATGCATGTAGCCTGTAGTTTACAAAAACACACTGCCGAACAACTTTAGATATTTTGCATGGTTGAGCTTTTACACTTAATAAAAACAAAAACACTTTTACTTTTCTGTGTGTTAAAAAATTAACAAGTAGCATTTGTTGATGAGAACAACAGAAATTTCATGCATGTCCAGATGAAGTTTAGATTTCTTGTTCGTGGTTCAGTGCTTGCAATTAAATTGCTCTTGTTGTTGGTACATTTAACTCGGTAAACAGTTTACCCACTCACACAGAAAATACAAACACATTAAGTTGAAGGCAACTGCAATGGATCATGTTGTTAGCCTAAAAAGGCCTTTGTCTACTGCAGGCCTGGAATTACAATTTGTTTAGGGCAAGGCCACTTTGGCCTTGGAGTATTCAAAATTTGGGAGGGCACCAAGGCCAGTAGAAAGGGCACCAAGGCCAAAATTTGAAAGTCCAATTTCTTGCATTTGGCAGCAGAGTGTTCTAGTTCACCTTTAACAGTCCGCTTCAAACTCTCTTTTCGCGGCATTGTTACTCTATTAAATTCTTGTAGTTTAATCCGAAAGGTTTTGGACGGTGACGGGATTCATTCACTAAAAACGTTTTTCTAGTCATGCGGTGCAACAATTCCACCAGAAGAGGGCGTTCAAACAACAGAGAGCGCCCTCTGTTGGTCAATGTTTTTTATTTTAGACTGGTCCCTTGTTTAAAGACGTCGGGTGTTCGTGTACAACGGGTGCCGAGAGAGTCGCGAATGCGTTGAACGTAAACAATTTACGCTAGTGCAACTTCCTTTGACTCGTTCGAGCGGATTGCGCTGGATATACATTAAAACACGTCACAAGCACAAGATGCATCGTAGGCTGCAAACTAACACAAGTAAATATTTAACTTTCATAAAAAGAGCACGACGGCCAACAGGGGAAAAGGGCACGACATTATGGCCGTGAAAAGGGTATTTTTTCGAGGGGCACCACGGCCAGTTGCAAGGGCATCGACGGCACTGGCCGTCGTGGCCGCCGTGTAATTCGAGGCCTGTACTGACCTTTCTGCCTGTTTATTTTGTCAAACAAAAGGAGGCCAACTTCACAAAGCAACAAGTCAAGGGGTACAAAATGTATCCAAAGTACTAGAGGTCAGAAAAAAAGTAAAATATGTAAAAAACAGAGATGTCATTGATCGATTGGGTGATGTTTTTGGCACTGACAGTTGTCCTGTGTCCGGTCTCGTCTGGCATGGAAACTGCTATGCCCTCTTCACTGACAAAAACAAAATCCAGCGATTACAAGATGCTGCTGAATCAAGCCATTGTAAGTAGTAGTAGCGCTGCAGACGTAGGACGTCAAACAAAATCATGCCAACCACAGCGTACAACGCGAACATGCAGAAGTAGTTTCCAACCAATGGACTTTAATCTGTGCATGTTCTGTCAAGCTGTCAAACCTAAGGTGCAAGTATCCTCGGTAATGACACTCCGCACTAGTCAGGATATCCTGGAGGCTTCTAACGGAGCCTGGGGTAGGAACTTTGAACGACTCCCATCTGAAGCATGCTGAATCCTTCGTATGCAAGATGTATGGAGTCGACAATGTTGACTTCATAAATGACGTGCGCGTCAACAAATTTTGTAAGGCCTGCAAACAGGAATTGCTCCCCCCCCCCCCCGGACCAGTGAATCCCTTGAGTTGCACATAAAGCGTGCCCATTACCAGTCATTGTCCTGTACCGGCACTACCAGATGCAAGTGAGATGGGATGGAAACTTGATGAGACAGGCCTTCACCCTATTCTGATGGCCCTTGATCCAATCACAGATGCCTGTCTTGAGCTGATATCGTGCAGCTGTCGTAAAGGATGCCAGACCCTACGATGCAGATGTCGGAAAGCAAAGCTACCTTGTACTACTGTGTGTGGATGCCGACAACAGACTGATCTGGATGCCTGTATGAACTCTAATATCTAATTCTTATCTGACCAAGCACTGTAGCATTCCGTCCGCTACACAGTGACATTCAGCTAAATACAGAACAAAAATATTTAAAGTAACAATAGTGCTATTCATCCATCCAGTGCATAGAGATTATTAACTGATGATGACAATTGTTCATACAATAATAAGCACATTATTCCATAGCTTGATAATTCAAAAACTGCAACTTTGCATTTATGTTATGATTTAATAGGATAGACCTAATCTAGTGTTGACTCTTTGAATGTCAGTTTGGCTTTCACGGAAGGGGGGGGGGGGGGGGGGGGGGGGGTTGTAAATACATATGTTTGAGATAAGAAAGAGAACTTTAACTTAAACTGACAGGTAATACGGACATAACCTAATGTGAATGGGACATTGCTCCAATAAACCTGAACTGTTAAGTGGTGATTTCTCGAAAATATTGGAAAACAAAATGACAACACTCCCGGGGAGCCACTTGTGCATTTGGTTACATGTAACATGTTATTACAGATCGTGGTGAAATGGAACTATATAGGTTATGAACAAGCACCCCCAAGTCAGGATACATTGATATGTTAACCAACTTTTATTGGAATGAACCATTTTAACACTTTGGGGAATTCTGGCAAATAAGACAAGTTTAACGTCAAAATACAGCTTTTGGATTAAACCCACCACTATTTCTTAAGATTGCCCTGCTACCAACTTTTATTTCAAAACACATTGTTTTAGCTAATATTGTTATTTCAAAGACTATTTTGGGGATTTGGGCCCAGTAATACAAGTTTAATCGAAAAATACAGTTTGATTACAATAATTGTTAGATTCAGCACCCTGGAATTAGGTAAGATGGACATGTTACTAGTTCAATTAAAAAGATACAATTTTTCACTAAATTACGCATTTTAAAACAATTTTGTGATTTATTTTGTCTGAAAGACCCTTTTAATCTCAAAATACAGCTTGGTAACAATGATTTTTGGATTCAGCGCCCCCAAATTAGGTAAGGTCAATATGGTCCTCATTTCTATTTTAATAAAATTCACTTTTGCACCAAAACAAGCATTTTTAAACATTTTTCTGTATTTTTGCCTATAAGACCCCTTTAATCTCAAAATACAGTTTGGTAACAATGATTTTTGGATTCAGCGCCCCCAAATTAGGTAAGGTCAATATGGTTCTCATTTCTATTTTAATAAAATTCACTTTTGCACCAAAACAAGCATTTTTAAACATTTTTCTGTATTTTTTGCCTATAAGACCCCTTTAATCTCAAAATACAGCTTGGTAACAATGATTTTTGGATTCAGCGCCCCCAAATTAGGTAAGATGGATATGTTACCAACTTCTACTCAAAAATGCCTCTTCTTGCCTTAAAACAAGCCCTTTTAAAAAATCTCGCCTAGTCTAATGTATACATACTGTACATTACATGTACGTGTACAGTGTCAGTATGTCATGTCATGTAGTAGGCAGGTACAGGGCGCTAGCTAGGCAGAGAACGCAGCAACATAGACCGCATCATTCTGTAAGTATTTTAACTAATATAAGGACAGTAATTACTCCATAGTTTGGTTAAACTCTTTATTTTGATATTCGTGAACAGTAGATATGGACACAAGTAAATAATTGAGCTCGGAACACATAAGTCACGCTTGACCTAGGCCTATTTCTGCCAACACTGCCATGATTGCGTAAGCATGGTAAGGCCTAGGCCAATACGCAGTACACTAGGCCTCGGTCTAGCATAACGTTATTAAAAATAGAGTCAATATTTTACAAGCCCCGTTCAAAACCCTGCCATATTTCCATAAACGTTAAAGCTAGCTGATAATTTATTCAACTTTGTATCTTTATTGAACTATTTAGATCATTCCACGCACACAAGGTGACTTTCCTGCTTGAAGAATGAAGTTGTACATTTAGGCCTATCACTCAGTTTCATCGCCAAATGTCTAAAATGCAGTGGCTATTGTTACGGCAGCCGTAATGCATTCAACATCAAGAGCTTTTGGAACTAAACTTGTATTCAACTGGATGGTTCTCTGACATATTTCCTTTCCACAAACCCTCTAAAGCCATGGATTAAGTAGAACAAAATGAAATCTACTCGGGCCTAAATAAAAAGAATGGTTTGATTAAAAACATGAAACTATAGACAAAAAAGGGACCAACAATTTAACCCGGATCTGGCACACTAATTGAACGTTTAACTAGTAAATAAGCTACTGAAGCGTTCTGCTTAGTCAGGCATATGTCATATAGATTAGTAATGCATTTTACAGTACCGTAAGGATACTGAACATCTCATTATGGCTGTTGTAACGATCACACTAGGCCTACCGGTATGTTCTTAAAAATATTAGGTGTTAAGCCTCAAAACTAAGTGTTTTTTTGTTTTTTTACTTTACTTTACTTTACTTACTTTTTTTAGCTATGGCTACAGTCACTAATGTTGTTGAGAGTCTAGCCTTTTTTTCTTGTAAAAGATTTAGGAAGAAAATGTAAATATTTTACCAACAGGGCCCAGTCTGAATGTCTTTCTATTATAAACAACACAATGTAGGCTTTTGCACACAAAATATGCTTATAAATCATTTTGACATCAGTAAAGTTAATTGTTCAATTTGCTGACCCATCTGTAACCCACCGATCAAACATCAGTTGATGGTTTTTTTTGTATTATTTAATATTACAGAGTATGGATGTTCTTGTCCTGTGGTCTGATGGTAGCAGGAATGTTGTCAATTCAGCTCATCTCAAATACAAACCACCACTTCAGGTAAACCTGAATGTGAAGATGAAGTGGGGGAAGGTGTTGTGGAGAGGGAATGTTGTTGACTTCGAGGAAAGAGCAAGTAAGTACAACCTTGATAACAGACAGACAACGTTGTTGAACATATATTGCTGGGTGCATTTTAAAAACATTTTCATGCAATAGACCAAGAAAGCAAATTTCTCATCCTTGGGAGGAAGGTGCATTGGAAAGTAATAGTTCTTGATGTATGAAAATTGCATTGTTTTGCATACTAAATGTGGTCTTTTATTTCCTGTGTATTTAATGTTTTGTTTATAATTATTTGTTCACGCCCCTTGTTTTGTTTTTCTTTTTTCCTCAAGAGAGCAGTGTAGATGAAGACAGCGACAGCACAGATGAATACGATGAAGACAGCGACAGCACAGATGAACTGCCACTTAGTAGGCTGGTCACAGTAACAAAATGTAAGTGTCTTCATTCATAAACATTAGGCTACAAAACAGTAAATGTTTTAATCTTCAGGAATCTTTTAAAGAATGCCATAACTCACAGAAGTAGCTTGGCCTATAAAACCAAATTTTTCGCCTTCAAACATGTTTAACAGAAACATGTTTTTTGTTTTTTTGTTGTAGTTTTTTTTGCATGTGCAGGCAAAGTCTTTTGCTGAGTTTTATTTCAAAGAAAATAATATCACCAATGCTACTCTACGAGGGACAGAAAAGTATGCAAGAATTTTGATACGAAAGATCAATCTGCATGCACATATTTCAACAGTTAAGTCAGGCCTACCATTTTGCTATTCATTTATTTTGTCTAAATTATTTACAGGTGCACGTACTTCTGTGGTTACTCCATTCACCAGTACTACCAGTAGGCCAGTGCCTACCCCATCTACCGGTGTCAGTAGTCCAGTGGCTACCCCATTCACAAGTGTCAGTAGTCCGGTGGCTACCCCATTCACAAGTACCAGTAGTCCCGTGCCTAACCCATTCACCGGTGTATGTAGTCCAGTGGCTACCCCATTCACCAGTACTACCAGTAGGCCAGTGCCTACCCCATTCACCGGTGTCAGCAGTCCATTGGCTACCCCATTCACAAGTACCAGTAGTCCCGTGCCTAACCCATTCACCGGTGCCAGTAGTCCAGTGGCTAACCCATTCACAAGTGTAAGTAGTCCAGTGGCTACCCCATTCACAAGTGCCAGTAGTCCAGTGGCTACCCCATTCACCGGTGTCTGTAGTCCAGTGGCTAACCCATTTACAAGTACCAGTAGGCCAGTGCCTAACCCATTCACTGGTGTCTGTAGTCCAGTGGCTAACCCATTCACAAGTACCCGTAGTCCAGTGGCTACCCCATTCACCGGTGCCAGTAGACCCGTGCCTAACCCATTCACCGGTGCCAGTAGTCCAGTGGCTAACCCATTCACAAGTACCAGTAGTCCAGTGGCTAACCCATTCACCGGTGCCAGTAGTCCCGTGCCTAACCCATTCACCGGTGCCAGTAGTCCAGTGGCTGCCCCATTCACCGGTGCTAGTAGTCCCGTGCCTAACCCATTCACAAGTACCAGTAGTCCAGTGGCTAACCCATTCACTTGTGTCAGTAGTCCAGTGCCTAACCCATTCACCAGTGCCAGTAGTCCAGTGGCTACCCCATTCACCAGTGCCAGTAGTCCAGTGGCTACCCCATTCACCGGTAAGGTTTATAGCCTGTCATTTTCAGAATTCTTATTTGAGATTACAATATTAGACTTTGTTGCCACTGCTGCATATTTTGGAAAATAATGTTGATTTATACTCTTTTATTTATACTCCTGCAGCCTCCAGATCAGACATCTCAAGATCGAAAGCCCTGTCAAATGGGACAACTCTGCAGCATGAGAGAGGTGAAATCTGCTCAGATTTTAGCTGCCACGAAGATATATTTGCTGCATGTAGTACTTGTTCATGTCTCTTATGTTTTGAACATGTAGTAGATTCATCCTCCTGTGAAACACACAATGCATATGGTGCCCTACTTTCTAATGCTAGCAAGGGGACGAACATAAATTGCACTAAAGAACAAGCCCTACATGAAGTAAACATGTCCTCTGACGACAGGTGCACGTACTTCTGTGGTTACCCCATTCACCAGTACTACCAGTAGGCCAGTGCCTACCCCATCTACCGGTGTCAGTAGTCCAGTGGCTACCCCATTCACAAGTGTCAGTAGTCCGGTGGCTACCCCATTCACAAGTACCAGTAGTCCCGTGCCTAACCCATTCACCGGTGTATGTAGTCCAGTGGCTACCCCATTCACCAGTACTACCAGTAGACCAGTGCCTACCCCATTCACCGGTGTCAGTAGTCCATTGGCTACCCCATTCACAAGTACCAGTAGTCCCGTGCCTAACCCATTCACCGGGGCCAGTAGTCCAGTGGCTAACCCATTCACAAGTGTAAGTAGTCCGGTGGCTACCCCATTCACAAGTGCCAGTAGTCCAGTGGCTACCCCATTCACCGGTGTCTGTAGTCCAGTGGCTAACCCATTTACAAGTACCAGTAGGCCAGTGCCTAACCCATTCACTGGTGTCTGTAGTCCAGTGGCTAACCCATTCACAAGTACCCGTAGTTCAGTGGCTACCCCATTCACCGGTGCCAGTAGACCCGTGCCTAACCCATTCACCGGTGCCAGTAGTCCAGTGGCTAACCCATTCACAAGTACCAGTAGTCCAGTGGCTAACCCATTCACCGGTGCCAGTAGTCCCGTGCCTAACCCATTCACCGGTGCCAGTAGTCCAGTGGCTGCCCCATTCACCGGTGCTAGTAGTCCCGTGCCTAACCCATTCACAAGTACCAGTAGTCCAGTGGCTAACCCATTCACTTGTGTCAGTAGTCCAGTGCCTAACCCATTCACCAGTGCCAGTAGTCCAGTGGCTACCCCATTCACCAGTACCAGTAGTCCAGTGGCTACCCCATTCACCGGTAAGGTTTATAGCCTGTCATTTTCAGAATTCTTATTTGAGATTACAATATTAGACTTTGTTGCCACTGCTACATATTTTGGAAAATAATGTTGATTTATACTCTTTTATTTATACTCCTGCAGCCTCCAGATCAGACATCTCAAGATCGAAAGCCCTGTCAAATGGGACAACTCTGCAGCATGAGAGAGGTGAAATCTGCTCAGATTTTAGCTGCCACGAAGATATATTTGCTGCATGTAGTACTTGTTCATGTCTCTTATGTTTTGAACATGTAGTAGATTCATCCTCCTGTGAAACACACAATGCATATGGTGCCCTACTTTCTAATGCTAGCAAGGGGACGAACATAAATTGCACCAAAGAACAAGCCCTACATGAAGTAAACATGTCCTCTGACGACATGCATGGTGATGAGTTGAACACAGATGTAGGTTGTTCAGGCGTTGAAACAAATGATTCAGTAACAGGATTTGCTTTTCAAGACCCTGAAAGTTTTGAAGTCGAAAGGGGACCAAAAATGGAAGTCAATGAGCCAACAGAAATGCTAAAAAGCTGAAAAGACTGAAAAGCTAACTAGTCAAGCCAAAAATAAAACTGAGATGGTTACTTCACAGAGAAGACACATAGATTCAAGGAAGCAAGAAAAACAAAAAATGGGCCGAGGTGTGATTCATTGTTCTGCAGCGTAAGAAAACGTGAGTGTGATCAGTTTTCTGAAGAAGAGCGACTCTCCATTAGGGGTGCATATTTTGCTATCAATAACTTACAGGCTCAAAGAGAATGGATTGCACGACACACTGAAACAACGACCCCACAAAGCAGTACTCGCAAAAAGAGGGTCACACGTTAGTAGTATGAGAGGCATATATGGCACCCGGCTTGGTGGAGGGAGTGGTGGTGGTGGTGGTGGTGGTGGGAGTGGTGGGAGTGGTGGGAGAGGTGGGAGTGGTGGGAGTGGTGGGAGTGGTGGGAGTGGTAGGTGGTGGGAGTGCTGGTGGGAGTGGGAGTGGTGGTGGTACCGATAGTGATGACTGAGCGTATTTCTCGTGTAATTTGATTGGTTAATTTAAATGGCTAATAATCCACAAATAAGCCAGTTTCGTATTCCAACTGCGCATGCGCACAACAAGATTTAATTTAAATGGCTATTAATATTTGAATAATTTGATGGGTTGATTTAAATTGGTAATATTTTTGAATGATTTGATTGGTTGATTGAGATTTGAACATTGTGGAACTATTGAGGATGTTTAGGAGTGACGTCATTAATTAGACGTCACAGACAAGTTGGGGCGAGTTCCGGACAAGTTAAGACTCGCAACGCGCGGCGTGCTCTGATTGGTTGGTTATTTTAGGTTGTTGACGTAATACAGAACTAGAAGTTGGGTGAATAAAAGCCGAGTCGCGTTGAGGTCCGGCACATTTTTCTGCCAACGACTAGACATATCAGATCTTCTGCACCATATAGCAAACAGTTTTATTACAAACTGTTCAGCACCATCACGCGTACGATAACCATGGCTTCAACATCAGGAACGAGCGCCCACCTTCTTCCCCAACTAGTGGTTTGGAAAAGGCAGGCCCGTTTGATTGCGTGAAGAAGTTGACCCACGAGCAAGTGAAAAGAGGATGGCGCGAGAGCTTTAGCACCACCGAGAAGAGACCGTATTATTACAATATCTTCACCCGAGAGAGCGTGTGGTCCATACCGAACATCAAACCAACGCACGAACAAAAGGAGGAGAGCCAGGCGGACCCCGGGCCTGCAGCGGACCTGCTGGCGGCTGAGATCTCTGGCAACCCACCCGTGGAATTTTCCCAGCCCCCGTTTGTCAAGGGAAAAAGCGCCAAGAAAAGAAAGTTCAACCCTGACCCCGCACAGGAGGAGAACGAGGGGAACGCCGTCAGGTTCCACATTGGAGGTGAGCGTTATGCATATGTCAAACGTTTCAAGAGCCGTGTCTACGTTAATATCAGAGAATATTACATGAACGAGAACAAAACCAAACTACTGGCGGGACAGAAGGGGATGAATTTGACCGCCGAGGAATGGATGAACTTGATCGGGCAAAGGCAGGCTATTGTCGAAGCCATGGACATCGTATAATCTTGCGCTTACCTTGTGTTTCCTCCATCTTTATACCTACCACCACAGACTCCACCAATCAGCAAGTCATATCAAGACGGGCTCGGACAAGAATTCTCGTCAAGCGAATCTTGATCAAGCTTCTAACGACCGAGATATTTAAGCTCGCGTACAAGGCACAAGAGGAACTTGGCTGTGAGGGATGCGAGAAAGACTGGGCGAGTCAGTGGGACCACGCTTGTTTGTTCTTCGGAGTGAATCCTGAGAATCGCATCGATGACTTTGTACCCGAGTACTTCGAGGAGGCGCTGCAGTTGCTGGACACGGATCAAGTGCGGCCGCTATTTTTAGTGGTTGCTAGCCTACTGGGTGTCGAGTCATTTATCGGCAACGGAGTGGACTTGATTATCGATATGAACATTATGGTCGCGGATATTTTGAACGAGTGGAGGGGTGATCTAGAAGACATAGGTGACTCCTTTTATTCGTCATTATTTGACAATACTACTGAACTGATTCAAACGATAGTTGATATTTAAAAGTAACAGTGTTTGTTTTAATAATTTGTGAATTTGAATGAAGTGTATAATAAAACAGTACCATTTCTGCAGAAGTCAAGAAAAAGCAAACGAATCTTGTGCATTTTGTTGTTGTTGCAATGTATACATTATTTATGTAACGGTTTGGGGTAAAAGAAACAAAGTCATAAATAAAGGACAAACACAGAGTGCCTAAAACCAACCGGAACTCACCAGAACATTCCTTAAGTGGTCAACGGGCGATACATATTTTTGACGGTATTTTATTGAAACACATCAACACATGTCATGAAACAAGGCTAACTACAATTTAAAAAGCAACCAAGTAACAAAGTAATAATAGTAATAATAATAATAATAATAATAAAACGCCCAAAATGGGTACTTTGGGAGACAATCCCATAGAGACGTACACAATCTTTTTTGTACCCTAACCCGTTTTTACCTAGAGCTTTCGCCACGAAATTACATATTTATGCTATTTAGACCCAAATCTGTCTTCTCCGAGCAAAAATAACTCCCAAATATCGTTTTGTGGGGTAGCTAGACACTTAGGGAGACACTGAAATGTCTCCCTAAGTGCCACTGTCTCCCAAGTGAATCAAAACTATCGCTAATTTGTCTCCCAAAGTGCCCATTAAGTAAAATAATTTTAAATACATTTAGATATTACTAGTCGGACAAAGCTCTGGCAATCTGCCTTATAAGAAATTGTGGAGTATTGTCCACACACGGCTGACCAAGGTCCCTGTAGGGGCCGGCGGTTGCAACGTGTACGCGTCACGTTTTTCTTGAGGAATTTCTTGACCTGGGGTAGCTTGGTCGGTTGTCCGTATGAGTCGAAATACTCCCCCTCACCATCTCTCGTGATGTAAATGCCCACCCAGTGTTGTCCGGTGTGGCGGTCTCACTTCTCCGGCGTGCTAGCTTCTTCGAAAGGGAAATAACGCTTCAACACGCATGCGCAAAATTGCGCAGTGGTTTACATTTTTGCCGACTTTATTCTGTGTGCTGAGTTCTTTGGTGATGTACTGGTGAACGTAAGATTGTAGGATGTGTCTAGGTTACAGGGTACCAGTAGAATCCAGGGCGCGTGCGGCATTATTGTACAACTGCTATGCTGTACTAGACTAGTACTAGTCGGTCTTCAGTGCTTCGACACGGCGGCGTCGGCAGACATGACGACCAGACTCGCTTCTGACAAGAAAAAGAGCGATCGTATTATCTTCTATCTATCTGATGACTGTTGCATTTATTTATAATAATATTAATAACGAATATTTGTAATGCGGTATCCATTAACAAGATTTATACATAGTCCGCCTCGTGTGAGTGCTCAGACTCGGAGATATATCGGTAATTAAAGCTTCTCCTCAGTTCAGTCAATCATCCCCTGATGAAAACAACTGGCTACAATCTTCAAATTAAATTATTTTAATTGTTGCCCAATTTGGTTGTCTTTTCCCTATATAGTTATCTGAGTGATCAGTTAACGAAAATTGGCCCTGAAATCAGCCACACTTTGTCAAATCCGATGAAAAATATGGTTATAGCGCCCTCTGTTAGTAGCCCGGCATCAGGAGAAGTTAGCACAGCGGATAAATGAGTATGTGATTGTAACGTGCTGACTTATCCGCTCAATCTGCCCGGAGAAGCTAGCACGCCGGAGAAGTGAGACCGCCACACCGGGTTTGGTGGATGGGTCTGTGTTGAAAACTAGGGCGCTCGGCCGGGGGACGTAGCCCTTCGGTAGCTGGTCACAGGCAAATACTCCTCTGAAGTAATGTTTGGTGAATCGGTCGTGCTTCAAAATGTGACTGATTTCATAACTATCCATGCTGCCGACACTTAATTTAACTGGCGTAGTCAAATATGACGTTGCGAGCCTGGTCAATCTCGATGATGTTGTTAAACTCGGCGTAGATGATGACGTTGATGGTTTTATCCAGTGGCTGAGCAAAGTGCACGTCCAGTCGCAAGTTGCCACGCTTTACGAGATTGAAGTGTCCTCCAATGAACAAGTCTGGACTCAGATCGAACGCAAACAGTGTGTACCCTGCGGCGTAGTCATCACGACTAATGCCGTTGCCCTCGTCTTGGTACATTTTATCTGTACCGGAGTACAGGGTCTGGTAAGCTCTGATGTAATTTTGGATCGGTTCGGCAAACTTAGGTTTCAGTGGGGTATACGGTATTTGCTCCCCGTCAACGTGCACCGTCAAAAAGTTGATATCCGTGTGTTGGAAATTGAAGGGGTTCTTTGTATACCGACCGTTAAACGCTTCGTTGGTCACGCACCCCACCACGATGCGGTTCGGTAACTGTCCAAGAAACACGTGGTCTTGGGTAAGAGTAAGGTTACCGCGCGGGACAGACACCATCTTGCAGAGATTACGCTTGATGGGATATTTGGCGGTGCCTTTCTCTAAAGCCTTAATGTGGCCCAACATGACGGCCGAACTGACTTTGACTTTCCGGACAAACACAGACGCGTCTTGGATGACCACTTTGTAAGCGGGGTTGTCCCCAGATGCCATGAGGCAGAACGCGTTGCTGCTGCGTATCAGTTTCAGTTTCAAATCCACGCCGTTTAACATGTGTTTGTCTTGGAAGAAAATGTCGCTGTGTATCGGTCCGACCATGTCGACCACCCTGCTGCTCTTTGTAAACGCTTGTCTCTTCTTCAGCCCGCGGTTTACTTCATCGTCTGCCGCGTGTGGGTCCGAACTGTCCATCTTACCGGCAGTGTCTTTGTAAAACAAGGCGGTGGTCAGCTGGGATTTTCTAGCCATAGCTGAGTAGCGTCTCGAATATGGCCCGATAGGGGTAGGTAGGTGTGGAGGGGGAAATTAACCGCTCATTCAAACTCACGTCAATCTGACTGAATAGGGATTGTAGAAATAAATTGACGGGTCCCACGTGATCTCCATCCCCCAGGTTGGTACCGTCTGCCTTGGTGATTTTTGCTCTGATATACAGCTGCGTTTGGTTTAGGTCCATGTATTCGTCTCCGGACCCGGGCACGAAAAACTCTATGGGCCCTCCGTCAGAAAGAGTAGAGATGGGGTGACATTCCTCCCATTGCCCCCTTTCGATGCTGGTTTGGGTAGGTGGGACGGAGAAAATGTCAAGTTCGGATTTAGTGCATTCGCACGAGTTGCTGTGCAACAGCGACATGATGACTGTTGTGGGTTAGCGAGTAAAGAGCTTAATCAATTATGTCTCTCGATCGTTTCGCTCTCCTGCCTGATGAAGAAGTGGCGCGTCTGCCGGCTGCTTTTCTTTTTATACCGCGTCGTTGGCCTTGTGAAAGTCGGGCATTTACACCGCGAAGAACCGTGTGTCCAACGTTCCGAAGTCTGTCCTTGGCCGATGATTTGATGCTTTTTCCTTCTAGCGCATCTTGCGCGATGCCCATACCCGTACGTAGAACCTCGCGACCCACTGTTTTGGCCCCTTGTTTGAGAAGGGGCATGGCCGAGCGGAAAAGTCCGCCTAAAATGCCTCCAAGTCCGTATCCCTTCTGACTTCTCGGTCCAGTGAACACCGGGTGACCACGCCCCACTTGTCCAACGTAATAATCTTCGTAGTGTTTACTACTGGGTAGATAATGGTTCCTCATGGTGATGATTAGTTAAAGTAGGACGAGCGTTTTTTTCTGAAGTGAAGCTTCACAATGACTCTCCCGCTCACAAATGGAATGAGCTGACCCGTGCCGTCTCTAATATATCTATCTCGATCATATCCAATAACTTATGCTGCAGTGGCATGTAATGCAGACTGTCGTAGATTTTTGTGACGGTTTCTCCATACTCGCCGTCTACATTCACGATGCGTAATAAGGGCGCACGCGTGTCTCCCACGGTATGGTACTCGACAATATTGGAGTAGATAAATAGCGCATAAAATGGCCGCAGGTCCACTACTCTGGTGCTTTTTTCTATTCCCGTCACGATGGTGTCTTTGTCAAAGCCGAGCAGGTTGGCCAGACGACCCAACAATTTCAGCCTCACCCCGGCACCCGTCTTTATCATGATTTTTTGAATGTATTTGTTGTAATTGAATCGGACGAGGTTGCCGTGCCCGATGGGAGGTACAAAATAAATTGCTCAATAATTCTTCGGGTGTTGGGCCGTACCCCGCCGGTATGTGGTGGATATGAAAACCGGAATCAGGTTCGGTCCTGCATCCCAATACGTTGTTTCCTTCAGTCACGTTCAACCAGCGGTGAGGGTAAGTAACTTCAGCCAGGGCCACTTCCCAGTCTCCTTCGAATGACAGGGATGTGGGTAAATTTACAAAGAAATGGGTCAATGTATTGTTGGGGTGAGTGTCCATAGAACTGTTGCTAGTGTCACGTAAAATGAGTCCGCCATGGTTAGGTGGACTGTGTGGACAAATACGTGTGTCAATGGGTTTTTATAACTTGCGCAGATGTGCTACCCAACTATTAAATTTGTCCGGATAACCCATCCACTTGACGAAATACTCCGTTTTCTCTCGATTTTTCCGCGTTTGCAGTACATTCTCTACCTGGTACAGATCGTCCAATTTAACCACTCGTTGAAGTTCACGTTCGTAAAATATACCGTGTAACTCTTCACCGTCGTAATCCGTCAACCTGTACACTGGAGGATGGCGCGGGATTTGAGCGCTGACCGTGAACAGTTCGGTGGTCCAGCTTGGAAGATAACCTTTTCTAAACGCTCTGGTCGCCATGCTAATGCGTACCGTGTCTCCCACGTTAAATTTGAAAGAAACGAGTTTGACCGCGTTATCGTTACCACCGTACAGGTTTCTCCAGATCTGTTCGGCATTGTCGCTGTTAACAGACAGGGTTGTTTTAATGGAGTGGAGTGTCGTGGCCGAGCGGTTAAGAACCCGGTTTTCTGTTCCGCAGAGCGTGGGTTCGAATCTCGGTCTCGACACCTGTGTCCTTAAGCAAGGCACTGAAACCACTATTGCTTCGTCTTTCGGATGAGACGTAAAGCTGTAGGTCCCGTGTATTGTATAATAATAATCATTATAATGCACGTAAAAGAACCCAGTAACACTTATCGCTAAGAGAAGGGGTTCGCCCCGGTGTTCCTGGCTCAATTGGGAAAAATAAATAAAAATATATATAAAATCACTTTCTATCTCAGGCTGTGCTCCGTAGTCATATATGAGTCGATGTGGCCGGCTGCCAGAGGCGCCTTATTACGTGCCAGCGGCTCGACTACGTTGTAGCCGCGTCCTTCGCAATTCAAATTGTATAACTGCTGGGCCCCTCTGAAAAACAGTGTTTCACTGAGAGGTTACCCCAGGGTAAATAATAAATAAATAAAAAAATGCTTCTGTGATAAGTGTGATTATACGCCTTCATCAATTTTGGTAAGGTCTTGATGTATACGTGTCTGTTGGTGGTCGTGAAGTATTTGTACATCTTCGTCTTGAGTGTCCTGTTTAATCTTTCCACCACGCTGGCCTTTGTTTCATTTTGAGTAGTGAAGAAACCTGTTTTTCATGAGCAATGACTGGAATTGACGATTGATAAACTCGGTGCCTTTATCGGTCTGTAGCATTTTGGGTTTCCGTCCACTCTCCAAGATTTGTTTGAAACCATCAATGAGTGAGGTACCCGTCTTATTTTTGAGTGGAATTGCAGATTGCATATTTTGACAATACGTCAATACACGTCAGCAAATACTTTTAGTTTCCATTATATCGACTGAGTGAGCTTATGTCCACCAGATCCGCTTGCCACTGCTGATCGATACCACCCACTACGACTCTGTTCCGTTGAAAATGTCTGCGTACCGGTTTGTGTAGTGTGTAAGTGGGTTGTTGACGCAACCAGGTTTTAATTTGATTCCGGTTGACGTTGATCCCGTCTTCTCGGGCAGCGCGGTAGACAGCCTCCACACCACCAAAACCAGCTGGATTTTGAGGGTTGTAATAAAGTCGTTTCAGGTACGTCTCGTGCTGTGCCATCGCTGAAATCGGTGTTTTGGATTATGACGCTACCACGACAGCAGACGCACCAACACCGAATTTTCCTGGCAAGTTGTTTAAAGCGACAACTCGGTTTCGGTCGACAACACTCCATGATGGGTAAGTCTCAAATGACAAACTCTAGGGTCGTGCATGTATTAATATGGTGACCATTTGGGCGTATATGCGACCGTTTTCTTTTTCTTTGTTTTGGGTGTGGTTTTCAGATGAGACGCTTTAGCAAATAATAGCGGTGGTGGGTAATATTCTTCCGCCTTTGGTTCTTCCTTCAAATGGACTTTGCCTTTAGAAACATCGTACAAGTCAAATTCTTTCTCCAATTTGGGAGGACCGGGTGTTACCGATCCTAATTTGGGTGGTTGGGTGACATCTTTCTTGGTCTCCAGAGTCATGGTCAGTGGTTCCATTATCTGTCTATTCAGGTTAACGTATCGTTGCAGCGTCTGGTGGTACAGCTTGACTTTATCGTCGTCTGAAAGATTTTGTCGTTCCAGGAGCTCTCTCATCTCGGCATCCAAACCGTGTACAACTTGCGTGGTCGGTGTTTGTTCCAATCGTCTGGACGATTGTAGCTTGTTTAGAGTTTCTTGAGGTATCAGGATCATTTTCTTGGTGTGTTCCATGTCTATTTAAACAACAATCCACCGAGTGCGCTCAATATTGGAGTAAGTAAAGCACCCAGAAATCCTTCCTTCTGCCGCAACACTTTCTTTTTCTTGTGAACGCCGGCTTTCTTATTACTCAGAACGCGCATGTGAACTTTATATCGCATCAATCTTTTCTTTTCAGAGGGTTTTAGCTGTATATTACCATTGAGGACGTTGAGGGCGCACTCGCACAAACAATGTATCAGCTCTTTGTTCGCCCCTTCGATCACACCATGGCGTTGTTTGTCGCTCCCCTTAGCCAACACGCGCAGGTAATGTGCGTTGTGGTGCACACGCCTCGACATCTTCAAATGATTGAAGATCAGCTTCGACATGGTCATTTATACTTTTGGAGTATAAACTATGGGATATTCACCCGGAAAAATATTCGTCCTAAGTCGCATAGTTTCTGCCGTGTCTGGTTTTAAATCGACGAAGAGGTAGCCGTAGGGGGCGGATGTCGCATCGCGGTATGCCTCCATCATATACTTGGCCTTTGTAGGGTACATCTGCCTCGCTAAGTGGGTAATTTGCGAAGCGTCTCTCGGATTTTTAAAGAGGACCATGTAGTACGCGTTTAAACTAATGGTGCGCATTTCTTTCCCCTTGTAAAATAAGTTTTGTAGTATGAGAATGACTGATATGTTTCTATGGTGACTCCCCTTGGTAAACAATTCAGTGACTTTTGCATTATTGCCGCTCTCTGACATGAGATCGTCTATCACAACCAGGTTTCTTTGACTTCGGTCCAAGGAATGTAGTAAGTCATCGGGGTAGCCCTCCACAAATCGTATCTGAGGCACCAGACTAGCCAGATGGTCGTAAGCATCTTGATATTCCCCGTAGCACCAAATTATATTATTAAGGGCTGGTTCAATTACACTGTTTCCTGGTGAAATAAGCAAGTGTTTTACAAACTGAGTTTTCCCGCTCCCGGTCAGACCCGCGATTACGCTGGTAAAAGGATGTTTCAGTCGCGCATCCATTTGGCCAAATGAAGTATTTATGTAATGCTGTGGGTTTTTAAAGGCTTACAAAACTGGACCGCTACTTTTAATTTCACTTTCTCCACTCCAGTATTTTATATAAATACAAATAAATAAACAAAACACACACACACACACATAAGTGGGTAAATGCCGTCAATAGGGGACGGGGCATTGTCCGACCGTCTTCCCTCTTTTGTTTGTACTCTAACGTTTTCGGATGATCGCCATAGGATTTGCACACGAGTCTGAATCGGGGACCTTTGCGGAATAGGGGACCCCATTGTTCCCTTTGTCATACGTCCCCTATTTCAATCAAAAACAAACGCACACACACAATTTAGTTTCTTTTGATTTTTGTTTCTTTTCTTTATGCTTTCACCTGTACTTTATACCCCTGTCACACCGGAGCTACGCTGCCGTTGCGCTCCCACGGCGACTAAAAAAATTGAAAAATGCAGTAGAAGCGCAGTATGATCGCTAAGAGCGTAGTGGGAACGTAGTGGAGTCTACCTAGGTCGTGGAAGGGTCGCCATGGTCGCCTAACCTCGGCGATTGTTTTGAGCCTGCTCAAAACAATCGCAGAGGGTCGGCGACCTGGTCCAAAACGCAGTGAGAGCGTAGTGGGATCTCAAAGAACGTACTACGGACGTAGTGAAGTCTACCTGAGCGCGTCATGATCGTAGCAATAGCGAGTTGGTATCGCCGTCTGCCCAAATTGCGACTGATACCCCTGTCAGACCGGTGTGCAATCCCACAGCGACCTTACTGCGATGCAGTTTTCATCAAAAACGCAGTGGGGTTGCCAAAAAATCCTGAAATATATGAGGTAGGTAGCTCACAATACGCTCTTGACTCGCTCACTGCGCTCTCACTACACTTTCACTGCGACCTATGCGTTCCCAGTTTGATCATCGCCGCGCTCTCACTGCGCTCCCACTACGCTCTACGCGATCTCGCTGCGACCAAGGCGACCTCGCTACGACCTCGCTACGACCTTACTACGCTCTCACTACGTCCCCACTACGTTCTGTGCGTTTGTTTGCTATCTGTTGTACAATTATTGTGTTCTGCCTCTCTACATCCATGGTAAAGAGGAGATGTACATTGGTATGTTGTGTGGAGGATATAGGCTGCATTTATACCATTTGTGGCCATTACGCATTTCAAAGTCAGAACGTACTATACACGCAGTATAATCGCAGTATAATCGCACTGTGAACGTACAGGAAGCTCCGTAACATCGCCATGGACGCATTAGGGGCGCCATAGTCGTACTGGCAGCCCCGTGTGGACGCAGTATGAGCGTGAAGAAGCCCTATATGACGTAGTAGAAGCGCAGTATGAGCGCGGTAAGAGCGTAGTGAGAGCGTGACAAGCGTACAGTGGTCGTACTTCAGACGTACTTCAGTCTCAGATTGGGCAGACGGCGATACCAACTCGCTCTTGCTACGATCATGACACGCTCAGGTAGACGTCACGACGTCCCAAGTACGTTCTTTGAGATCCCACTACGCTCTCACTGCGCTCCCACTGCGTTTTGGACCAGGTCGCCGACCCTCTGCGATTGTTTTGAGCAGGCTCAAAACAATCGCCGAGGTTTGGCGACCATGGAGACCCTCCCACGACCTAGGTAGACTCCACTGCGTTCCCACTACGCTCTTGGCGATCCTACTGCGCTTCTACTGCGTTTTTCAACTTTTTTTAGTTGCAGTGGGAGCGCAACGGCAGCGTAGCTCCGGTGTGACAGGGTTATTACCACGGCTGTAGAGAGGCAGAACATAATAATTGTACAACAGATAGCAAATATCCAGCAACATCGAGCTCGCTGTATTTATAGTCGCCGCGCGAACGCGGTACAAACGCACAAAACGTAGTGGGGACGTAGTGAGTGCGTAGTAAGGTCGTAGCGAGGTCGTAGTGAGGTCGTCTTGGTTGGAAACAACTGTTTTGACTATATTGAATCACCTCATACACATGCTCGACTTTGAGGCCATGCGACAAATACCATCGGAGCAAGGGTGTCGCCAGTAAAATCTTAGATCCAAACATGCTGCCTATGAGACTTCTTCGTGGTTGTGTAAACGTATTTTTTCATATGATCACCAATGTCGTCCTTACTGATATTGACATTCTTGAATATGGGGGTCATTTCCGCAAATTTGTTTTTCAGGTGAGGTGGTACGCGAATGTCACATTCCACTAGACCAAACATGGAGCCGTCACGAATATATTCAACAATCTGGCGCTGCGTCATGAATCGCTTTTTGCAATGCGGCAATCTGGACGAGTCCACAAACTGCCGCAACTCTGCCTTATTCATTTTCATGTTCTGCCACACACATTCCCATTTTTCGATTAGATTGTACCCCTGACTTGTGATATAGTCCGAGTTTTCTTTTGTTGCTTTTCGCAGGTCCGCGCAACTCATGTTTTTTATTTTATTAAAATCATTTGTGTTTAGACGACATTGGTGACCGTGCCAAAAGCAGCCATGAAACTGATATATGGTATTTGTGTCTACGGGTAGATTTCTTAACCCTACGCGTTTTTCAACACCGTTATACTTGTGTACAATGCTAACACCCTTGTTCCGAGCCTCCCAATCTATCCACTCTGCGGCCATGGCACCGTATTTCTGACTGGAAAGGTTTGAAATCATTTTCCGCCTTACGTCTAATGAACAGACCCGTCGGCATGTCCTGCATTAATGCCCAAAGATACAGCGCATTTGCGTCGAACCCCACTACATTTTTACAGATTTTTGGTCCATTCCTAATGAAGGTTTTGTCTTTCTCGTGATATCTATTGAACACAATGGACGGGCCCCCGACAATGTTCTTTTTGAAGGTGTAATACATATCTTTATTTGTTTTATCGAGCAGAGAAAATATGTTCCTTTGTCCAGAGTCAGAAACAGGTATCGCAGTGAAAGACCGGGTACAGATATGGCGCATTTAAACATGTCCATCCCACGTTCCTTATAGAATGTGACCATTTTTTCTACAGCTATCAGAAATGGTCCAACGTCGAGGTTATTGTACCATTCTAGAAAATCTTTTATGGGGTGCATGTTTTTCTCTCTCCATATTTGTTGGCACAATTCATATTGCTCTGGTGTTATGTTTTCGTTTTTCAGTGCACTGTGAAACGATTCATGAGACGGAAGTTGTTTCAATTTGAGTTTACTTATGTCATCTAGCCACTCGTATACGGAAAGTACCCCTTTTCCTGCTCAACTTCGTATGCTTTAAGAAACTTTGCGTAACTATACCCCGGTGCTAGATAGTTGCTTATATCCAACAATTTGAGTTTCCGTGTTTTAAGCGCCATATATGTACCTGATCTTTTGACAATGAATCTAAGTGGGTCACTTCTTTGTAATTCACTATACAAATACTTTTTCATTATGTTAAAATCGTACCTACCGGAATTAAAGCCCAGCACCGGCACCTCCCGAATGAAGTCGTCCAGTTCCAGCTTGATTTTCTCGACTGCATGGATGGAGTGCTGTTCGCCGCTGGGGTCTCGACCGGAGTGTTGCACCTCTTCAAGTTGCGTGAATACTCCCCGGTACTTCTGCTGAAGCAACTCGTAGGCAGCATCAGATATTGTGTGCAAATACCCAACCACGTCGTTTACCAGTTCGTTGGCATTGCCGGTTGATACGAAACACTTCGGCTCCCCGAGTTCAGGAACATTACTGGCGACGCTACAGCTGAGTAGTTCGTGACGACTGCACCACTTTAACTTCTTGGTTTTCCCCCGCAGGTTAGGTGAGACCGCCTCAAAAAATGATTCAAAGTCAAAGGTGGCTCTATAGGGGTAGAACTTGTCATCAGTGGGGACGTCTATCCCCAAGTCAGCAATCTTATCAAAAACCGTTTTAGGTAGTTGATAAGAACCGCCTTGGAAACTGTGTTTCACATTAGCGTCGCATGTTACTTCGTGATGTCTGAGATCAGTAAATCGAGTAAACGCTCGGTTGCATTTTGTACATGCGTACGACTTACTATACATTCTCAAATCCCGAATGTATGAGAAGTGCCGACTAAACAAGTTCACGTTGAGTGTCCGTGCGTGCCTGCATGTAGACCGTCGTATCAGCTCCGCTCTTACTGCCCCATTTCCATGTTGTTGCACATTTTCCTCCTCCTCCTCCTCTTCTTCGTTGTTGGTCGACTCCTGTCCTTGGTCTTGATCCTCCGCCTCGTCCTCGTCTGTCCTGCTACCTTTAACTTTAACGAGAGAGTAGACTTGGATGTTGATTTTAAACAACCGTTCGCATAATTCAAGATCACACATTTTCACCCCTCCTTTTTGTGGATCACCACCAACGGCTTTGCGATAAACACCTAGCATGTGTTTTGTTTCACGATCCAAAAGGACAGAATTCTCATTGTTAAAGAGGGCCAGGCAGCGAAAAAAGCAAAGATTGTTTTTGTACGGCTTACCATTTTTTTTGTCACAAACGAGAGTGTTCAGGCCCTTGTTGTGTGCGACGAAAGGAGGTAGATTTTTCGGAGGCGCTCCGATGAGAAAATCCGTCTTGTTCACAAACACCGTCATGTTTGTGATCGACTCGACGGTCCACTTTGTGTCAGGTCGCTGTCTTCTCCCGTGCTCGGTAATATCTTCTCTCTGCAACTCTTGTAAAAGTCTCTCCAGGTCTCCTTCGTTGGCCATGTTGAAGGGTTCGGCAAAAAAACGAGCGTTGTTCATGCTGGCGTGGAAATATCGCAAGTCTCCAGTCACAGAGTGTCGCAATACAAATCCAAATGACACATTTAGCTTAGCCCGTACTCGCAGTTGATTAAAAACATTCCGTAGAGCATTTTCAATACCAACTCCCGGTCCGAGAGTTCTTGAACCCACTAGACGAATATTGTACAAGTCTTGCACCGGTCTACCTGCATTGTGATGGGTCCGAATTGCTAGCCAGTTATCTCGGAGTGTAAGCAAGAGTTCATAGTCTTCTTCCTCCTCCCCCTCCCGTCGTTCCAACTCCTGTAGCTCCTCGTCCTCCTGTTGGTCCATTTCCTCCTCCAGATGCTCTTCCGCCTCCAAACGCTCTTCCTCCACGCGTTCCGCATCATGCTCTCCATCTTGCCTCTCTGGAGGATGAAGATCCTCGTTGTTGTTGTCAAGATAATTTGCTGCCGCGGGTGGAAAAAGGTCTGGATCTTCCATTAAAGGTGCGGCAGGCTCGACAGGTGGGGCGGGTTCGGCAGGTGGGGCGGGCTCAGCAGGTAGGGCAGGATCGGCAGGTGGGGCAGGATCGGCAGGTGGGGCAGGTACGGCAGGTGGGGCAGGCACCGCAGGTGGGACAGGCACGACAGGTGGGGCAGGCACGACATGTAGGGCAGGCACGGCAGGTGGGGCAGGCACGGCGAGTAGGGCAGGCTCAGCAGATGGGGGAAGATCGGCAGGTGGAGCAGCTTGAGGCGGGATGTTGGGTTGGGGGTGAAATAACCTTACATGGCGGCGGAGGTTGTCACGACGGGTAAACTTTTTGCCGCAAAACTCGCATTGGAGCGTTGAAGATTTTCTTGGTAGGGGTGCTGCTGCTGGTGAGATTGGTGGTGCGGTAGGTGGTCCCGATGGTGGGGCAGGTAGTTTGACACGGTCGTGCGTCTTGCGATGCCGCTTCAAGCTGTCTCGACGACTAAAGCACTTTCCACACCGATCGCAAGAGACCTCGGTGGGGCGGGGAATGGGGTTATCCTGCTCACCGTTAAGATGACGACGGCGCCTGTGTCGATTCAAACTATCCCTGCGGCTAAAAGTTTTTTCACAATAACTGCAGGCAAACAATACTCGTTGTTGGTGCGGAGGTAGCTGTGGTGGCGGGTCATCCATAACCACTTCATCATCATCAGCCGTGTCCTTTGAGCAAAACAAATAATATAAACAAATAAATAATAATAATAATACACATTTTAATGTAACTATATTAAATTAAAGTTGTGGGTGTGAGGAAAACATTTACTACTAAATACTGATTATTACGATCACGGGTATTGTAACTCACCATGGGTTCTTCGTCCGATTCTTCAGATTGATAATAATAATAATAATAATAATAATAATCAATTAAAAAACGCTTTCCATGTCACAAAGACATCCCAAAGCGCTGTACAAATATATAACAATCATAAAAACACCAAGTAATCTAAAACTATCAATTAGGTGATAAAAAGTACTGCTTAAAAAGATAAGTTTTCAAATTAGCTTTAAACATGTATTTCAAAATTATCAGCAGATCGGATTGCTGCTGGAAGCCTATTCCACAGACGAGGGGCATATTGTGAATGATCGATCTCCATAGTATTTAGTTTTGCCAAGAGGCTGCTTTAAACATACCACACCAGAGGTTGTCGAGCGCAGAGTGCGTGTACTCGGTTTAACACTTAGTAATTCACATAAATAACCTGGAGCTATTCCCTTCATAATCTTGTAAACAAGACACGCAATTTTAAATACCACACGCTTATTTACTGGAAGCCAATGTAAACTTTTCAGCACTGGAGTAATATGCTCAGATTTTTTCATCCTAGTGACAAGGCGTGCAGCTGAATTTTGAATCGCCTGTAATTTCCTGAATTCAAACTCAGGCAAGCCAAAAAGCAAACTGTTGCAATAATCAAGTCTTGAAGTAACAAGGGCATGGATTAATTTCTCAGTTGAATTCCGGTCAAGCAGGTTACGTATTTTACCAATCCTCCATAATGCATAAGACGCTGATTTGCATAACTTAGCGACATGAACAGACATACTCCCCGATGCATCTAACATAACCCCAAGGTCACGAACTACTGGAAGAGAATGTACACTGACTTCACCCACCTGCACAGAACAGGCCCGGGAAGGACCCTTCCTACCAAATTTGGAGGAAAATCTGATAACCTCAGATTTACTATCATTAAGTGCTAACATGTTAACACACATCCACTGACGTATGTCTTCAATACATTGCTCAATTTTGGTAATTGGTACATGGTCACGTGTGCAAGTCATGTACAGTTGGGTATCATCAGCGTACATCATGTAGTTTAAACCATGACTTAATATTATATCTTCAAGGGGTGCAGTATAAAGACTAAACAATATAGGTCATAAGACAGAGCCCTGGGGGGACACCACAATTAAGAGGCAGTGCCTTAGACACCACTGACCCAACACGCACCTGCTGCGTTCGTCCTTGTAGGTAGGACTTAATCCATTCAAACACAGTACCACTAACTTGAAACCTACAGCGCAGCCTATGCAATAATATGTTGTGGTCAATGGTGTCAAAGGCAGCTGACAAATCAAGTAAAACAAGAATGACATCATTTTGCAAATCAAGCGAACGTAGCAGATCATTTTGCACTCGAAGGAGTGCAGTTTCTGTGCTGTGACCTCTCCTATAAGCAGACTGACATTTAGGAAGCAGATTATTCTGACATAAATATGAATTTATTTCAACCAAAGCTACTTTCTCAATGAGCTTAGAAATATATGGTAAATTGGAGACAGGTCTATAGTTGTTCAAAACATTACGATCGAGACCCTGTTTCTTAAGAAGTGGTCGAACAATTGAAGATTTACATTGCTGTGGAAAAATACCTGATTGCAATGAAGTATTAATTATATGCGCAATAACAGGTGTAATTTGGTACGAGCATTGCTTAATCAACTTCGTTGGCATAGGATCCAAAACAGATGATTTAGGGGGTAATTAATAATAATAATAATTACATTTATATAGCGCGCATTCCATAAAAATATGTTCATGTGCGCTGTACATTATACATAAAACAAAATTAACTACACCATACTATTACTTAGTTAAAAATGAAAATCATGATTAAAAATCAAAATCTAGTTTAAAAAGATATGTTTTAACTTCAGTTTTAAACTTATCTAGACTCCTAAGATTCCTAATGTGAACTGGAAGTTTGTTCCATAGTTTAGGGGCAGCTGTCTGAAAAGCACAATCACCTAGTGAAACTTTACATTTAGCACTCCCCGGAGTCAGTAACACACTATTCATTGAACGAAGACTATATCTGTTTTGACGAATAACAGACACCAGGTCACAGAGATACTCCGGAGCTGTTCCATATAAACATTTAAATGTAAAAATCAAAATTTTAAACTGAATACGATATACAACTGGTAACCAATGAATGAGATGAAGAACTGGCGTGATGTGACATGTACGTGGTGAACCGGTTACACGGCGAGCTGCAGTATTTTGAATTCTTTGTAATTTACAGATGTGTGTACTTGAAAGACCATACAGTAAACTATTACAATAATCTAGTTTGCTTGTTATAAAGGCATGCACCAAAGACTCTATAGACTGTCGAGTTAAAAACTTCCTGATCCTACGCAAATTATACAGGTGGTAAAACGCAGAACTACTTATTTTACCTACATGATACCCCAATTTAAGTTCAGAATCAAACCAAACCCCAAGGTTACGAATAGCACTAGATGACGCACGAACAACAGTATTGCCAACTTTTAAATGAGACATAGTTACCTTTTCCAGCTGTTTCTTTGTACCTAAAATAAGAAATTCAGTTTTTCCAGTATTGAGCTTGAGTTTATTTACCGTCATCCATTGTTGAATTTCAGTGATACAATTTTCAATGGCACACTTAGCAGTAGACTCATTTGTACCAGCTTTGGGTTTAAAAGATAAATAGAGTTGTGTATCGTCGGCATATGAATGAACATGTAGAGGATGTTTCTCTGTGACCTTAAATAACTCGCTAGAATACAACGAGAACAATAAAGGACCAAGACAACTACCTTGTGGGACACCAGATTCAAGATGGAAACTATCTGATAATACCCCATCAACTGATACACGTTGAGATCTACCCAATAAATATGATTGAAACCAATTGTACACTGTTCCAGTTATTCCAAAGTTATTACGTAACCGACCCAGTAATATACCATAATCCACAGTATCAAAAGCTGCGCTTAGATATAATAGCACAAGTAGAGTTACACATTGTTTGTCCATATTCATAAGAATATCATTCTTAATTCGCAACAATGCAGTTTCAGTACGGTGCCCCGGACGATAAGCTGATTGATTGCTAGGCAAATACTCATTTTTTACCAGATATGAATACAGTTGATCAGTAACGGCTCGTTCGACTAGCTTGGACACAAACTGCAGATTAGAAATAGGACGGAAATTCGCAAATCCCGTGTCTAAACCAGGCTGTTTCAATTTTGGAACTACAAGGGCTTCCTTTCAGGAACAAGGAACCGTTCCACTCTGCAGAGACATGTTAATAAGTGATGTTAACGATGGTAAGAGTTCATTAATGCAGTCCTTCACAATAAACGTTGGCACTGGGTCAAAGATGCAAGACTTACTGGGCGCCTTTAACACAAGTTTTCTCACTGAATCTTCGCCCAGTTCCTCGAATTCATGAAGGAATGCATTATTCGTTGAAATCTTAACAGGCATTGAATCAGGTAATACAGTAACTGAAATTCCAAATGTATCTAACCCAACACGTATATCAGTGATCTTTTTAACAAAATAAGACCCAATTTGATTGGCAAGATTGAGCTTATTACAATTCTGTGGAAATAACGTGTTCGAATCCTGATTTAGCAGTTGCTTCACAGCTGAGAACAGTTTCCGTTGATTTTTAACACAATTTTTATCAATAAAATCAGTATAAAATTCACAACGTGTTTTATTCATAATGTACGTAGTTTTATTCCTCTGAAACTTAAAGGCTTTCAGATCTACCCCAAGTGCAGATAGCCTCCATTTCCGCTCTGCACGTCGACGTAGTCTCTTTGCCTCTCGAATCTGTTCAGTAAACCAAGGCACCTGAGCACATGTGACGACAGTCCGCGAGCGTAGGGGAGCATGTGTGTCCAATACCGAGGCCAAAGTGTTATTGTACATGTAAGCTAGCCGGTCTAGATCCGATGGTGCATCGCGAATAAGGGAGGAAGCACATAAATCATTTTTAAACTGATCAATATTGATTGATTTAAATTTCCTAAATGTCACCTTCTTGACAGTAAGTTCACTCTTCATCATGTTAAGATTACAAAGTATCGTTGCATGGTCAGAGAGAAAACTATCAATCCTTGGTGCATCCAGAACAATGGTGTCACTCAGCCGGGTAATTCTTAAATCCAAAACATGTCCATGAACATGAGTAGGCAAGCTCACATGCTGCTTAAGACTCATTGAATTTAACAGATCATTCAATGTCTTTGTATTAGTATCAGTTACATTGTCCACGTGTACATTAAAATCCCCACAAATTATCAAAGGTTCAGGGCAGAGAATAGTCGACTCAAGATACCGAGCATATTCATCCATAAAAACACCAATTGTCACAGGATGATTTGCAGAATAAGGCGGTCTGTATATGATACAAAGACGGAAACGTGATGAGCAGCTATTCTCAAGGATCCATTCCGAGACCTCAAAAGAGGTCCAATCTTGTGTCCGGATCTTCCGTACAGTGAGAGTATTACGACAGACCAAGGCTGTTCCTCCTCCTCTCCGATGAGTTCTTGGATGATCGAGAATCTTATATCCGTCAGGTATACACTCTCGTTTGACAGAAGAATCATGTTCCGTTAGCCACGTTTCTGTGACAGCTACCACATCAATTTCATGATGGCAAATGTAATCGATGAAACTAGCAGTTTTATTACGGATGGATTGGGCATTCCATAAACAAAATTTAAGTTGTTTCAACGATTCGCTCCGTATTGCTGAGGTACAAGTAGAAATCTGGATTAGATTACTTGCATTAACACGACGAACTGTTGCATGAGGAGAAAGCTTGACAGATTGCAATCGCTCTCTATTACTAGATACAAGAGCAGGTATTTTAAATCCTTTTCCAGCAAACGTAGATTGTTGATATTGCAAGTGTGTTTGTTGAGACGAACATTTATTAAGCCCTCCCCTACTTCCTCTCTGCCGTTTGCCAATCCCTAGTTCATTTATCCGAATCCAGGTTTTCTTAGCCAACAAGCTACATGTGTGTGGACGCAATGCAAGTAGTTCCAGGCGAGAGTAACAGCAACATACATGTTTACTTAAGATGTTAGTCACATGGCTACTTGTACTTGATAAAGTTTGCAGAACCGATGGACTTTCCTTCAATTGAAAACTATTCTGTTTCTGTTGCAAAACTTGTGATCGAGGACCTAGACGATGGACGTTAAAAAGCGTAAAGAAATTAGCGTTCTGCAATTAAAAACTAAAGAAAACAAAACAAAATAAGCATTTGGGCTTCAATATTGACCATTAAAATAACAAGAACAATGTAAAGGTTTGAAAACTTATTAAAATACAAATGGGAAGATAGCACAACGTACTCTGAAAGTTTGGATATGATGTGACGATAAAACGAGACTGAACTAAAATGGGTTGAATAAACACAGTTTTGAGTTTATACACAGATATACAACATTGATCATACTTTCAAAAACCATTTGTTGATTCTTACACAATTAGGTACAGTAGTCTATACAGTAAACTATAACAAACAAAATATAGTCGTTCTGAGCGTTATAATTTTAAACAACATTTGTATTATATCGATAATGAAAAAAACAAAACGTTTCTCTTACCTCAACTTGGCCTCCTTGCTGGGCCGACGGACCGGCCAGTAGTTCGTCCTCCATTCGAGAAATGACAACGAGCTGAGACGATGTCGGGTCGGGAGATGCATTACTAAAATAATCAACAGACTCGGCATCTGACCTGAGAGCTTCTTCCTCAGTTTGGGTAATGGCTTGAAGCTGAGAGAGAGTCGGGTCCGGAGACGCACATTGGAAGTACTGATTGTCTTGAGACATGGTTAGTAGTTGGTAACTCAACAAAATGATGATGGATAAAATGACGAGCTCTGTCCGACTCGCCTTTTATACACCTAGAGTGAACAAAGAAAAAGAAAAAAGAAAAAAAAGAAAAGGGGGCGGGACTTTAACTGGAATGACCGGTATAAATGTATAAACAAAATAATACATCCGTCCATCTACATAGGCCTACATGTTTTATAATACACAAACACTTCCTCATTATACTGTCCTTGTGTCTTCTATCTACATGCGCACATTAGATCAACATCAGTTTCCGTTTCCTTTCCGGCCATTTCCTGTTTGGACTTTGACTAGAGTGACCGGTGTAAATGTATAAACAAAATAATACATCCGTCCATCTACATAGGTCTACATGTTTTATAATACACAAACACTTCCTCGTTACACTGTCCTTGTGTCTTATATCTACATGCGCACATAAGATCAACATCAGTTTCCGTTTCCTTTCCGGCCCTTTTCCTGCTTGGACTTTGACTAGAGTGACCGGTGTAAATGTATAAACAAAATAATACATTTGTTCATCTACATAGGTCTACATGTTTTATAATACACAAACACTTCCTCGTTATACTGTCCTTGTGTCTTCTATCTACATGCGCACATAAGATCAACATCAGTTTCCCATCCTCTTTAGCACTCCCTTCATCCTGTGTCCACTTCCTCCCCCCCCCCTTTCCTGTTTGCAGTTTGACTCAAGTGATCGGTGCCAATCATGATATATATGAGGAAGGACGTTACCCCGTCCATCTAATGTATAATAGATTTAAAAGGTTGTAATATAGGTTGTATATATAATATAACATTATATATATATATATATATATATATGAAATAAATTCAGGATACGAGTTAAAATAACTTTGGCATATTTATTTCTGGACAGACTGTTTCGTACCGTGTGGCACTCATCAGCAGAATGACATAGAATATCGTGTAGCATCTTCGTATACACATGGAATCAGGCTTGCGTTGCGCGCGTTATGTATCGAACCCTGATCGCGCTCCGCGTTTATACGTTATTGAACTTATTGCGCGCGTTACGTCACTGACCCTAGAACGCACTTGTCTCGGTGCCTACACTTAGAGACGATTTCGCTCCTCTTATTTAGTGTACCTAGGTTGGGCTTGCATATGACTATGTATTTTTCTGCTATACACAAGTTGCATCTTTTGTTTACATTAGAGTATGGTAGTGCTCTTTGGATAATGTCCCATTTGATTTCAAAGTTCTTTCCTTCGTCCTTTAGGGCCCATATGTGTTTGCTCAGTTCGGTCTGTGCTCTCTTGCTCTCGCATCTGAACGACTGCTTGTGGTTCGCCAGCCTCGCCTTGAATGTTGTGGAAGTTAGCCAGGTCTGTAAAGTTATGTTTTTGAACACTATAGGAATTTCAGACCGCCAGGTAAGAACGGTTATAAATAAAATTGGGCCGTGTAGCATTCTTGAAGCAGATAGAAGAGGAGGGAGGCAATCCAAGGCCAAAGATCAACTTCTCAAAAACGAAGTTGAAGCTCATATTAAGAGATTACCAAACACAGAGTCTCATTATTGTCGTCAAGCTACAACATTTCAGTATCTGTCAAGTGATCTGAACATACACAAAGTGTATGAATAAATTTTTGTACCTGGCAGAGATGCCCAAGAAAAGAGCTGCATAACATAACACGCTGCATAACATGAAACTCAAGTTTCACAAGCCAAAAAAAGATCTGTGCGGGATATGTGAAACTTATCACAAAGGCAATGAGACTGAAAAAATCAAGCTCAATGAGGGTTATACTAGACACACCCAAGAAAAATGTGCTGTAAGAGAAATAAAGAAAACAAAAAAAACACAGGCGGCCTCAAATCCACAGAAATTCCAAGCATCCGTGTACGACCTCCAACAGGTTATATACCTCCCTAAATCCGGAAGAGGATCGCTATTTTATAAACGAAGGCTTTCCTGCTATGACTTTACGGTATACGAACTAGGCACTAGATCAGGATACTGCTTCCTTCATCATGAAGGAATTGCCAGACGCGGTGCAAACGAAATTGCATCGAATTTGTACAAATATCTGTCAATCCTAGACAAACAAGGAAAAGAAGAAGTTGCTCTTTTCAGCGATGGGTGCATAGGACAAAATAAAAATTATATCTTACCAGCCATGATAATGTACTTTCTGCAGAAGTCTTTGTCAGTAACCCAAATTACACTGTATTACTTCGAGACCAGCCATGGTCAAAGCGAGGGTGACTCGGTGCATAGCACAATTGAGCGGGCCCTAATAGGCCGCAGGATGGTCTACCAAATTCGTTGATTTTGTGACCCCCCTCAAGAAGCTATTACATTTTTGGCTTAAAATTCGTGTAAATTCCGTCTTTCATCACCCTAAAACTCGCCAAGCCTAAAACATTCGCATTATCAAGTAATAGTTAATTTGAGTTGGAAAAATACTCCCGAACCATGTAAAGATAAATCGATGACTTTTACTGCTAACCAATCACAACGAGTTTTTCATGCAACGTTGACCAATGTCACGACTTGTTTCAGCGGAGTCGGTGCGATCACGTTGTGCAAGATGGCGTCTTCATCGGACGCGAATTTAGCTGAAGGGGGAGGCGACGAAAGTCCTTTGTATTGCTGTAGGCCCTATGCACACAACTTATTCCAAATCTAAAGTAATACAATTCAGCGTGAAGAGCTAGGCTAAATTCAGAGAGTGTTGTACGCGATATTCGTACGTAGGGTATTCGGCATCGGCAAGCCGGGTAAGCTATATTAGATTTAGAGGCCAAGCCGTGCCTCTTGGAAGTGAAGACGCCAGCCACCCCATTGCTCTTTCAAGTGCTTTCCAGGACCGTGGACGTACCCAAAGAAGGTAAGTTTTTGTATATTGTGGCTAGGACAGCCATGGAGGAATGGGACAACATGGCAAATATTCGGTTAATTTATTGTTAATGTTATGTTACAGGCCTTATCATTGTTGTAATAAGGTTCAATTTTAAGTCAGTGGCCATTTTTTTAATTTGTATTTATTCTATGCAAAGCGGGGACATATGCTGGGTTCTTAACCCCTGTGTACAACAAAGTGTCCCTTGGCCTTACTAAATAGTGTCTTTTTTCTATTGGGAAAGAACTCCGTATTTGGCCACCGCATTTTATTTCATAAATTAAAACTCCCCAAAAGATTTTTAAAAGGCTAAAGAAATAAATGTCACCTCCTTTTTCAAGCCTTTTTAGGAATGTATTATTTATTGTTCATAAAATGTGGTGGTGGCCGAGTATGAAACTAATTCCAGTTCTTGGTGTTTTACTGTTACGTTGAGCATTGGGCTAAGTACTAACAGTTTTAAATTATTATTCTGTAGGAGACACAGCGACAATCCGAGGGATCATCTCCACCACTTCTGCAAGTCAAACGGGCTGAAGACAGACAAAAAATGTTAGACCAGAGAGAAATAGAACAAGGTAGTAAAATCCCTTATATAAATAAAACAGCACAAAATAGCATCTGCTTTATAATGTAATTTGTATGTAAATATAAATAGATTCAAATATAAATACAGGACTTGAGGAAGGATACACCATTTGCAGATATCAAAAATAGTTACTACTGAATTATTAGGAAAATATCTTACTTATTGGAAAGTAAATAATGATGATTGCGCTAGATATCCCAAAAATGCAATACCTGTCTTTGGGTGATCGTGAAAGAAAAGACAACAACTGCCCCCCATTTTTGTTACCAATTTCTGATACATTGTAATTCAAACAATTGCCAATGATGTATCCTAACTTTAAATTAACTGAGGATTCATAAACAAAATTGGGGGGAAATATTAAAATAGTATAAAATAATAGAAAAACATGCATACTACTTTGTAGTTAAAGGCAACAAAAATGTATTCTTAACCACTTTCATTAGAGGTTTTAGATGAAGTACATGTACATGTAATTTTTTTTGGGGGGGAGTGGATAAATGGATAACAAGTTAAAATTAAAGCTTGTTGTAGTTTATTTCTTTTATAATATGTTGTTATTTTTCAGCTGCTGAAGAAGAAAACGGCAGACAAACAAGATTGGGAGCCTTTGTTCAAGCTGGTCTGCGTTCCTTAACTTCTGTTGACCAACACGTGCAACCACTTCCTGGCAGAAAACATGTCTTGCCTGTTCAGTGCATCATTTGTAAAGATATATACTAACAAAGAAAAACGCACGCACAGGCGTAAGGTGCAACGGCTAGTTAATTGCGAAACAATGCAGGATGTTAAATTGCTCAAAGCAGCAAATATTAGGCAGGATGAGCTACTGTTACTTGATATTCAGGGTAGGGATCTACATGTAGTAGCAATAGAGGTAAAATACCACCGTACATGTTACCAAAGTACACCAAAGTAGCCAAGGAGTACAAGTCAAAAGCAAATGCTGACACTGCGCAGCAAGATTATCAACTGTCATTTCAGGAATGGAGAAGCTCATCCAATGAAAATTGGTTTAATTTACCTGCCTTATCTTATTCCATAGCATGTTTTATGGGAGTATGTAAATTAAAAAACTTGAGAAGATTTACATAAGTAAAATGGCACTAATTTTCAGTGTCGTAAAAGTGAAAGTCTTGCCCTCAAAAATAATTACTTATCGCGACACATAAATATTGTGAACATTTGCAATAATGTATAATAAATATTTGTCATTGTTCTTATAACTGTTTCTTCTTCTTTTCTTCTGTTCTTGTGTTGTTGGTTTTTTTGGGGGGGAGTCCCAAAATCAAAAAGAAACACAGGCAAGATACAAACATTCAGTTGATAAAATGAAAAGAAACTATGAAAACAAAAACAGAACTGTTGACAACATGAAAAAAACTATAACAATCTTGGTTTAGGAATATTTCTTTAAATAAGGAATATACAGGAAATCGGGAAAAAAAAACAGCAGTCATTTCTGTCCAGACGAGCTCAAATCGCCCCCTGCCATTTGTTTGTGTACAATTCAATTCCTCATAGGTTTTGTACACACCTCTCCCGAAGTGACCAACAGAGGGCGCTATTTTCAAGCTTGATATTTTAATTGGTTAAGCCTAATTAATGTGCATTTTTTTTCTCTAGCGAACCTGATATTCTAATTCAATAGGATCATATTTGTATTTCTGGAAAATATCAGGTAGCTTCTAGAGGGGGGTCACAATTCTTAAAATGTGAATGCCTATTTCATGTTCATCCCATGGTCTATAAAGGGCGCTGGAGATCTGTTCCTTCCCTGTCAACTGGCAACATTGATTACGGGTGCTAGAAAGGCTCACTAGAAAGGTCACAGAAGTACAAACGCAAGACATTCGTGATTGGAATGCACTCAGTCAAACAATGCACATTTTGAGAGTGCGTACAACTACAGAGGGTAAGAGTGTAGATTGGGAAAAGGTGATGCAAGTTGAAGTGCGAAAAAATCGACCCAAAAAGATCATGGTGAAATTTTCACACTTAGAAGACAACTTTGACACAATTGATTTGGAAGAGAGAAATTCAAGGCACGTTTTTCCTAGTCACATGGAATATCCCCCATCAGCCTATGCTAAATGCCCGCCAAAACTTGCTGAGGGTAAATACAACGACCTGATGAGTCTGTGTGAGGGCCCAACTCCGGTTATAAACCATCAAGATCACATTGTCTTCTACCAAAATCTCCCCCATTGAAGAATTCGTGATTGCTTTGTGCTTGCAGTTAAATGTTCAACTGTCAAGAGATTATTCCACAAGGCCTAACTAATGGTGTGAAAATTGTCACTTAAAGTACAATTGATGTATTCCCCGTATACATGACCTCCTATATTTAAGTGTATTATTAATTCCTAACAACTTCAAATCAGTATCTTAACCAATTTTAGTTGTATAAACGATGAATTTATTTACGATATTTTCAGTTTCATCTTGATGTTGCAAAATAACGAATTTATTTTGTGATAACTACTTTAAGTGAGCAGATGAAGAAAAAATGAATTGCAAGAATTCCATCATTTAGAAATAGATCAAGGTATACGTAATAAAGTACCGGCACATGCAGTTACATGACTTTAACCTCCACCCGTGACGTCACCCTATTGTCCTACCGCTCCATTATTTTGAACGAATGGAGCGTTGGAGGCGATATCTCTCCATTATTTTGGGAAGGTAACGCAAGTGAACAAAGAGGAAGTCACTGAAACTAACCAGTGTAGCGGTTTTCGTTGTATTTTTTTTAGAAACCTATGTACTCCAATCCGATTTTCCCTTCAATCTTGTTCTATGGTTAAACTAACCCATACGAAAATGTGTCGAAGAAAAAGACAAACATTATCGATAGTCGGATTCGAACCACAGACCTTTCGATCCATAGCTCTCCTCTCTACCAACTATGCTATTGACGAGTTGGTGAAAGAAGCTGTTCTTTATAATTCTTTATAGTTATTTAATGTATACGAGTTGCCATTGCTCTTTCTCATGAATATTTTAATCACGAACCACCCAGCTCCTGGAAAAAAATATCACGAACCGCTACACCGGTTAGTATAAAGTGTCTTCTGAACAAAGACGCTCCATTCGTGCAAAATAATGGAGCGGTAGGACAATAGGTGGTGACGTCCCAGGTGGAGGTTAAGTCAGACAATGCCCTCGTTAACGCGCCATTCGTGGGTAATAATGTCCCTCGGGCTTCGCCCTCGGGACATTATTACCCACGAATGGCGCGTAACTCGGGCATTATCTATAACATCTTCCCTTTTTATTAAAGAGAGCTAATGGTGAAGTACTTTGGATACTAAACATTATAGTCCACAGGTGTATAATGTTGATGTAAATTTTAAATTGTACATTGGCACCACTTTTATCTGCAATTTGTAAAATGGGTGAATATGCAATTGAAAATTGCATATTCACATAAATTCACATAAATTGCATAAGGGGTTTACGTTGATGTTGTAAACTAATGAATTGGATTTCAATGTTCATGATAATAAGTTATTAAAATTACAATTTTGAGGGAATTGAAACGAAGTGTCGATTTTTCTGTTTGTGACATCATTTTTTACTTCCTTTCCACGGACCACGAATTATTGTTCAAACCCTACCAAATAAAAATAATAATAATAATAACAATATGATCTTTTTTGATGGTAGCCATGCCACCTTAAGGGTGATTTTAATAGGTGATATAATTATTGAATATAGTGGCGAAAACAATCATCGCATGTAATTTTAGGAGGCTATCATTGTATAGTATCTTGACCTTTTTAAGCAGACTGGTCCATTCCGAGAAAAAATATCAATGAAATAATGAAGCATATAAAATACGAACTTGACGGTCTTATTTCGAAAGAACTAGCATCGCGCATGCGCACAAGAGATAGGTCGCTGTCAGTCTGGCAATAAATTAAAATTTTCGTTTCACGAAGTGACCTATCTAGATAGGTCGCTGTTCGCGCGCCTGAAATATGAAAACAAAAATTTCACGAAGTGACCTAAATAGATAGGTCGCTGTTCGCGCGCCTGAAATATGAAATTAAAAATTTCACGAAGCGACTTATGACTTTAGCGCTTATTTCCAACCCATTACTGATGAGATATTGCCTTGGCAACAATTTAATGTCATAATTTAACTATCCAAATTTAATATGTATACAAATTGAGTCAATTCACATTACTGTTATAGGGGAAATAAGGATGCAAAATCAGCCCAACTTTAAACGCGTTTTTCTCGAAATAACAAAAAACGAGATAGGTCAGATCGTGGTACGATCGACGGTATGTACAAGCCGAAAGACATGGCCGAAAAAGTTGAAATCGCGCACAAGAAAATCGTCGTAAAATACCTGAAAAAAATGTCGCCACAGGCTAAATTGTATATCAAACGACAGATCATTGCTTCCTTTATCGATGTGTAGTGATCAATATTTGTTAGTCCAGTCAGGGCGCAGAAACTAAACACACTAAACATACCCTAACTTCGAGTGAACAAAATTCTGCCAAAAACATACTGAATCTCGTCATATTTTATATCATTCGATTCAGAAAATCGTTCGCTTTCCACTTACTACGCCATCTTGGAGAATCACACGTTTGCAACGTGTAGCTCGTGAAAACAAAGCGGTCGAACTCTCGCAATTACTCGCGTAAATCTCGTGGCCGATTTGCGACGCCGGCCCTGCAAATAAAGTTCGGGATATGACCTCATTAACGCGTGCGCTGCGGACTGACTGAGAACCGTAGAGAAATACAAACATTCTCCATGAAAGAACCATTGACGTTGTCCTTCACAAAGGTCAATGGAGATCATAGATTTCTAGACGAGGGGAAGTGTAATACGAGTATGAAAGAAATTGGTTCACCTCGACCCCGGGAAGTTAGTGTGATTATTCGTGTCAAGCAGGTTTTATTGCTGTACGCTCCAGCCATGCACTGGGGTGCATAGTCACAGGGGAAGTTTACTGAGGTGGTCGTGCAATTGTGTCCTCTGTTAACTGGTAAGTAAACGCTTTGTTGTAGCTAGGCGTTCTCGATAGTATTTGAGATGTTGCACGGAGCAGTAAATTGTTGGGCGATGTTTTACCGAGACCAGGTTGAGACTGGCCTTTTCATGTACTGTACAGTGCAGGCCGAGGAAGTGACAGATGTCTAAAAGTCGGGTAGGCCATAGGATCTTCTTATTTTGGTGGGTGGGTATGGGTTGGTGGAATGTTTACACGGCCCATTTTATCCGCGACACCGCGTTCACGCTTTGAAATGCCAGTCCTATATATATTTGTGTATTGTAGCACACAGCACTAAGCAGAACAACCCCCAAAACGGGTATTCATACTTCCACTACCCCGAGGCCAAAACAATTATACTAATTATTGATGGAGAATCTTTCTAGAAGAAAAAAATGATACCAAGATTATATCGTCTTTTGATAACCAACAAGATAGTATTTTAGCAATATTTACCAAATTTGACCCTGTCGTACTTGGGAAAACGATCAGAATTTTATTACTGATAAAATAACACATACAGAGTATATTTTATATATCACATTATTCTAAAACTACTTGGATTTCCCAAATTTATTGAGCGGTTCGGGAGATACGCTTGTTTAAACGCGACCGTTTCCTAGCCGAATTCGCTGGTGTAATTGAATAATATAAGACTGGGAGAAGTACACAAAAAAACGTGATGTTACGCTAGCGCCGCACAAATCCTCTTTCCTGTTGTCAAGGTTAGATCCTGTGTGTTGTTTAGTCTTGATTTGAAACGTTTGAAAACCACAAACGTCAGATAGTTATAGCTCCGCCCTCCGCAGAAAAAAACGCCCTCCGTAGAAAAACGCCCTTGTGTGACAAAGCAAACTCCTGATTTCTGCGCTTGAATCGCAACTGGTTTCCCTATACAATTTCATCAAATTTAACTTCCGCGCTGTAGTTTTTAGTGTACTGTTTATTGTTGTTTAAATGCTATTGTTTAACTTTTAATTTTAAAATTACTTGTTAATACCCTTATTTCGTGTAATTTGTTGAATCTCTTCTTTATGTAGGTCAGTGTGTTTTATGTTGTTAATTACAGGCCTGGTATTTTCTTTTCATTTTATTTGTAAACTGTTTTTATTCTCGTATAATCGTTAATCACGTCATTATTATTATTCCTACTTTATTGTCATATAGTATTTATTCTTGTATTCTTGTAAAGCAGGTTTTTCAATTATTGGGTAATAGTTTATACATGTTTTTTTATTGTTCATAACTTGGTTTTATACTCGGGCTTAAAGTAAATTTAATTATTGATCTTCACGTTTAATATTTTGTAATTGTAATATTTTGTTTTACTAAAGTTGGCATCCTTTTAAAACTTAAATAGGTCTAATGTAAATATTTGTATTGTATTTTAATTGTTTTGTATTTTTTTAAAGTCCTTTATTATATATCGCATAAATCGATGTGCTCGTCGTATGTAAAACGCAGACCGCGTGATATGTGGAAACATTGGTTATCAAAAAACAACGTGTATTAATATAAATGTTCAACGAGTAATGAATAGTATTTAAACTAGTATTAAAAGCTTATTTCGTAAAATGTTCTCTTGGTCGAAGTTAGTAAAAACTGATAAAAAAATGGTTTTTGTAACATCATGCTCTCTATTTCAGAATTTACGTCATTGAAGTGTGCAGATAAAGTGATACTCTTGTATTTTCAGATTACGTAGGCATACGGATACGCAACCGACAAGCGGGCAGCGCAATACGCACACCGCAAACGGACATGTTGATTTCCTACCGCTGGGTCAAAGTATATTTTCTTTGCCAAACTATTTGTCTAAAATAGTAAATAAAAATAACAATAGCTAGTAATAATAATAATAATACAAAACACCGACACTTAGGAAGACAATCCCATAGAGATGTACACAAACTTAAAACAGTCCTAACTTATTTACCCTAACTCTTTTCTCTAAAATCTTTGAGATTTATGCTATTTAAACCCAAATATTTTCAAAGTAGATAGACACTTAGGGAGACACTGAAATGTCTCCCTTAGTGTCACTGTCTCCTTATTACCTTAAACAATTTGTCTCCCTAATTGTTTATTTAGTGAAATAATTGTATTGATTTTGCGCAGATACTATAACATGTTCTAATGCGCATTACAAGCCCTACAAATTGTAAAAATCTTATAAAATACTAATTAAAAGAAAACATTAGTCTAATAATATAAACATATTAATAATTTTAAAAAGTTATATTAATCAATGATTACGAAATTGAAACCAAAAGGTAAAATAAACAATAATAAAATTTTACACGAATGCCTCTGTAAAAAAACAAGTCTTATTCTTTTTCTCAAAAACCAAAAGGGACTAAACCGACTGAACCTCATGTGGTAGCATAAGCTTGGAGCAGCTTGTGCAAATGCACGGTCACCTATAGTTTTTTAAGCATATTCCCAAGTGGATAATCTAAAAGCAACCACATATTGGACCGTAGGGAATAGTTTGATCGGGCTCTTATTTTCACCCTAATCTACAATATTTATATCTGGGAGCAAGATCATGAATAGCTTTGAAGGTTAACAGAAGGATTTTAAAATGAATACGAAATTGTATAGGCAACCAATGCAACTGATACTAGTGATAGAGTACGGTCTAACATGGTTCCATGATGGTTTGCCACAAACGAGCCTTGCTGCAGCATTCTGAACTCGCTAAAGTTTAACTAATTGTGAATTTGGTAATCCATAGTAAAAGCGAAAAAGAAGTAAATATTAGTTTATATCTGTAGACTATGTAAATTAATTTTGGCAATATTAATAGTAATTTAGTGACATTTTTTATCACTAACAACCCACCTAGTCAAAGACGAATTAATTAAAACTCGGTTGCCCTCTTTTCTGAATAAAAGAACAGTGAACAATCGAAGCTATTGTCCTACACAGCTTGTCTTCAGCCTCACTATTTTTTAAGTGTCTGATGTTTAAGTTACAAAAAGAATTAAAATAAGGAAAAACAAAACCACATAAAAAACCGCCGAGCAGGTCGGACACGACGGCGCTGGTGGAGGGAGAACGCATTTGGGCGCATTAAGGCGAGTTCGTTTTGAATCAAGACTAACAGTTGACAGGCGTCAGATGCAGCCGACTTCTTTAATCTTATGGGGCCCATAAAAACAAAAAGCATATTCAGATTGACACGAAATTCGGCCAATATGTTAAACCTTTTGCCGTCTATACACACGAGAGAGGTATCCTTCAAGATTTGCACTAAAGTTTAAAGCTCTCAATACTTTACCGTTATGATAAAATCATCCCCCCGCAATGGGAAATAAACTATAGAAATCACACAAACACTTGGCAAAATAACTTGTCTACTCTAAACCATCCATGATATCAATATAAAGGGGCATTTTCTTTAAGCTTCGTGTGCCGCGCCGACCGCGCGTGGAAATGATTCAAGCACGAATTCTGCCTGCACATTCATCAGGTGTTCCCGGCTGAAGACGTCACACTATTTCCAACTCCCTACATATCACATGACACCCCCCTTCTTGACCACCTTCTTCTTGACCCCTCCCCCTGCTTCTTGACCCCGTGCAGCAGATTGATATACTTGTACACCCTGGGGGAGTTTTTTACACCCCACTGAACACTGTTAATACACATGGCCTTTTTATATCGTGGCATGTCATGCAGGTACACCCCTCTTGCCCCCCGTGGTCGAGCCGTGGTCGAGCCGTGGTCGAGCCGTGGTCGAGCCGTGGTCGAGCCGTGGTCGAGCCGTGGTCGAGCCGTGGTCGAGCCGTGGTCGAGCCGTGGTCGAGCCGTGGTCGAGCCGTGGTCGAGCCGTGGTCGAGCCGTGGTCGAGCCGTGGTCGAGCCGTGGTCGAGCCGTGGTCGAGCCGTGGTCGAGCCGTGGTCGAGCCGTGGTCGAGCCGTGGTCGAGCCGTGGTCGAGCCGTGGTCGAGCCGTGGTCGAGCCGTGGTCGAGCCGTGGTCGAGCCGTGGTCGAGCCGTGGTCGAGCCGTGGTCGAGCCGTGGTCGAGCCGTGGTCGAGCCGTGGTCGAGCCGTGGTCGAGCCGTGGTCGAGCCGTGGTCGAGCCGTGGTCGAGCCGTGGTCGAGCCGTGGTCGAGCCGTGGTCGAGCCGTGGTCGAGCCGTGGTCGAGCCGTGGTCGAGCCGTGGTCGAGCCGTGGTCGAGCCGTGGTCGAGCCGTGGTCGAGCCGTGGTCGAGCCGTGGTCGAGCCGTGGTCGAGCCGTGGTCGAGCCGTGGTCGAGCCGTGGTCGAGCCGTGGTCGAGCCGTGGTCGAGCCGTGGTCGAGCCGTGGTCGAGCCGTGGTCGAGCCGTGGTCGAGCCGTGGTCGAGCCGTGGTCGAGCCGTGGTCGAGCCGTGGTCGAGCCGTGGTCGAGCCGTGGTCGAGCCGTGGTCGAGCCGTGGTCGAGCCGTGGTCGAGCCGTGGTCGAGCCGTGGTCGAGCCGTGGTCGAGCCGTGGTCGAGCCGTGGTCGAGCCGTGGTCGAGCCGTGGTCGAGCCGTGGTCGAGCCGTGGTCGAGCCGTGGTCGAGTTAATCCCAAGTTAAACCAAAGTGTGTTGTTACAACAATCCTGTGCAAATCGAATGGTCAAAATCACTGAAACTGAGAGAATATAGTTTGCCTTCAACAACAATAGTTCATGGAAAAAATTGCATTTTACTTGTATCCTTTAGGATTTTATAATCTAAGAATTGGAGAAAAATGGAAACTTCCAGAGTTAAACGAGATGAAGAAAACAACAACCCCAACGACGACAAGATGGATGGAGATGCCCTGGGGATGGCCCGGTTGACAAAGTCGTCATCGGCTTCCTTGGATAAATCGTCTGATGTTGGGTACCACGACGACGGGGACAAGGCGACGAATTACACCGTCTGCTGCTTCTGGAGGCCCCGGTGGGCTAGGAGGCTTTTGTCTCCGGTGTTCTTCCTCGTCTGCATCTGCCTTGTCATCTTCGGAGACGCCGTCTCCTTGGGAGCCTCCACGGGCATCACTACCACCATCGAAACCCGCTACCGCCTGTCGGCGTCTAACCTGGGCGTGCTGGTCACAGCCTACAGCGCCGGCAGCATGGTCGCCCTGCCATTCATCTCGTACTTCGGCGGGCGCCGCGGCACCTGCCGCCCGCGCTGGATCGGCGCTGGTACCGCGGTCCTGGCGCTGGGAACGTTTCTAAACGCCCTGCCGCAGTTCGTGTTCGGCAAGTACGATGCCGTGCCCTCAAGTGGCCAGGTAATTAATAGACTTTATGCATATCAGCCATCTTGAAGGGCATATTTTGTACAACGAATGCAAAGAACTTGCAAATGCATTGTCCTCAAATGTGGCTGTTATGGCCTATGAGGAAGGTGTGATGTGAAATGTTGACTCGACCTTGTTGCGCTTTGCTCAGCAACGTAAACAATGAAAACTCACTGCATGTGACTGTGAGGCTGATAGGAGACCGTTACATTTCCCAGGGGTTCAGATTTAATGTGACACCAAAGCCTAATTTCTTAGAGCTGCCTAACAACATATGTTGTGCTTAACACAACCTTCGTCGTTTTCACAAAGACTGTTAATGTTAACAGTAAGCACAGAAAAATCATGTTTAACCACAAAGTAAAACGTTGGTTAAATCAGCGACGTCACAATTATAAAGCTCCAAGCGCGCAAGCGACAGGTGGGCATGGTTTTCTGCTACAATATTCAGAACCGTTTTGCTTACGGTTAATTAGTAGGCCAGCCAAAGTGTGAAAATACACTTTGGACGGCATTGTTTGTTAATGGCCGGCAACCATGCTAAATCTGTTGTTCATTAACCTCTGTCATGAAATGACGAAAATCAACCGAAGAGGGCGTTTTTCGGAAATTTGTCAATATGGCTTCCGAGCTCTCGCGTAAGACTAACGTAATTAGCTATACCATGGAGGAAAGACAACAGATAGTTAGTGATTTGCGGGGAAATACTTAATAAAAAATGGCCAATCATAAAACTAGATTTCCTTTCCTGCACTTGAAAAGACCCGCCGTGTATTTATGCTCCTTAGAACACCAGTTAGGCCCAACATTTTAACAATTTCTTTTTTTCAGTGGCACTGAACTGAAGCTTTATTTGAATACCATATATTTGAATGCCATACAATAAACAAATTCTGGGGCCAATTCATACAACTTGATACAAGCAATATTCTTTTTGCATTTTAGTTTTTTTGTTTTGACATCTAATATAAATTTGGGGCTTTACAGTACACACAAGCACTTTGTTCACATAATTACTATATGGACGTTAAACCTCAACATTCCTGATCCTGCAACGTTAATTTAAAAACCAACCAGTTTTAAATACTGTCACATTGAATGTAGACGCCTGTGAAATCTAGTAATATTTTACCCTTTTATCGACTGAAACCTTACATGGGTCATAAACGACATTTACTATTAAAAGAAGTTCGTAAATATTAAACTTGGATTTTCCAAGAATTATTTAATTGCGCCACGACTTAGGGAACACTCGGTCGATTGTGTGCCAAATTTCTGGACGCCACCGTTTTGGTGGTTTTTTTCGGACTAAGCTTACACCTAAATTGTTAACAGAGGGTAAATAGCAAGCATTAATAACATTAACATGGTAAAGGTACAATGAATTTGCATTTGTCAATAAAGAGGTTTGGCAACTGAACATTGCATAAGGAAAGTTGGCCCAACATTAACTGTTTATAAACAATGTAAACGTCGAAGTACAGCTTTAGCTACGCACGTACATGTACGTATATAGCGCAGCACACTTTCACAAACTGACCATTTTTTCAGTCGCTGTTTCTTTCTCTTTCGTAATTTTACGGTTTTGGATGACATTCAGCCTTATACCTACGGTTTATTCTTTCGAAATAGCCACAGCCTTTAGAGCTCCGTCGTAAGCCGTAAAGTTCTGACATCGACGACACACGTGTTGCTGTTGGTAAGCGCCGCCATTTTGACAATTTTCCGCGCGTTGACCTTTTAGAAAGGTCATGACAGAGGCTAATGGGATCAGGAAGACGATTAGGGTGGTTGCCAGGCATGTTTTTGAATTTTAAGGTCATTTTGAGGTCAAAAGGTCAAATAAGGTCAAAAATCTGTATTTTCAAAATTTGTACAAATTTTAACCGCAATTGATAGATCTGTCCATAAAAGTTATTGTTAACTTCATGTTGATACACCGAACCTATGAAATTAACGGATAAACTTTCATCTTGTACACAAATATATAGTAAAATGAAACTTAAAAGTGTGATTTCTCAAAAAGTGCATATCTTAAGAATAACGAAGTTGTTTGTACTCCCTATCTCAACGGCGCATATATTTGTTTCAAACTACTTTTTTCCAAGGTAAAGGTACCCCCAGGCAGTTTTTCATATAAACAAATTCCATATACCTCACCTTCAGATAATGTTATGATGTAATGAAACAAGTACATTTGAACGAAGTGAATTTGAACGTGTAGTGGTTTTACAGTTTGACATGGTGTTTGTCACTTGTGGCAGGGTACATCACTTTTTTCTTTGTACATCAGAATAATTATGTGCCCACCTAAGCTTGCTCACAATAAAAGAATGGACAAATTAGTTTATGAGTCTATTGGCCAGCTGGGTTGTTGCAGTCAGTTGCGTCACAACCGCAGGCATAAGTGTACCTTAAGTCCTTTTTGAAGCAATGCATCGGGATGTCTTGCACTTTGATTTGCATCCACATGAAAAAAGTTCAAGACATGCATCTGGGATAGGGAGTAGTGCTGTCCAGACAGCTCCTAAATAACCCGACTCTTTCTTCCAAGCTGCTGTGTATAGGGAAGATGGGACATCTTCTTAATCCTCCTCTGCCTAAAACCAAATATTTGCCTGGTAGTTGGCGCGTACTGTGTGAAGTTCCAGTGCATCTCTTGTTGGCGGTAACATCTCCAGACCCTTCTTCGCCTTACCAAAAAGTTGGAGTCTGGCCTGGTTGATGGTTGGCTGCCTATGTGCACCATATAGGTGACATACAAACTGCTCAATGGGGGCAAGTTCTCCATCACAACCAATTCCCTTGACGTGTCCTCCTTCCCTGGCCATGGAAGGAGGAGGTTGTATCACATCCTATAAGGGCATGACAGCTGAGCAGGTTATCCCTCACAGGTTGTGCGAGTCTCTCAGATACTGCATGTATTGGGTAACATTTTGCGCTTCTTTGCCGTTCCAGAGATCATCTAAACTTCTGTTGCTTTTGAAGATAACAAGTGCACCAGAAGTAGCATCATGTCTTTATCCCTGCAGATGACCACCACTCTGTTATATCCTTCATTGACTACCTCACATGCATGGAGTATCTACCTGCTGTCAGCCTCTTCGTGGTTTCCTCGAAGTTTTACATCATCTCTCCTCGTGGACCTGGCTTATGTAACATCAAGGAACCCACCGCCAATTACTATCTCGTATTTTTGCTGTAGATCCTTGCCCTTCAGTAAGATGGCGTTTGACAAGAACTTGGCGAGATCAGCTTTGTTTTCATCCAAGGCAATGAATTGGCTCAAACCTTTGGGAGTGGGACCTGAGGTCCATCGATGAGCTTTCGAATTGGCCTTTGTTGTCTTATTCCCATTCGCTTAGATCGAGTCACTGCCTTGATGGAGCCCTCTCCAATGTAGCAATCAAATACCACGTCAACTCTTGTTGTATTCTCTCCAAAGTTTTGTGTCACACTATTTACAAAAACATCAGCGTAGTCACCAAAATGTTTGACACCCAAGATCACTTACCACATCAATTGGTGCAGTGTCTTTGGTTGCCAATGATACCAGTGATATCTCTCTAACATCATCAGCGTCAGTGTCGTCTTCTTCTTCAGCCAATGTGGGATTTACTCGGAACACATCAAATCTTGTTAGCTGTGTGGTAAGCTGCTAAAAGTCATCAACATCTCGCTTTGTGCGAGATTGAAGACTGTCGGAGCGGGTGAAAGTGATTTCTTCCTCATCATCTTCCAGGTTGAAGATAAATCTTATGTCTTGTTTGATGCGTGATCGCTCGGACCATGTGATACACAATTTGTCTCTAGCGTGATCATTTTTCGTAATTCTACTTATGCCATTCTGCATTTTGCATGTCCTATTCATCCACACAGTTGCCTGATCAGCGGGAACCTGGTTGAAGCGCCGCTTTGTTCGCTTCACAACAAAATGTCCATTACTGAATTCTGCATAAACTTTTGGTGCTGTCTTCTCGAGGAGTTTCATATCTGGTCCCCACCGGGCATAGTTGCTGTGATCATAGATGGTGAGCCATGGTAGCATTGCTGACAAAGCTTTCAGATGGAGGATCCAGTTTTTGTCCCTCTGAGCTCTGATAAAATATAGCAGAATATCCACCTTCTCCATGTAATGAGACCACAGTCGGAAGTTTGAATTCCCAGAGTGCTTGTTGTTGAATTCTTTGATGAGCTCTTGAACATTGTTACTGCTCAGAAAATCTGACAGCTGGCCTACTGCTTCGAAAAGTTCTGTTCTGTGATTGTTATCTCTCTTTTTGAGCTGCTTAACCACACTTTGGGCTAGTTTGTCAACGTCCACATATTTTGGTTCACCATTTTCAACCAGCCAAGATTTAAGCATAGACCATTTGATGAGCCACAGAGCCTCATAGGTCAGTTGGTGTCCTCTAACGGCGCGATAAAGAAACGGAGGGTTGATGGCCTTAGATTTAGCCATACACACTTGTCAGAGCATGTCCAGTATAGTCCGATCAAAATAATGGATGTAAGTGTGGCAATGTGGCCATTGATGTCTGTGCTAATCAGACACCCAAAGTTCGCTGGTCTTGGCAGTTGCTAGGCAACATAAGTACTTAGGGTGTTCATCTTTTGTGAGAGAAGTGGCCTTGGAGTGCCTGGTCTGCTCCTGGAGCTAGCTTTGAAACTTGGCGATCCACATTATGTTACAACATGTAGCTTTTAAAAGCTAAAATTTATCACTGCACGATACCCCTATCGTTTAGGAAATTGGTATAACATAGGAAAAAGCCAAATCACAATTTTTTAAAACATTTTAACTCATTGTGAGTTTGTTGACTGTGTTGGAGTCTGAAAAATGTTTTACATGGAAAGATTCGGAGTACAACTTTGATATCAAACATACATTTTTTTAGCAACATGTCAAACTATAAACCCACTAGGCGTTCAAATTTACTGCGTGAATCACATAACTTCTTGTTTTATTACACTACATATGAAGGTGTGTTTAATTTATTGGTTTTATTAAAAACTGCCTGGGTATATTTACCTTTCAAAAAAAGTTGTTTAAAACAATTATATGCACTATTGGGATAGGGACTGCAAACAACTTCGAAATACTTAAGATATGCCCCTTTTGAGAAAATCACACTTTTAAGTTTCATTTTGCTATACATTTGTGTACAAGATAAAAGATTAACTTTTATATGTGATGATGAAAATAAATGTTATGGATAGATCTACCACTTGGGGTCAATTTTGGTGCAAAATCCAAAAATACAAATGTTGACCTTATTTGACCTTTTTGACCTCGAAATTACCTTAAAATTCAAATTTAAGCGTGGCATCCACCCTAACTGTCTTCCTGATCCCATGAACAATAGATCTAGCATGGATGTCGACTATTAACAAACAATGCCGTGGAAACTTTTTCAAGAGGACTTTTTCAAGTTTGGCTGGTCTACTATAAGCAGCGCTATAAAATTGGGCCCAGCCCATGCAGATAGAGAATAGAGATGATAGTCATTCAAATGTATTGAAATGTTGTTCTAAAGATTGTGACTTGAAAATTTGCCAACAGGAAACATTCAAAGCGTCGTTCTCTCAGTAAAGAAATCTGAACAAATACCCATGTAGTCGAATCAAATAAACAGTTAGTTAAGTTGAAAATGAACACATTACATGTATACCTATAAGGTGGGATAACGGTTAATATCTTTTTGAAACTAGCTTCATGTGCATTTGTATCGTCTAAAGCAGCAAAAGTGTTCAAAATCTAGAGACGGGTGCTTGACAACTAACCGGCTGCTGTTTTATATTGGTGAATGCTTTATATTCCAGTATTCTGAGATTCCAATTTCAATTCAAAATTTGCCAAATCGTAATTTTGGGGACGTTCTCATTGAAATGATTGCTTCGCGCATGTCATGTGCTGAACTGGTGAATTATTTGCGAGGTTTAGCAGTACGTTTCTCGTGAGCGTATAAACGCGTAATTTGCGTGCGCTCGTGCGCTCGCGTTGACGTTCATCGCGTATAAACGTCCTGCTAAACCTCGCTAATTAATAGTACCCACGTGCCAACGCTTGCGTGCACTATTTACAGATAATGGATCTCTTATACCACTAGCGACCGGGTGTGCACTGTAGCTGCTGGTACGCCAGGCACAGCTTGCCCGTCGCGAATCAGCAAACAATTTGATGAATGGTGACACCCAGACTCGTACAGGTATTTTTGGACACTGTTGCGGAAAGGAGCCTTGCTAATTTCCCTTGACACCGTGCGCACTGGGCAAAAACAGTTGGTTTACGTATATAATTTGTGCATACAAAACCTTCATGCTGGATAATATTACTTATGACGATTATAAAGGTATCTCCCAAGAAAATAAAGCGATACATCCTGGACACATTGATAGAAAATGGCCCGAACAATTGGACACCTGCACACTTTTAATGGGCCGCAATTCACTTCCGCCTCAAGAGCTTCATTTACTATCATATTACGATGAAAAGGTATAATAATTATTATGGCAAGCTATACACACAAACGGTTGGACTCTTATTCTGGAGGTATGCCTAACCAAGTGCAGTCTAAAAGGAACTCAGTTTAGGGGCCCAGTACCAACCCAAACAGATCCTAACAAAACCTGGTTTTGGAGTTCGACGGGATGGAATTATTAGGGTTAATTAATCCAAAATGGTTTTTTCTGTTGACCCAGGTTGATCCGCTAGTTTGCGCAGCTGACAATGCGACCGGTGATGCCCGATGCAGCTCGTACCACACTGTCGGCGCACAGAACGACGCTGCCTTTTGGATCATGATATGTGGCTCCGTGATTAGCGGTGTGGGGTACGCAGCCATCCCGACCCTAGCCCTGTCCTACATCGATGACAACTGCAGAACCGAAACCACTGCCGTGTACGCAGGTATTATACATATGTAAAGGGATCAGTATTTCTCTAAATTGTCTGGTTTCTAAATTCAAAATGGCTGCCATTTTATACACCATCTTTGTATGGGATACTTATGAGTTTTAAACTCTCTAAATACACATGTTATTGGATGTATTGTACTCTAAAACATCATGTTTAAACATTTGGGCCCGAATTCATAAACGGTAAATTTCCATTGATCACAATTAACTAGGCTATACCGTGTATAAACAGGTCGTCAGCGTTTTCACGAAGAGAAGAATTTGGCCAAAATCATTATTTTTTCGAAATTCGTTTTTTGGCTGTAATCGATTAAGTGGATATAGCAACGAACATTCTGGCAAGGTTAATATTGTCAAAATCAGTTTGAATCATTAAAATTACGAAAATCATACATGGGGAAATTCACCCAAATCGTATTTTCCGTTTTCTCGAAGAGAGGAATTATAATTTGTCCCTGCGTATAGAGAAATGGCGTTGCTTCGAGTGCAAAAACAACGCGCGTACAATGTATATACATTGTACAATGTATATACATTATATACATTCACGAAGAGACGAAAATGGGCAAAAGAAGTTTTTGAGTTTTCACGAAGAGACGAAGTCCGTGCGCTATGGGCAAAAAAGCCATCACCGTAGATTTGGAATTTTCAAGAACAGACAAATTATAATTTGTGAATTTTAACGAACAGACGAATTATAATTTGTCCCTGCGTAGATAAAAATAACGTTGCTCCGAGTGTTCCTTAATAGGTATATGTTTAAAGTTTTAGATCTTACCTTTCTGTACGTACTAAATATAAGTTAATATGTGCTTTAAGATAGGCGAAATTTCGTTTTCCAAAATTGACCAACTTAAAACCTGATTTACTCAAAACCAATGTGGAACTCCCCGTGGCCAAATTCGTATCTTCGTAAAAACGCTGACGAGCGGGGGGGGGGGGGGGGGGGGCAGAAGTGGTGTTGCGCAACTATTTGCAATCGCAGTTTGGGTACACTCCATTTTAAAAAGAAGTGATGACCAAATTCATAAACGGTGATGATCACTGGATTATTTTAGTCGCGTACAACTATTGTACGGTGGCTAAAACAGAGAAGTGCGCGTGTGGATAAAGTCCTGAGATCATCGCAACTCAGTAAGAAAATAATCGGCTGTTTATCCAGCCGTGTACAAGTTCCTGCTTATGGCCCTGTCACACCAGAACATTTTAGGCCAACGCGTGAGTAACGTCTTGTAATTTTGGCAACACGCTGGCAAACGCTGACCAACGCTAGGCCAGCGTTAGCAACACGCTGAGCGCGTTACTCACACGCTGGGACACGCTGTCACACGCTGAGGAAAACATATTGTTTTCAACATACCTACAATTTCCAGCGTTTGCCAGCGTGTGACTGCACACGCTGGCGGCGCGTTCGAGGTTCGTTACTCACGCGTCGAACACGCTAGACGATCGTTATCAACCCGCTACTCACACGCTGGTGTACGCTGGCGTACGCTGGAGACACGCTGGTTATGGCCCTGTCACACCAGAACGTTTTAGGCCAATGCATGAGTAGCGCGTTAAAAATAGTTGATACGCTGGCAATCGCTGAACTTTCACAGAAAAAAGTCAAGTGGAACCGTGATTTCAGCGTGTCCATACAGGTTGATAACGGGTTCATAGCGTATACCAGCGCGTGAGTAGCGTGTGAGGAACGCGCTCGGTGTGTGAGGAACGCATCACTGATTTATAGTAAAAATACGACAGCAGGTCGCCAGCGTGTGAGTAGTGGGTTGGTAAAGATTGTCTAGCGCGTTCGACGCGTGAGTAACGACCTTCCTGCGCGCCGCCAGCGTGTGCAGTCACACGCTGGCAAACGCTGAAAATGTTAGGTATGTTGAAAAATGTATTTTTGCCTCAGCGTGTGACAGCGTGTTCCAGCGTGTGGGTAACGCGCTCAGCGGGTTGCGAACGCTAGCCTAGCGTTGGCCAACGTTTACCCGCGTGTTGCCGAAATTCCAACACGTTACTCACGCGTTGGCCTAAAACGTTCTGGTGTGACAGGGCCATTACTGTAGTAGCGCGTCAGCTTTTTATACAACTAATCATGTGGTCGTTGCCGTACGCTGGCGCGCGTTGGACCGCGCTACTCACGCGCTGGGCAGTCGTTCATCAGTCGTCGAGCGCGTTACTAACGCGTTATTTACGCGCTGGCGAACGCTATGAACCCGTTATCAACGGGTTATGGACACGCTGAAATCACGGTTCCACTTGACTTTTTCTGTGGAAGTTCAGCGTTTGCCAGCGTATCAACTATTTTTAACGCGCTACCCGCGCGTTGGCCTAAAACGTTCTGGTGTGACAGGGCCATAAGCCGATGTTTAGTGGTCTAGCCGTACATCATTCGATTCACAGCGGATTACGTAATATGTTGAATAAAAGGGCTTATGTATATCTTCGAAAACACGCACATCGCTCTGTACGTGCCTCCACCTAGTTGTGGAGACATGCTCTTTCGTTTGGAAAAGACATACCGAGTAATGGGGACATTTTCGAGTCCATGATAGCGCGTTGGGTCTTCAGTAAAGGTATAATAATTTAAGGTAACATTGGGTTAGGGTATAATGAAAGAAAATGTAGAAGAAGACAAATTAGGGTGATGTTGAACATTTTAGAATTTTAGAGTGTTCTGAGTTTGAGATTAGAGATATTTCACTTAGCACACAAACCCTATGGATTATCCCCATAACGCAATGTACCAAAATAATTGATGCTCTGCTGATCAGCTCAGTTGATACTAGTAGTGTAGGCTGTTATGTAGGATTTCAAAGTTGTGCATTTTTATTTGCTAAGGATGCTTTCTTTTGTTTCATTGGAAAGAGTAGACATCCAGGTTTCAGAAAAGTATTGGTAACATTTTTTTCCATTAACCGTATGGCCGCCATCTTGGATTTCAAAATGGCCGCCATTTGTTAACCAAACGTTTAATAAATCAAAGTATTAATGCTATGCGAAGTTCATTTTACTGACAATTACTTCAATTTATTAAGCCAAGGAGTTACAGATACAATTAGTATTGATTGATACCATCTCACTGGTTGATAGCCATCTTGAATTTCAAAATTGCCGCCACTTTAGGACAATGTTTTTTAACCCAGGATTGGAATTTCGTATGATCTCCATTTTGGTGTCAATACCCACATGTATTATGCTAAGGAGTTTAAAAACATACTATTGACTTGCTAATTATATCTCTAATATACCCCTGTCACACCGGAGCTACGCTGCCGTTGCGCTCCCACGGCGACTAAAAAAGTTGCAAAACGCAGTAGAAGCGCAGTAGGATTGCCAAGAGCGCAATGAGAACGTAGTAGAGTCTACCTAGGTCGTGGGAGGTTCTCCATGGTCGCCAAACCTCGGCGATCTGGTCCAAAACGCAACGGGAGCGCAGTGAGAGCATAGTGGGATATCAAAGAACGTACTTGGGACGTAGTGAAGTCTACCTGGGCGTGGCATGATCGTAACAAGAGCGAGTTGGTATCGCCGTCTGCCTAATCTGCGACTGAAGTAAGTCTGAAGTACGACAACTGTACGCTTGTCACTACGCTCTTACCGCGCTCATACTGCACTTCTACTACGTCTTATAGGGCTTCTTCACGCTCATACTGCGTCCACACGGGGCTGCCATTACGACTATGCCCCCCCCCATGCGTCCATGGCGATGTTATGGAGCTTCCTGTACGATCACAGTGTGATTATACTGCGATTATACTGCGTGTATAGTACGTTCTAACTTTGACATGCGTAAATGGTATAAATACAGCCTATATCCTCCACACAATATACTAATGTGCATTTCCTCTTCACCATGGCTGTAGAGAGGCAGAACATAAACATTGTACAACAGATAGCAAATATCCAGCAACATCGAGCTCGCTGTATTTATAGTCGCCGCACGAACGCGGTACAAACGCAGAGAACGTAGTAGGGACGTAGTGAGAGCGTCGTAAGGTCGTAGCGAGGTCGTAGCGAGGTTGCCTTGGTCGCAGCGAGATCGCGTAGAGCGTAGTAGGAGCGCAGTGAGAGCGCGGCGATGATCAAACTGGGAACGCATATGTCGCAGTGAGAGTGTAGTGAGAGCGCAGTGAGCAAGTCAAGAGCGTACTGTGAGCTACCTACCTCATAGGTTTCAGGATTTTTTGCCAGTTTTCGGCGACCCCACTGCGTTTTTGATGAAAACTGCATCGCAGTAAGGTCGCCGTGGGATCGCACACCGGTCTGACAGGGGTATTAGGATGAAAAGTCTTAAATTTCAAAATGGCCTCCATTTTAGAATCAGTTTGCTTTAAAACTTAGGATGTGAATGCCATAATCAACATTGAGTTTGCCAAGAAGATGCAATATTAATTGCCGGACAGCTGTAGGCACGGATGTCCTTGTATCTGTCATTGGGGTCAGGTACAGGATCCCTGTTGATGGCAATGAGCTCGTGGGGAATTGTGTACATCATAATGTTTGTGGCTGCTTCCTTTCTAGCTTGAAGTGAAGGCCCCTGCAGATTCTGTAGCATTGCAGTAAAACTTTCATTGCGCTGATAGATGTTCTGCACAAATCTAGCTGCTCTCCTCTGGATGGCTTATACTTGATTGATGGGGGTTTGATGATTGTTGAGCAATATTCTAAATGTGGCCTGACCAGAGAGATGTAAGCTTGGCTTTTTTCTGCAGCCGTGGGTTACAGTGCCTTAGATTCCTCTTAATTAACCCTAGCATCCGGTTGGCTTTCAAAGTGATGATATGTGTGTATTCCAGGAAAGTTTGGAGTTGAAAGATAGTCCCAGATATGGATGTTCATCAACTGATGTCCGTACATCATAACCCAAGTGGTAGTCAAAGCCGATGTTGTTTTCCAGGTGGGAAACTTGCATCACATGGCATTTGTCGATGTTAAACTTCATCTGTCATTTGGCTGACCGAGAATGCAGCTGAATCAAGATCTTTTTGAAGAGCTCCGCATTCATCCACCTTGTTAATAGAACGGTGCATAAAACAATCGATGTGATGAAGATTGATATACCATTGGTGAATGTGAGAAATAACAATGGCCCTAACACCGTGCCTTGGGGAACTCCAGAAAGAACATCTGACCACTCCGAAGCTTCGCCATCCACCACAACTCGCAGGCTTCTTTGGGTGAGGAAATTGTTGAACCACTTCAGAAGAGAGCCACAAACTCCGTAATGATATAGTTTTAATAAGGAAGAGCCTTTAGTATGGTACTCTATCAAAAGCCTTAGAGAAGTCAAGAATGATGAAATCTGTTTGCTTTCTGTCATCCAAGGCCTCAGCAAGTTCATGAGTTGTAATGATAAGCTGTGATTATTCAAAGGAGCGGCCAGGGCAAATGCCATGTTGACTTTCAAAATAAAATGTTGTGAGTTTCATAATGATCCATCACCGGCTACAAATAATATGCTCAAGTATTTTACATTGTATTGATGCGAGTGATACGGGTCGGTAGTTGGCGGCTTCACTGCGTTCACCTATCTTTATTATGGAAACCATGTTTGCAATCCTCCAGTCATGAGGGATTTTACCAGACTTCAACGACTGTTGAAAGATGGATGACAAGATAGGAGATATTTCTTCCGCCATGTCTTTTAAAAATCGAGCTAAAATGGAATCCGGACCTGTTGATAATGCTATTCTTCTCAAGGAGTTTACGCACGCCACTCACTGAGATCTCAATGTGCTTGGCATCAGGAAACGAAGACTTGCCCATTGATGGCAGATCAGACAAACTCTCTGAGGTGAAAACAGACATGAATTTCATGTTCAAAATTCTAGCTTTACCTTTGTTGTCTGAGATGATCTTGTTATTGTGTGTAAGGGGTGAGATACCAGTAGTATCTAGCGCCAGAAATTATTTTTATGTTTGTCATTAGGATGCGGTTAGTGTATGACCAGTAGGAGGCTAGGATCTTTCTTCATTGCGGAATGACTTAAAATGATCCCAGTCATCCTTGGAGTTGGAAGCTTTTGCCTTCTTTTACATTCTGGCCTTCTTTCTGATCATACGTTTGAGGGAAGGTGTAATACATGGCCGGTTGGCACGAGATCCTACAATCTTACTAGGGGTGTTCTTCTTCATTGTCTGCAGAATAAAAGTCTTCAACAGGACCCAGTTCTCATTGGTTGATCGCCGAGGTGCCTCGCTGAAAAATTCTTCTTGAAAGGTTACAAAATCCGATCTCACACCTTCCATGCCACATTTGCTGTAAAAACAGATTCTTTTAGGTGCCTTCTTGTTTACTGCAGGCTGAAAGTCAATGTCACTCAATACCGCCTTGGTATTGCGATGACAGGGTTAGATCCAGAATGTTGCTGCTGGGGGGGGGGGGGGGGGGTTGATAGCCTGAGGCTGGCATTGGTACATACAGGTAAAAACAGCATCAAAAGCAAATTATTATTGTCAAGTTTATAATTTACATTATAGCTGCATAATTACACCTGCCAGCCTAACATTGCTGACAACAGCTATAGCTATACATTTTATTGCCACCAAGTTTGACTTCATATGTTGCTCAGAACTAAAGTTATAGGGCAAAATCCTCTAGAAATGGCGGCCATTTTGAAATCCAAGATGGCGGTCATACGTATATAGCTATAAACCTAATTATGATATTTTTAAACTCCCTGATATTGAAAACATAGGCTTTGCCACCAAGTTTGACTCCATATGTTGCTCAGAACCAAAGTTGTAGGGCAAATTCTTTTGAAAACGGCGGCCATTTTGAAATCCAAGATGGCGGCCATATTTTTAACGGAAAAAAATGTTACCAATACTTTTCTGAGAGCTGAGAGTCTACTCTAGCCAATGAAACAAAAAAAAGCATCCTTAGCCAAAAAAAATGCAAATATACATAACATCCTACACTACTAGTGGGAGGGTCGGTATGTCGAAAAAACGCGCTGATAATTTTACTCGCGACCAGAAAATGGGTCTCATTGGGAAAACAGTAATGAGGAAAACAGTTCTTCCTGTGCTATTTCAATGATACGCAGCAGATCCATGGCCATAAGTCCGTCCCACAAGCAAGCCAACATAAAAATAGTAACTTGTATATACACGAGATAAACAAGCCCCTTGGGGGATTACAATTTCTGTTGTTACTTAGACACATGTCACTAACCATGTACGTTTGATAAACAGCAGCTGATCTAAGCACTCTTTATGAATTCGGGCCTAGATTTGTACGTTCGATCATCAACTGTTTATACACAGTTTAGCCTAGTTAATCGTGATCAAGGGAAAATCACCGTTTATGAATTTGGTCCTAGATGTTTTATCTCTGTTCTTGGGTCACGTAGAACGTAGAAACGTTTGATTACATTTCGCGCGCATGGCTGCTTGTGTGAACGCGCGGACGTATGGCCATATAATTATCAGCGCCTTTTTCCGACAGTGTCAACCGAGCTGATCTGCAGAGCACAGCGAGCTGCGAGTTTCCGAACATCGATATGCCTTTTTGTTCAACAAATTACGTAATCTGCTGTGAAGAGAATGATGTACTAGACCACCAAACATCGGCTAAGCAAGAACTTGTACATGGATGGATAAACTGCCAATAATTTTCTTACTAAATTGTGATTATCACAGGAGTTTATCCACACGCGTACTTCTCTGTTTTGGCCACCGTAAAATAATCGGTTTATCATGCATTCGGGCCTTAATTTGTGTTTCCAACTTGTTTGGTTGCAAAGTTATGATACAAATGGGAAATGTCGGCCATTTTGGACGCCAAAACATAAGTTTTATGTGGACTTTTATTTTACTTAATGGGCACTTTGGGAGACAAATTAGCGATAGTTTTGATTCACTTGGGAGACAGTGGCACTTAGGGAGACATTTCAGTGTCTCCCTAAGTGTCTAGCTACCCCACAAAACGATATTTGGGAGTTATTTTTGCTCGGAGAAGACAGATTTGGGTCTAAATAGCATAAATATGTAATTTCGTGGCGAAAGCTCTAGGTAAAAACGGGTTAGGGTACAAACAAGATTGTGCACGTCTCTATGGGATTGTCTCCCAAAGTACCCATTTGGGCGTTTTATTATTATGTTATATTCTACTCGGCTTGTTATTATTTCCAGGATATAACTAAAACTCAGTTGTCCTAGGAGTTGAACTAAGAACGACTAAACAGCTGTTCGAGTGAACAACCAAGTAGTTGACGTTTTATTATTTCAACCGTTCAATTTCCTAATTGTTTTCACCGTGCACCTACTTTTCCTACTTTTTTTCATGAAATTCCTAGTATTTTATACTTTTTGTCCCACAGTTCAAAATAATGAAAACTCATTGAATGTGTCCTAGGCTAAAGGTAAATATGTCATATGTCATATGTAAATCACACAGTGAAGGGCTTTAGGCGCAGGAGCCAGAAGTACTGAACTGTACTTCCACTAAGTTCATAGGGGGGGGGGGGGGGGACACAGTGTCGCTAGTTGTAATGAATTTGTGGAAGACTGATTTGTACGCAATAATCTTTAGTTAGGAAACTGGTTTATTCCGCAAGGCGCTATTACAACGCAGCTGTTCACATATTACCGTCCACGACGAAAGAGCTGTAACTGGTTCTCTGCCTGGTGCTGAGCTCACAGGCACTGGCTCAGCGTCCTCTTCAGGGCGGACAGCTGTATGTAGGTATGGGGGCACTTCTGCTGGTGGGTGAACTGCAGACACATCGGTAGTTGTTGGGGTGGCTGAATGGTCTCCTCTGCTACGTCAGATTGTGTACAGATATTGGTTGGGAAGGTATGTTTCTGGTCACTGGAGTGCTTCGGCAATGTAGGCTCCCACTCAGGTACAGCTGAGGGGTCGCTAGCTGGCTGTGGGGTCTCCGTAGCCTGGGCCGCAGGTTGTTGTGTTGGGTCTGCTGGTTGGAGGACATCATCCGAAGTATAGATATACTTATCGAAAACGGATCAAAAACATCAACATTGGTCTCCCCGGCCTGTGGATGCTGGATCTGGTCTGGTCCCTCTGTTTCTGGTTGTGATGGAGAGCTCGCTTCTACTACTGTGTCTCCAGTCTTCAATGGTGGAATATCGGCCTCCTCGTCCAGGTCAGGAACACTATCACCGGTGTCCCGGACCTCCACTCTCGTGACCCTTTTTGTTTGTCCAGTCCCATCTGCTGCTTGGATCAGGTAAACATTCTCCTGGGGTCTCCATGTCACCTTGTATGGCGTCGGCTTCCAGTAGTCAGCGATCTTGTTTCTCCCAGCAGGGTGATTTCGGAGGAGTAATCTTGTGCCGATGTCTATGCCTTTATCATTGGCTTTCTTGTTGTGCCGCTCACGTGTCTTGTCACTTACATCCCTCATACGTTGCAATGCAACATCTGCCACCTGCTTCAGCTTCTGCTGGTGCTGATCCACCCATGGTTCCAGTTGTCTGGCTTCGGACACTTCCTCCGGTCTCCTGATGATGAGGTCAATCGGGAGGTTCGGCTCCCGACCTGTAAAGATGTAGAATGGTGACAGCTTAGTTGTGGAATGCGGAGTAGAGTTATACACGAAGACCATCTCTGCAATGTACTCTGGCCACCTCTTTTTCTTGTCTGCTGATAGGGTGCGTAGTCTGTCATGGAGTGTGCGGTTAAACCGCTCGCATTGCCCATTTCTCTGAGGGTGGTATGCTGTGGTTCGACTCTTAGATATGCCGTAGGCAGAGCAGAGATCCTTTACAAGCTGGCTCTCAAAGTTTCTCCCCTGGTCGCTATGGATCCTCCGAGGCACACCATACTTTTAAAACCACTCCCGAACCAGTACTTTCGCCACAGTGGTTGCCTTCTGGTCACGACAGGGGACTGCCTGGGAAAATTTACTGAACACGTCAGTCATCACCAACACCTGCTCCCTGCCATCTGATGCCTTCTCGAGGAGAGAAAAGTCGATAGCCAGGATGTCGAGTGGTTGTTTAGCAAGCAGCCTCCCCATCGTTGGTCGGATATGAGGAACAGGCGCTTTGGCAACAATACATCGCTCACACTTTACGTCACCATCTTTCGACCTCTGCAGCCATCCCTGGCCAGAAGAATCGTCTCCTCGCCAGTGCAAGGGTCCTCTCCTGGCCCTGGTCTCCCGCTTGGTCATGCAGTGCTTGAAGTACAGTTGGTTGGAGGCTAGTGGGAAGAAGAAGCTGCATGTACTCTCCCTCAGTGGCGTCTTGGACTGTGACATAAAGGACTCCCTCTATCTCCCTCACACGGTCCCACCTCCTGCATAGTGTCTTGACTGCCCTGGATTCCTGCTTGAGGACCTGGCTTGCTGGTCTGGAACTTTGTCTCCAGAGTTTCAGGAATCTGGAAAGGCTTGGGTCCCCACTTTGTAAACTGGCCAGTTCTTGTGGTGAGTATCCATGCAGGGTGTCCACAGCAGCTGGAACCTCTTCGGTTGTCAACGAGCGCAGCATGACATGCGCCCTCTCTGTGTGAGCTACTTGGACCTCCTGCAGTGATGTAGACCTCGTGAGACTCTGTAATTTCTCCTCAGTGCTGTTGTACTTGCGGCTTAGGGCATCGGCATTAGCATTAGCTTTTCCCGAGCGATATTCGATCTGAAAGTCAAATTGCGCCAGCTGACTAACCCACCTCATCTCTGTCGCCCCAAGTTTAGCTGAATTCAGATAGGATAGGGGGTTGTTGTCGGTGAATATATCAAACTTTGCACCGATCAGGTAGTCGCGGAATTTCTCTGATACTGCCCATTTCAGCGCAAGAAGTTTCAACTTTATTGAACTATAGTTGTTCATATTTCTCTCAGCTGGCCGAAGGCTGCGACTAGCATAACTTAGAACCACTCGTCTACCCTCCTGATCCTGAGAGAGCACAGCACCTAGTCCGTCAAATGACGCATCGGTCTCTACAATGAATGGCTTCCTGAAGTCAGGATATCCCAAAATAGGTGGGGATGTTAGTCTCATCTTCAGCTCATCGAAGGCCTCGGTGCAGGCTGGGGTCCATTTGCTACGGAAGTCCTGCTGCTGGTTGGGTTGGGCTCGTCGCCGTGCTGATCCTTTCTGGCAGCCCTGTTTGGTGAGCAGGGCATGAAGTGGTGCCGCTACATGACTGAACTGTTTGACGAACTTTCTGTAGTATCCTGCCAACCACAGGAACGCTCTCAGCTCTCGTTCACTTTGCGGTTCCTTCCACGTGCTGATGGCCTCGGTTTTTGCTGGGTCTGTTGCTATCCCCCTAGCGGATACTATGTGCCCAAGATACTTGCATTCTGAGTGCAGGAAACGGCATTTGCTGGGCTTAACCTTTAGCCCGTGTTGTCTCAGGCGTTGAAAAACCAATTCTAGCCTCTGTAGATGTTCTTCATGGTTGCGCGAGAAGACCAGTATGTCATCAAGGTAGATGAGTAGGCTCCCATAGTTGAGGTTCCCCAAGATGACTTCCATCAGTCTCTGAAATGTGGCTGGGCTATTGCTAAGGCCGAAGGGGATTCTGGTGTACTCATATAGCCCTCCCGTCCCTGCTCTAAAGGCTGTCTTTGGAATGTCACCCTCTTCCACTGCCACCCGATGATAGCCCTGTGCCAAGTCGAAGGAGCTGAACAGTTGCGGACCACCAAGTGTATCTATGGCTTCATCGATCCGTGGTAGTGGGTAGGCGTCCTTCCGGTTGCGATCATTTAATTTCCAGTAGTCCACACACAGACGAAGGCTGCCATCTTTCTTCCGCACGACTACCACAGGGGCAGCATATGGACTAACTGAGGGCCTGATGATGTTCTGCCGCAGCAACTTCTGTAGGTGAGCTTTAATCTCATCCATCTGGTGGGTGGGATTCGCCGATGAGGGACACGTACTGGTTGATCGTCTTTGGTTGGGATGGGGTGTTTTACTGTAGTAGTGTAGCCCAAGTCTTCGTCGCTTTGGCAGAAGATGTCTTTATACCTGTGGAGTAGCTCGGCTAGTTGTTGTCTTTGGGCCGGGGTCGTATCCGCATCGCCCAGGGTTACACCAACAGGTAACTGGGTTTCTGAAGCTGCCTCCATAGCACAGGCGCGGTTGACGGTTGCTCTTTGTGAGCCCTCACAGTCGACAATGAGGGCCTCATCCTCTTCTGCAATGGTACTTTCTTCTGACTGAACGACGCTAGCAGTTGTCACAATCCCAATGCGGCTTTTTGGTTGAAGCCACACATCCTCCTCTCCAACATTTATTACCTTGGTGGTCACAGTTCCACTCTGGATAGATGAGCAGGTGTCTATGACCGCTACGTTTCGTGGTAAGTTGCCACTGGTGCCATGGAGGGCCTGAATCATCACCTCCGTGGGCCCATGGCATAGCTGTCTTGTGGTACATGCCACTGCGACTGTGCTTCGAGCGGGGATGCAGATTGGCTTACTTCCACTGACTCTTGCAAACCCTGTGTGAGATTTGCTCCTCTCCTCCACGTCATACGCAAAAAGCGTATCGGCCCAGGCTGTCCCTCCTATTTTCTGTACTTCTTCAAGGTATCTCCCTCCATGTTGCTCCCTCAGTGCCAAACGTAGTTCTCTAAGAACATTGGAGCCGAGCAGGCCCTTTGTCGGCGTGCCATCACCTCCAGTCGTTCTATAAACCAGCATGCCAACCCTTCCAAACTGGACACCAAGTAGGTCTACATCCAGTTCGGTATAGCCTATGTACGGCACTTCCACTCCATTCGCCCCGTACACCTTTAGCCACTTGGAGATATCTTGCAGTGTAGTATTCTCTCGAGTCAGTTTACGATAAGTTGTCTCAGGTAGGACAGTTACTTCACTACCAGTGTCCAGGATGAAGTTGGCCTGCTGGCCCTGGATGTAGATGTCTACCTCTGGACTCTGTGCAACTGCCCTGCCTAAGACCTCTTCTTTTGTTCGCATTCCTGAGCCTTCACTCCGTCCCTCCACCGCTTGGCTCCTTACAATAGAGGGTTGGCGTTTGGGGACTGATTCGCCTGGGGGGTATTCTGGGTTGTCTGGTGTCCCTCCGCTGGATAGACTGGGGCAGCTGGGGACTGATTCACCTGGGTGCTATTCTGGGTTGTCTGGTGCCCCTCAGCCGGATAGAATGGGGCGGCGCTGGTCCATGAATTGGCGGCCTGGTTGGTCTGCTGCGGCGCATTCGACCTTTGGGGCCTTCTTCGTGGTGAGCTTGGGCATACTCTTGCCATGTGGCCTCCTCCACCACAATTGAAACAGGTTAGGCCTCCGGTACTGGATCTCTAGGGTGGGCCATTTGTTCTCTTCTGGCTTAGTAGGGCGCCAACCCTTGTGTGGCCTGAATCTGTCCTGATTGCTGGTCCAGTCGCGTTTGGAAAGCTTCACTGACTGTGTCAACTTTGGCCTTGGCTACGGCCACTGTTGCCATGGTTGCTGGTGTCGGGCCCACCCAGGAGATAACCTTCGTCCGCAAATCTGGGAAAAGCATCTCGGGATTTTCCTGAGCGAAACGTCTCACCTCTCTCTGTAGTGTAGGGTCCACCAACCCTGCAGCAAATCTCTCACTCAGTATGGCATCCTGGCCCTTGACACTATCTTCTGGCGAGACAAGCACCACTTGCTTCAAGAGCTTCATCAATTTCAAGGAGAAGTCTTGCAACGACTCTCCTGGTTGCTGTTTGCGGCTGTAGAACTCACCCCAGCGAGTGGATGGGGTGCCTTGGGGATTGTACGTCTTGACAATTAGGGCGATTATCTTAGCAGCCGTATCTCTATCTTCTTCGGGCCGGAGTCTCGCCTCTTCTCGTGCACGCCCTCCCAAGTGATCATAGACCGTTTGTATGGCTTCGCTGACGGACAGGCCAGAAGTCAGACGCTGCATGTCTTCGGCCCACTCCGTCACCTCGGGATCCGTCTCCTTGATGGCCCGCCCAGAGAACTTGAGACCCCGATCTCGAGGGACCACAACGACTTTTGTCTTCTTTTCTGCCTCCAGCTGTTTGAGCTGCGTGGTTAAGGCCTTGACTTTCTCTTCTAGTTCCTCCATGGTGTAGTGTGTCAGCCTGCAGGTTGCCCCAACTGACCCCCTTTTCTTTTTTTATGACTCAATCCTGTCTACGACGCTTTGTTACACAGGGATTCTCAAGTCAATGATTTAATGCCAAAAAAGAAAGAAGGTCAGAGGTGGCTAAAATATAATAAAAAAAGAAAAGAAAACAAAGAAACAAATAAGTGTAACGATTACAGAAAAGCTCTAAAACTACATTATAAAAGTAAGCAAACAGAGAAACTTAAGAAATATAAGATAACCTACTTTAGCAAAATCACTCTATAAGTCTCTTGTTTCTACAGTCTAATAAAAACATAAGTAATTCCTGTGAACAAAACATTAGCTTCACTGTACACTATTAAATCCATCAGTTTTGCACAGCTCAACAGTTAATGCATCAAGGACACCACTAGCTGTGTAACATCAAAGTGATCACATATCGATTTCATCAGTACACTAGAAATGGGAACAGCCACACTGTAGTCATTGATAACAGAATATCGATAAGCATACTTGCAACACTAGTCATCGATAAACCCACTTCCTAAACTACAACATTACACTCAGCATATAGCTGGCTGGACTGCTGACTGGCAATTTACTCCAGCCTGTCCAGTGTAAATCAACATCCCAGACAGGGGTCTGCTTGTTCCACTGGAGGTCTTTTTCGTCCTATGTCTGGCATATACTAATGGCATTAACAGATGTTCCTAGCTCGCCTCCTACTTCGATATTCTGAAACACATGTACCAAGTAGGTGGAACTACATAATTATGGAGGGGAACTTTGACTAAATATATTCTAACTTAAGAAAACTAATTTGGTTACAATACTGATAAAGTTCTAAACGAAACACTTAACCAAAACCCAATTTGAACCTTATTCTATAGGAAATACATGTGGCCATTATACTTTAACAATTAAATTGTTAAATAATAACAATGATTGAAGTTCAATAAGAATCACAAGCAGATATATTATAATAATTCCAATATAACTTGAAACCCCTAGAGGTAATCCTTATTCATTCAATACAATGTGCTAAACTAGAAGGAAAGATAATTTGCTTCAACATTGACTACTTTCTTTAACTCCTCAGATCTCATTACAAAGACAAATTAAGCCGATTCTATTTCTAACTACAAATGAATCAACATTAGGAGAAACTATTAAGATAACAACAAAGCTAGAATTAACAAACATAATAAGAAAACTCACCATTCGCCAGTCACCGTTAGTAGTAAGGCGCAACAGAGAGCAGAGGTATGTCAGTACCCTCACTGGTCAGAGGTGTGTGGACAAATGCCCAACATCAGCTAGTGCTCACACAACCCAGCACATGGTCACTGCAAATAACTCAGGGACCCCCAAGACTCGAGTTTACTCCCCCAGACCACACAGTGGATTAGCCCGGGTTGGCCAAGTGGCCAAGCTAGCCTTGAAAAATGGGGATCTCTACTATACGATAAAAAAACCTGGTAACATACAGATTGACGTTTAAACATATACAGATGTTATTTAGGCAAAAACTTGATTGCTTCGATTTATTTCTATTGAGCAAAATGTTGTTAAAAGGCCTAATGTATACTCAAAAGTAGCTCTGGCGACTTGTGCCTGGTTTTGTTGAGTTGGGTCACATGTGTTCTGGGCAACGCGCACTGTGTGCAACCTGTTAATTCAGCCAGCCCCCAAACCTTCCTAACATTCGTTGATTTTTTAAAGCCTTTAACTCCATCTATCATAACAAAAGTATGATACTAATTAAAAAAGCACTGTATTTGGTAGTTCCTGCCCCGTGTGTTGGTATCAAATATTTTAACAATTGGGACTAATTGGGAGTCAAAGTGAAAAATGATGACAACAGAACTACTCCCCCAAAAATGGCGTTCACATTTTTGATGTAGGCCTATTGTAGTACATTTGCATATATTTTAAGTTTTATGAACTCATCGCTTTAGCATTCTATAAATGCACACCAGAACTATTATTCGCGCAAAATTTCCGACCGACCATGACCTTAAATGTCAGGACCGGTTGTGAACCGGTTGCGTGGTCCCTCTAGGGCTATACCCAGCTCGATACGTGTCAGAGGAGTACCCCCCCCCCCCCCTTTCATTTCTACACCCTATTTGCATCGCTGCTTTGTTCGGACTCCGGATTCCACATTTGAGTTCAGGTCTGGGTAGAAGGATTCTTTCCTCCGAACCTAAACTCCCAAACCATTCCCCTATTCTCTCTACCTCTACGCCCCCCCCCCCCCCCCTATCTTATCCCATATCTCATGCAATGCCTCACCCCTAATCTTAATCGTGATTCTCCTCGGGGTACACAGCATATGCCACCAATAGTTTCTGCATCCATTTGTCTAGCAGGTAAAGATCTTTATGTGTTGTTCCCTGTCGACAGGCTCCTCTAGCCTCTTGCCGCAGATTCTCAAATGAGGCCAATACTTGGTAGGTACTATTCTTGTTTGCACACTACCGCAAGAAGATCGGCACCTTACACTATCCCTCAGAGAGCCGTCTCCAGCTGCCTTACCTTTCTGCATTGTACCTTTTGCTATTGTAACCATCTCTGCTGTCGCCGACCAGTTCTGAACTGAAGCGATCGAACCATGCCCAGACCAAGCAGGGATTTGAATTAACTTATCGACATTTAATTTCCCTGATGTCGACGTGACATAAACTCCACAAAACTCGGACTTCCGCACCTGGCTCCTATTGAACTTACTGTATGCCGCAAGGAGATACTGCGACTTAAAAGGGTGTGCTTGTCACTCATAATGCGCCAATCCAAGGGTTTACCGGTAATCTTAAATTATTTTCTGTAAATCGACGTAATGTGATTATATTTTATTACGATTCTCTCGGAGCAAGTATTGCCACATGTGTTTTTTTCATTATTCGTTCATGGCTCGTGTTTATAAGTGCATCTTGTTAGGACCTACTGTTTGTTACATCACTATGGCTACCACCACCATTAGCTTGCACAAAAACCCGACAGCTGAGGAATGTTATTTATCTCTTACTAGGGTAATTGTTCACTTGTACTTCTTTATTATGGTTAACAATGGCTAGTACCTGTAAACTACGCAGTGGTCAACGACCGTGCCACCAGCACGCCTTACCCTTTAATCATTTAGAGGATGACTTGGATTTCCATGTCGCCCTTGCAGAACTTCAAACTAACCAAACATTTAATACTGATAGAATCTCAAATCTCCGACTCAATCCTCTTATTTTTAATAACCAGTTTCCAGGGAACTCTGATAATGATCCTGACAGTAATTTTTTTGACAACATAAGTCAATCCTCAGATTATCTTTTTTGTGATCAATTTCATGAAAAGTTTAAAAACAAACTCATTAACCCTTTCAATCCCACGGGCCCCAAAAAGAGCCTTTGTTGTGATATGCTTGGAACCCGTGGGCGACAAAAAGTCCCACGATTTGCCATGAGCTTGGAGACCAAGGCAACTTATCTCACCAGCGAAAACACTGCTTGAGAGTTATTGGTTTGGCGCCCTCTGCTGACAGAAATAAAGTTTTTGAAGTTAGCGCGCCATATCCATATGCATTGCATGCAGGCATGAATGTACGTGTACGTGAATAGGTTAGCTACCGGTCACGTGACTGACGCGACGCGCGACATTATAGCGTCGCGTCCCATGCATATCCATTGCGGTCGAAGTAGGTTATACGTATCGCTGTGTTTTTGCAATCGGAATGGAACAAATCCTCAATGATGACATTTTGGCTGAGATTTTAGCAGATAGTGATTCCGGATCTGACTTAAATGATGACACTGAAGAGTCTTCGGACGACGAGAGCATGCTCGGCGAAAACACAGCAGAATTTCAAGAGGTAAGCGCATGATACAGGCTTGAGTAGGTGCCCTCGAGTATAACGGAAGTTAGAGTATAACTGTATTTATTTGATGTATGTACAGTGGCAGTGCATGTACATCAAATGAATACAGATTACAGTCCTATAGAAATTTACCTCCACCCATAAACATGGTATAGCCTGTCGTGCAATTTTGCATCCAAAAAGATGCAGTAGTAGTAGTCTTAACCTCAAATAAGAATAGCTTCGTAGGCCGTTTGGCCTGGTATTTAGACTCCGTATTATTATGTATTATATTTGGCAAGAATTTAGAAGATGATTCACTATGCCAATCACAGTCAATACCATACACAAGGCATTCACATTCATGACATATCTGCAACGACTATTGAGGCCACCATGATCGTTCTTTTCTCAGCGCAATATTCATTTTAGGCATGTGCTGCAAATTAGCATTAACAAATATAGGACCGATAATCAAATTTTATCTTGCTTCTTTTGCAGCCTACCCAAGATGACGGCCATCCAAGTTCTTCCAAATCAAGAACCGGAAAAGCCAATTTCCGATCTGGTTGGGAACGACGAGACCACTACGATTGTGGGACTGTGCAGTTCACTGGAAATCCTGGCCCAACTGGCGACTTCGGAACACTCTCGGCAGTGGAGATCTTCAAGCTGTATTTTTGCCAACTCGTGTGGGATTTGCTCGTCGACGAGACTAATCGCTATGCACAGCAAACAATAGACTCAAATCCTGAACAACAGTTCTCCTGGTACCAACCAACGTTCCCGAAATGATGGCATTTGTAGCACTTATCATTGCTATGGGCATAAACAAATCACCTCAATATAGGATGTATTGGTCAACGTCAGAAATTTTGAAAATTCCCTTTTATCCGTCGGTAATGTCGAGAAATCGTTTCAGTTCAATTCTTCGGTTTCTCCACATCTCCAATAACCAAATTCCTCGTGAATCCTCGGCTAAACAAGACAAACTTTCCAAAGTTCGGCCCTTGATAGAAGTCATTATCCCGAAGTTTCTTAACCTGTATAAACCTGCGCAGAATCTGTCTCCAGACGAGAGTATGTTGACATTTAAGGGACGCTTAAGTTTTATTCAGTACATGCCCAACAAACCAGTAAAACGTGGGATGAAAGCATTTTCATTAAATTGTAGTAAATCCGGATACACGTGCAATTGGGAACTGTACACAGGTGCTGACAACACAAAAACTGTAAAGGATAAGGTACATGTAGATTCCGAGTCATCAGACTGCCATCCACCAAACCTGACAGTCCCTGGAAAAGTGGTTATAGAATTAGTCAAACCACTTCAGAATAAGGGACACGTCATATACTGTGATAATTACTATACAAGTCCGTCGCTGATAGCAAAACTGTCTGAACAAGGCTTTGGATGTTGCGGAACTGCTCGATATACTGCTAAGGGAATACCCGAGGTCGCAAATCAAAAAAAAACATAAAATGAAGAAAGGTAGCAACCCAATCTTTTTGGTGAAAGATGGGCAATTGTGCATGGTTTGGCAAGACAACAAATCTGTAACATTTTTAACTAATGTCGGCAGCACTGCAGTGTCAAAAAAGCAAACTCGATGTAAAAAGAGCACTTCTGGATTTCGTGAAGTTATGAAGCCCGAATGTATTTCATCTTACAATTTAAATATGGGAGGCACAGATTTAGCAGACCAGTGTTTTCAGTACTACAATCATACCCACAGAAGCTTGAAATGGTGGAAACGAGTTTTTTACCATCTTCTCAATATATGTATTGTCAATAGCAGAGTAATATTTAACAGCACAGCAGGGAGCAAAAATGTCAGTAACCTTGATTTTCGTATAGGGATTGTACAAGGCTTGCTATTGGGTTGGAAACGTAATGCAACAAGTCAGTTGAGATACCATATTCCTATTGATTTGGCAAGACAACAGCACTTTCCTGGCAAAAACCGCAATGGAAAGAAACGCGACTGCATTGTTTGCAGTAACCGCAAATTAGGCCGGCGAAAACAAACGGTGATTATATGTAAGCAATGTATGAAGCCTATGTGCATAGTTCCTTGCTTTGAGAATTACCATACCACTTGATTGTACTACATGTATTTGCCTCCAACCGCCCTCCCCCCCCCCCCCCCAATCAATGTTGAGAAAATGAGGCGTCGGACGCACTACAAATTACACTCCAAACCAACATTGATTGTTTTTTTTTGGGGGGGGGGGCAAGGGGGGAGGGGGGGGGGTATAATTACTTATGATGTATGTCTGTACAGTAAATACATGTACAAGTAAATAGTTTGTTTCCAGGCAAATTGTTTTTATAATGGCTTTTGATGCATGTGTACGTGTATGCACCGAATACAAGTAAATGGTTCATTTTCAAGAAAATAACAAAGGAATTAAAAACAAATTCTCATACAAGTTATTGTTTTTCCACATGTAAACAAAATCTGAAACATGTGCCGTATTTATCACATGTTCTGAATTATTACCCGTTTGTATTACTTTTCCCCCGAGTGTAAATACGTATCTAATTATTTCATTATTGTGCTTTTACACTTACAAAATAAATAGATGCACACAATTTGTTTTCCTTTTCCCCTTTTTTTGCAATCAGTTTTACATACAAATATCTCAGCAAGTGTATATTTACAGTATGCATGTATACACAGTGTGTTGAGGGCGCACTTCAATGAAATTGCTCAAAAACCAATGGGGCTAGAGTCACACTGAGCTCCTAATTGCTGTGGTAAACAAGGGTAATCTCTTGCATAGTGGCTGGGAGTGAAAGGGTTAATAACACCTTTTCCACATTTCATCTGAATGCAAGAAGTTTCTATAAAAATCTTGACAGTATCTGCGATTATCTCGACTTCCTAAATTTTCAGTTTTCTATTCTTGGTTTTACCGAAACTTGGCTCCATGAAAATAGTCCTCCATTTGAAATAAATGGATACAATTTCTTATCAAATAATAGAAAAGATAAAGCTGGTGGAGGCGTTGTACTATATGTACACGGTTCCCTGGTATTCAACCTCAGAAATGATCTAACTATAGACAAGGATTGTTGTGAGTCACTTTTTATTGAAATACCGCGTTCAGGGCAAAAGAATATTATTGTCGGTGTATTATAAGCCACCTAAGGTTAATCCTGCTGCTTTTGTTGATGTATTTGATGTTGTTCTCCAACAAATTAACCAAGAAAACAAACTAACTTTTATTATGGGCGACTTTAATATAGATCTTTTGCAATACGATTCTCATCGAACCACTCAAAACTTTGTCAATAGCATTTTCAGTAATTATCATAGGCCATTAACCCTTAGCACGCTACCATTCATATACACACGTATTCCCATGGCGCTGGATTTCCTGTGCAAGTCACTAAGTAATGCACACTAATATGTTCCGAAGCTTTTTATTCTATGATGGGTGTGTTTTACAGGAAAATGCAACATAAACTATTTGTTCAGTAGGAAATTTCCTTTCCATTGGTGGCCGTGAGGATGGCTAAAATTGATCAGCCAGTTGTGGTGGTAAGCCCTCCGAAATGCATCATTACGAGCTGCTATCCGAGCCGCGTTAGGAGCCGCATAACCTCCCGCTTGCTGGCGAACTTCACCGGGGCCATCGCCGCGTTGTGCCCCATCACTACTATCGTCATCAATGGAACCTTCACCGCGTTCTCGTACACACTGGCATACTCGTTGTCGACACTATCGTTGACATAATCGTCCTGAAAAAGGCCTTCAAAGTCCGAATCTCCGGAGTCCGAGTCCCCAAAAATTTCCTGAAATGCAGCTCCGGCGTCCACTGAACACTCGAACAGCGGAACGGACAGATTTTCAATCGAAAATAGCAGAGAATTTTGTAAGAAACGAGTGTGAATTTATGATTGAACAACGTTAGCCTCGTAATCATCTATCCAATGGTACCCGGGTGAGGGTCAGGGGTCAATGGTTTGTCATATTCATTCATTTATAAATAGAACGTTGTCGCGGGCGACTGTAGTCGCCCCTAGCAGTGTGGGAATAAATGCGCTGGGCGACTGGAGTCGTTAATTAACAGACCTACTCGTATTATTAGTATCACGGGCACGACTGCAACTGTTATTGACAACATAATTTCCAACAAAATCGATGGTGACGTTTGTAGTGGAATTCTATTTACTGAAATTACAGATCATCTTCCTATCTTCCAGGTCTTATCTTTAATAGATGCTCACCAGACTCTACAGTGTACTGACCAATTTAGAAGGGTTATTAACGCCGGGAATATTGCCAATTTTTCGAATGATTTAGCTGAAACTGATTGGGGTGATATTTTATCTAACGAGGATCCGAACCATGCTTTTAATATGTTTCATTCTAAGTATACTTTGTTGTATGACAAACATTTTCCAAAGCAAAAAGTTAAACCCAAAAAGATCTCGAAGCTCAAAAGTTGGATGACGACTGGTTTAATTAAATCTGTGAAATTTAAACATAGATTGTATAAAAAATATATTAGCAAACCAACTGCATTAAATAAACAAAAGTATACAACTTACCGTAATAAACTAAACACACTAATAAAACAAACCAAGGCAAAATATTATCAAGATAAATTTGACAATGCTAAACATGATGTACAAAAGACATGGAAGATTATTAAACCCATTCTTAATAATAAAACTGGTAATCGTAAACCAGAAATGAAGCTAGACCACGAGGGTAGACAAGTAAACGATCCTAATGAGATAGTTAACATATTTAATGATTATTTGACTAACATTGGCCCCTCATTAAATAATACAATTTCCCGAACTGAAATTTCATACAGATAATTTTTGAAAGGTAACTATCCCGAATCACTCTATTTTTATCCTACCGATCAAAAGGAGATCTGTGATATTGCTAAATCCTTTAAGAACGGCAAGAGTGCAGGATATGACGATGCAAGTCCAGATGTTCTTAAATCCGTTATTTCACAAGTTAGTCGCCCATTATGTCATGTTTTTAATTTGTCCCAATCTAAGGGTATTTTTCCCGATAAACTTAAAACGGCAAAAGTGATTCCTATATTTTAAACTGGAGATCGGTGTGAAACAGGCAACTACATGCCTATATCTGTTTAATCGTGCTTTTCAAAATTACTTGAAAAACTAGTTTATATTAGAACATCTTCTTTTGTATATAAATTTGACATCCTGTAAAACGGTCAGTATGGATTTAGGAGTAATTATTCTACTGACATGGCCGTAATGGACATGATCCATCAGATAACTAAGGTTTTTAAGAATAAATGTATATCTATTGGTGTCTTTTTAGATTTATCTAATACCCCAGTCACAATTGGCTTGCGATGGGTTTGCGATTAGTTTGCGGCGGATTTCTAGGCATTTTCGGCCGGGGCCCCACGGGACTCCTTGCGGCTGCCGGGTAATTTTTTGGCATCGGGCGGGCATCGAGTTACTTTTAACTCGGACTTAAAACCTGGTGCGGCGTTTCGCATCGCAAACTGATCGCCAATAAATCGGTCGATGCCTAGCCGATGTCCGGCAGGGCATCGCACACGTCGGGCGGGCGCCGAGCCAAATTTTGGACAACCCAGACAATCAATATATCGGCCAGGCGCCGCCCACACGCCGGCCGGGGCCCGCCAGGCGTCCGGCCGACTTGGCGGTGCCTGGCCGGAAATCGGCCGGGGGCCGGACGGCGCCCTGCCGGCGCCCAGCCTGAAATCGGTCATGCATCGGCCGGGGCTCGCAGGGTAAAAAAAGCGGCTCATCTACATCTACACACCATCTTCTTCTGCGGCGCAACATTTCTGCGTGCATCTCTTCTTCAGCCACCAATGCAACAAGAACCAGGTTGTAGCGGTAGCGTGCAAACGCCAACGTCTCCCTCAACCGGGCGACCCGCACGCGCTGTGCAGGTACGTGCCCGCAAGCGTTGTGGAGGTATCAACGGCATTTTCTTATTTAATGGCCCTGTCACACTAGAACGTTTTAGGCCAACGCGTGAGTAGCGCGTTAAAAATAGTTGATACGCTGGCAAACGCTGAACTTCCACAGAAAAAGTCAAGTGGAACCGTGATTTCAGCGTGTCCATAACGCGTTGTTAACGGGTTCAATGCGTTCGCCAGCGGGTGAGAAACGCGTTAGTAACGCGCTCGACGACTGATGAACGACTGCCCAGCGCGTGAGTAGCGCGTTCTAACGCGCGCCAGCGTACTGCAACGACCACATGGTTAGTTGTATAAAAAGCCGACGCGCTACTACACTAATGGCCCTGTCACACCAGAACGTTTTAGACCAACGTGTTGGAATTTCGGTAACATGCGGTTAAACGTTGACCAACGCTAGGCCAGCGTTCGCAACACGCTAAGCGCGTTATCCACACGCTGGAACACGCTGTCACACGCTGAGGCAAAAATACATTTTTCAACATACCTACAATTTTCAGCGTTTGCCAGCGTGTGCCTGCACACGCTGGCGGCGCGCAAGGTGGTCGTTAATCATGCGTCGAACGAGCTAGACGATCGTTACTAACCCACTACTCACACGCTGGCGACCCGCTGTCGTATTTTTACTTTAAATCAGCGATACGTTCCTAACACGCTGAGCCCGTTTCTCACACGATACTCACGCGCTGGCATACGCTATGAACCTGTTATCAACCTGTATAGACACGCTGAAATCACGGTTCCACTTGACTTTTTCTGTGAAAGTTCAGCGATTGCCAGCGTATCAACTATTTTTAACGCGCTACTCATGCATTGGCCTAAAACGTTCTGGGGTGACAGGGCCATAACCAACGTGTCGCCAGAGTACGCCAGCGTGCGCCAGCGTGTGAGTAGCGGGTTGATAACGATCGTCTAGCGTGTTCGACGCGTGAGTAACAAACCTCCAACTCTCCGCCAGCGTGTACAGTCACACGCTGGAAATTGTTTGTATGTTGAACAAAATATGTTTTCCTCAGCGTGTGACAGCATGTCTCAGCGCGTGAGTAACGCGCTCAGCGTGTTGCTAACGCTGGCCTAGCGTTGGTCAGCGTTTGCCAGCGTGTTGCCAAAATTACAACACGTTACTCACGCGTTGGCCTAAAATGGTCTGGTGTGACAGGGCCATAAAGAAGGTCAGAGGAGAGCCTCTGCCGCCGGCCGTTGATCGCTGGCCACTCGACAGGCACACTACAGATGCCCGTCCGGCCGCCGTACGACCTGTAAGAATTGGTTGGCACCCTGCCGGATACCGCAGGGGTATCGCAAGGACATAAGCAGGGCACCGGACGAGTGCCTGCCGGACACCGGCCGATAAACGGGCCAAGAATTCGACCCCATTTCCAGGAAATTCGGCCGATCGCCGGTCGGGGACCCCCGGGCCCCGTCATGGCAGCGTACGGGGCACTTTTAATTGTGACTGTGACCGCCATATCGCACGATCTTTCGCCGACCTCTACACGCCGGCCGATGCCTAGAAATCGCACACGCCGCCCGGGCTCCGCTTTAATTGTGACTGGGGTATAATGGAGCTCTCACACTCTGCCGTGTAGGCCTACCGTCCACCTGCCGGGCTATTAAAAAACAACAGAGTCCAGAACGTTGGGTTTTGAGCGAACTTGTCCCCGGCCGCAAACAAAAATTCATAAAATTAATCTTTTCACCATTTCGTTGCCATCTTCTGACCGTTCTCACCGGGCGCATACCGGGTGTTGAACGTGCTTCTACCGTCTTCACCGCCCAGATTGACTTTTGTTGAAAATTTTGGCCGTTTCCATACCGGGCCCATACCGGGTCTCGAACGTGTGCACCGGGTTTGTAGCAGCCACCTACCAGTCACTTAGCGTCCCCTCACCGCTCGGAGCGTCCTGTGAGCGAGTCCCCGGACTGCTGACGTCATGACACGACTGCCATAAATACCCCGATTTGAACGGCAACGGTCAGTCCGCTCTCCATTTTTCTTCAAGGAAACTCCACGACACTTCTCCTCATCTTTTGATCACATATGTACACAAGAAAAAGTAAAGCTCATCTGACGAAACCCCTCTATATATACCCAATAATTAGTGACAAACGGTGGCACACGGTGACAAAAGTAAATTTGTTGGTAATGGCACGTTCATATGACGCTACTGTGAAGGTAAGGACACGTTATGGACCCGTTATAGGACGTTATGGGAACGTCAAGGCGTTAACAGGATGTTACCCATGCGTTAGGGAGGCGGCGCCGTCAGAATCAGGCGGTACCGCTTTGGAAACACCCGTTGGCAGTCCGGTATGAACACTGTAATGAGGACGGTATGAATACGTTATGAAGACGGTGGCACGGTATCAACACGTTCATGACACGTTCACAACCCGCTTACAACCCGTTGCAGACGGTGGATTTTTGTTTGCCCGTTCATCACCGTTCTGTAACGGGTTATGAGCGTGTTGTGAACGTGTTCATACAGTGTGACCGTTTTCATAACGTATTCATACCGTCCTCATACCGTTCAACACCGTCCTCTTGCCGCTTACTTGCGGCCGGTGCCAGCCGGCCAAAGTTTTGAACATGCCGAAAACTTTCGCCGGGTCCCACCGGGTGTAAATAAGCGCCAACGCCCTATTAACGTGTTGCCCGCTTTGATAACGAACCACCGTGTGCCCTCGCCGTTCTCCACCGTCCGCAGACATTTTCGCGCACGGTGGCACACGGCAGAGTGTGAGAGCTCCATAAGGCATTTGATACTATTAATCATGATATTTTACTACATAAGCTTAATTTCTATGGTATAAGAGGGACTCCATTAAACTGGTTTTGTAGTTATCTCTCCAACAGGAATCAATATACTAAACTAGACTCATGTTACTCTTCTATGAATACAATTACATGTGGAGTACCGCAGGGGTTTCTTCTTGGCCCATTGCTCTTCTCATTATATATAAATGATATTTGCCAAGCCTCGGCATTATTCTCTTTTATTCTGTTTGCTGATGACACTAACATATTTTACTCGAGTAATAACACTGACTTAGAAACTATTGTAAGTCTTGTTAATATTGAATTAGCCAAGGTGTCAATTTGGCTTCAGTCTAACAGGCTGTCACTTTTGTACATTTGTACATTTATGGTCTTTCGAAATAGAAAAAAGAAGTTGAGTACATCTAATTGTCAAGTTAAAATTAATAACGAGCCTATACTGCAAGTGTCACATACTAAATTCCTTGGTGTCTATATTGATGAATGTCTTTCTTGGAAATTCCATATAAAGGAATTAGAAAACAAAATTTCCAAAAATATAGGCATCATGAGTAGATTAAAGTACACTCTTCCATCAAGCATTTTGCGTACTTTGTACTGTTCATTAATTCTTTCTTACCTTTCTTATTGTAACGTTATTTGGGCTAACACGTACAAGTCAAATCTTGATAGATTGATTAAACTGCAGAAAAGGGCAATTCGTATTGTATAAATATAAATAAGTATAAATTTTTAAATAACCAACTTCCTGAATCGCTACATAACCTGTTTCAACGTAACAGATCTATACACAATTATAATACTAGGACTGCATCCAAAATACACATACCTCTTGCTAGAACAACTCTTTTTCAACATACTATTGTTTTCTCCGGACCCAAACATTTGAATTATCTATCATCGTCTGTAACTAATTGCCCTTCAATCAATACGTTCAAATGTAAACTGAATTCATTCCTACTCAACTCTCCCAGAGTACTTAATTTATTGTCATTTGTTAGGTTATTTTAGCCAATAATAATCCGTCTTGCTTAATATCAAGTCCATACTTAATATGTTTAACCGATCCATGTATTATTTAATTATGTGATCACGACTAAATCTTGTAATCAGTGTTTTTGTCTTATCTTGTCCTGTTCTGTAGGGCACATCCGCCACAAGCTTTTGCTTTCTAGGCTGATGCCTCCACACTTGTTTTTAATGTACATGTATTATTCAATGTAATTAAGAGTAAGAATGTGGAAATAAATGTGAATTTAATTGAATTGAATTGAAATTGAATTGAAACCAATATCAGATTGGTTATTTTAACCAATATTTTGGTTATCCACATATCTACCAACTGGATTGGTTGAAATCGACCAATATATTGGTTATTTTCAACCAATCTGTATTTAGAGTGTTCCGAGCTACGTTCCTTTTCACTTATGAAGATTTCTTGATTTTGTTATTGATCATGTTAACGGTGTTTTGTTGTTGCAGGTATTATTCAAAGCATGTACGGCGTGGGCAGCATGTTCGGTTTCTTTATCAGCTCATACTCCCTGACTTACTGGGTTGATTTCTACCGCGTGCACCCGGACGACACCGCCCTCCTGTCCCCGGACCACCCGGCTTGGGTCGGGGCCTGGTGGATGGGCCTGTTGGTCTGCAGTGCGTTCTTCGTGCTGGCCTGCCTACCAGTGTTCGGGTTCCCCAGGCGGCTCCCCGAGCGCTTCAGAAAGGGGAGCGGGGACGCCGAGTCACATGACGGGAAACGGACCAGGCTGACTGAACTGGGGAGCGACTGCGAGGACATTGGCTCTAAAACCGGGCAGAAGGGTGATGTATATCTCGGTGTGGTAGTCGAGTCTGTCCAAGATCCAATACTACTTCCGTAAAAAAACGATAGTTAGCATTTGTGACGTAGACAAACAACTCCGTTTTTGACGTTTGCGGATGGCTATGTTTGTGTGTCTTGCTTGTCTTGCGGTACCAAGTTTCAGGGTGATCTGCATACAACAAATGTCAAAGTTCAACACACTAAAATATCTGTGAGGTTCATTGTTTTAATTTTAGGAACGAAAGTTTTGATTGAAATGCGTCCTAATCGCGGTATGCAGCGATGTAGGCCGCCGACTCGGGCGCCCTCTAATGTACGCCGTAGACCACGCCATGACCTTCGAATAGGACGTCTTGGCTAACTGACATAATCGCACGAACAATTCTGAGCAGAACTGATTCGCATTTACATGCGCGTGTGACGTTGCGTGTATTATCAAGGCCCGGCGTATCTGTCTGAGTTGATCTCCTTGTATGTTCCTCCGCGAGTTCTTCGCTCAGGGCACAAACGCCTGCTGAGAACCGTCAAGAGCAGGACAGCCTATTACGGTTCCCGGGCTTTCTCTACTGTAGCTCCATTACTATAGAATCGGTGGCCGACAACTTGCGATTCTAGGCGCCTGCATACCGCAACTAGTACCTCTTGCAACCAAGAATAGAACAACAATTAAGGGTATAACATTTTGTTTTTCTTTATACAAACAGCACAAGAAATACATGTGAACGGTGGTACAGAAGGCGGGCCAGTAAAGGGTAACAACCCAGTGGGCATTTTACCCGATATTACCCGGGTTGTAACGAGTAATAACGCTAGTTATTACTGGGTAACATACCGATATTACCCGGGTTGTAACGAGTAATAACGCGTTATTACGGGTAATATCACCGAGTAATAACGGGGAAATAGTAGACGAACATTTCCCCGTTATTACCAGCCGATATTACCACATTTACCCACTGTTACCCGGGAGAATGTTACCGATATTTCTGGCATTGCACGTTATTACCACCCGATATTACCCCATTTACCCGATATTTCTGGCATTGCATTGTTATTACCACCCGATATTACCCCATTTACCCGATATTTCTGGCATTGCATTGTTATTACCACCCGATATTACCTCTTTTACCCGATATTTCTGGCATTGCATTGTTATTACCACCTGATATTACCTCTTTTACCCGATATTTCTGGCATTGCATTGTTATTACCACCCGATATTACCCCATTTACCCGATATTTCTGGCATTGCATTGTTATTACCACCCGATATTACCTCTTTTACCCGATATTTCTGGCATTGCATTGTTATTACCACCCGATATTACCCCATTTACCCGATATTTCTGGCATTGCATTGTTATTACTAGCCGATATTACCCGATATTTCTGACATTGCATTGTTATTACCACCCGATATTACCTCTTTTACCCGATATTTCTGGTATTGCATTGTTATTACCACCCGATATTACCCGATATTTCTGGCATTGCATTGTTATTACTAGCCGATATTACCTATTTTACCCGATATTTCTGGCATTGCATTTTTATTACTACCCGATATTACCCCATTTACCCGAAATTACCAGGGAGAATATTACCAATATATTACCGTTATTACCACCCGATATTACCCCCTTTACCCAATATTACCAGGGATAATGTTACCGATATTTCTGGCATTTCATCGTTATTACTACCCGATATTACCCCATTTACCCAATATTGGTTAATTTGTTGGTTAATTGGTTAATTATATTGGTTAATACTAATATTACGATACTACCGGAACAATACTACAATGTATACACATATAAACATCAATGACTCTTCTGAGTCTACAATCTTAGCGTGTACTTAAATGCTATATATGTGCCCAATATCACCGCTGTCTGTAATCACAGCTAGTTTGCAATTAATTTGTTGTTAATTTATTTGTGTGTTGGTTTTTTGGCAAATTTGTTTCTTTGAGACTTGGAGTAAATAAATATTACACAATTATCTCTACGAAAACACCCTAAACGTATCGCTATTTCGCAAAACATAACGTTCATGTAGAAAAAAAGTGACAAAATTGTTTCACCAAGGTTTATCACGCCCACTTGGGGTCAACATGTAAATTGAGGTCACCCGATATTACCCTATTTACCCAATATCAGAGAATGTAACTGATATTTCTGGCATTGCCGTGTTATTACTACCTGATATTACCCCATTTACCAAATATTACCAGGGAGAATGTAACCGATATTTCTGGCATTTTCATGTTATTAACTCTGTAAATTGTTACCCATTACCTCTTATTACCCTGTTATAACTCGCTAAAATGTCGGTTTCAACAGGGTAATAACAGTAATCTTTGAACTTGGAAATTATTAGCTTGGATTGCTATAATTTTACTGTTATTACCCCCCCGGTACTCAAGTTCCCAATGTTATAACCAATTCAAGCCTTTCACCATTACCCACATTACCTGTATTATCCTGTTGTTACCCGGTAAATTGTCGGTTTCAACAGGGTAATAACAGTAATATTTGAACTTGAAAATTTTGCTGGAATTGCTACTAATTTTACTGTTATTACTCAAGTTCCCAATGTTATAACCAATTCAAGCCTTTCATCATTACCCACATTAACTGTATTATCCTGTTGTTACTCGGTAAAATGTCGGTTTCAACAGGGTAATAACAGTAATATTAGAACTTGGAAATGTTACTGTTATTACTCAAGTTCCCGATGTTATAACCAATTCAACCCTTTCACCACATTACCCATATTACCTGTATTATCCTGTTGTTACTCGGTAACATGTTGGTTTCAACAGGGTAACAACAGTAATATTTAAACTTGGAAATTTTGCTAGGATTGCTATAATTTTACTGTTATTACTCAAGTTCCCAATGTTATAACCAATTCAAGCCTTTCATCATTACCCACATTACCTGTATTATCCTGTTGTTACTCGATAAAATGTCGGTTTCAACAGGGTAATAACAGTAATATTAGAACTTGGAAATGTTACTCTTATTACTCAAGTTCCCGATGTTATAACCAATTCAACCCTTTCACCACATTACCCATATTACCTGTATTATCCTGTTGTTACTCGGTAACATGTTGGTTTCAACAGGGTAACAACAGTAATATTTAAACTTGGAAATTTTGCTAGGATTGCTACAATTTTACTGTTATTACTCAAGTTACCAATGTTATAACCAATTCAAGCCTTTCATCATTACCCACATTACCTGTATTATCCTGTTGTTACTCGGTAAAATGTCGGTTTCAACAGGGTAATAACAGTAATATTAGAACTTGGAAATGTTACTGTTATTACTCAAGTTCCCGATGTTATAACCAATTCAACCCTTTCACCACATTACCCATATTACCTGTATTATCCTGTTGTTACTCGGTAACATGTTGGTTTCAACAGGGTAATAACGGTTATATTTGGACTTTGAAATTTGGTAGACCGGTGCACCATTTTTCAAGAGTTTTTCTCATCAGAAACAGATCCTGTCGGTCTCAAGGATCAATTAGATCCAATCCTTATATTAAAAAAACAAATATTAAGGAATTTATAACAATTTCATTATCACACCGGTAATATCATTTGGGTAATAACACGGTAATATCGGTAAAATTTGGACTTAGTCAAATTTTGGGGTGATATTACCGGTAATATCGGTAACCGGTAACAACTTGCCCACTGGGAATAGTTTTGTTTTACGATTTGAATGTAACTATATAGAGCTATATCTCGTGCACATACATGGTAATGGCTGGCCCTCTTGCTGTGAACATTCGCCAATTATCTGCTTCATGTTGGCACATTCATTGTTTGATCGTGCCCACTGCCCATACTGTAGACTGGGTTTTGTGTGAACTGGGGGTTACCAAAGTCACGGCTTAACTGCGCTGCGTACCCAGAAAGCCGTGCGTTTCCTAAACAGAAAACCGCATCAGCGGTTACCAGCGCCCACTGTGGGCGATGGGCGCTAGCGAAGTTTAAGACTTGCTAACCACATTGTTATTCCCCTATTAATAAATACCTAGGAGAGTTAAAAGCTTCTGATTGGTCGAGACTCGATCACGTGGAGGGCATTATCACGCAGTAATTGACCGGGCTTTCAAAAATTGAAGCAAATTCACTGTTTTTTCCCCTAAATAAAAAGGTATTTATTAAAGGCTCGGTCTGTTACCATTGGTCATCGCCCAACCCGGTCAATTATCACACAGTAATGACCGGGTCCTCACCCTGTTATTTCCTAAGTAATAACTGAAGGGCCAGGGCCCAATTGTATTTAAACCCTTTGGAAATGCCTTAGGCTTCCCGATTAAGATAAGATTCGAAAGTTTGAATGCTATTATGCAATCTCATTTCTAATACGCACACTCGATTTCATTTCACGGATTTTTACTGATCAATAACCTCGTTCCCCCTTCCAAACAGGTCTTTTGGTAACCTATTTCCGCCTGATGTGCAACCCTGTGCTAATGTTTATCACCCTGGGGACAGCCTGTCAGTCCTCCGTCATGTATGGGTTTGGCACCTTCTTCAATAAGTACCTGGAGTTGCAATTCGAAGTCACTGCATCCGTTGCCGATCTTCTGACAGGTTATACTTGATTCGAGTTTTAAGTAAACTTAACAAATATCTTTGTTTTTCTATTTCTATCTTTTGTATTATTCTCAGATCAACTCGAATGTATTACATAGATAAAGTGCATAGTGATTTGATCACCGGGTGCGAGTTTCGCGATCATTATAAAACAGCCATAACCACGAATAGACTTAAACTTTATAGACGAATACGGTAATGGCTTTGTTTACATATGTTCTTTTTTATATGGGAGCGAAGTCAGACGCCAGACGACGTAGTACTACCACATAGGAAAGCGCATAATGTAAAGCGTGACGTCATTATAGTGTCTTATATCATCCGTTTTTTGTGGCTGAATTTCTTTGGTAATTTAAAATGGGCGAGAAAATCTACGCATCAAAATTATATACTTTGTCAATATTTAACTACATTTGTTTTAACTAAATTACTAAGTTACTAAATTACTAAATTACCTAAATAACGTAATTTCACAAGTGTTGATACTCAGAACATGGCGTCGTTATAATGCCCTCTACTGTTAGTAATACGGCCTATTTAGAGGTATACAGCGTGGTCAAAAACGGAACGGCTTTTTGTGGGTACCCTCCGATCAGTTTGGATAGACGGGGAACCTTGGACAAATGTCCCCTAGACAATTAAACGTTCATTGAAGAAGCTGCGAATAGACCCGAGAACTAATGACGTCACACTGTGTTTACGCTTTCCCACGAGCACCTACAGCGTCCCTACTTCGTCTGCCCTCCCGACTGCGCTCCCATAGGAAATCACACACAATGTATGTAACAAAGAAGATTTACATTAGGTCCAAGAAATTGTTTGTACTTTGAAGTTTGTTTTTTAACCGTATGCAGGGGTGGCTCTCATACCGCCCTATGGCGTCGGCTGGATCCTGGGAGGGTACATCGTCCGTAGGACACGGATGGGCTACTCGAAGATGTTCTTGTTCGCCACGGGAGTAGTCGTAGTTGGTCTAGCTGAATTTATCCCCATGTTCTTCCTTGGTTGCAACAACCCTCAGATAGCAGGGGTGACTGTTGGATACGAGGGTCAAAGGTGAAAGGTTATCTTCTTTTGATGTATATCTTATTTTATGGCTGCATTACGTTGCATGGGATTATTTTGTGGTCGCCATGTTATGCTGTACGCGGAAACAACGTATGTCTCCTTGTGCAAATTTTTCAATTTTCCAATAAGCAGTCTAAATATCATACATAACGAACGTTTGACTCTAGAATACCAATAATAATTGTAAAGTTATTCGTCTTTGTGGCCGCTTTAGGCCTGTACAGTCAGTCCGCAGTGCACGCGTTAATGAGGTCATATCCGGAACTTTATTTGCACGGCCGGCGTCGCAAATCGGCCACGAGATTTACGCGAGTAATTGCGAGAGTTCGACAGCTTTGTTTTCACGAGCTACACATTGCAAATGAAGCAATGATTCTCCAAAATGGCGTGGTAAGTGGAAAGCTAACGTTTTTCTGAATCGAATGATATAAAATATGACGAGATTCAGTATGTTTTTGACCAAATTGTGTTCACTCGAAGTTAGGGTATGAGTTTGAGGGAAATTTGTGCCGTGTGTTTAGTTTCTGCGCCCTGACTGGACTAACAAATATTGCCAAAAAATGATCAATACACATCGATAAAGAAAGCAATGCGCTTTTGTTTGATATACATTTTAGCTTGTGGCAACATGTTTCTCATGTTTTCTGGGACGATTTTCGTGCGCGCGATTTCGACCATGTCTTTTGGCTTGTACATACGCGGAGCGTGTATTTCATCATGCACACAAGCACATGTATTTAAAAAAAAAATTGTTGGATTATTTATATGATATAAGTTAGGCTTCAGCCTTCATCAAGTTCATGTTATGCATGTTAACATTGATTTGTTTTCTTCATGTAATGACTTAGGCCTTTGTTTTGTTCAAAATTATAAAATTTTGTTTAATACTATTTACTGCTAAACCTGATGATAGTTCCCTTTTCTGTCTTCCAATGTTTCTTATACTAGGTCATGCGGTCATCCCCACAGCAGCCATCGCAAGCACATCGGGAGCATCTAGGGAAGGCCAAAGCTCTTTTTTTTTATAGATTTAAGTGTTTTAAATAATATATATATGTCAGTGATGTACAAAAACAGTGCAGTTGAAACAGACCTGAAGCCACAAACTATGCCAAAGAAGTTTTGAGCAAAATTGTACACAAACAGCATAACTTTATAAATGCAGATTGTATTATTTGTATTATCAGTGATACAATTTATGTGCATTAACATTTATATTAGCAAAATTGATGTCTTATTTAAAATCATTTGTTTTTACAATGTTAGAAGCGGGTCTACTTTGTAATTTAATATTTACGAGAAACTATGCCAAAAACATCAAGAAAGGATAAAACAAACTTGATTTACTTTTATAATAAATCTTCATGGTTTTATTGAACATTATGCCAAAGATGATGGTAATTATCATCTTCACTATGTTGTCATTATTTAAATTTGAAAGTTGGCCATATTTGTGTTAAAGTTTTGCCTATTATTGCTAGACATTCATTATCTTATTACATTCCAACCCTATTTTTTGTCATTTCTTCAATCAGTATTATTCTACCTCCAAATAGGCAGTCTTAGGGAGACAATCCCATAGAGATGTACACAAACTTAAAACAGTCCTAACTTGTTTACCCTAACCCTTTTCTCTAAGATCTTCGAGATTTATGCTATTTAGACCAAAATCTGTCGTTCTAGGACAAAACTAACTTCCAAATATTGTTTTTTGGGGTAGCGAGACACTTAGGGAGACACTGAAATGTCTCCCTAAGTGCCACTGTCTCCTCATTACCTAAACACTTACGCTAATTTGTCTCCCCAAGTACATGTAATAATAATAATAATAATAATAATTACATTTATATGGCGCGCATTCCATAAAAATATGTTCATGTGCTCTGTATAATAATACATAAAACAAAATTAACTACATCATACTATTACATGTACTAAGTTAAATGAAAATCATGATTCAAAATCAAAAGCTAGTTTAAAAAGATATGTTTTAACTTCAGTTTTAAACTTATCTAGACTCCTAAGATTCCTAATGTGACCTGGAAGTTTGTTCCGTAGTTTAGGGGCACCTGTCTGAAAAGCACAATCTCCTAGTGAAACTTTACATTTGGCACTCCCCGGTGTCAGTAACACACTATTCATTGAACGAAGACTATATCTGTTTTGACGAATAACAGACACCAGGTCACAGAGATACTCCGGAGCTGTTCCTTAAATTTTAAACTGAATACGATATACAACTGGTAACCAATGAATTGGAGATGAAGAACTGGCGTGATGTGACATGTACGTGGTGAACCGGTTACACGGCGAGCTGCAGTATTTTGAATTCTTTGTAATTTACCGATGTGTGTACTGGGAAGGCCATACAGTAAACTATTACAATAATCTAGTTTGCTTGTTATAAAGGCATGCACTAAAGACTCTATAGACTGTTGAGTTAAAAACTTCCTGATCCTACGCAAATTATACAGGTAGTAAAACGCAGAACTACTTATTTTACTTATGATACCCCAATTTAAGTTTAAGTTCAGAATAAAACCAAACCCCAAGGTTACGAATAGCACCAGATGACGCACGAACAACAGTATTACCAACTTTTAAATGAGACACAGTTACTTTTTCCAGCTGTTTCTTTGTACCTAAAATAAGAAATTCAGTTTTTCCAATATTGAGCTTGAGTTTATTTACCGTCATCCATTGTTGAATTTCAGTGATACAATTTCCAATGGCACACTTAGCAGTAGACTCATTTGTACCAGCTTTGGGTTTAAAAGATAAATATAGTTGTGTATCGTCGGCATATGAATGAACATGTAGAGGATGTTTCTCTGTGACCTTAGATAACTCACTGGAATACAACGAGAACAATAAATGTAATTGCTGATGTAAATAAAATAAGTTTTCAGGGTTAAGTTTAACAATTGTATTCAAGCCATATAACATCAACAGGGTATATTAATGTAAGCGACAACTTGCAAGTTTCAAATAAAAAGTGCAGTTTAATTTATAAACCTACCTCGTAATACAGATATAAATTGTAAAAGTTTTTATTTATCATTGTTATTTACAAATATTAACCAACGAATTAATTGTCGCTTGTTTTTATTTTATGTGGCTGGTATACATTGTTTTATGTAGGCAATACAGCAAATCAGTCCACTGTTAAAAAGAAAAAAAACACTTATTAGCAGATAAATACTTTTCGCTTGAGCTTACAATTTAAAAAAATACACACAAAACAACGGCGTATTGTAATGTGCATGAACTAAACGTTATCACGAAGCCTTTTTCAATGACGTCATTTTTGACCAATGAGGGCGCAGGAAGACTATGGACTGTCATGGCGGGATGTTCCGTTTGTTAATTTATTGAGAACGATATGATTTTCTGCGCCCTGACTGGACTAAGTTAAAATCAACCCCAAATCGACAGTTTTTTGATAGAATATGAAATTATCTTTAACATCAGTGTGAAATTGGGTTGTGGCCGCCGCCAGAAGATGGAAAAATCTCGTTTGTTTTAAAGGTCAATTTGTTTGTTCGGGAGCTTTTTTTACGTTATAAATTTCACCCTCTAAATGTCATATAATTTCCAATCTGATTTGATAATACATGTATAACAGAATGTTTCCTTATACAAAAGAAAATATACATAATATTGACAGTCAGTGAATAAAACGGATGTTTTGGACCAAATTCCAGGCGTCGTCGCCAGCTCATTAAGTATTCAAAAACGAGGTCACGCTCAAAGTGCCATGCATAAATCGCCCATTAAATGAACGGCTTTTCAGTGCGCTGTGGACTGACTGTGTAGTTTTACATCACCGCCGCGGTACGTCGACAGGGACATTAGTCTACCGTGGACAATATTGGGCTTATCTACAAGTAGCCCCATAGAGGCGTCCATATTCATAGTAAAGTTATAGTAAACAGTTTCTCAATTGTTTTTTGGTCGTTTGAAGCAGCAACAGTTCTCAAAATATAAAGAATGGTGCTTGATAACCTGACGAAGTTTTAGCTCTGTGAATGCCGTATATTCTCTGAGACGCATCTTAAGACCTCTTTTATTAATTCTTTTAAATTGACAGCATGCCAGATGGAATAATTTTACGTGAGGTTAGAGTCGTTAATTTCTTTACATTAAGTAAGCTTTTGAACATTAAATTGTTTGATATAATATATATAATATATATAATATATACTCCGTAAATTTATAATACAAACATACGCACCTAAACGTTAATTACCGTCGATTGTCTTTATAAATAGTTTAACCTTTTTTATTTCTTATTAAATTGCTAGCTTGTCCGACATTTCGCTGGTTGCTGACTGCAACTCCAACTGCGGCTGCGCGGCCGCCACCTACCAGCCGGTATGTGACGTAGCCAGTGACGTCATATACTTCTCTCCGTGTTTTGCAGGCTGCAATGGCACAGTGGACAACGTAAGTGGAAACTCATAGACACATTTCTATACTATAAGCACAAGTAGTAAAGCCTGTTTAAAAACACCATAATGTTGCAATAGCCATATGTGTTGATGACGTCACCCAATGTTAACCGCATGGCGTAGTTTTCAGTGGGGGTCACCGGCCGATGCTCGCTATACTTTTACGTATACAAACGGTTACGTATACGTTACTCTCCTTCTAGTATCAGACCACATTTCTGAACGCTTCGCTTCTTTTTTCCAGTATTGCTTCTACATTCTCGAAAATTACAATGATATAGTAATTCTCTTATTATATACTTGCCGAAGAGGATTTTTAAATCTTATTTCAGCGCCGAAGAACCTCCCACAATTATTAAACGCTAAAAATATATCTTTTTTGTTCTGTAACATTTTTAATCTTGGAATGATATACAGTCTCCGCGCTCTAGAAACGGTTTGTTGCGTAGCGCGAGGACAACGTTAAATAAAAAAACGCTTGTATTTTTGCATCTAAAATATGCAGTGAATGAACCTTGGCCTATAACTCCATGGCTCTGCTAACCGAAAGCATGTTCGCGATAGAGTCCTTTATGTACATGTCTTTGGAGGTTGCAGATTTCCAACCTCTTTGGTGTATGATGCATCTTTCGTTAATATACGTATCGCTAGGCGACTTCGGAAGCTCCGCGACCGCCTGCATTAAAGCTGTGTCTACCCAAGGTAGTGTCGTCTTCGACGTACGGCTCAAGCCCCTTGAGGATGAGCTATCTAACGGTGGTATAAGACAGTGGTTTGCTCGTAGGTTTATACCCGTGCTTACTTCGCCGAAGCCCGCAGACCAATGGAAGGGATGGTGACCTGGAAATGTCTAGCATTGTCATTGAACGCTCTTTATTAACGACTACTGGGCAAGTGGGTTTACCCGATTTGGAAATTCGTTCTTTCTGGAAAGTCACAGCAAAGAAAGCAAACCTTCAAAGGAAGCCAAGCAAATAAAAAGCATACAAAGTCATACAAAGACGCGCGTTGTCCTTCTTTGTCTGCGACCAGCTAAGTGTGTGTCTATGCCAAAATGGGCTCCTTTGGAGTTTGGCTTAGCAAGTAAACATCTTGCGCCCCCAACCCAGTCTCCTTCTTAAATTGTGTACATATCACAATTGACCAATTGTGTGTATATCGCAATTTAAGAAACTGTACGTGCGCAGTAATGCTGGCAAAACGGTGGTTGGTTCTTAAAGAGTGAATAAACAAGTGTGTGGTGTTCTTAATTACTTGAATTAGTTATTTTAAGTTTGGGGTAGGATAAGGGAAAAGTCGGGTTAGGGTACAGAAAGAAAAAAAGTTCATATTATCGCATCAACAGCCATTTTTATTAACTAATTAAAGTATTTAAGAACATTATACACTTGTTTATTCACTCTTTAAAACCAACCTCCGTTTTGCCAACATTACTGCGCATGTACAGTTTCTTAAATTGTGATAGACACACAATTATTGGTCAATTGTGATATGTACACAATTTAAGAAGGAGACTGGGCTGTGCGCCCCATAAGACTATCTTTGCAAACTCATCTTCAGTTTCCATATACTTTCCCCCATGATGCACTGCGGTAGATAGTGTGCAACGTCACCAATACAGGGCTATTCGACACAATCACTGCATTGTACTTTTTTTTAAGAAGAGTAAATTATTTTGTATTCACGTACAATTATTTGTAGCAAGATAGATTTTGCTTTGCAAGCGTACTGTTGAATTTAGGTAGACTGCAAAGGATATTGTTTCCGTTTAGTTTAACAAGGTAGGGTTTGAACAAACAAAGTTTCTTTCTTCATTCTTCCGAAAGAAAATTATTTTCTTTCCCATATCTTCATCATGTGAGAGATAAATAAGAAAACACAATTTGGACAAATTTGGAGAACAAATGGTAGGAAGAGCCGCCTACCTCATACTGTATTTCATACTTCCACTCTATCAATCACGAACGCGAGCATAAAATATGCTCTTAAAATGGTAAACTTGAACAATTAGTTTACAGTTGTGACTTGGTCAAGGTGTTTAGGGAATATATTTACAAAAACGTGTCAAAATGTTGGTTTAATATATCAGAACAATTACAATAATGTTGAGAAAGTTGTGTCGTTTCGTATATAAAAGCTGTAATTTATGCTGTGGACCCATTTGACTGCGGCTGCTGTGGAATCGGCAGTAGACTTGTGCTTGCTTGGAAGAAGCGACGCGAAGTACAGGCAGAGATCTACGGGCTGAACAGGAAAGATGGTGACTCCGGTCTAGGACAACACCCAAGCTTCCCAACGTTGCCAGGCTGCACTGTATGTTTTGGTGGTGAATGGAGCTTTGGCCGAGAGGAGTAGCGAGAACAATTGATGTCTTGCCAACAGCTGAAGCTCAGGGTTGACAATAGCCAGGGCAATTCTGTCCCAAATATATGGAAGCAAAACAGCAAAACAGCTGGAAATACTGGAAATATTCAGACAGACAATTTGTTCACAACGTGGCGCTAAGAGCCATATACGTGCACGGCATAAGTGACGCAAGACCGGTTTAGCGCAGCGTCGGTTCGGCACTAGTACTAGCCACGTAAAAAACCCAGCGTGGGATCCGGGAGGAACCGTGGGCGCGACCCGAGTGTTGTGCGAGGTGAGGTTACTCGACCGAGACTGAAGCTGAATAGGGGAGTTTGCGTTTATAAAAGACGGCTACACAAAGAGTAACGTAAGAAAGCGCACAATGAATTTTCGCGCTGTACCCCCTATTACAATAACGTAAAGAAAATTCAATTCTCGATTTAACCAAATTGAACTAATCCAGTACTACTAATAATAAATGGATGTATGTAGTGCCAAATACAGGCGCTGTGTCATTATTACCCCGATCATTGGGCCCACGATACTTTCCAAATACCATATCAGCTTCCTGGGGAGTATACAGCTCAATGATGCCATTTACAAATGGGTGGCCATTTACAAAGTGCCTTGCCCAATAGCATACGCAACCTGCAGCTATATCTTTACCCACAGACGGCGAATTACATTGCTTTGTCTAGGCCTTTGCTTACATTTCCATATACATACAAAAATATGATTAGCAAGCAAAAGCTTGTTTCTTGCAAGCAAATTCTTCCCAGATTAGCAAACGTATGTTTAAACGTATGTTTTTGCTGTTGTCGTTAAGCATTTGCACTATATTTATAAACATAAGCATTTGCTATACATGCATGCTCAATAAACAACTGTTGGGCAAAGCAAAATGTTATGTACATGTATGTATAGGTTGTTAATTAACCCTGCGCCGAACCATCAAACTGAGCAACACGGATGCGCCACCTGCTGCCTTTGGGGCAGCAGGTATGGTAACACCCCCAATGTAAACAAACCTTTTACAATGAGTTAAATAGTTGTAAGGAGATCCCATGAACCCTTCTCGACCATATTTGTGGAGCTGGGTCACTGACATTTTACCTTACATCTTGTGGTAGTGTTTGTTGTTTAGTAAACATGAAATAGGTTTGTGCACAGCCCTGTGAGACTTTCTCAGAATTAGCATTTCAAGGGCTTGGCCTCGCTTGACCTCAAACCCAGGCTACTCAGTGACTATACAGTCCTTTTAGGGACTTAACAAGTTAGGCATTTCTGGAGTACCAATGTCTAGGGGCTTCTTTTTTTATAAAAACAAAAAAGCAACCTGTTGCCCCAAAGGCAGCACTCGGCTAGACGCAGGGTAATCATTGCTCTTGCTTTTGCTTTGCTCGGTGCTTCTGTTTATAAGCTATTGCTATGCATCAGCCCAATTATCCGGAACACGGTGCCACGGCACTCCACTTCAATAACTGATCCCCTCCCCTCCCTCCCTCTCTTTTTCTTTGCAGAAATTGTACAGCAACTGCTCATGTCTGGTCGGTTCGAACGACACGGCTGTGGCGGGGCTGTGTGACTTCCACTGCGGCACCTTGGTACCTTTCATAATCTTCCAGGTCCTACAGACGCTTGCGATTACCATGGCTGGAGCACCACAGCTGATTCTGATTCTCAAGTACGCTCAGTCGATACCAATACAATTATGAAATGATAAACAAATGACCTGGTTTTTACCGTTTAACCCAAATCGTGGTTGACTATAATTATCGCGATACGCGATAATTGATAATTGATAATCGCCCAAGCCTAATGTGTGTATCCCAGCATGCATCACCTTATAACATGGCCGCTCCCATGTCAGTATCTTGCCCCGCGTCGATCTGAAATAAAGCTTCGACAAGCACTCAAATAGCTGAGGCATCATATCATTTATGGTGTCGGTAAGTCCTGAAACTGTTTCCTGATAATGTCACTGTTCTGCACCGCTTTCGGGGCATGGTAACATACCTTGCCAAGCGCTCCTGCACGAATCCAACGCATGCTTCTCCAACGGCAGAAGTACAACTTCACACTAGTATACAAGAAAGGGGAAAAACCCTGGTCGACACACCCCCGCGTGCACCCACATCGACAACAGCTGGTAACGACAGCCATGACTTGGCGGAAATGACAGTCCTGCCAATCTCTGATGCACAACTGGGTCAGCTGAATACAGCCACTGTCCATGACCCTAACATGCAACAGCTCACTGATGTCATCAGTCATCAAAAATTTATAATTTTCCAAACGCACTCCGCTCCTAATTCTTGGGAAGGAGAGAGGGGAGGGGGGGGGGGGGGGAAGGGTGGCGGTGGCAGCGCAACTGAACTGGAGCGCGTAATGGCGCAATGAAAAAATAATAACTTTTGAGAATCACAAGTATTCGTGTACAGTACATGTCATTCCTTCGAAATTTATTAGGAAAAGACAAATTGTCGAAAATTGACGGGGCCATGTTTTTGTCGGCCTTTTAAAATTTACCCACGTGTCTTGCTCTCGACCAATAGAAATAGCTAAACTGTCTAAGGTATTTATGAATGTAAAACAACGTGACAATAAAAACAAGTTGTTTCGAATTATGTTCATTTCAGATTTGTAGATCCCGCAGACAAGACGGCAGCCCTTGGCATCAATCACCTTTTGACGGGTCTTGGTAAGTTGCATCTGAGGTGACTATGACGTCACTTTATATTATGCCTATAGATGTACTAGCGATAGGTTCTATGTACCTACCGAGTTTCATGTGGAAAGAAAACAATAGTAAAGCTGCAGTATACCTTTTGCAACTAGCGAACAAAAATATATATATATATATATTATATACATGTACAAATACTTTTGAAAAGCTTACTTGTTAGTGACTCCAAGCTCCCTGTAGTTATTCTTTTTGGTATGCTGTGAATGGTGAAGTAAAAACATTAATTAAAGAATGACATTTCGAAAGATGTGTCTCAAAGACGCATATTTGGAATTTTCCATCGGTAGCTGGTTTGTTATCCGCGAATGGAGCACACAAGCGTTCGAATGACGCACGCGCGCCAGTGGACGATTCGATACGAGTATATCGGCTCGAAAAGGCGCCTATTAATTCACAATTTGTTGTTGTTATTTCATCTGGTACACTAGCTATTGGTAATTTCTTTCCCAAAATGAAATGTAGAATGTAAAGGCCCTGTCACACCTTTGCGTATATCAAGTACTTATGAGTTCCTTATTAAACAATTTCAATACGCAGCCGTACGCTCAAAATTTTAAAATGTTTCGATTACTTTGACTTATATGCGACGCACACCTAGCGTATAAGTAACGAATTCAGCGCATCCATGGCGTATGAGGTGCGTTTGAGTTGCGTATGCAGTGCGCAACACTATTTTACTGCTGCGAATAGCTGCGTATGCAGTGCGCATGCCGAGCGTATTCCAGACGCACCCTACTTATCCCGACCGCATGCCTGACGCACTTCCGACGAATGCCGAGCGTATTTCCGTCGTATGTCCGCCGCTCGCCACGCGTTATAAAAAGGCGGCGGCTTCCCGCTGTTGTCAGTACCAGTGCAGATTCCATAGCGTGAACATCAGCGTATTACCGCGTATGAACCGCTTATCCCCCACGAACACATATGCGGGATGACCGATGCGGGACCGATGCGCTGCGTATTTATAACTTATGACCTGCGTAACAGCGTACGCTGCGTAGTTTTGTGCTTGCCCAAAACTATCCGGCGTACTGGGCCGTACTGTGCGCATGCCTACGTACATACAACTTACACAAAACGATTGAGATGCATATGAGGTGCATATTGTGCGTATGAAAATAATGTCAATGCGCAACTCATAAGGAATTAGGATACGCAAAAGTGTGACAGGGCCTTTAGACTGATGAAATTCTAACACAATATAGTGGTTAGATAGGCGATTTTTCCTCGAACCGTATACGCATCCCGTACGCGTATCAAATCTAATGGTCTCTATTGTTCACTTGAGTGCAACGCAGCTCTTGCCTCCTTTATTTTTTAAATTCAAGGTGCCCTTTTTGGCCCGATGATGTACGCGACATTTATCGATCAGTCATGTCTCGTCTGGCAGTCCGAGTGTGGAGAAAACGGCTCCTGTCAGATCTACAACATCCAACAGAATCGCAAGGTCATCATGGGATTGTCTCTGACCACCGGCGTCCTGGGGCTGTTAGGCATGTGCCCTGCTTACTACTTCATCCGTAGGACCATTCGCCAACGGGCAGAGCGTGCCCAGTTGCGAGGGGGCGACTTGTATGTCGCGCTGACTGATACGACACTGAAAATTGAAGCAAATTAACATATTGAAATAAAAAACGCCTCGGTTATTATTTACTATATATATAATATTTTCTTAATTAATAATAACAACAACAACATCTTTATTTTCTAATGGTAGCCATGTCACCTCTAGGGTGATTTTTAAGCCATAATATTTGTGTGTTTTGAGAACCGTTTCGGATTGCAAGGTATCGTCCAAATTTGGTAAACGTGTGGCTTCAAGTTTAGTTTGTGCTTTAAGATATGTTGTAAATAGACCGTATATAAGTCGCGCGCACACAAGTCAAGATTGAACTTCCAGGCACAACCGAGCCGCCGACTATAGGACTGTTACGTGTGTTTTCTATAATACTTTGTTTTTATGAAGATCGGAACCATAAAAACGGCCATAAATATTATGGATGATAAATTAAAACTTAATTTTACAATATAAAAAAACATGCACGACTATGTAAATTATTTTTAAAAAGCAACAACAACCTTTGATCTGAGCGTACAAGTTGCAATGTGATTGGTCGGGAAGAGAAAACCCAGCCACCAAAGTCCCATTACTGCATGTCCGGTGCGCTGACGTGTGCGGACGTAGATAACGACGACCCTATACTGCATGTAGTCTACGCTTTTAGTAAAACTAGCAAGTGAACGAGAACAATAGAATGACGTACAGATGACGTATAACTATACATTTTCCCTAATTTGATATGTCGTTCACATTTTGTTTATTGAAATGAAAAATAATATTTCTTTAAACGTGTTTTATCTACCTTTCAGTAAAAATAACAGCGTCAAAACAAAGTATTTGAAGAAAACTACTCGCTTAACACTTTGAAGCTCTCCTGTCTCGTACGTTCTCCGAGGTCAACTTACACGCTGAATAGGTCGATCCAGTATTCTACACCCTTCGATCCCAGTGCATGATTTTAATGTTCAACAAATTGTCGCAATTTTGTCCGACAATAATTATTCACTTCAGCATAGTTTACTGCACACCTTTTGTAGATGTTTACTTTTTGTTTCCAAATTGTACTCCCCAATTCCATTTACCGGACTGGTTTTAATCATAGTCGTGGTAAGGTGGCGGTGTTATATTAATTGTAAATCCGTAACGATTAACAAAAAGCGAAAGGTAATTTCCCAAGAAATGTCCAAAGGCGTCCCCTACTTGAATGTAATTACACTGTAGCGTCCCCTTTAAGTTTAGGACTACGCCTTCAACGCATTTGGAAGATGCGTGAGTGTAAAGGTCAATTCTTGCTCTTGCCTTTTTCTTTACTTTCGTGTATATAGTTCGTTCGTGAAACTGCTTCCACACACTCAGTTTTGCAGAGCATTTTCGCTATTTATGCTAGTCTTGATCCAAGACCAAGCTAGCCGTTCGTTTGTTCCGCGGCGCGCCGTCCGTATATATCCGGGCTTATTGAGGGCGGCCTTAATTATTGCCAGATTCGTTCCCCTATCTTGATCTTGGCGCAAGTGTCACGTGAACCCGGAAAATTCCGAGGACATTCCAAGCATAGCTCAAATAGCTACTCGCCCCCGCATGCGCGCTAAGTCGTTTTTGTTTAATGTAGTGTTATATTATTATAGTCTGGTTCCCAGACCAAATATTTCTGACTATTTGTGATTTTTCATTTATTATTTAGCCGCCAATGTCACGTGGCCAAAAACTGGAGGAATTGCTTAACGTTCGCGATGTTCGAGTGTTTCCAAGTTTTTATAAAATAAAACTCGCATTGGCAAAGGTCAACACCAGACGAAATGCCTAATAATATCACAGTCATTGTAGTCATTGTGCTATTTTTTGGTAAGAGCCGTTAAAATTTGAATTGTTGCGTCGTCATAGCTACGCTGCTTGTATCGCGTCATTATCTATTTTGTTGTCGCCGGCGGCTACCTGACATACAATTTAGACGTCTAGGCCTAAACAAATTGTCGGGTCGGAAAACCAGACTACTATTATTATACACGCTGTGTGTTTCCCATAAATTGCACACGGCGCCATTGCACAAAATAATGTAGTTTCTTACACGTCCGCAAAAGGCGAACAATTTCGAGTACGAGTGTATGCCTTTTGCGCACGTGTAAGAAACCACATCGTCTAAATTGTAGGTCAGGTAGCCGCCGGCGACAAAAAATAGACAATGACGCGATACAAGCAGTGTAGCTATGACGACGCAACAATTCGTGTATAGTTCGTTCGTGAAACTGCTTCCACACACTCAGTTTTTGCAGATCATTTTCGCTATTTATGCTTGAAAGTTCAAGCTCAAACCACCACTATCATTTAGTATTAGTGTTTTATCACCAGCAAGACGCTTTCTGCGAACATTTTCCAGTACTTTCGCGGACTTTTGTGAGTGGTAATGTACTGAACTTTTGTAAATCACCACGTGAGTTCGAACCACTTCGCCCCGCATTGCTGGCGCTATAACTTCGCCCCATGTTGTGCACATGAACTCTGCACGTTTTGGCCGTTTGTATATACCCGTACTTGCGAGTTGTCGCAAGTCTCAATAAACCAGAGCAAAAGTAAAACATTGTTTCCTAAATCTACAACACCATATAATGTTATACACTGTGCAGCAATATAAGTGTTTGGCCAGGCACGCATCGTCATGCTACTATATATAGGTAGTTGCAATGCCATGGCCGTACCTATTTGACCAGTGTAAATACCTGATTCTACAGTGGCTGATCTCCGCCAAGAACATTTTATTTAATTACGGCGTTATAACGCCCTAAATTTACGACGTTTATAATGTCCTATTTTACCGCGTTTATAACGCCTTATAGGGTCCTAGAAATGTGTTTTTTATTAGTTTAAATGAAAGATTATAACTAATTGAGTGATTTTCAGTTTATAAAAGTTATATTTTTGGGTAATTAATATGAAAAAAAAATAAAAAAATTTGGGGGACCGGCCCCGCCCCTAGAATGGTAGCTTATTAACATGTAATATTTGCATAATTGTGACGTATGTTCGGGAAGACTAGTGTTCCTTCGTTTTGAACGTACGTACGACCGTACACCGCCAAGACCTCGCCATCGCCCAATGAGAAGCTCTGCACAACAGGCTCCGCCCAATTCAGACCGTTGTATTGATTGAAAATCATAAATATTCATGTTATACATAAGAGCTTTTTCAAGAAAGGCAGTGCACACAGAAAATCTCGTATTGTACATGTACCTGTAAAGTAGGTACATGTACAAAGTTGTTATCTAAGCGCAAAGCTGCATCAATATGCACCTATTCCATGTACCACACGTTGCTATTCCCCATAGCATGCACTGTGCGGTACGAACAATAAAAAGAATGCCACCTGTTAATAGGAATTGAGCCCGTAAAAGAATGTCATTTGAAAGTAGGTTGTGTTGCGTAGTTGAAAGTCGACCCTGTTTCTATTGCAAGATAGAATAATATACAAACAGTTTTCGCTATTAAATAATAAATAAAAAAATGCTATGTTCAACAGAAATTTAAATGTGTTAACATTTTAACAAATTCGAAGAAGTTAGAAATGTTTCCTAATTTAGTCGTTGACATTCACCTCAATCCAAGAAACCTCTTTGATGATCTGGTGAGGGACCCGCCAGGGTTGTTTCGTCTCACAGGAGAAACACCAGAGTCGATGCTGATGGTCACCCGTGATCTGCAGCCTTTTATCACTAACCAGGGACCCGGAAGGAGACATCTCCATCGCCCCATTAATATAAAATTTTGATATGGCTTCGACAGCACCCAACTTATGATGTACTCGCTGCATTATTTAACATGAATGAGGCTGCTGTCACGAGAGACATTTATTCTGTCATAACTTTACTTTGGTATTATTTCGAATCAAACATTTCTTGGCCAAGTAGGGAGAAATGGATCGCCATTAGAGGGAAGTGGGATGTATTTCCTACTGCAGTGGGGGCCATCGATGGCACCCTACATGAAATACAAAAGACCACAGTCAGAGAACCAAGAGGACTTTTACAGCGGATATTCTCGATATCACTGTATGAGCACACATGTAAGAGTTTTGCAATTGCCATTTGTTTCACTCAAGTTTACGTTCAACTCTTTTCTTACCGAGCACTATATATCACTGTTGTCTAGGTTACCACACTCCGGTTACTATTATTACCACAGCAATGTTTTTAAGTTTTATTGTAAAACGCCTTCGCGTGACAGTGCAATGGAAATGAAATTTGTGTATTCTTAACAAGGGGTGTCATAAATTATTAAGTGCTCTTAGGGCCATGAAATGAACTTTACAATAGAAGATCACTAGTCCAGTTATATTTGCCTCAGTTTGTATCTCCCACCATGCAAAGCGTCAAGTTTTATTTATTTGGTTATACTCTGTATATATCTCTATAACATAATTCCGTGTAAGGTCTCAAACTGAAGATATTTCTTCTTTTTTAAGAAATAAAAAGAGAAAGGTTTTTAGTAAGAAGGATATTACCTGATCCCTCATCATCGTCTCATATCTCCTATCTATCATCTCTCATCTTCCCCATCGTCATATTTTACGATCAACTCTAATTATTTCCCCCTCACCGTCTTCCATTTTCACTAACGTCTCTCAATTGTCATATTTCTTTAATTACACCACAATCATCCCTTGAAAAACATCATAATAAAATCATAGATTTGTTTTCTTCACAGATAATCATCGACAACATCCGCTATGTTCAGAGTGGCTTTCTTGGACATCAGAACGATGTTGGCCAGGACCACCATACATTGGCTCTGACCTGGATTTGAACTTTCCGGATGACAGTTGTCTTCTTGGGGATAACTGCTACGCCAACAGGTATCCAGTAATGACAAGATACAGACGGGATCAGATCCGAAATGTGGCAGATGCTGATGAACGTATGGCCATGGGTGTGTTTAATGAGGAACATTCGAGATGTAGAATTGAGCACGTTGTAGGATTCTTCAAGACATACCGAGCAGTGAAGGGTGTGTACCGACATCCAAGATGGCTGATGCCCATTGTCGCGGAACTCTGCGCCTGCCTAGCCCAGCGACATTTGAGATTAACAGACAATATTCATTGATTTAAATTAAAGGCATACCGTTGGTTGTTTAAAGGTTAAATATAGACTTAGTAAAGCTGACAGTGCAGTGTTTTTACTTTGTGTGATTCAATATATACATGATAAAACAAACCCGTAACAATTTAGGCTTAATCCTTCATCTAAGTCAGGAGAAAATATTAAAAATCCGTGCAAACTTTCAGCGTGTAAACACTGACATTGTCCTTAATTTCGATTGTTACAATCAAAATTGCTTAAAATGCTATTTTCTCGACTTTGAGAGTATTTCAGACACAAATATTTTCATGTTGCGATTTTCATTCTCCAATTCGTGTTTCAAGTTTGGGGACATTAAAACTAAATATGGTCACCTTTTGTTAATGTTCACACCGGCACTTTCTAGAAGTTTCACATATACTTTCATCTTAAAAGAAAGATTCTGCAAGGATTGAAACATCAGGCCCTAACTTTAAGCAAACAAAAACAACTTTGTAAGAGAAAGGTAATTTCCCGTCGTTACGAGTACTTTATAAATGTGTGTATTTACCAGGGAGTTGGACGGGGCCCTGGTCAAACATAGCAAGGGTTTGGTTGTCCGGTCAGTTGTCCGGCAATGTAACCAAAGGTACAGCAGTGTGGTCTATGATCAAACCAAATTTCATTTGAATGTGAACAGCAGACCTGAATAGCATTACGACCGAACGAAATCTTATTTGACTGTGAACAGCACACCTCAATAGCATTACGAACGAACGAAATCTAATTTAAATGTGAAGAGCAGACCTGAACAGCATTACGACCGAACGAAATCTCATTTAAATGTGAACAGCACACCTGTATAGCCTTACGACCCAACGAAATGATGTGAACAGCAGACCTGAATAGCATTACGACCGAACGAAATCTCATTTGAATGTGAACAGCAGACCTGAACAGCATTACGACCGAACGAAATCTCATTTGAATGTGAACAGCAGACCTGAACAGCATTACGACCAAACGAAATCTCATTTGAATGTGAACAGCAGACCTGAATATCATTACGACCGAACGAAATCTCATTTGAATGTGAACAGCACACCTCAATAGCATTACGAACGAACGAAATCTCATTTGAATGTGAACAGCAGACCTGTTGCAAGGAGAGATGCACCCGGCTCCACCACGGCAAGACATATGAAGCACGATATGTGGCAGAGAAAACCCCCCCTTCTTTGTGTTGACCATTGTGTTCCCGGAAGCTCAGGAGTTCCTTTTAGGTTTCAAGGGGGGATGGGTTAGGTTACAATAGTGTTGAGTGTGTATAAAGTATAGGGATAAGAGGGGGTACCCCTCTGCCACATATCGTGCTGGGTATACGGCAAGATGATGAACGACAAACAGGAATAGGCTGTCCATTTCATGTAAGATTTAAGTTTGCTTATTATAATTAGCCTATAGTTTTTATTTATTTTAAAGATGTCACAAGATACTCTTCTGCTATGTTATTTTAAACCCTCGTGTTTTTAATAAATTCATTACGATGAATTTAAAATAAATACTCTGAGAATTGTTTTATTTCGGATGTCATTACCAGTGTATGTATTTACATTAAAGTTCGACAACACCTTGATGGAAAAGCTGAGTAATGCGATAAGGAATGTGCTTGTTTGAGACATGGACATTTTTCTTAATTTAACATTTTAAAATTTAAATACGTAACAAATACCAGGATTGAAACATTCTAGAACATTCTAGGTATTCAAAATGATGCTGTACATAAATAACGGAGTCCCCTGCAATTAATATAATTTCAATGCATCTACACAATAAGGCATTTTTACTATTTGGTTCATAAAAGATGGTTGTTATTTAAATTATTATTTATTAGGTGAAACTTTATTTATATATTATTCTACCATGCAAATAAAAACAGAGTCGTGTCAAGAGCCACGCAACATAACCTACATTCAAATGACATTATTTTACGTGCCTAATTCCTATTAACAAGTGGCTTTTGTTTTGTTTTTGTTCGTACCGCACGGTGCTATGGGGACCAATAGTCCGCATAGCAACGTGCGGTACAGGGGAACTACATAGCTACACGCAGGGGGGGGGGGGGGGGGGGGGGGGGGGGGGGGGGGGGGGGCGGGGGGGGGGCCCAAGAAAGTGCGCCACCAACGTTGAAATGTATCTCATTCGTTCTTCCACGCTCATGAGCCACACATCTCACACAGTAAATACGTATAGATCGCTACCGCGAATCGCACCATTGAAACACGTACAGATTTGCCCCGTGTATCGCTCTCCGCATTTAGTGATTCATACAACGTCCGCAAAGCCAGGTACGCAGGCACGATCTACACGGATTTTGTTTGGGGCGATGTCATTTTCTGCCATTTTCGTTCGAAAACACGTACACGATAAAACGCAAGGGGGTCACAGGCAGATTTTTTTTAAAATTCAGTATATCACTGATACATCCTTTTTTAACGTATCCATGGAAAAAAATGAGTGGGGTCAAAGCACGATTTTTCACAATTTATCGATTATTATTGCCCTTTTTAGGGGAGGTATTTGTCAACGTCGTTTGAGTATTTGTGCACAATCTCCACGCGCATCAACGGTACGTCAACGCTTAATTTTTTCGACTGCTTTTTTCATTTTCAATACAATTTTTGTCATTGGATGATAAAAATTAAGGTAAATAACAACCTTTTAAAACTACAAAAGACAAGATACTAAGATTGGATGCCAAAAACTCTTTATTTTTCGCGTGAGAAAATTGTTCCCCCCTATTTTGAGAATGGACGGTACGTCAGCGTTGCGCAATCACAGTCTCGAAGGGCCCCCCTCCGCCCCCCCCCCCTGGCTACACGCTTATACTGTACATTATGTACATGTACAGTGTACATGTACATGTACAAGTACAATACGGGATTTTCTGTGCGCACTGCCTTTCTTGAAAAAGCTCTTCTGTATAACATGAATATTTATGATGTTCAGTCAATACAACAGTCTGAATTGGGCGGAGCCTGTTGTACAGAGCTTCTCATTGGGCGACGGCGAGGTCTTGACGGTGTACGGTCGTACGTACGTTCAAAACGAAGGAACACTAGTTCGACGTCGCGACCAGCGTGCCCGTGCATGCATGCATCATGTGCCACGCGTATTGATGCAAAATCATTCAGTCGATGGTCGACTCAAGTTATTGTCAAAGGAATTGTCAAGTGGAATATTTTCTTCAGATGTAGGACCTGATGATACTGCGGATATTTCGTCCGATTCGTACCCGCGTGCATGGCATCTCGGATGTACATGTACATGTACATTGTACCATGGAGATATTTCTCCATGATTGTACATAACTGTAATTTACGTACGCGGAACGCATGCTGCACACACGCCGTGAAGCGGCATCGTACGGGGCTTATCTAGTGTCCAGACGTATTGTCAGGTACCAGACTACAATTTTGTTTCTTTTGGGGGGTTGCCGAATGTTCGTCACGAACAGCGCCACCATTTGTCAGTGTTTTAACATGTTAATGAGGGGGGGGGCCAATTACATTTACGGTGATTAACCCCAATCAATGTCATTTTATACCATTTTATCACCCCTGGCCTTGTTACTTACACACCAAGGCACATTTTAAATTATTAAACAGCAATTCTCCTCGAAAGGTCTGCGCAGATACGTTAATTGTTAATTTGTGTTCTGGTTTTTATTATTAGTTATTCACACTATAATCTGGTTCCCAGACAAAATGTTTCTGACTATTTTCGATTAGGTCCTGTAGCCGCCAATGTCACGGGACCAAAATTTGCCGAATACGCCCAATTGCATGACATTCAGGTATATTTTCGTTAAAGGAAACATGCAGTGTAACATTTTCATTACGAATTTTTTTTTTAATTATTAGATTTATATGTATTAAATGTGAATAAAAAGCAAAACTGGTTCTAGTGTACGTTTAGTGCGGTAATTTGCCGTCCAAAAATTGACCCCCCTTTTTAAATTTCGCGGCCACTCAAAATGAATGACGTAAACCGAGGCAGAACCCGGACAAATTCTCGATAGTCGGTACGCGACGTCTAGGTACGAGACGGATTCGCGTGGCCACAGTCGCACACCCTGTTGTGTGTTGGTGAGTTAGTCTTGCATACGCACTGTGGACCTCCGAACAATATAGGTCCACACGATGCGGGAAGAGGTTACGGTTTGTGGACTTGCACACGTCCACAATCCGTTTTTCAGTTTCCGAAAAAGAGCGCTAGAGGAAAAACGGGTTAGGGTTATATATAGAAAAGATAGAAGGGACAGCTGAGAGGCCCATAATCCAAATTTGAGGGTACATTTGTTTTGGGGAAGCGAGAAAAATGAGTATTTAGTCAAAGTTTGTTAACTACACGAAGACAAAGGAATGTCCACAGTACGTATGTAAGGTAAAGCTTAATGTACCCACAGTGTACGAACCGCGTACGCTTTGTGCGCGGCAATCAAATTTCACATGGACGATCGTGAAAGTTCTTCCTCGTTTTTTGGTGAATCCAACGAAAACAGTACTGATTCGTCTGATTCGAATCACAGTATTTCTTATTCAGATACGGACCCGATCGAGGATAAAGATGGGGTCCCTCTAGGGTCGAAGCACGACCGCTAAAAATGTTCGCTGCAGAGGGCCGAAAATCACTAGGCCCGCCCGGACCACTTCGCTCTGGTAAGCTTTAATTTGGCTGTCCAAATCCTCCGATATTTAGGATCAGCCGGAAACAAATGGAGCCTTACTTTATCTTTAGTAGTTCTAGCAGCTACACACCTAGTCGGCATGACCGAAAACTGTTGTATTTTTACCCTGATTCAGATTGAAAAAACATGTAAAGACGGACACTTGTTGCAATGCGCGCAGTCAGTATTCGGTAGGCCGGGTAGCAGCGTGTCGAGTCACTGCCTCGATTTTCGTCATACCCCTCGCGAGGTTTTATGTTAATGAGGCTTCCCTTCGAGGGGCGGAGTGGTTTGACCAACATTTTCCAAAATTATTGTCCCCCATTTATCACAGAAAATAAACACAACCACACACATAATGTTGTTGTCAGCATTATACTTTATTGATTTAAGCAAACAAAATCCTTATTACATGTTTCCTTTAAGTTTCTATCACAAGACACTCCATGAAAATTATCTTACAGAACTGTTCTCTCTAAGCTCAAGATGTCCTCAACTAGAAAACGCTGCTAGGTGTAACGCTACTTAATGTAGTTATACAAACATAAATTGGTCAATAATAACTTCCACTAAAGTAGTAAACATCACTGAGCATAAAGGCCATATACATCTTGCTCTCCAATCTACACATTTAGCTTTCTGGCCTTGACATAAAAGGAAGTTCCAAGGAACAAACATAAGGGAAGTTTTCGTAAATCAGAGCAAATTAATCGGTCAGGCATAAAGTTCTGGCGGGAAGACATGTCTAAAAATTACACACAAATTACACCACAAATTATGACCAATAATCCGTAACACAATTATAAATATAATCCTTAACTCACCAGTATTGTCCTACAAGTCTTTGGTTGTACAAGAACACACACCCAATGTAGTTATACAAACATAAATTGGTCAATAATAACTTCCACTAAAGTAGTAAACATCACTGAGCATAAAGGCCATATACATCTTGCTCTCCAATCTACACATTTAGCTTTCTTGCCTTGACATAAAATGAAGTTCTAAGGAACAAACATAAGGGAAGTTTTCGTAAATCAGAGCAAATTAATCGGTCAGGCATAGAGTTCTGGCGGGAAGACATGTCTAAAAATTACACACAAATTACACCACAAATTATGAACAATAATCCGTAACACAATTATAAATAGAATCCTTAACTCACCAGTATTGTCCTACAATAATTGTAGGACTTCCATTCCCTGACATGAATGAAAGACCTATATACATTAGTAGGACTTTCATTCCGGCGCGCGAATGGACGTCGTATAATAATTCTTCCATTGCCTGACGTGAGTGAAAGGCATAGAATTTGTTGTTAATTATCACTTTAAGTTTACATTGAACTTTTATTAGGATTTAAATAAGTTTTTTGGGGGGAAAATAAGAAAAGAAAAAGTCCAATTACAATTTCGGTTGAATTTAATATAGTTTGCTATCAGTGATTAATTCATGCGGAAATAACACAACTAACACTCGTTAAGGTTTATAACTTTTTTAAGTAATTCTATAGTAAGAAAATAGGTTAAGTGAGAACAGGATAATAGATTGAAGTGCAAAAAGAGGTAAATATTTAAAATCTCATTATTTTAAAATTCCTCCCACGACGTTGAATTTACCTTGCTACGTTTCAAAGGGATATGCTTATCATATTTTGTATTAAAAATGTTAGTGAAATTATCAAATGCAGAATTGGCATCCTGTGCATTAAAAACTGAACTCCAATCACTGGAATTAAGTTGTTGATTTAAATTTAATAGATTTTCATGTGAATAATCACGTACACAAATATTTTCAAGATTAGAGGTGTTTTTTTTAGCAAATGGAAAAGAAGTAAAAATAGGAAAATGATCAGATATGTCTGCCAGTACAATTGCAGATTTCGGAATAGGTAGGATATTTGAGAGAAAATTTTTTTCTATAAGGGTTGCTGATGCATTTTTAACTCTAGTGGGTGTATTAATTAATGGTATGCAAGCGGAAGAATATATTTCATTAAGGAATTCCTGTGGTTGGCTACTGTGTTCAAAACTGAGTAAATTTATATATATTAAAATCACCAGTGATTAGCATATGCTTGTTTTCTTTGGACACTTGGTCAAGCAAACTTTGGAAGCGAGTAAGAAAATTGTTAAAATTAACATCTGGTGCCCTATATAGCCCCAAAAATAATGTTTGTGTGTGTAGAATGAGCATATACACATCTATTGTATATTGTCATACCGCCCTCTTGTGACTAGTATTGGTTAGGTGTCACATGTAAACACTTGGTGTAAGTTGCCATCTTGGATTTAGTCATGATACAATAAACATCGTACTCGTACTCTCAGTCAGAGTCTCTTGCCTATTATTACATGGTGGCAGCGGTGATCTCAACCTAAAACATGCCAACAACTCCACAACAAGCTGGCCAGCCACAGGTCACAACTCAACTCCCACTTCCGACTGAATTTGACGGCGGAAACGGACCTCAACAAAGCGAACTGTGGCCAAAATGGATCAGACGTTTCGAGCGGTATCGTGTTGCTTCGGGTCTTACAAAGAAACCGGACCACGAACAGGTTAGCACTCTTCTGTATGCTATGGGAGATTGTGCCGATGATATATTAATAACTTTAAGGATCTCGGAAGACACCGCAGAATATGATGAAGTGGTACAAGCATTGAACAAACACTATGAAGGTCGCCGAAACATTATTGTGGAGAGGGCTCGCTTCAATAAACACAAGCAACAGCCAGGGGAACCGATGGATGTATTTATTCAAGACCTATACAGGCTAGCAGACCACTGTGAGTATGCTGAACTCAAAGATAGCTTAATCAGAGACAGGATTGTCGTTGGTGTCACCGATGATAAACTTTCTGATAATCTCCAATCCAAATCTGACCTCACTCTTGACAGAGCTGTACAGCTTTGCCGGCAAGCTGAGTCTCGTCAACAGAACCGAGATATTGTGAGAGGCGAAACACAACGGACACAAGTTGATCACCTCCGGTCCACTGCATCCTATCGCGAGAAAAAGGGAACGAGTACAACTGGAAAATCAAAAAGTGCACAGTCTAATCCACATCCCAGCCAGGACACTGCATGTCAATGGTGTGGGAAAGAACGACACAAGCGCTCAAATTGCCCAGCCAAAGATACAATTTGTGCTAATTGTAAAAAACAGGGACATTACAAGGCGGTTTGCCGCAGTCCAATGTACACATCGACAAGAGTACATGAAGTGCAGGATCACGAATATGACCATGAAGTGCAGGATCACGAATATGATGATGACTTGCCATTCCTTGGTGAAATCTCCAGTAATAAGGATTACTGGAATGCCGACATATCTGTCAATGGACACAACACACGCTTCAAGTTGGACACAGGAGCGACAGTTTCCGTTGTTAGCGACAATGAGCCATGGTTATCTGGACTAACACTTATCTCGACAAGCCAATCCCTTCGTGGGCCAGGTAACACTCCGCTTCCAGTGCTAGGCATGCTCAACGCCACACTTCAGTATCGTCGCAAACAAATCAGAGAACGCGTATTCATCATCAAGGACCAGAAATGCTCATTGCTAAGTAAAACAGCATGCGTTGAACTTGGCCTCATACAACGAATCAATGAGGTACAAACCGGGTCTACATCAGCCGATTTCCGTGCAGAATTTCCAAAGCTTTTCACAGGTTTGGGAAGATTAATGAATGAGTACCATATAACGCTACGCCAAGATGTAAAGCCTGTTCGACTGTGTTCACCACGGAAAATTCCACATCCACTACTTCCAAAGGTGAAATCCGAAATTGACAAAATGATCACGCAGGGAGTGATTTCTCCAGTGACAGTGCCCACTGCGTGGTGCTCTGGAATCGTCCCTGTACCTAAGTCTAACGGTAACATACGGATATGCGTTGACCTCACACAGCTGAACAAAGGAGTGGAACGCGAGCTACATCCTATGTCTTCGGTCGACGAAAGTCTTGCTAAACTCGGCAAAAGCAAGATTTTCACCAAGCTCGATGCTAATAGCGGTTTCTGGCAACTTCCACTGGATGACGACTCAAAACTGTTGACGACATTCATTACACCATTCGGTCGATACTGTTTCAACAGACTGCCATTCGGTATAAGCTCAGCGCCAGAAATTTTTCAACGCACAATGTCATTAATCCTCGAGGGACTTGATGGAGTCATCTGTCATATGGATGATGTCCTCATCCACAGTACCAATCAGACAGAACACGATAGTCGGGTGAGAGCAACCCTACAACGTTTACAGGACGCGGGACTGACACTTAATGATAAATGCGAGTTTTCAAAAGGAACAATCAAGTTCCTTGGCCACATTGTCAATGAATCTGGACTTAGTGTGGACACACGCAAGACAACAGCAATCGCTCAGTTCCCGGTACCCACTAACATTACAGAGCTACAACGCTTTATGGGTATGGTAAATCAGTTGGGTAAATTCATTCCATCCCTAGCTGAGTTCAACGAACCACTGAGACAACTACTACGGAAAGACAATTGCTGGTATTGGGGCGAGATGCAACAGAAGTCGTTCCAGCGAATCAAAGACATGCTAGTTTCGTCTGAAATACTCGCTCACTATGACCCAAACCGCCCAACGATCATCGCAGCCGATGCATCTCAAGCAGGTATCGGTGCAGTTCTGCTACAAATACAGGATGATGGCAATCGCCGCCCTATTTGTTACGCATCGCGATCTCTGAGTGACACGGAAAAACGATACGCTGTCATTGAAAAGGAAGCGTTGGCAACAACTTGGGCATGTGAGAAATTCAACGAATACGTTCTGGGATTACACTTCACAGTAGAGACCGATCATAAGCCTCTGGTTCCTCTACTAAGTACAACCGAACTCTCCAAAATGCCTCCGCGCATTCTACGGTTTCGTCTCAGATTAATGCGGTTCAACCCGATAGTCATGTATGTGCCTGGCAAGCATCAACTCACAGCAGACGCACTTTCACGAGCTCCAGTCGGTATGCCAGGAAATTCCGACATCGAACTCATTGCAGAGATCGACAATTTCGCATCGTCTGTGTTACATGCATTGCCTGCAACTTCGCAACGCCTCCGTGACATTGGCCAAGCCCAGCGAGCAGATGAAGAATGCTCGCAAATCAGACAGTATTGTTCACAAGGCTGGCCTACATACATGCCCCATTCACCGTTGCTTCGACAATATTGGCAGAGCAGAAACCATCTCGCAATCGTCGATGATTTGCTCCTGTACGATGAACGCATTGTGATCCCCAGAAGAATGCGACTCGAAATCCTCGACTGCATACATCAGGGACACCTTGGCATCACAAAGTGTCGAGCACGTTCACAGACATCAGTATGGTGGCCTGGACTGTCAAAAAGTATTGAGCAACTGGTCACAAATTGCACCACATGTGCAAAGGAACGTCCCGAGATCAAGGAACCGCTTATGTCAGCCTCATTTCCATCGCGCCCGTGGGAAAGATTAGGTACAGATCTTTTTCAGCACCAAGGGAAAGTTTATCTTATAGTGATCGACTATTACTCCAGGTGGATGGAAATCAAACAGCTCAATGAACAAAAATCACAGAGCGTGATTAATCTACTGAAACAGATATTTGCAGTACACGGGATTCCAGACGTCGTCATGTCCGACAATGGCCCCCAATTCAGTGCTGAGACTTTTCAACAGTTCGCAGCAACCTATGGATTTACACACGTGACCAGCTCGCCAAGGTATCCACAGGCTAATGGTGAGGCAGAGAGAGCCGTCCGCACTGCAAAAGCTCTTCTGAAGAAGAACTCTGACCCATATCTTGCTCTCCTCACTTATAGGTCAACCCCACTACAAAATGGCCTATCCCCTAGTGAGCTACTGATGGGAAGACGATTGAGAACACAACTTCCTGTCCTACCAATGACACTCGCGCCAAGTCTGCCAAATCACTCTAAGGTACGCGGAAAGGAAGACGCCTATCGATCGGCCCAAGAGAACTCTTTCAACCGCAGACACAGTGCGCGAGAACTACCCACTCTCCGACCAGGTGACCCTGTGTGGATTCGTGACCAAAAACGCACAGGTCAGATAGTGGAAAAAACTCACTCACCCCGGTCATACATTGTTAAAAGTGACCAGGGTACAGTACGACGCAACCGCGGTGCACTAGTTCACACATCCAGCGCAACACCTGAGACTCCAGTTCCTACGGAACATCACCGGGAAACTCCAAACACTCCCACAATAACTCATGATAACACTCAAATTCCAGCAACTCCCGACAAAACTCCAGCAACTCCGGACAAAACGCAAACCAATCCACCAGTTGTGGAAACAAAAACTCGCTCAGGGCGTATCGTGAAACCCCCTGTCCGTTTGGATCTGTGAACTTAAGAACTGTGAACTTAAGAACTGTGAACTTAAGAACTGTGGACACGGAAACATTGACTTTGTTGTTGTTCATTTAAACATTGCCTTTGTTATTGGTCACATTTAATCTGTTGTCGTTTTGCTGTGCAAAATAACCTGTTGTTTAGATTCTTTGAAAACAAAACAAAAGTAAAAAAAAACATCGACTTTCTAAAAAAAAAAAAAAAAAGCAAGTAGCTTTGAAAAGTTTGTTGTTGAATTTGCGGGGAGATGAAAATACCCCCCCCCCCCAAAAAAAAAACAATTAATTAAAAAAATAATGGGGAGAAATGCTATAACTCATTTGGAAAGTTACATAATCAGACTTAAGGGGAGATGTAGAATGAGCATATACACATCTATTGTATATTGTCATACCGCCCTCTTGTGACTAGTATTGGTTAGGTGTCACATGTAAACACTTGGTGTAAGTTGCCATCTTGGATTTAGTCATGATACAATAAACATCGTACTCGTACTCTCAGTCAGAGTCTCTTGCCTATTATTACAGTGTGGTTACTAGAAGTAACAATCTCAGCAAAGATACATTATAATGAATCATCACCCATAGCTTTTAGATCAGGCCGTGGAACATAAGACAAATTTGTGGATATATATAAGGCAACACCTCTCCCATTTCTGCCATTTGTGTCTCCAGGCATATTTAAAATACTCATGCTGAAACTATAATACCAAGTCTCACTCAAAGCGATTAAAGAATATTATGATTAAAAGACTGGAGGAAACTTTTGAGATTGTCAATGTTTTTGAATAAACTTCTGATATTTAAATGCAAAAGTGAAAAATTATCAAGAGTATCACAATTAACGAGATCTTTAAAATGATCATATGAATAATAACAAGAATCAATAGTGGAGGGTTGCGGATTTTCAGGATCATTAATAATGGGCAGTTCAGGAGCAGTACAATTTAAGACAGTCATGGTTTCAAATTAATAGCCTTACTGTCGCGTGAATCCAATTTATAAATTACAATTTCAAATTCATTAGGATCCAAACCGTTAAATGGGAAAATGTGGTGGCAAGACAATTAGGACAAAACCAAACTTCATTGTTTAGTTGGCGCATGGTTGGCGCCATGTTGGAAAGACGCGGCGCTTTTGGTCGGGCGACTCGTCGCCGTGCGTGTGTGCCGCCGGCGTCGGTGCGGCGGGGTGCCATATCGTTCGCGACGACGAATCCCCCGGGGAATAAGATTTTTAAAAAAACTCATATTCGTCCGTGGTGAGATTTGGAGAAACAGACGTTACTGATAAACGTGTAGTCGCTTTACGATTGCTGGTTGATGTGTGTGGGCCTTTTTGCGTAAACTATTGCATTATTTTTGCATTGTCCTTGCCGGAGTTCGGGCCAAAGCCTTCCCGAAATCGTATACCGTAACTCGGTTGCCGAATTGTTGGCTGTTCGCGATTAAGCGGCAGCTACTGCGTTACACGAAGCCTTCGCAAATTAATTGTATCCGCCTTGCTCGCTCGGTGGCCAAGTTGTTGCCGAGTTTGTTGTTCGCGATTGGGCGGCGCATCCCGTGTTATTTGAGCTGGTGCCCCACTTTATACTCCCTTGGTTATGCGGTGGAAACATAGTACCAGTTGAGCGCCAGCTTCGTTTTCGGCTTCGAATTCGTGCGCGTCGACCACTTCTCAATCACAGGTTCTGAACGTTAAAAAAATGATTTATTCCTTTCGTGTTGCCTTTTGGGCAAATTTCTTTGCTTCACATTGTCGATACTTAAATATTTCAACATTATCTCTCTAAAAACACTCCGAAACCTATCGCTACTGCGCAAAATGTAACGTTCATCGTGCATAAATGTCGCGAAATTGTCTGTCGATCGTGGATATGAATATGCAATTTAAAAACTTGACTGCATTACGTCAGTTGAGGGCGCACTGTCAGATGGCCGGCCTGTTGGTTTGTTTTAATCATGATTTTCACGATGATGTAAATCAGAAATCCCGAAGTGGTTCGTATTGTTTCCCGTACGATTCCTGTTAAAAATCACGAGACGCAGGCAGCATGCATATTAGAGGAGTAGACACGCTATTTATGTTGTTCCGTCCCGTTACCAAAACTTTCACCAAATAAATCCTCATTAATCTTCAATTTCAACTGGCATCCTACAAGCTGATGAACTTTCACGGTAAGCTTCTCACAATTACTGACTTATTGTGACAAAATGCCTCCAAAAAAGGACAAAAAACATGCGGTTTCATCTGAACCAACCTGTTCACAAAATGGCGCTTCAACCCCGTGTGATGAAACAAGTGTCACGAGCACCGACAACACATTATTGTTAGTACTTCGCCGAGAGCTTCATGATCTGAAAACTGGCATTCAAGATAAATTCGACCAGGTTCTTACAAACCAGCAGTCTCTCCTGAAAAGGATGGATGCCATTGAGGCTCGCCACAAAGGAATGGAAAAATCTGTTTTCCATACTTCTGAAGTCATTGAGGAATTACAACAGGAAACCACAAATCTGCAATCTAAGACTGAGAAGACGGCAGCTCGTCTGGATCAAGCTGAGGGGAAGATCGGTCAGCTAGAGGCTTCTAATCTCAGTCTTGAGCGCTATTCAAGAAGCTTTAACTTACGATTCGGCGGAATTCCCGAAACTCCAAATGAGTCTCCTGCGTACCCATATAAGAAGATTAAAGAGATTTTATCTGAGAAATGTGACCTTACACCTTCGATCGAAAATGCCCACCGCTCTGGAAGGCCATCAGGATCTCCTAGCAACAAACCACGACATATTCTGGCAAAGTTTATCTATAGACCAGAACGCCAAGCAGTTCTAATCCGGGCAAAATCTACTTTGGCCAAGCTCGGCATCTACATTGTCCAAGACCTCCCAGCTGCTGATGTTAAAACAAAGAATAGTCTAAAGGAGGTTATGCACAAGGCATACAAAGCTGGTCGGAAACCAGTATTCCGGAATGGCCATCTCTTCATTAATAGCCAGAAATACTACGCTTCGCTGCCCATTTCCAGCCCACTTTCAGGCATGAGTGACTGCTGGACATCTTCCGCCATCTGATGAAATGTCTTGCAATGTGCTAACTTGCTGTGTACATTTCTCATGTGTATTTTTTAATGTATTTGGTGTATCTTGTATTTTTTTGATCCACTGGAACATCATATAGGTGTAGTCTACTCCACAATTATATGTATTGTTGTGTACTTGTTACACATTCAGTTGTTAACATCTACACACCTTGTGAGTGTACTTTATATACCTCCAAATGGGCACTTTGGGAGACAATCCCATAGAGTCGTGCACAATCTTTATTGTAACCTAACCCGTTTTTACCTGGAGCTTTTTCCACGAAATTTCATATTTATGCTATTTAGACCCAAATCTGTCTTCTCCGAGCAAAAATAACTCCCAAATATCGTTTTGTGGGGTAGCTAGACACTTAGGGAGACACTGAAATGTCTCCCTAAGTGCCACTGTCTCCCAAGTGAATCAAAACTATCGCTAATTTGTCTCCCAAAGTGCCTATTTGGAAGAATTTACCTGCCCCTTATTATTATAACTTGGCTAATAATGATAGTACTTGGTTATGTCCGCAATGTATTAGTTCCGCCTTTCCGTTTCATGGGCTTGACCCTATTGAATTTGACACGGTGTTCTCTGATTCAAATCTTAGTCTTAACCATTCCTCCATTCTTAATATTTTAACTGATCTTAACTTAGACTCTCTTGAATTGCCAACCTTTATCGATCCAGACAATCCCCAACATGTCACTCGAAACTCGTCTTACTACTCTTTGGATAATTTTTTTTTTTTTTCAGACATGATCCCATAGAGAATTTTTCATTACTACACGTTAATATTAAAAGCTTACCTAAACATTTTGATGACCTAAAATCTTTCCTTTCCATGGTTTTTCTGTTATTGGATTAACTGAAACTTGGCTAACTCTAAATTCTTGTATAAATCAATATAATATACCGGGCTACACATTAACGACGAAAAGTAGAGACGCCAGAGCTGGTGGTGGGGCTGCTCTCTACATATCGGATGACTTACAATATATTCCTAGATCAGATTTAAATGACATTGGTAATGATTCTTTTGAGTGTAAATTTGCCGAGATTATTACCTCGAATAACACAAAAAACATTATTGTCGGAGTTGTATATAAACCCCCAGACGCAAACTTTGATAATTTTTCGATATGTTCTCAAGCATTGTTTCATCATGTGTCTAACGAGAACAAATTTGTCCTTGTAACTGGTGATTTTAATTTGAATTTGCTTACTTCTGATTGTAATGGCCACCCACAATTTTTAGATACAGTCTATTCCTCTTCATGTTTGCCATTAATTCTTAGACCAACAAGGGTTACAAATACTTCAGCCACCCTTATTGACAACATTTTTTCAAATGTACTACCAATTCCGCCCTCGGGCATTATTGTTACTGATCTGTCTGATCATTTTCCAATATTCACCTCTTTTCCACTCAATTTAAATCAACATAACCCCCAACATATGTTTACTCGGGATTACACATGTGATAACCTTGATAATTTTAAACATGAACTTCTTACCCACAATTGGGAATCGGTTTTAAATGCTAGTGATGTTAATTCTGCCTTTGTTAATTTTAACCATATTTTCGACGCTTGTCAAAATAACCATATTCCAGTTAAGCAAAATAAATCTAAATCACGCAAATTAACTCCTAAATATCCATGGGTTACAGTTAGTTTATGCAAATCAATATGTCACCAAAATAAGCTTCATCATAGGTATATTGCCAGGCCTACAGATACTAATCGCTCTGAGTACGTGCGTTTTAAAAATATACTTACTAAAGTTCTTCGTAATTCAAAGCAGGCTTATTACACTAAACAGTTTGAGAAAGAAAAAGGTAATATTAAAAATACTTGGAAAATAATAGTGTGCTCCAAAATAGACTACAATCAAAAATTAGTTCAATTGATATTGATGGTATAAATGTTAGTAATCCTCACTTTTTTGCAGATCATTTTAATAGTTATTTTATTAACATCGGAAAAAATCTTTCCAGTACAATAACATATAGCAGTAAAGACCCTAGTTTCGATGATTACTTAGTCAACTCAAATCCTAATTCTATTTTCCTTTCTCCAGTTTCTGAGGAAGAAGTTACTGATATTGTACGTAATTATACCTAATAAAACTAGTGCAGGCTTCGATCAGATTAGTTATTCATTGCTCAAACAAGTGATCCAGGCAATATCCAAACCTCCTGCATATATTATTAATCTTTCCATTTTATCAGGTGAAGTACCTGACAAAATGAAGATTGCCAGGATCACTCCAGTTTAAAAAAATGGAAATCCTAAATCTGTTAACAACTATCGACCTATTTCTGTTCTGACATCTTTTTCAAAAATTATGGAAAGAGTTATTTATAAACAAACCTTACAATTTTTTAACAAACACAACATTATATCTAATAATCAGTATGGATTTCTGGAAAACAATTCAACTATACATGCTATAACTAAATTAATTGACAAAATAACAACTGATCTAGATGCATCTACTTCTACGATTGGAATTTTCCTGGACCTCTCCAAGGCCTTCGATACAGTTGATCATAAAATACTACTATTTAAGCTTAAACACTATGGAATAAGAGGAGTTGCCTTGGATTGGTTCAGGAGTTACCTTTTTAATCGTCAGCAATTTGTATCGATTTCTGGTATTCAATCTACCTTTGTAATATTTCTTGTGGTGTTCCCCAGGGCTCTATTCTGGGCCCCCTTTTATTTTCAATCTACATTAATGATTTTGACCAATCCTCTGATGTACTTTCTTTTATCTTATTTGCTGATGACAGTAATTTATTTTATAGCCATATTGATATGAATGTACTTTTTGACATAATTAATTGTGAAATGGAAAAAATATCGTCTTGGATAAAAGCAAACAAGTTATCCCTTAATTTAAAAAAACACTAATTATATGTTATTTACCAAAAAGCAATATCATCAAATTCCTGAAATTGTCATTGACAATACTAGAATTATAAAAACTAATTGCATTAAATGTTTGGGCATAATGATCGACGACAGTCTCACATGGAAACGGCATGTCAATTACATATGTACAGTTATTTCAAGAAATGTAGGTATTCTTTGTAAATTAAAACAATTTTTTCCCCGTGATATTTTAATGGTTCTTTATAATACCCTTGTCTTGCCTTACATTTCATATGGCATTCTAGAATGGGGAAATAGTGGTATAGGTCAAATTAATAGAATACTTAAATTACAGAAGAAGGCTTTACGTATAATTAACAATGTTAATTTCAATGACCATAGTAATCTCCTTTTTTATAATTGTAATACATTGAAAGTCTTTGATATTTACTGTCTCCAGCTTGGCTCCTTCATGCACCAACTTAGCAACACTAAATTACCAAAATCCATTTGCTCGCTATTCACAAAAAATCAACAAGTTCATTCTTACTCCACAAGACAATGCAAGGAATTTCATCGTTCTTATGCTCGCACCAAGCTTGCTAAAGCTACAGTGAAACATGAAGGCCCCAAGCTGTGGGGTTCTATTGACCCCACTTTCAAAGCTATATCCAGCCTGCGTACTTTTAAACGCAAGTACAAAATTAAATTATTAAATAAATATTCAAACTGATGATTAAAATATGTCTCTGTTTCACGGGGTTACAGGCAACAGGTTATAAGTACAGGTTATAAGTATTTTTTGTTTCTCTCTAATATGCTACTACAATAATTGTATGTCGTGTTTTTGTTTATTTGTTATACATGTATATGTAATTAGCTCTTTTTGTTAATGGGGGCCCCCACTCGACAAGCTTGCTTTTTGGGGGCCCCCATCCACACTTATTCTGCAGTGGTTTAAATATTTCATAATATAATATAATATTGTTGTGTGGAAATAAAGTAACATGATGATGATGCAAGCGAAGATGGACTGCCTGTTGAGTATTATTAGTTCGGAAGTCGGGAAGTATTTTTACAAAGATTGTTTTTATTCAGAGTCGATGGTATTCTACGGAGCCCCTAAAGAGACATATGACGAATACAAATCACCGTTACGAAATAATTTGAGTTTTTTATTTCGTGCACTCAAAATAACTTATTTCGTGAGCTCGAAAAGTTTTCGTAGCCACGAAATGACTTCGTGCGCTCCAAAAAAACGTGTTCGTGAGCTCGAAATAATTTCGTGCGCTCGAAATACTTTCTAGCTGGTAGTGGTACTCTACTCGCTAAGTTTCGCGATTTGTTTTTCATACAATCCATTATGTTTTTAAGACGTCAAAAAGGTGTATCTATAAGTTACGATTTCACCCAGCTAGCAGGTGCCGCGCGAAGCGCGGCATCTTGCTAGTTGTTTCACACTTGAAGTCGGCGCGAACTGGAAGTGCAACATGGCGGACCCACGACGTCACTCTGTGAGCCAATGAAATGTCCAGGGCCCAATTTCATAAAACATGTAAGCACACGTTTTGTGCTTACATGGTGTCCCTTAGCGGTATTTCTATTTCATAAAACGCGTAAGCAACCCTTTTCTGCTCAAAGCCCTAAACAACCTAAAACGTCTGCTTACTGGTAGATTTTGTGCTTATTATCGACGCCATTTTTTTTCAATCAAAAATCTCCAAAATGGTAGTGCGGAGACAGGCAAGACGCCGGCAAAACCGCCTACGGAATTATCCAATTGAACGGCAAAGACGCGTTTTTCGCGACAGGGAAAATCCCTTAGAAATGTTCACGGAGGACCAAGTTTGGTCAGGATATCGGTTTCGACCACGCACCATCTTATTTTTGGTGACGATACTGACACCCCTTCTTAATCATACAACCGACCGAAACATGGCACTTCCCCCGATTCTACAAGTTTGTTTGGGCTTGCGCTATCTGTCTTCAGGGACATTTGCGATCGTTGTTGGCGATACATGCCCAAGAGTCAGCCCACCAACTGCATGGAGAGCAATCGACAGAGTCGTGCAGGCAGTGCTGAGAGTACTCGGAAATGAGCGAAAATATATAAAGTTTCCCGCTCCCCATGACAGGCAGTGCCTCCTCTCCTTGAAACAAGGTTTCTTCAGGGTCGCTGGTAACGTACACGCCGATCTTTAAAAAAAAAAATATGATAACGGACGTACGGGCGTACGTACGTGTACGTACGTACTTACGGCCGGAGCCTCTTTGTTTTCTGCTCTGCTTCCCTCCATTGGTCATGGCCTTTGCCCGACATTTTGTTTAAAAGTTCAACTTCAAAAGTAGGGCGAAGTCGACATCTTTTTTACAGGAGGCTTGGTCACGCGAGCAGAGTGGACGGACGTGTTTTTTGTCAGTGGCGGGAAATTCAAAAACCGCGCCCTTCTTGGGGTGTTTGGCTCTCTGAACATCCTCGTTTCTCCTGGTCTTTTGGGTAAGCAATATCAGTTTATTCGAGAGGTACTTTATACTTGCTTTCCTTTCTCTGTCCTGTAATCGGAAAATCGTCCAATATGGACGGTGATCCGAATGAATCTAGCAATGAAACATCTTGGGATCAAATGTCTCAACATACTCCAATGGATGCCAATGATCAGGAGTTACTTGACCAACCACGCTCAACTCTTGACGTACTTTTTTAATAAGTCAAGCTCAAAATGACACACCTCGGACACAAAATAGGAAAAGGTCTAAATCCAGCTGGCACTATAATGATGTATATTCAGATTCAGAAAATGACTCCCCTGATGAGCAACCCACAAAACGCCGCTATGTTCAAAACATCAAACAACCCACAATTGTTATCATAAACTCCCCGGATGTTAAATTAGCCAGAATAAACCCTATCAAAATCGCTAACGCCCTCAGTAAAATAGGGAAGGACCTCATCAAGAGTGTGTCCAAAAACAACCAAGGAGGGATCACTGCAAGATGCTACACCCCAGCACAAGCCACAAAACTTAAGGCTATCACCCAATTAGGTCAATGGACCGTCTAAACCACCTACGCAAAATCAGAAACCCAAAGCAAAGGAGTCATTTATGACATAACCACAGACATCGCAGATGATGAGATCCTATCATCATGCAAGAAACAAGGAGTGATTGAAGCCAAACGTCTAATGCGAAAACGAAATGGTATCATAGAAGCGACTCAATCCATCTGCCTAACCTTCAACACCACAAATCTACCTGAAGAAATACAAATGGGATACGAAATATTCGTTGTCAAACCTTTCATCCCCCCTGTAATCAGATGCTTTAATTGTCAGCGCCTTGGTCATACAGCTAGCAACTGTCGCAGCTCGACATGATGTGTGCAATGTGGGGGCCCACATTCCTTTGATCAATGCGAACAGAAAGATAATGTAAAATGCTGTAGGTGTGGAGAAAGCCACTCATCTGCATATGGAGGTTGTAAAACCATAAAGCAAGAAAAGAAAATTCAAGGGTTTAGAGTAACCTACAATATTTCCTATGCCGATGCCGCAAAGGTATCAAGACTGACATCAGCGTTCGCCAGGATGACTCGCCCACCCAGCAAACCCCGATGCAGCAACCCTCCCAGCAATACCCTATCAGTACCCAGCAAACACCTATAATCCAACCAACAAATAATCACGCAGAACCTCAACACAGAACCAATAACAAACCCACCAAAGCTACCACTGAAGCGAGACGCCCAACCATTGAAGCGAGACGCCCAACCACAAAGCAACCAGTAAAAACCACCAAAGACGCTACCACTCAAACAGAAAAAACAGCACAAACACAAACTGAACACACTCAATGTATTTGCAGTGAACAACGACTGACCGAACTCCTCACTGGTACAATGCAGATTTGGGAAACAATCAAAAATAAAGAAGAAAGAATTTCGGCAGTGAAGACTCTCGTCAATCACATCACCCACCCAACTTATTCTCAGCCAACACCAAAAACTAAACAAGGAAAATCAAGAACGTCCTCTCAACCACCAGCAAATACAAAGCAAGGAAACACCGACCATAAATCATCCCAAAAAAAGGACAAAACAACCTCTACCCAAGAAAACACAGACTCACTAGCAAATAGCCAAAAAACGTCAAGAAAATCCAAAAACACACCAACATGACTCTTATTTTCATAATGATTCTTATTTTACAATGGAACGCCCAGTCTTTGTTAGCTCACGGAAAAGAATTTAAAAACTGCATTAACACTTGGAAAGAAAAACCAGATATCATCTGTATACAGGAAACATGGCTCAAAGAAAACAAACAATTTACTTTTCCTGGCTATAACATATATAGACATGACAGAAATAAAAACGACCCTAAAAGTAAGGGTGGAGGATGCGCTTTCTTGGCCAAACGAGACATTGCTTTCAAATATACTCTAGGTGACAATAACTCTGTTGAATATCAAATTGGGGAACTCTATGATACACAGAAACATAAAACTACTATTATAAATATTTACAACCCATGTAATATTCTGGACACCAAAACTCTTAAAGATATCCTTGATAAAACTGATCATTCTTGTATAGTGTGTGGTGACCTCAATGGTCATAACCCCTTGTGGGGTAGCTCGACCATAATGGCAAGATCATCAAAGATGTGATTATTGATACTGACATGGTCTGTGTAAACTCTGGTGAGGGCACAAGAGTTGACACGGCACATGGTACACTCTCCTGTATCGATATCACCTTCGTTACGCCTAACATAGCTGCCAAATGTAACTGGAAAGTTCTTAATGATACATGGGGAAGCGACCACTGTCCTGTAATTATTGATGTCAACCACCCTTTTCAGAAAATCCCATACAGAAATAGCCCAAAATGGTCCTATAAAAAAACTGACTGGAACAAATTCGAGGACGCCTGTAACCAATATATTACTAAACCTAATGAGTCGGATACTGTCGACAAAATGTATGACAACTTCCTTTGTCAAATTGATACTGCTATGACTTATTCTATCCCTAAAACCAACCCCAACCACCCTAAACCTCCTTCCTCTTGGTGGAACGATGACTGTCAGCAAGCTATTCTCAACAAAAAAGAAGCCCTTAAAACTCTCAGGAAAACTTTCCTTCCATCTGATCTTATTAGTTACAAGAGAGCTTGTGCTATAGCAAGGAATCAATAACGCTAAACGAAAAGATTGGCAGATTTTCTGCAATGACATCAACCCCAAAACAAACACTAAAATTATTTGGAATAAAATCAAACGTATCGAGAAAACCCGCATTGTCAACAGTATCCCTGTCCTCCATCACAACAACACAGATGCCATCACTGAGGGAGAAAAGGTTGAAGCACTTGCTGACAATTTCACTAGAATTATCAGTACTAATAATTACCGCCCCTCCTTTATCCCTATTAAAGACAAAGCTGAAAAAGACTTCACTATTGATAATAATAATGACAGTGTCATCAATGAACCCTTTAAAGGTAGTATACACCATTGGTAATTGCTTGAATTATTATGAATTTGTAGATTTAGGGGGTTGTATTTCATAGTAAATATCGTTTAACTGACTTTTCCGACGTTTTACCATAATGGATGCCGAGAAAAGCACGAAAAACAGCGTTTGTTTTCAACCGGGGTCGAGCCGTTATTCTTATGTTATTTGTGTTTTTTTGCTCTCGCCGGACGGCGAGAGCGAATTTTTCTTTATAAAATTCAATTTTTCACAATAATTACAGGATATCTAGCGCAATCATTTTGCTGGATGCCTACAATCATTTTTTACTTTCAAATAAGTAAGATATTTCTTTATAATTCGGTAGTAAATATTTTCGATATCTGCAAATGGTGTATACTACCTTTAACATACAGGAATTAAATCATGCCATCCATTCTTCTAAATGTACCTCTCCTGGAAAAGATGGTATCAGTAATATTGTGTTGAAACACCTTCCTATTAAAATTCGTCACTTCTTACTTGTTATTATCAACTTCATCTGGCACACTTCTACTTGTCCTAAGCAATGGAAGGATGCAATCCTCATTCCCATCTTGAAACCTGGAAAAGACCCTGTTAACCCATCTTCTTACAGACCCATTGCATTAACCTCCACATTCTGTAAAATCATGGAACGTATGGTGAACTCCCGCCTTCTTTGGTATATGGAAACTCATACCTTTCTTTCCAAATCTCAAAGTGGTTTCAGGAAGGGAAGAAGCACCAAAGATCATTTACTCAACCTTGAAACTTATATTAATAAAGCCCGCTCTAACAACGAGAGTACTCTAGCTGTTTTTCTTGATTTAGAAAAGGCATGGGCCTATGATATGTTATGGCGGAAAGGTATTATTATTAAATTGCAATCTTTGGGTATATCGGGACGCATCACCAAATGGATTAATAACTTCCTTGGCGACAGCAAAATCCAAGTCCGTATCCACAATCTTTTCTCTGAAGAAAGAACCTTAGGAAACGGAGTCCCTCAGGGAAGTGTCATTAGTCCACTTCTGTTCAACATTGCTGTTAATGATCTCATCAAAGAAGTCACCGATGTCAATGTCTCGCAATACGCTGATGACATTGCCATCTGATAATCAAATAGAAACATTCCTTACTTACAAAAGAAAATTCAACAAAACCTTGATAAAATTAATACATGGTGTTAAAGATGGGGATTTAAACTATCTATCCCCAAAATAAATGCTGTCCTTTTCACAGATAAACTGAAATACCCTCCTATTTCTTTACACATTTATAATTTAGCGATCAAAATGAGCTCCTCTGCGAAATTTTTTGGACTAATTTTCGACAATAAACTCACCTGGAAGAATCATATTGATAATATTATCACCAAATGTAAAAAGAGACTTAATATCTTGCGTTGCATCTGTGGCAACTCCTGGGGAGCCGAGTGCAAAACGCTCTATCAACTGTATATGGCACTTATAAAACCCATCCTTGAATACGGATGTGAGGCGTTCGACTCGGCCTCCCCGACAATCAAACACAATCTGGACACTATCCAATATCAAGCTTTAAAGATTTGTACAGGGGCCATCCAAAGTACCCCACTTTACAGACTTCAAACCGAGTGTAGCATTACGTCGACAGTTTTTAAGCGATCTTTAGGGAATAAAAATTAACTCTATAAATAACCACCCTAATGATCACTTCAACCGAGATAACTGGCAAAAACACTATTTTGCCGACAAATGGAATTCCTCTACACGTATGCGTCCCCTTTGAAGCAAGAATCTCCCATTATCCTGGTCTAAACACCTTTCCTTTAAATGACCCCTTTCCTTTTTGGCACTATACTAATCCTCAAATCTCAACTGAAATCCACTCTCTCGTGGCACATACTGACAGTATACATGAACAAAGAAATATTAGTCTGGAATTAATCAACACTAAATGGAACAACAGTGTTCAGATTTATACAGATGGTTCTCTTAATCCTACCCATGATACGGTGGGCTGCGCAGTACACATCCAAGACTGAAATATGCTAAAGCTTCCCGACTCAACAACGGAGTGTCTATCTTTACCTCGAAACTCTTTCGATTGAAGATGTTAAACCCCTTTATTCCTGCATCTTTAGTGACTGCCTCAGTGCCTTACAAGCTATTTCCAAACATTTCCCTATGCATAAAATTGTCTGTGATATACGACACACTCTAATCAATATCCGTAATCAAGGTAACATTGTTAATTTCGTTTAAATACCTAGCCACTGCGGTATCCCTGGAAATGAACAAGCGGATCAGATCGCTAAATCAGCCACATACAAAAACAATGTTGACTACTGTATCCCTCTCTTAAAGCCCAGTCACACACTACCGTTTCAGCTGAGCGCACGCCTAACGCACCAAAATATTTTCCTGCGTCGAAATGCGTTGATACACTGTAGAGGTGCGTCAGAGGTTCGTCCAGATTCGGTAGAAGGCCGGCGGTACACGGCGATACACGGGCATGTGCGCCTATGCCCAATTTTTTTTTTGAACATGCACTAAAATTGTGAACGTACGATAATTACGCGCTGTGTGCGGCAAAATGCGTCCGAGGTGCGGGGAATGCGGTAGAGCCGCGGTAGGGCTTCGTTGAGTGCGTTAGCAGTTCGGTACAGTACGGCCACAAAAGTTGGACGACATCTTCAGCGTACACCCCGAACGCACAGATCGCGACTCTACCGCGCGTCTATCGCGAGTCTACCGATTGTGAACGCACGTATAGCGTTTGTGGACGTATGTCACCGCACATAGGACGTTGTCGGACGTCTGTATGCCGTAGTCCTACCGCACCCAGCGCATGTCTACCATGTGTCTACCGTGTCCAGCGCACCGCCACCGCATGTCAGCGCACGTCTAGCATTTGGCACTCGTACGTCGAGAAAACTATCTAAAAAGGCACCCAAATCTGGATCTCCTCATGTTTCTTTGTGCTCGCCATCAGGGCACATCGTAAACCATGGAGGTAGCTCTTCTGCAACACAACCATGACCTGCTCCACCTGACCCTCAACCAAGTCAACCTCGCCAGAAGAATAAGGAGAAGACGAAGAAGAAGAAGGAGGGATGTTTGGGTGCGGCCATGGATAGCTAGACGAGCAGAGTTTGGCCTCTACGACCAGTTGATGGTTGAGCTCCGCAGCGAGGATGCCAGGTCCTTCAGGAACTTCCTGCGTATGCCTCCAGAGATGTATGATGAGCTGCTTGCCAGAGAGGGTCCCAGGATCACCAAGCAGACGACCTGGTACCGAAGACCTCTAGAGCCTGGCCTGAAGCTCGCCATCACACTTCGCCACCTTGCCTCTGGGAGTACCTACCACAACATGCAGTATGGCTGGAGGGTACCCCCAACACCATCTCCGTCGTCGTCAGAGAGGTCTGCCAAGCCATCGTGGACGAGTACATGCCAGAGGTGATGACCTGCCCCTCGACACCTGATGGCTGGCGTTCCATCTCCGACCGCTTCCTGCAGAGGTGGAACTTCCCCCACACCATGGGTGCTCTTGATGGGAAGCATGTAGCCTGCAAGTGCCCAAGCAACAGTGCATCCGTCTACTACAATTACAAGGATTCTACTCTCTGGTGCTGATGGCCCTCGTGGACGCGGACTACAAGTTTGTGTGGTGCGACATCGGAGGCACTGGTGCTGCATCTGATGCCCAGGTGTACAACAATTCAGAGCTGAAGGAAGGTGCAGACAACAACACCCTGTGATTCCCTGAGCCAGACCCTCTTCCCAATGACCTCAAGGATGTCCCCTACTACTTCATAGGGGATGATGCCTTTGCCCTGAGAGACACCATGATGAAACCCTTCAGTCTGCTAGGCCTCTCCATGGACGAAAGGATCTACAACTACCGCCTCTCCCGTGCCAGGAGGGTTGTGGAGAACGCATTTGGGATACTGGCAAACAGATTCAGAGTGATGATCACCACCATGCAGCATCACCCCTCCATTGTGAAGAAGATTGTGAAGGCATGCTGTACGCTCCACAACCTGATGCGCATCCGCTACCCTGGCCTCCAGAACCAGCACTTAGATCATGAGAACCTGCAGCATAAGGTGATCCCTGGCGCCTGGAGACAGGAACGCAACCTGGTTGACACCCATGTGGTGCCAGGTGGCAACAGAGCCGCTAAGGAAGCCAAGAAGCAGAGAAACCTCCTCAAGCACTGGGTTAACAGCGAAGCTGGATCCGTTCCCTGGCAAGGCAACATGATTTGATTGTGTTTTACTATGTATTTTGTTCCATATGAGCTCTTGATGATTGTGTTATACCTGTTGTACCAGGATATGAGCTCTTTTTTATTATAATAAAAGTTTTTAACACCTTTTACAACTGTTGTTTGGTGTTTATCTTAATTTCAATTGATTTGAAGCATAATTTGAAATATACAAGTAATTATCACTGGTCCTTGCATTTAAAATGTAATTAGCCCTCAAACTATGTTATATGATATGTAATTACCCACATATACCACCATCTACAACACACTTTATTTTTAAATAATAACTATAACACATGGCCCTACAATGTTTCAACAAACTTCATATTTGTAAATGCTAACTTTAGTGTAAATTGTAATATTGAAATTACATTTCATTAAAGTATGCATAAATAAGTTTTCATATGTATGGGAAATAAATAGTTAGAGTTTATTTGTTGCCATATGAAAACAGTTATTGGAGGGGTAATTGCATTTATATTGCAAGTGTGTTGTTGTTAAAACTATTTAATTACATCTCAAATAAAAGGAGGCCAGATATGGTAATTGCAAATTGTATGGGCAATAGTTACAGTTAATTTATAATATATATTTAAGTGTGTTGTTAAAACTATTTAATTACATCTCAATAGAAAGGGCCATAATTTAAAAATTAACTTGTGAAATAATTGCACAAACTAAATAGATTACATGTTAGAAGTGTCAACTTTTATTTATAAAACAATATTCTACAACAATAACACATGTACAAAGTCTACAAAGTCTAGTAGTCTGCTGGAGATAGGCAAGGAGGGGTGTTGAGAGGCTCGTCATTCTGGATCTTGGTAGAGGTAGAGGTCTGAGAAGCGTCAAGCGTCCTGAGGAAGTACGTGCCTGGGGTGTTGGCAGTGGAAGGCAGTGCTAAGGATCTCACTGGCTGGTACTGTGGAAGGCTCTGTGGAAGGCACTGTGGAGCTGGCAGAGGTCTGGGGCTGGGGTGATGGCACCTGGAGTCTGGGCACTTGCAGCTGGTGGAACTGCTGCTGCTGCTGCTGCTGGTGTTGCTGGCGTCGCAGAGAGTACTGCTCCATGTAGGCTGGCTCCTGGGATTGCCACACAGAACCATGGGGAGATGTCACAGAGGGGTTCCACAGGTTGGGGCTGGGCTGCCAACAGGACTGGGCACCACCAAAGGTAGGGGCAGAGCTGGATCTGGGGTACTGTGGCTGTGGCTGGTACTGGGGGTGCCTTGGGTGAAGGGTGGAAGGCTCGCCTCCCAGGGCAGCAGGGGCAGCTGGGGCAGCAAATGTCTCCTCGTCCTCTTCCTCGTCAAACTCCATCAAGGTCTTGTTGATCACCCTCTTCATCTTCTTGAAGTGAGTTGGTGACATGGTGCGGATGAGGTCCTTAATGTAGTTGCCGTAGGCTTCCTGGGCGCTCGGGGGATGCAGCTGTTGGGCTCGGAGGGTGTTAATGGCTTCGCCTGAGTCCCCCAGTCTCTTGACCAGGGTGACAAGGATACTGTAACGCCCGTGCCGGTTAGGCGGTAGAGGGCGCTGGAGCGATTCCACGGTGGTGGGATCGCCCTGGTGGCTCCTGCTGGTGCGCCCCGGAAACCCGCCTTTGGATTGCGCAAGCGCCGAACCAGTTCTAACGAGTTGCAGGGACCGCGTGATTGTGTGAGCCTGATGTCCATGTTTGGTTGGCGAGAGTCCACAATAAACGGCAGAGAATCACCGGAAATAAAGGAACACTTGCTTCAGGAGTCTTTCTTGTGTGTGTAGTCGACCCCAGGCGAATCTTCGTTACATTGGTGGCAGCGGTGGGATGCAGGAGGACTAAGGAAACCAGGTGAAGTGTTCATGTTTTCAGAAACACGATAGCACGGCAGCCAACTCGCCCCACGGCGGGAGGGCCGCCCAGGGCCGTGGACGACGGCGCAGCCGGCGGGTCGTTTCACTCGGAGCGTCCGCGGGTTGTGTTCGTCGACGCAGCGGGGACGAGGAATTGTCTGGAGACAGGTCACCAGAACAGCGCTCTCTCGGGGAGCAACGGGGCAGAACTGCTCCGCACACAAGGCAATGGAGCGGATCCGTCAACGTTGCCCACGCTCTCTAAGCCAGTCGGAGCCGCAGGGACAGTCACAAGAGGAGTCGGAGGGGCCCGGCCCATGCTGTAGACGGCGGCGAGGCAGACGGCTCGCAACACTCGGAGCGAGCCCGAGCCGTGCCCGTCGGCGCAGCGGGGGCGGGGTCTCGCCGGGACGCCCACGCTCTCTGAGCCAGTCGTAGTCGCAAGAGGCAGTCACAGTCGCCAGGGGTGTGCCGGGGCCAGGGGTGTGCCGGGGCCAGGGGTGTGCCGGGGCCAGGGGTGTGCCGGGGCCAGGGGTGTGCCGGGGCCAGGGGTGTGCCGGGGCCAGGGGTGTGCCGGGGCCAGGGGTGTGCCGGGGCCAGGGGTGTGCCGGGGCCAGGGGTGTGCCGGGGCCAGGGGTGTGCCGGGGCCAGGGGTGTGCCGGGGCCAGGGGTGTGCCGGGGCCAGGGGTGTGCCGGGGCCAGGGGTGTGCCGGGGCCAGGGGTGTGCCGGGGCCAGGGGTGTGCCGGGGCCAGGGGTGTGCCGGGGCCAGGGGTGTGCCGGGGCCAGGGGTGTGCCGGGGCCAGGGGCTTACCCCAAAAATTGTTGTAATGTAAATTGTTGTAATGTAAATTGTTGTGTAATTGTTGGCGTTATGCGTTTTCCAGGGCGGTTGGCCGGGGTGCGGCAGCAGCGCCCATGGTTTTGTTTGGGGGCAAACAAGGTCTTCGTGGGGGGCTGTGTAACGCCCGTGCCGGTTGGGCGGTAGAGGGCGCTGGAGCGATTCCACGGTGGTGGGATCGCCCTGGTGGCTCCTGCTGGTGCGCCCCGGAAACCCGCCTTTGGATTGCGCAAGCGCCGAACCAGTTCTAACCAGTTCTGGTGCCGCGTGATGGTGTAAACCGAATGCCTTGTTTTGTTAGACGAGAGTCGAGATTAAACGGCTGAGAATCACCGGAAGAACAAGAATACTTGTGTCAAGAGTCTTTCTTGTGTGTGTAGTCGACCCCAGGCGAATCTTCGTTACAATACGGTCCTCTTCAGGTGTGGCAGCGGAGGTGGTGGTGGGTCGCCTGGAGGTGGAGGTTCTGGGTGGCACAAGGCCCAGCTGCTGGTCGGCACACGCTTCTTCGGCTGCCTCGAGGTCCCCGCCATGGCTCTGGATCACCTGCTGGACACTCTGGAAGGGCTCACTGCGGTGGGTGATGATGTTCTGCAGGAACTTGAAGTTGTCCCACACCCACTGGTCCCTCTCGGTCAGGACTGGTGGAGCTCCATCGCCGGACTTCTTCTTGTGCAGCCTGGTGTTGTTGTCTCGGAGGGAACGCAGCCAGCCGAGGATGTGGTCCACAGTCTTTCCTAGGTTGTCTGCCTGGGTCTTGCAGAGTCTGTCCTTCATGGGACGGTCCATGTAGTGGGTCATATTTGTGTTCCACACGCAGGGGTTCTCGTGTAGCCACTCGAGCATGCTCTCCTCTTCTGGCCTGGTCAGGAAGTAGGTCTTCTTGGCCACCTTGGTCGTCCTCTTCCTCTTGGTCCCCTGGGTGGTGGAGGCAGTGGAGGCGACAGAGCCGGCAGTAGAAGTGGCATCCGACTGGTTCCCGTCAGCAGCAGCAGCATCACCACCAGCCAGGCGCCGTAGATCTTCTTCAGCAGGAGGGGTATATGGATCTGGGAGACTCCTAGGACAGGACAGGCTGGACAGGCTGGACAGATAGGACAGCACCTTGGTCGTCGGCACTGGAACTGGTCTGGTCTCTCGTACTCTTGGCAGGGGAGCTGCAGGTGGCTGCTGTGGATGCTTTGGGGGCAGTCCTTCCACGGCCTCGGCCTCGAGCTGAGGTCTTCTTGGCAGTAGGCTTGGGAGGCATCACAGGACCGCATCACAGGACCGCAGAACGGCAGATACGATAATCGAGAGGTTTGAAAAGTGCCTCTCGATGTCAAGATCTGATGTCGATATGCCGAAACGCAGAGCTTATATTAGGAACGTCACGTGACGGTTTAGTTCGGTCGCCGCGCGGTGGGGGCGCGTCCTGGTGCGGTCGTGTTCGGTCGGCATGCGCCGAGTGCGTTGTGTTACCGGTGGGGGCGCGGTGGCTAGCGGTGGGGGCGCGTTGACTTTCGGTGGCTTTTGGTGGCCTGCGCTGACAAACGGTGGATATTTACAATTTTTGTGCGTTGGCATGCGCTGTGTGCGCTCAGAATGCGCTGTGTGCGTTCACCATGCGCTGAGTGCGTTCAGCATGCGCTGACAAACGCACTTATTTTTCCTAATTTTAAGGTGAGTTTTGACTCTAGACGCTGGCCTGCGCTGGTCCTGTGCGGTGTCTACGTTCGGCACGCGTTCAGCCCGCGGTGAACATGCGGTACTATACGCTCAGAACCGATTTGGGGGTATTTTTGTGCGTACAACAAATATTGGTTGCACGCTTCGTGCGCTGATGGCGTGCGCTAGTGTGTGACTACAGTTTTAGACTCGTAAATTAAACATACTCTTAAAACACATCTCAAGGAAAAGTGGGCTTCCACCATTCCTAATGTGGATCCCAATAACAACTTCAGCTATGATGTATCTCTATCTTTTACTAACTGCACTGTAAAACCCAATGTTTATGATCTAAACGCCCGAATAAACACCAAAACGTAACAGTTTATAAACGTTTTGACACGTTTTTAAAACAAATGCCGTTTACAACATGAACACGTTTAAATTGAAGCAGGACACGTGTTTAACAGTAAACACCACCAGTTTATTTTTTAAACATGTTTTTCATTGGAACACATTATGCGTTTATTTAAAAACGGTCAGTGTTTAAGATGTAAACACTTATACATGTTTATCGGTATTCCAGATGTTTAATTTATAAACATACAAAGTGTTTAAAGGACGTTTAAATTGTGTTTAGGTGTTTAACCTATAACTGCAATGACGTGTTTACAGCCTGTAATAGATTATAAACAGAATAACGCGTTTATAATTATTACTATGTTTAGGTTTTAAACATCCTAATAAACATTATAAGCAGGCGTTTGTTATACAGGATTCAGGTGTTCATCAACATATTTAAGTGTGTTACATTTGACTGTAACACAGTTTCAAATGGGGTTTTTCATTCACATGCTGCATACAACATGCTAACCCTTGTGAGAAATACATTACATCTTGTAGCTTTGGACAATTGTTTGGGATAAAATCAAGTTTGTCACAATGCTTGTTTAAACGAAAACAACGAAAACAGGCCAACATGATACTCATGTACCTAGTTTAGGTTCAAACACTTCTTAATGTGATCACAGAGTGGTAAATGTTCCAAATAATTGTACATGTAACTATTTGATTCATAAATATTTTACAAATGTACTAACTCTTTATATAAAGAACACTCCTAACAAACAATCCTGCTAAAATTAGCAAACTCCTCTGACCACAATCTGTTGTTAATAACTTGTTCACCTTATTACGAGTCAATGAGCTACCATTTCCTTGCAACTAATAATGGACCCCCATCACCAATCACGAACACTGCTTTCAGGTTGCCATCGGGAATATTGAACTGGCTTATTACTAGGGTCCAAGCAAGACCCATTGGAATCGTTGTACGAAATGTCTGCACATCGATCTCCCATGACCTCCCACACTTTTCCCCAAAAATGTCATGGAAAACGGCCACTTACAAAAATGCTGCTTATCCCCATTAGGCACTAAGGATCAAGGAAGACAACACTATCGGTGTATTCTTATCTTTCAAAAAAGTGAGAAAATCGGGCCTCAAAATGTGGAGCAATGTTCGCCGATTCAAATGCACGTAGCCATTGTTGAGCAAAGTCAACGGCTGTTACCTGTTCCGTGCAATGCGCTCTAGCCATCCATTGCAGCAGCACAGTCGCCGATTGTGTACAAAGACAAATGAAGTCATGAAATTTCCCAAATATTTACATTGTGTGTGTGCTTACAAAATTCTAAATGTTTATTAGTCCATGGAGGAATAAGAACTCCATGCTTAGTCTTAGCCCTGGAGTAATATAGGAAATAGGGATCCTGGAGCAGCACCATTTTTTCATACTTTTGTTGTATACCTATACAACAAAAAACAAAAAAAACAATAAACCTAAAAAATAACGAACAAAAAATATTTTTGTTCACGTGTACCTATACAGCAAAATGATTTTTGTTAATGTAGTTGCCCAAACGTAGTATTTCGCACCTCTTTTTAAAAATGACCCCTCGATTTTTATTCCCAATATTTAAAAAATATTAGCTCTTATCGCCAATAAAAATGAGATTTTTATTGTTGTATTTTTATATATATTGAAGAAAAGCATGAAAATATTAGCTCTTATCGTCAATAAAAATGAGATTATTTTAATTTTTTTATATATATATTGAAGAGAAGCATGAAGAATGTGAAAGGATTTCACAAGTGGAATAAAGCTACGTTGCGTGATTACGTCGAGACTAACAACCTTCGATCAAACTGCGAAGTTGACTCGTAAAGTTTACATCGATGCGATTAAAAAGTATAACGTTCAATTAAAAAACTTCAATAAAAAGAAACACCACGAGCTCAGACAAATCGTCACCGAGCACGGTTTACGAGTCGTAAAAAAGGCTATCGAATAAAGATTATATCGACGCGATCAAAGCGTACGCATCGCCCGAATCTTTTGAAGAAGCCGACTTTAGAGAAATTAGAAGATTTAGAAATTACTATAGAAACTTGATGCTCAAACCAAGACTCTACAACGGAGATTTGATCAAGTTTTTTGATACTCACAAAACAATGATCAAACAGAAAATCGCCTCTGAATTGAGAGAACTCGGAAGCTTAAAATTTAAGATAAACAAGACGAATCGATAGAAGTTAACCACAATACCAACCAGAGGGCGTTGTTAAATCAATCTCAACTCTCTCAAAATTTAAGAGAACTAATCGGAGACTTGGAGAAAAAAGTAGACGAGTTTTTACAGAGGGGGTCGGGTTTTGTCTTTGACGAAATATTAGAGTTTTATATCAACATCAACCGATACAATCCAGTCAGGGGTAGCTCTTATATAGATTTACCGAAACATCTCAAAGATAAAAAAGCGATCGTCAACGTACAAAATAAAGACGACCAGGCCGAGTTCGGGCGGTCTGTTCTTGACACGCGAACTCTGTTTTCGCGCTCGAACGGCGGGAACGCGACCCGTGAACATTGCACTCGGAACAAGAACACACACCACCTATCCATCGGGGTTTTGCAAGAACAAGTTACGCGTGTCAAGAAGAGACCGCCCGAACTCGGCCCCAGTATCTAAAGTGGACGTTAAGAGCGGCTTTGGGTAAATACAGCGACCACGTCAAAACTCGAATCAAAAGCAATCCCAATTATAAAATTAACGTGAGTAGACCGAGTATTTACGCTACGGACGACGGACTCGATTTTACCAACGTAGACTTTCCAACTCCCCTCGATCAGATATCGCGAGTAGAAACTCATAATAATTTGTCGATAAACGTGTTTGGTTACGAAGAGGATGCGGACGTGTTTCCTTTATACATCTCCGAACGCGAATGAACACCGGTCGACTTATTGTTGTTTTCGAAAGACGATAATTTTCACTATTGTTGGATAAAAGATTTTGATAAATTATGCAACCGGGTTACGAGCTACAAAGGCAAGAAATATTGTTGTCGTCAGTGCTTGTGTCATTTTAACTCTCAAGCTAGATTGGAAAAACACGCGGTAGACTGCCGAGGTGTAGACGTTAAATCTTCTAGAGTCGTATTTCCGAAAAAGGGTAAACCCGTTGTCGACGAAATCGACGAAATCATATTAGAAGAACCCATACTCAAATTTAAGAATTACAAACACAAACAAAAAGCTCCGTTTGTCATTTACGCGGACTTTGAATCTATATTAGAAAAAATACCCGCAACCGCAGAAACAAAGAACACTCAAAAAATTAACCGTCACGTAGCCAGCGGATACTCATACGCCGTGATAAGGTGCGATGGAAAGTGTATGAGTCAGAAAACATACAGAGGTATAGACGCCGCAACAAACTTGGTTAAGTCTTTACTCGACGAAAAGTTAAAGGCAAACCTTATATTTAATAATCCAGAGCCAATGACGTTTACGGACGAGGATAAAATCAAATACAAAAACTCAAAAAAATGTTGGATTTGCGAAAAGAACTTTTTGGTTAAGCAAAGACGCGTGTCATTGCGAAGCGCCAAACTCTAGCGTAATGTGTATCGACTGTAAAAAGCCGGTCGGCGATCGGAAAAGAAGCGTCAAATATTTCGATTGTACGGAACGAGAAATAATCAAAAGAGAAGACGTGTGTTATTGCGACGAAGAGTGTAAACCAAACTCTAGCGCAATGTGCTTAAATTGCAAAAAGCCCGCCAACAACGGAAAAAAAAGCGACGAGTTTTGCAAGTGCGGCGATCTTCAAGAAAGAAGAAAAAGGAGAGGTATGCGTGGGGTGTTATAAAGAGTGTAACCCAATATCTCTCGAAATGTGCGCGCGATGTAAAAAAAACAACCAACGAGTACTGTCAATGCGGCGGCCTAAGGGCCTGTATATATCACTGTAAAACCAGTGAACACATGACGCGTTTACAATTACAGTATTGTTAAACGCATAAACGCATTGAGTGTTTATAATTTAAACATTATGTATTGATGTGTCCTGTAATAAACACGTGTTTAGTTGGTAAAGATAAATGAGCTGACATTATTTTCCGAATTGCAGGTACGGTTTGAGAAAACATGTTTTGTCCATTGGGTTGTTATTGCGTACTTAACGCTGGCCTATAACAAATTAGTTTAGGGGCAATGCTTTGTTTTTTCTGACCATCTTTAACAAAATGCCGAAAAAACAATTCAAAGTATAAACGCAATGTTCAGTTTGGGGTTTTTTCAGAAGAAAACAATCAGGCCAAGTAACTTGTAAACATTTACAGACAACATAATTTGTGACCATGGCATCCATTATCAAAAATGTGTTTCATTGATATGCCAATGTGTTTAGGCAATTTACAAATAGTGTTTAGTGTTAAACACTTCTGTTAATATAAACGTGTTTATGTGTTTAAAAAGTGTTACAGACCATATACACGTCAACATGTGTAACCCTTAAACACATAAACACGTTTATATAACAAGAAGTGTTTAGATTATAAACGCCATTGTTAAACATGTCAATGTGTTTATTATATAAACGCATGTGTTTAAAGAATAAACGCCGTGTTCAGTTATAAACATGTGTTCAAGTGTTTATTCATAAACGTGTTCAAGTGTTTAAAAAGTGTTACAAATTTGCGTTTAACTATGTGTTTAGAAGTTAAACACCTGGTTGTACAGTGTACGTAAACAAATCCGTTACCTTGTCGAATATGAGTTCTTACAGCTGTCCTGTTGCATTGGGTAATAAATCATATTTATCTTTAACATCTTTCTCTGCACGTCTATATCAGTTCATCCTAAATACCATAGTTGTGGTACTTAATAAATTATGATTAAATGTAGTCAAAATTACAAAAGCAGTTTATCCTAATGTTGATAAAGTGTTTGACAATAACGTTCATTTTCGTTGAAGTCCATAACTATTTTTGCATTCTATAGCCTCACTTTAAATATTTGTTTTATTAAAGGTAGGATACACCATTTGCAGATATCAAAAATATTCACTACCGAATTATTAAGAAATATCTTACTCATTTGAAAGTAAATGTTGATTCTAGACATCCAGCAAAATGATTGCGCTAGATAACCTGTAATTATCCCGCAAAATATAATTTTATAATAAAAAATTCGCGATCGCCGGACGTCGATCGCGAAAAAACAAAGATAACATAAGAATAACTGCTCGACGCCGGTTGAAACAAACCGCTGGTTTTCGTACTTTTCTCGGCATCCATGATAGTAAAACTTTGGACAGCTCAGTTAAACGATATTTACTATAAAAAAAAAAAAAAAAAAATCTACTCATTCATGACAATTCATGTAATGACCAATGGTGTATACTACCTTTAAATGTGGCATTAAAAATATTAAGGTAAATGTTTAATCAACAAAATTGTATTATTCATCTGAGAAGACTGGTATTAATTCAAAATATGAGAATAATGGTCATGTTGATTTTTGGGAAAGTATGCGCCCCTCGTTGGAAATTATGTGATAGCAATGCAAGAGTGGCAGTTTTTCTATTGTTATCATCGTTTGTGTTTTTGTTTAATGGCCGCCAATAATGCTTGTTACCACATAATTTATCCAGTAACAATCATATTGGCGGCCATTTTTTTTTTTAAGGAAGAAGTAAAAACACCGAAAAAGCTGCCACCGCCCACGCTGCAATGCTATTACACATCTTTCAACTCTGGGTGTGGATACCTTGCCAACCAATCGCTAGAAGCATTACTCCTCTCGATTATTGATACCAGTAGCCTAGGATAATTTTGATGATGTTTTTGTTATATTTCTTTACATATTTCTTTGCATACGTAAGTGCTGGCATCATCATGCCACAACGTCTCTTTCATCGGACCGGAGTACAGCCCATACTCTGGTAACCCACCCCGTTGGTTCCCACCGCACACAGATAACTTAAACTGTAGACGAACGACCACGGCAAGGCCAGCGACCACGGCGAGCCCGGCGACCACGGCGAGTCCGGCGACCACGGCGATCCCGGCGACCACGGCAAGGCCAGCGACCACGGCGAGCCCGGCGACCACGGCGAGCCCGGCGACCACGGCGAGCCCGGCGACCACGGCGAGCCCGGCGACCACGGCGAGCCCGGCGACCACGGCGAGCCCGGCGACCACGGCGAGCCCGGCGACCACGGCGAGCCCGGCGGCCACTGCGAGTCCAGCGATAAGTAAGATGTTATCTAATACAATTTAAGAAAAAGCTACTATTCTTTTGTTGGACAAACTACAGCATTATGACTACGTTTCAGACCCAAGTACATGTTGCCATGATACTCACGCTTTCCGTTGCGTGCGCAGATGTAGGGTAGGGTAGGATAGGTCGGTGTGAGGGGTGGGGTGGGGAGGAAGCCCAAATGGGCTCCACAAATTTAGAAGCCCATTTTTGAGTCCGTTAGGCTAAAGGGGGTTGGGGGAGGGGGGAGGGGGCGAATTTACATTTATACACCGATATGGTTTTATTTTTCTCTTTTGACCGCAACAGCTGTGTGTCTGAGTTCAGAGCCTCTTGGAATGGAGAGTGGGACAATCACCGATGATCAGATCAGTGCGTCCAGTAGTTTTCGTGACAATTTTAGTGCCTGCATGGGACGACTCAACCTTGGCGGCATATGGATGTCAAATGAGTAGGTATCATAGGGAACTGTACTTAACAGCCGATTATTAACACCTGTAACCAAAAGAGTCGCCCATGATGTAGCACACAATTTTGAGATTTCAGAGACCCCCGTACCGCATACGCATGACATACAGATACACCCACATTTCTGTTTTACTAACCTATTTTAGTGCCATTTCATTGCTGTAGTATACGTTGTCGCAGCTATTTATAAAATTTAAAAAATCATTTAAATTCTCCAACTCTGGCACATTTCGTCCTAAAAAAAATAGAAAATGAAATTATTTTCTTTTTCACAGACGAAAGTCAAACTAGCACTGACAGTAAACCTAAAAAAGAAATACCGGTAACATTAATATCAAGTGTATTAAAACTTGAAAGATCAAAAGTCTTGAAGAGGCTTCGGTATAGTTTAATCGTTCTAATGTTTTGCAAATTTCTCTCCTGGTCAACGTCGGTTTGATTGCGGAGCGTGTTGACGTCATTGTTCTTATCTCCATCCACTCTCGGTGCACAGTGAAGATGAGCCCTGGATCCAGATGAACCTGATAGAAAGTACAGTGGTATTTGGTGTCATCACAAAAGGCAATGCGCCCTACGCTGGATACGTAAAGAAGTACAAGGTGGCCTATCAGACAGATGCCACATCTGCACTTGAACACGTAAACGATGCAAACGGAAACGTCGTGGTAATATTGTTTCCCTTTTGCTGCCTCGATCCGCAAAATTCTGCCTTTTATTTCTATCTGAAAATGAAGACATTGGCGTACCTCACAACAGTTCCCGCCTTTATAAAGTTTGACCAATGGGGAAAAACTACCAAGAATGTTTACTTCAAAGTGAACAAAAGAAATTGGCAAGGCGGGACTCGAACCTGCGACCTCCGGAATACCGGACCGGCGATCTACCAACTTAGCTATTTTGCCCTATATTTTCGGTCTCCCGAATTGTCAGTATCTTTGTTTGAGGGCGCTAGTCGGAAGTCATTAACACCAGAATGCCGTGAGTAGCACCCTCTAACCATTTGGGAGGCTGCCAACAAAATTCGTCTTATATCAATTAATTCCAAACGTTATGCTAACTAAATTAGTCTAGTGTATGAATGAGTCGAGCACACATCAGACTAATTCAGTTAACATTAAGTTTGAAATTTTAGACAAATTCAATCTATGAATGCTGCCTTTTGTGCAACAGCTTAGATAAATTCAATTTATAACGACAAATATTCCCGAGACAATGTTTAAATAGAGTGACCAACATGTGAAATTGTATTTAAATTTTATTTAAATTCACGAACTATCCCATTCCATTTCGTCCAAGGAACAAATTCACACGCTTTTAATTCACCAAATCAATTTAGTAATTTACCATTGAATTTAGGTCACTCCAAAATTAGATCACCCCAATATTCGTCATTACATATTAAATTCGTCTAAGCTGTTGCTTAGACGATTTTGATTTGGTGTTTACAAAGGGTGACCAAACGTTAACATTGATTAAAGGGTACTTGAAATTCAAAACTTTAATATGGAAAAATATACGTTTTAATAATGCTAAATACTTAACAACTGCAAACATTTAATATTTGTTTATGTTCGTTCATTAATCGTGACCCTAAATAAAAAACCAATATGCGCCGTGCCCCGCCCATAAAAGATGACGTCACGGTAAGAATAGAGCGTGGCTGTACCAGGCTAAGCCTAGCCTTGAATACAAGGCTATGCTGTATCCGCAACGTAGGATCATCGTTTGCCACAACACTAAACGTGTACATAGCCCGCAATGCATTATTATACATACTCAGCTGGTTTTCTATAATAATACATTGCGGGCTATGTACACGTTTGGTGTTATGACAAACGATGATCCCAATTCTGCCTTTTATTTCTATCTGAAAATGAAGACATTGGCGTACCTCACAACAGTTCCCGCCTTTATAAAGTTTGACCAATGGGGAAAAACTACCAAGAATGTTTACTTCAAAGTGAACAAAAGAAATTGGCAAGGCGGGACTCGAACCTGCGACCTCCGGAATACCGGACCGGCGATCTACCAACTTAGCTATTTTGCCCTATATTTTCGGTCTCCCGAATTGTCAGTATCTTTGTTTGAGGGCGCTAGTCGGAAGTCATTAACACCAGAATGCCGTGAGTAGCACCCTCTAACCATTTGGGAGGCTGCCAACAAAATTCGTCTTATATCAATTAATTCCAAACGTTATGCTAACTAAATTAGTCTAGTGTATGAATGAGTCGAGCACACATCAGACTAATTCAGTTAACATTAAGTTTGAAATTTTAGACAAATTCAATCTATGAATGCTGCCTTTTGTGCAACAGCTTAGATAAATTCAATTTATAACGACAAATATTCCCGAGACAATGTTTAAATAGAGTGACCAACATGTGAAATTGTATTTAAATTTTATTTAAATTCACGAACTATCCCATTCCATTTCGTCCAAGGAACAAATTCACACGCTTTTAATTCACCAAATCAATTTAGTAATTTACCATTGAATTTAGGTCACTCCAAAATTAGATCACCCCAATATTCGTCATTACATATTAAATTCGTCTAAGCTGTTGCTTAGACGATTTTGATTTGGTGTTTACAAAGGGTGACCAAACGTTAACATTGATTAAAGGGTACTTGAAATTCAAAACTTTAATATGGAAAAATATACGTTTTAATAATGCTAAATACTTAACAACTGCAAACATTTAATATTTGTTTATGTTCGTTCATTAATCGTGACCCTAAATAAAAAACCAATATGCGCCGTGCCCCGCCCATAAAAGATGACGTCACGGTAAGAATAGAGCGTGGCTGTACCAGGCTAAGCCTAGCCTTGAATACAAGGCTATGCTGTATCCGCAACGTAGGATCATCGTTTGCCACAACACTAAACGTGTACATAGCCCGCAATGCATTATTATACATACTCAGCTGGTTTTCTATAATAATACATTGCGGGCTATGTACACGTTTGGTGTTATGACAAACGATGATCCCACGTTGCGGATTCAGTGCAGCCTTGTATTCAAGGCTAGGCTTAGCCTGGTATAGCCACGCTATATTCTTACCGTGACGTCATCTTTTATGGGCGGGGCACGGCGCATATTGCTTTTCATTTTCGGGTCACGATTAATGAGCAAACCTAAACAAATAAGAAGTGTTTGCAGTTGTTAAGTATTCAGCGTTATTAAAGCGTATATTTCGCCATATTAAAGTTTTGAATTTCAGTTACCTTTTAATAAATGACTGCATTGATTCGGTTAAAGCGTGTGAAATATTTTTCTGTGACGAAATTAAATATGAGATTTGTTGAATTTGAATTAAAAATGTTTTAAAATAACCTATAATTTCTGGGAATTACCTCCCCCCCTTCCAGTATTGTCCCGCTTAGAAAAAAATAATAAAACGTATAATCTTTGCTTTTGTTCCAGGAGTTCAATGATAACACCGATAACATCAACGCTGTCACTAACATGTTCAAGGAAAGCGTGGTGGCGACTGTAGTGCGCATTGAGCCTACTCAATGGCACATTATAGTTTGTATGCAATTGGAGTTGCTTGGATGTCGCCCTACCTAATTTGGCTAAATACATGATATTCTAAAACTAAGTACTAATACACATGTAGCACATTGCATTAAAATTAGGTTTTAACTAAAATTCATTACCAAACTATCCAGAATAACCGCTGTAGACTATGCGCGTTAGGAAGGAGCCGGAGGGCAATGTTTTGTATCGCCTGTACAAAGTTAACAAGGGTAAACATCATGTGTGTTCATCTTGGCTGGGAAACAAAACAAAGAACACCTCTTAAATACACTTTAAAAAGTCCCGGGCCAGATTTGATCCGGATCAGAGTACCACATAGGCCTGGCACTTTTCTCGGTTAGAATGACACCTTTCCGGGTCAAATGACCCCTAAAAGAAGCCAACGAAGAGTCATTCTTATCCGGATCAAATCTGACCCGGGACTATTTAAAGTGTAAAGGTGTTCTTTGTTTTGCTTTTCAGCCACGATGAACGCACAGGATGTTTACCCTTGTTTGTTCAGGCGATACAACACATTGCCCTCTGGCTCCGTCCTATAACGCACAGAGTCGATCTATTTCTGGCTAATTTGGTAATGAACTCGTAGGCCTCATTTTAATGCAATAGGCAAGCACTCAGTTTCAGAATAGCATCAATTCTCCCTTCGAATTTGAATGCTATTCGAGCGGATAATAACTTGGATGGTTATTTTGTTGAAATTGCATGACGCAAGAGTATTTTTTTTTGGGGGGGGGGTGCGTAATTAGACAACAAGATTGAACAATATTTAGACCAGCACTCAAGTTCGCGCGAAACCAAACGTTGCTTTGATTAAGTATTAGACGCTTATTTGACGAAATTTACCGAATTGTGGCACTATATATGACTAAAACTAAAACATACTATTTAGTGCGGTGAACGAATTACCCTTAAACATGGTTTCGTTGTGTGCTTATATAGCTTGTTGGAAAATAAACATATTTATGTATTATACTCAAACTCCAAAAGTAAGTACCAGAGACAGATTTTTTGTTTTGTGTCACTTGCCACAGCTTCAATTTTAATCAACGTTCTTCAACCGGAATACCAAAGATTACGGGCAAACCGGATAACGAGTACTAAAACACATACCAATAGTCCAAACATTAACATTAGGTGATACCCATGACCACCACTCCACACATGGAGAAATAAAAACACTCAAGAAAAGGATTGTGATACCCTTGCAAGACCACAATGCAACTAGTGATACCCAATGGCCACTATCCAAATCACCAACGGCCGTTGTGGAAAATATCAGAGGTGCTCAATTTTGAGCATTTGCTTAACCTGCTCATTTGCGGGTTAATCATGCAACAATCAAATAGCAAAATGTACTGGTTATAGCCCGAGTGGAACATCCTAGGCTATAGATTCTTAAATAAAAGTTTGATCTCCACACTGGTTATTAAACTGGATCAGACCGTCCGTGTGGCACATCACAGGGCCCAATAATTGTTGTTAACTGATCAAATTTGTTTATTCAATCTAAAACGTATCGATTGACCACAATTTTCCTCAAAACCAGAATTATGGAGCTCGGCCTCTTCTGGGGCACCAAAAATTGCCAATCGCGAGAAGCGCGATCCACAGAAGAAAAAGAGAACCAAAAACCCAAAGGGGGACTTAAATCAGGGACAGAATGCAGCGGCGCAAATTATACCGAAAGATCGCATTGCCTACCGCAGAGAGGTGTACCCCATCCATCCGGAATAGGTTAGCAGTTGACCAAGTAAATTGTGGGTGCTCAAGCACACTGATTCCTCACTTACGGCATCAGGACCGCGCCCAACGGTTCGTTGCCCACCGTACATGCTCCATTGATTTTTGCGAGTTTGCGTCATAGTAGCATAGGCGGGGCAAAATACCTGACCAAACAAGCCTGGTATTTGGAAACCTCCCCCTGCATTCCGCCAGCATGATAGCTAGTGTCTGCCTGAACGCAAGAAAGTCTAGCTGCACTAAATCCTTGGTCCCAATATGCATTAAAATAATGCGCACTTCACCTAAGTTGTCCAACCTATCTTGCAATTGATGCATGCAGGCTCCACTTCGCCCTTTCTGAAGTCGGGACATCTATACAGAACGCCGCCCATCCAACCAGGGAGTCTCCCACAATCCATGCACACCCTTGCTCTAGCGGGGTAACACCTAACACAACAAAAACAAATGCAAATATTTGCTTAAACCACATTGCAATTGAGTACGGGGAAGGGACGAAGGTAACTGGCTAGTGCTGCTGAGCGCCATCGGCCCATACGCTGTACAGTCGACTCCCGTTATAACGAACTCCGCGGGACCTCGACGAAGTGTTCATTATATCTGAATTTCGTATTATTCGACCCAATGGTTTCTAACCCATTGTTCACTTTGTATAGACCCCGTACGTACGAGACCAAAATACACCCTTGCAACATGAAGACAAATTTACACGTAATGTGTTGTTTGTTGTTATATGAGAAGCAAAATGTTACATGTAGGTGTGTTAATAATAAAACAATTACCGACCATGCCTGTCCAAGCAATTAGCACTATCCCTTTAAATAGGTTTTTCATCAGCAAGATGAATTAACTGACATGACAAACATCAATCGCTGATACTGCTTACTATTTCAATCTGAATGAAAAGCCTTGGATTTTTAAGCTTTCGTTATAAATGGATCGATAACCATTTTTTTTTTTTTTAATTTTTTTTTTTTTAAATTAATTTCTGGGGTTATCGAGAATTCTCGTTGTAACAGGAATTTCGTACAAACCATGTTCTTTATAAGCGAATATTTACCCATAGACACGTGCACAGTTTTGCCGGAACCAAGGATAATGTTCGTAATAACCGGAATTTTGTTGCATTCGTTTTCGTACTAACTTGAGTCGCCTGTATATCTGCGAAACGAATGCCCAATGCATAATCAGTGGAAGCAGCTCCCATACGAAATGAGTGCGATCTATAATGCGCGTTTCAGACCCCACAGCATGACAAGGCTGTTTGCAACACTCTATTAAACTGGTAGCGGGGTAAGAGGTTGACTATCATTGTGACAAAAAAGTGGGCCCTGTGTACGAGGGCGACTGTAAATATATTTAAGTAGCGCTGACAATGGGCAGAGGGTTACATCGCCCCATAAGGGGGGCCGCGCTGATTGTTTTTTGTCTGGCGCAAAGACAATGTTATCGACCCGGACCTATGCAAAACTGCCTGCTGCATATTGGCCCGGGAATTTGCTGCAAACACACAAACCCGCAAAAAACAAAAAATGCAAGAAGCATAGCGGAGCGAAAAAGTGTCACCTCATGTTGCGACAAACAAACCTCCGGCAGAACTGTCGTGAAAGTAACGCCAGCGATATAGGGGACCGGCGGTCTTGACCTGAAACACTACGCCTACAACCTTCCAGTACTTTTGTTACCATGTAAGTGTCCGTTGGGTACCGACAGCTGACCCCAGCCACATATGTTGCAATCGTTCCTGGAGAATAATGCTGTATGGAAAGCCACGCTATGAACTCACCTGTGCGTTAAGGGTTAACAACCCGACTACCGGTTGTGGATTGACGAAAAACACAAAAAGCATTCCACCCTGATGTGTATGCCTTCTGTGTATTTCGTGCAAAGGCTAGCTATAGCAACCTACGCATTTCATACTCTACCATACTGTGGGAAGAGTTGGAAGCGGAGTCATCTCTCGCTCGGCCTGGGGGGCTAAGGCAAAGCAGCGTGGCATCTGAAAACGAGATAATGCATCAGTTTTGTCATTCTCTAAACCGGGGATGTGAACTGCCTTAAAAATTATATGGGATTTCAAACACTCCACAATAAGCAAATGAATCAAGTGCATGGCTTTAGGACAAAGCGAAGGCTGACCGTTAATAATGTGTAACACTGCATTGTTATCAGACTAACACTTTACTTTGCTATTGGCCAAAGGAGGACTCCATGCAAGGACAGTCGCAATTATTGGGTATACATGTAGTTCTAGGGGGGGGGGGGCAGCAATGAATGGGGTAGACTCTCTCCATTGCTGCCATGACCCTGCAGCAATATTAAAATATGACCCTTAAAATATGCTCCAAAACCAAGTACAAAACAGAAGCCGCAGCATCTGTAAAAAAAGTGAGTGTTTCGTACGAATCCCATTCTTGGTTCAAAATTGGGGTTACTCCATTGTACTCTCGCAAAAATGTTAACCACATCAATAGGTCAAGCTTTGCCCCATTTGTTATACGCACTCTGTGCCATCGTTGATTTGCCCCTATGTCAAAGAAATAAGCCGCCTAAAAACAGCCCGACCTGGCAACACAGCCCTGCACACGAAATTGAGGGAACCAACAAGGAATTGAATTTGGACCAACTTTGCTTTAGGTTTTGCAAGCATTGCCCGAATTTGACTACATAGTGCGTCAACTTTGTCAAAGGGAACCCTCACTTGTCACTAATTCACCATTAATTCTAGCCCCAAATATGCAAGAACCTGGGGCGGGACTTTCGTTTTTTCGTAGCATTGGGAACTCTTCAATTCCCACATAATGTTTGGAAATTGCTTAGGAGTGTCTGACAAGTTGAATCTTGTGGTGCGATTGGTAGGAGGCGAAATGCAGACTTGATATCTGATTTTGCTAATCCCGCACCCCTTCCTGCTTGAAAGACCGTTAATTAATCCCTGACCTAGGTTCGTCAGCACTACTCACGCACCCTAAGCCGGTCACATTGTTCCCCCCATCCCAAGGAGCCGAGGGCAAATGCATTTCAAGTGGGGTGGTGATTGTACAGGGAGATGACGCAATTGAATACAGTAGATAGACAAGCTTCCATAGAAAATAACGGGGCCCCATGTAGTACTTATTCCACCCACTTGGCTCAAATTGAGACTAGTTTGATTCAAAATGCCCGACGCCATCGGCCTACCCTGTGCCGAGGTAAATATGGGTCTATTATTAGCATTAAGCCTATTACAAATACTTGCCTCTGACAAATTACCTACGCTCATTACCGACTTACCAGTAACTGGCCCACTTCCCATCATCCAACTGACCTTACCAGACCCCCAGGTGATTGAACCTACTGTCTGTGGTTGATACCCAAGGGATGGCTGGACAGTAGAAATAAATGGCACATCTGCTGCAGGACTGCCGATGGCCACTAGATGGCTGAGCTGCCGGTGAAACTGGCCAAGTAGCCGGCTGACTCGGTATCTCGTACGGCGCCTGCTGTTCTGGAGTAAACTAACCCTGCTGAATGAAAGCTAGATGCCGACTTTAACAAAACAAGAATTAGCGAGTAATTGTACACTTAATAAATAAAAATTGGCTTCAACGCTAGGCACATGTACACGTGTACAATGCACAGCGTTATATGTGGTGAATAGTTGACGACAACGTCGTACAAATTTGACATCTTTAAGCCCACAAATCCGACAGTTTTCAAAAGCAACACAGTGTGCTCCCCAGCATATTAATCAACTGAATTAGAGACGCATGCCACAAGCCCTGGATGAATGTCCCCCTTTATTCTGGGAGGTAGCCATGCAATGGCATCATTAGTACCGGTACAACAAACTAATCTTGTCCATGTGACTACAAGGCGAAAGCCGTGTGATCATATCTATATACTTCTAGTACAGCCTGTGTGTCCGTCTCGCTATTAATTCCTATGTTGTTCATGTTACCCAGTGACATGTATAAACATGCCTAAAGCAAATATAAAGAAAAAGGTTGTATTTTTGAACTGTCGCCGTCGGTCTATTTTAGAAGGTTACCTGGTCTTCTTCCAGAGTATTGCTTTCAAAAAATACCTTGCAGGCACCCCATATTGTGTGGGACGATTTGCTGACACAGACGACTGGGGACCGGTGCCGGTGTGAAAGGTAATTCTGTCCCCCCTGGTAAATGTGTCCCCCCGGACAGACTTACCAGGCCGTGACCTGGTAAATCTGTCCGGGGGGACACATTTACCTAGGTATTTCTGTCCCCCTCCAGGTAATTCTGTCTCCCTGCCCAACGTTAAACGTGTCCCCCTGGTAAAATTGTCCCGTGCAACGTCACAAGTCTAGCACCCACTAGACGCAACAACCAGTGTAGTACAGGTTCACACCTTCATGGTGCATCATTTGTGGCAGACTGTAGGATGTGTAGCGTACTACAAATTACAGGTTGTCAAAAGTGCTGCCACATTTCGTGCTGGGTATACAGAATTTGTACGCGTGCAAGAAGTCTGAAAATACTGATTACCGCTAATTTCCCTTTCGCGCAGAAACGTAGATCGGTTGATTTAATTAACACAGTTATTTATATTTTTATTTTTATTTTGATAAATCGATGAAGGGAACAGAAGTCCAAATAATAAATACCATGTGGGCTTTTCATTGAAATAACATCAAAATAACCACTTATGTGTGGAACATTGGGGGACAAAATTACCTAGAGAGGGGACAGAATAAACTGGAGGGGGACGGAATTAACGGCTCTAGGGGGACACTTTTACCTAGGTAATTCTGTCCCCCCGGACAATTTTACCGGGGGACAGAATTACCTTCCACACCGGCTGTACCGAAGCAAGCTGCAGGCTTACTTGGCACCCCATCTGGTGCCGGCTGGACCAAGGTCTGACTTAGCGCACAGGATACGGTGCCTGCTTGACTGAAGTTGCAGGATGACTTGCCACCCCACATGGTGCCGACTGGACCGTAGTTGGCCGCTGACAAAGACATGGCACCCAGGGCCAGGCTGTACCGAAGTTGCACTTGCATTTCAATTGCATGCCGACTCGGCTGCCGTCTCCGCTGTGTTGCGCCCTCTGTTGGCACGGCCGGAGATGTGCGAGCAATCTTCGGGGCCGGTCCGGTCCCCGCGTAGGAATCGGATTGCGCCTGGGACTTCAAATGACGCTGCGGCATCGCTCCGACTAGTTCTCATGCGGTGGTACTCGCCACAAAAATCCACACTAAACTGTTCACAACACTCCTGCCGATGCAGGACTGCTTTCGTCCCACAGCGATGCAGCTGACCCAGCAATTAGTAGTTAAAAAACACTAAATGTTTATTCATAAAACATTTTTAAAACATGTTTTAATTGAACGATGATGTGTATTGAATGAAGCCGTGACTAAAAGTGCGGATTTCTGTATAGGCTCATGGAGCTTTCGCGCTCTTTCTAAAACCCAGGACGCTGATTGGCTGTCGCCAGATCACAGCGCGTTGGGTGGTACTGCCACGTCCGCAATGACCGCTAGAGTTGGCCGTTTGCACACGGCACGCAATTGATGCTTGGCTGTTATTGGCTGCACCAGAATCCCAGTTTACATGCAACTTATACATGTACATGTACTTGAATCCGGTAGAACATTAATGCTTGCGCGACTAGCAATCATGTAGGGTTTTTGCGTAGAGTATAATAAATTTTACCTTTTATGTGGTAAAATGTGTTAATTTTGAAAACGTTACTTTCCGTACAAGACGTCTAAACTATATTCTGATTGTGAGCGTCGGTCTAGATCATTTGGGAGTAATGGTTACTTTAAAATCATTTTAGTTTAAAATGTTATCGTCTTACTCAGTAGTTCATTAATATCCTTGTTTATCTGAATACATAATATGTAAATACTTGTACCGTGTAAACAAAATAATCATATTTATCTTTAACATTTTTCTCTGCACGTCTTTATCAGTTCATCTTAAATTTATGCACAAATATTAATAGTTGTGGTACTTAATATGATTAAATTGACTATTTAGCACAGTCCAAATTACAAGAGCAATGTACTTTAATTTTTAAAATTTGTTTGACAAAAACGTTAATTTTTGTAGAAGTACAAGACTATTTTTGCATACTAGCCTCACTTTCGATTTTTGTTTTAGTGTGGCATAAAACATTAAGGTAATTTTGTTATCAACAAAATTTAATCATTCATCTGAGAAGACCGGTATTTGTTTGTAATTAAACTTTAGGTCATTTATATTCCCAGGTTGTAAAAAAGAAAACGTTGCCTCACTTTCAATTCAATATGGCCGACTCGTGAATAAAGGCTATATTAAAGGCCATGCAATTCATTCACCCCATAATTCGCCCGAATTATATTTAACTTTGACGAATACTTTTCTTGATGTCACAAATTCACGTTTGCATTCGCTCCTGTGCAGGAGCATGAACTGGCCTTTACAAAAAGAAGAGGTTCGTCAAAAATTATATAACATTATATAACAAAAGAAATAATAAAACGCCCAAATGGGTACTTTGGGAGACAATCCCATAGAGACGTGCACAATCTTTTTTGTACCCTAACCCGTTTTTACCTAGAGCTTTCGCCACGAAATTACATATTTATGCTATTTAGACCCAAATCTGTCTTCTCCGAGCCAAAATAACTCCCAAATATCGTTTTGTGGGGTAGCTAGACACTTAGGGAGACACTGAAATGTCTCCCTAAGTGCCACTGTCTCCCAAGTGAATCAAAACTATCGCTAATTTGTCTCCCAAAGTGCCCATTAAGTAAAATAATGATACTCTTAGACATTCAAACAAATAAATATTTATGTGTTGCTCATTATTCATTAAAACATGTAGATAGAGATGACACTAATTATTTGTCTACATATTAGAAGTTAAATAAAGAGGTTGGCAAAGTGGAGTACTAACTCGTAAATTTGCTGAATTCCTGGCATTGAGATTTTTTTTAAGGAACGGTTCCATGGGTGCCTATTATTTTAAACAATGTATTGTTTATATAATTGCATGCATGACTACGTATCTTTTGCAACAAACGTAGGTCCATTTTACGTCACTGTTCCAACGCGAGTTAAAATAATAGACTGAACAAATCGCATTCTGTTTGGCCCAAACCCCGGGGAGTAAACGCACTTACAAGCACTTAATTGTTTTCAGGGAAAACCGTGATCCAGGAGGCCACGCCCCTTTAAAAAGTGACTAATCACAGTGCAACATTTCAGGTCCGACAAATCATCGCCATTTTGTCCGACATAAATTGAATATCCGACACAATTCTGAAACAGCAGACAAGCAATGCTAACCGCCAGCGGCCGATCATTTGCGAACAAATCCGTTTTTGTTTTCTTTAAAAGTTGCGCGTTTATGTCATACTCAATTTAACTCAAAATAAAAGTATTATTACTTCAGTGTTTTACGCAGGAATGACCTGCCACTGAAGCCTTTCTTCAGAACTGGTATGGTTTCTATGGTTACAGGATAGAGCAGGGGGTCTTTCCTTTTAGTGTGATTTATTAATGGCTTTGTTGAAGGTCCCTGTTAATGTTTTAACATCCGCCACTTAGTCTACTCGCTGAACCATCTCCATAAGAAGCATCAGTTTCTTGTTTTTGTCAACCCTTTCGTATCTATATAATGCCGCATCGTATCATCATTGATTAATAAGTTGATGTTAAAGGGCATCGTTCAATTATGCATTATATAGCAGCTTAAACCCCCGATAGCTTATATAGCCGACTCAGCACTGAAATACAACACATATAGGCCTAGTGTGAGACAGATGAGAGGAATATTTGGGGGATTTGTGCCTTTGAATTGATGATACAAGATACGGTTACGACGCTAGCGCGCTTATTATATATGGCATGCAATACCTCAGTAGCTTTTATGTTGCGCACAAAGTTTGCGTGCAAATCAATGCCGTCATGTGAATTTGGTGTGACATTTGTCTGAAAAAAATAGGCTACCCTTTTTTTTTTAAACAAAACAATTTCAGAAGAAAAATATATAATATAATAAAAAAATCGGGACAGGAGCATGTTGTAGATTACCAGTTTCCCCAATTGTTTGTATAAGCCGGGATTTAGTTTAAGGATCGTAAGGCCAAATAAAACAAATGCGACCATTTCTCGCGCGCAACTGGGTGATATAACACAGGGAGTGTGCCATTCGTTTTTATAAACCGGACACGTGATCGTTCTGGACCAATACAAATACAGTATTCAAGACAGATCTATAATCATTAGAGCTTCGCGAATACTCTCCCTTAGTTGCCATGGTTTGGCTTGCGTTTATAGGCCACTGCAAAAGAATACAATTAGACATCTGCATACTAAAGGGCGTGTTCACGTTATCTCAACTCAGTTTCGAACCGTGTTGCAACCCGGTTCAAACCCGGTTCAGTATCACGGATGCACGGATCACGGAGACGCAACGTTTACACTGTTTATGCCGCGAACCAGCCGCTACGTAAACCGTGTATAACGTATAGGGCCGCCGTGCATTTATACTAAATAAAGGGTCCACATGGAAGTGTGGAAGTGTGGAAGTGAAATAAGGGCACATGGAAGTCGCCATGTTGTAGCCTCGTTCCTGACTACTATGCAAGATAATTGGTAACAAATCCTTATTTTTTTTCATAAATGTTTTGTACTCATCAAGAATATCATTTAATCATTTGTTGTGTACCCATCAAGAAAATTATTCAAGTCGCATGATGGTATTTTGATGTTATTTTTGAAGGTGGCTATAGTTATAGATAATTTTCCGGTAATAAATAAAGCAAGTTTTGGACAAAAGAATTTTTGGATGGCACTTTATAATACAAGACGTTAACAGTGTCAAGCGTTCCAAGAGGGGTGTTCATTGTTCGATTTCAGCTAATTTCCGCGATAGTAGTTCAACGTGTACCGTAAACGTACGTGTTTTCCCGCTAAATATCCCACCTATTTCCCGCCCGGTACATTCGGTTTCCATCTCTACCGCAATATACAATAAAACTCTGTGTATATTTATTATTATTTTTCAATGCATTGTTCTCTTTTCGGCACGACTGCATTCTAGCCAGCAGCGGCCGTCTGTTGCCATGACAACGAAAACAGATATTTAAGGTCGGCGAATACTTTCCGCCCGTGATTTTCTATTAAAAAAACAACCAGTTGCCATGGTTTTGCGTGCGTTTACAGACAACTCGCCAATATGTTCGCAAAGGTGTGTACAGACAACACCACATTTTGTTAGTTTTTTGTCACCGTGCCGTTGGCCTATATAAGTTCTTAGGCATAGTGCGGTTTCGTTTATAGCGTTTCTCCCGTCGAAATGGGAGGAAATCTTGGGCCACTGGCTCTGTGGCTTGTTGCTGCATTTGCTTCAGAGGGTAAGTTATATTCAAAGAATTACAATATCACTGTAAAACTAGTGAACACATGACGCGTTTACAATTACAGTATTGTTAAACGCATAAACGCATTGAGTGTTTATAATTTAAACATTATGTATTTATGTGTCCTGTAATAAACACGTGTTTAGTTGGTAAAGATAAATGAGCTGACATTATTTTCCGAATTGCAGGTACGGTTTGAGAAAACATGTTTTGTCCATTGGGTTGTTATTGCGTACTTAACGCTGGCCTATAACAAATTAGTTTAGGGGCAATGCTTTGTTTTTTCTGACCATCTTTAACAAAATGCCGAAAAAACAATTCAAAGTATAAACGCAATGTTCAGTTTGGGGTTTTTTCAGAAGAAAACAATCAGGCCAAGTAACTTGTAAACATTTACAGACAACATAATTTTTGACCATGGCATCCATTATCAAAAATGTGTTTCATTGATATGCCAATATGTGTTTAGGCAATTTACAAATAGTGTTTAGTGTTAAACACTTCTGTTAATATAAACGTGTTTATGTGTTTAAAAAGTGTTACAGACCATATACACGTCAACATGTGTATACCCTTAAACACATAAACACGTTTATATAACAAGAAGTGTTTAGATTATAAACGCCATTGTTAGACATGTCAATGTGTTTATTATATAAACGCATGTGTTTAAAGAATAAACGCCGTGTTCAGTTATAAACATGTGTTCAAGTGTTTATTCATAAACGTGTTCAAGTGTTTAAAAAGTGTTACAAATTTGCGTTTAACTATGTGTTTAGAAGTTAAACACCTGGTTTTACAGTGTACCGAGTGTAACAAAGAGATCAGTAATTTTAAAAAGGTCAGAGATCACTGCTACATCACGGGTGCATTTAGAGGCGCCGCGCACGCTTACTGCAATCTAAATATGCAAGTTAAATCCGGTCACACTCCGATACCGGTCGTACTGCACAACTTTAAAAACTACGACGCTCACTTAATCATGCGGGCTGTGTCTGAGAGCGAAGATAAATTATCTGTTATCGCTAAAAATTTGGAAAAGTACGTGTCTTTTTCGTTAGGTCAACTGCGATTTATAGACTCGTTTCATTTTATGGCAACGTCGTTGGAAAAATTAGTCAACGCGTGTCCTAAAGACTCTTTTGGTTTATTAAGAAAACACTTTACGAGTGGCGTAGACTTATTGTTACAAAAAGGTGTTTATCCCTACGAGTACGCGGACTCTTTCGACAAGTTTGAAGAGACCGACTTACCAAGCATCGACACATTTTATAGCATTCTCAAAGACTCTAACGTATCGCAACAAGATTACGACAGAGCCAAACTCACGTGGACCACGTTTAATATTAAAAACTTGGGCGAGTACCACGACTTATACGTGACAACGGATACGTTGTTGTTGGCCTGCGTATTCGAAAACTTTAGAGAAGTGTGTATGAGCAACTACGGCTTAGACCCAGCAAATTACTTTACGGCACCTGGGTTGTCGTGGGACGCGCTGTTAAAACACTCAGGCGCCGAGCTAGAGTTGTTGACCGATGCGGACAAACACTTGTTTTTTGAGCGGGCTAAACGAGGCGGGGTATCGAGCGTAGGTGGTATGAGGTATCACCGATCCAACAATAAATATCTACCCGACCACAACCCCTCTTCCCCCTCGAGTTACCTGTTGCATCTAGACGCTAATAATGTATACGGTTGGGCTATGAGTCAGCACCTACCTTACTCAAACTTTGAGTGGGCCTCGCCCAAAAAGTTTACCGCCAACAAAATATCGTCGCTAAGAAAAACCTCAAACACCGGGTATTTTTTTGAAGTCGATTTAGACTACCTCGAACAACTTCCACACACGATCTACACACTGATTATCCACTCGCGCCCGAAAACATAGCGATACCTAAAGAGTGGTTGTCGGATTATCAACACAAGTTGTTAAATACCGAACCTAGTTCTAACGTCAAAAAGCTGACGGGTACTCTCTATCCAAAACAAAAATACGTTTTACATTACGTAACGTTGCAGTTGTATCTAAAACTAGGGTTAAAACTTACAAAAATACACCGAGTGTTAAAGTTTGCGCAAATGCCTTGGATGATATCTTACATCGACAAAAACCACCAACTCAGAACTCACGCAAAGTCGGACTTTGAAAACGACTTTTTTAAACTGATGAACAACAGCGTGTTTGGCAAGACGATAGAAAACGTACGAAACAGAATAGACGGGTACTTGCTCAGAGACGATAACGAAAGCGATCAAAAAATGTACGAAAAAATAGTCGGCAAACCCAGCTACAAAACCACCGTACCGTTTGAAGAATGTGCATTGTTTTTTGTAGAAAAATATAAAACGACGACTCTATTAAACAAACCGATTTATTGCGGCGTATCTATATTAGACTTAAGCAAAACGTTGATGTATGATTTTTATTATAACAACTTGAAAACAAAATACGACGCCAGATTGATACCGACACGGACAGTCTGTTGTTGGTCGTTTACGCCGACGACATTTACGAAGACTCTGACTCGTACGACTTGTCAAACTATCCCAACGATCACCCTTTATACGACCACGTCAACAAACAAGTAATAGGTAAATTTAAAGACGAATTTGGTGGCGAACCAATAATTATCGAAGCTGTGTGTATCAGACCCAAGATGTATTCAATTTTAACCTCTAACTCAAATATCAAAAAAGCAAAAGGAGTCACAAAGTCGGTCACGAATAAATCGTTAAGACATCATCACTATCGAGATTGCGTATTTAAAAACGAGTCGAGAAGCGATAAGATGACGCACATCAGATAAAAAAATCACGTGTTATACACCATAACTCAAAACAAACTGTCGTTGAGTCCTCTAGACACAAAGCGGTATATACTACAGGATGGAACGTCTACTCTAGCTTTTGGTGACTATAAAATTAAAGACCTCATAAATTAATATTTTTACTTGGAGGTAACTCGGTGTCTGGTGGAACGACTTGAAGCTCTTGACTAACGAAACTTCGATTGGGACCTTTTTTGAGATAGTAAAGAGTGGGTTAGGGTCGGTCGCTCGCCTGCGTTCTCCTCCCTCTAACTCACCGGGCGCGTAAAGATATCTAAAAAGATTGCCTTTTTTGATCAACTCTTTTTCCACCTCGTCCGCGGAAGAACTGATTTGACGAACTTGCGTTTCTTGCATCGCTCGCTTGGGAGTGAGTGGCTCGTAGTCTTCCGTAGTCATCAATCTGGTGGTTTCGTCGTTTAACGCCTTAATCACGTCGGGTAATCTTTTAACCCAGAGTCGCGATCTCTCCGTCGGATTAAGGATTTCTTTGGCGTATTGATGGCCAAACAATCTCTCCGCCAAAGTCCTGTTAAATCTTTCGACGATACCCTGCGCTCTGTGGTTGCCCGGTTCTCCCACTTGTATCGCGACTTTTTTCTCCGACATCATTTTTTAAAATTCCCCGTGAAATTCTTTACCCGCGTCTACTTTTAAAACCTTTTGGCCAAGTCAAAGGCGACCTAGCGTAAACTCGACTCAAAGCGTCGGCCACTAATTGGGTACTCGTCTAGTTGGTTAAAGGTTCGGCCTCTTTAAAACGCGTGGCCACGTCCACGACCGTCATCGCGTACTTGTATTTTTTTTTACCGATTTTGTCAAAAGGTAAAAATAACAAGTCTATCTGATGCATTTCGTTGGGAATACCCATGGACTTGTTCAAACTCGTAGGCCGGGGAATATACGTCTGAGGCGGCAAATAAATTTGCCACAACGCTTGTTTTTTTAACCAGTTTCTGTAGTAAACTTTTTTAAACTTTGTTTCCATTTTATTTAACTAAACAACTTATAAAAACTAAACAACTTATAAAAACTTATAAACTAAAAAACCTACCAACGCCGTTCCTCCCAAAACAAACGCCAACTCGCCGGTCTTTTGATCTTCACTCGGCGCGTAAAAATCGGCGAGAGTGGGCTCGTGCTGCAGGTATATTGGTGCTCGTAGATCTTCGCGATTAACCGAGTTGTATTCTCTGAGAGCCTCGTCAATACTTTAAAAAGTTCTTTGAGCCTTCGCTTGTTTTTTGAGTCGATCGTTTAACCAATCGAGATACTTTGTCCGAGATTTTTCCCAATTGTTTTTCGCCGTCGCCAGTTTTTCTAAAGCTAAGTCGTGTCTCTTGCGCTCTCCGTCTTGTTTCACGCTCGAAAATAAAAAGTTTGATCCCGCAAAAGCTAAAGCGTTAAGAAGGGAAAAAAATACACTTAGATTTCATCGTGAACTTACAGCAAAAACCCCAACTCTCAGACTTTTATACCCCCAGCGATAACCAAATAGAACGAGAACTCGCGTTTGTTGCGGGATACCTAGCTTATAATTTGTTCTAAGTGGATTCCTAAATCTAAAAAATAATGAGACATATTTTCTAATACACTAAAGACAACTAAAAATGAGTTTTCGTTAAAAAACGGTCTTGGCGAGATAATCGATAATAGAGATGAAGATATAATTTTAAACGTAACAATATTTTAGTTACTTTTTTAAAATGTGGTATAATACGTATATCTCGACGGATAACGATCAGGCCTTTGAAGACATAAACAACACGGTCGTAGAAATATATCGAGACTGATCGAACAAGAACAAGCTGCCAGTGCTAGCAAGCTGGACTTAGATTTTAAGAGTCTAGAGATTGTAGTGAACGCATTAGACAGCTCGTCTTTTACAGCGACTTTTTCGGATCTATTTAGCGACTATAGATTGCCAGATATTACCGCTCCTAAAATAATAAAAGGCGATATATCATTTCCCGACGCCAAAGAGCCCAGCGAGGTCGTACCAGAAATGGGAATCCGATCCGATGACGTTTTATCAAAATCAACTCAATTTTGCAATGTGCAGTACCGGCGGTTGTGGTATAGGGATAGATCTACTTTATTCGACGAATCATCTCACGAAGGTCATATATAGATTTCACGTTTATTTTACGGTTAGAAAAATATTAGAGTTTATGAAATGTCCCATACCGGGCGACGACATATTTAACCCTTATAACAACAATATAGATCGTAAAAGATATCACTTGCAGATTTAACGACGTAGATAACAACTTGTCTTGGAAACAAACGGTCGATCATTTTACGGGGGGTTTGGGTCAAGCTTATAACAACAGCAAGCCGCTAGGTAACTACGATCCGTCGCATGTCCGGTATATACGACGTGTTCGTGTCACTTTCGGGAAAGATACAACAATGGCGTTTTTCTTTCCGGGCGGATCGGGTTATTACAGTACTTCGACGACGACTCGAATATCGCAAAGTAAAGCTGTGGAGACTTGTTGGCAAAAATGGATACTCACCGAGTCTCACTTTTCCGACATAGGGATACCAAAAATAAACGAATCTATCAGGACGTATGTTTACGCTCTGCTGGGGGCCCAGGCGCAAATAAAAACTAGTATTTTGACTCTGGGCACGGGGCTCGACGCCCAAGCCCAGTTTGTTAATATCGTAGAAGGCTTGATATCGTCTCCGACCGATCTGGAACAATCTATAACCCAATTTCAAGATTCGCTGCAATACGCCAGGAGTTCGTTAAACTTTGTGTTGGCGAAAGGATTATATCTCGTGCCTTCGAACATACAATTGAGGGTCGGAACCCACGAAGGATATAACAACAATATACAGATTGCGACCGCTAACTTACCGTTGGGGTTAAACTCGAAGATAAACTCAAAAATACCACCAACGCCTGGCGTTGGGGGTGACACACCACCACCAACGTCAACGTCTGCGGTCGTTGACCCACCACCACCAACGCCTACGTCTGCGGGTGACCCACCACCACCAGCACCAACGCCCAAAAGCCCGGCTCTGGTAACGCCCCCAACGCCGGGCGTTAGGGTCGAGCCTTCTTTTCCCGAAGAAAACGCTTTAACTAGAGATCCTCACGAGTATGAAAAAAACTTCGCTGATTGTCGGTACTTTAGCCATAGCGGTTATAGGATACCTGATATACGAGTCTGCGCGGTAAAAAAAAAAGCCTTCTAACAAAATATTTTGTTAGAAGGCTTTTTTGTTTTACTTTTAACCGAGGCGCTTTTGTAAATAAACAAAAATTAAAGTTCCGACTCCCACTATAAAGGTCCACACGTGTTCTCCCAACCATCCGACGGTTTTACTCAATACGTTAAATACCCAACTTGCTATACCGCCTAAAATTCCGGGCAAGGCGTCGAGAAATTTTGAGCCTAGTTTAGCGAGCACGTTTGAAAAGTGTTTTAATTGTGACTGTATCCATTCTTTTACGTTACCCGAGTGGGATGGTGGTATCGGAGTAGGCGTGGGCGTGGGCGTGGGCGCGGTCGCAGACGCACCGACAGACAGAACGCTCTTTACTATCAAACCGATAGCCAAATCAAACGCCGACAAAATGCTCGCGATGGTCACGCCTTGTTCTCTAAACAACGTTCTAATTTTTTCTTTCAAGGTCGTGTCGCTATCTAAAATTCACGTAATCGTTTCTTTGATTCTGTTCATCTGACTTCTAAGTTTTTCCGTCGGCAGACGCGGCTTCTAATCTAGCCGATCTTTCGATTTTTAAGTTTTCTAATCTCTCTCTCATTTCTGCCGTGGAACCATCGCTCACTGATTCGGCGAGTGCCGCTTCGGTCTGGGCTATCTCATCGTCGAGTTGCCCGAGACGCGCTAAATTTAGTTATAAGTTGCCTCTCATCGTTTGAAGAGCTTTGTTTAAACCCAAGATCTTTTACTACGAATCTTTCCCATTGCGGAATTATATCATGTTGTCTTTGTCCTTGACGTTCGTAGAAACTTTCGACTCTTTGATTATCAATAAACAAACGTCTCGCTGGTTCTAAAGCATCATAATGGGTTTGAACAACGTCTGGATCTAACGCCGTTTCGTTGTCGAGGGAGTAATCTAGATCGTTATTGTCCCAGTCTAGATCGTTGTCTTCTGCCTCGTAGTCGTCTACCGGTTCAAAATCTCCACCTTCGGCCATTTTATTATAACGAACTAAAGTTTTATGTCGAGTTTAATATATTTGGTGGGAGTATATTTTGATTGACCAGCCATGTTTTTACGTACATAGATCCGCTTATCGTAGCCGTTAGTTTCGCTATATCTTCTACGCTCAACTTGTCGAGATCGGCCGGTTTGATCTTCAAAAGTGTTTTACTAAACATGGTAAATCCCACGCTTAACATAGAGATCATGGCGGCGTGATAGAGATTGGTGGCTATGCTATTAGTATTTTTTTTATTTTTTTTTATTCCATTTCTACAAAATCTGAAGATGGTTGGGACGGAGTCTCCCTTGGACTCCTTTGGAGAGGCTGTGCTAGTGGTTTTGGCGGTGAGACCGAAGATAAAGAGGGGCTTTTTTGGCTCAATATATAGAGTCCTCCTAAAACAAGCGTACAATCCCGTTATCGACCCAATTGTTGCGTACGAAAAAGAAAGAGTACTCTTCACGTCTATATTTTGCATCTTGGCAATTTGTTCTTTTCTCTTTTTGTTGTGTTCCGCTAATGCCTTGCCTTGTTTTACTCTACCAGGATTTTTAGTTTTAGTCGTCACCGCCTGTACCTTTGGAGTCTCCTTTAACATCGACAAACTTGGGCTCTCTTGTTGACTCATCTTTTATTATATTGTCAAGAGAATTATTTTCGTTGATAACTAAATTTTTAGACGTTATCAAGAAACCTACTAACGGCGACAACAACATTCCGTAGTTGTAATAAACTTCGCTAAGTAAACTAGCTATCGAGCTAGATATAACGGGATCTTCCTCTAGATCTTTGGTGAGTGCGTCTTCCGAGTCTACTCGTAGACTGACACCCATGGGTTTGATCATAGGTAGACTCGCGCCTAAAACTCTCGAGTAAATCCCCAACACGCAGTTACCCAAACTAGTAATCATTTCTTTACCCAACCTTGCCTCGTAATGGTTGTACATTTGTTCTTGTTTGTTCGCGTCTAGGTTTTCTATATCTCCCTGGCTAAATTCTTTACCCAAATACTTTTTAGAATCACCGGCTGATACTACACCCAACAGTCTAGTTTTATGTTTTTCCGTTTGCGGATCGTTGTCTAAAGTTTTTTAAGGCTCCATTTTTATAAGACGGTATAATTTTATTTTTAGAGAAAAATATTCGTAAGATAAAATACACAAGGCCGACGCTATAATACATTTGAGCGACAGATCGATCAGCAAAAATAACATTTAAATAAACGAGAGATAAACTAACTATAACAAATCACAACTAGCTTTACAACTAGCTACCCAACAAATTACGTGACTATAGCTATACAACAAATTACATCTAGCTTTACAACTAGCTGTTCAACAAATTACAACTAGCTACCCAACAAATCATTCAACAAATCATCAACAAACCGCAACTTGGTTACAACAAATTCCATTTAGTCGGAGGATCCGTATATAAAATCAATTTACTATAGGGAGTGTCTTTGAGATATTGTTTTATGTCTCGCCTTTTATTATCCGGCACCACATCATTTTCGTCGAGGCAATTATCAAAACTTTTTTTGTCTTTGCAATAAAAAATAGTGACCCATTGAGTCTGTTCGCGATAATCTTTTAAAACGCTGTTATATTTTTGAGTCAATAACCAACAACTGTGGTTATCGTGTCTACCGCTAAAGGCTAATTTAGATAACATGCAACATCCTCCCTTGTGACCCTTTCGATATTTCATCGCTTGATAAGCGCTGCAGTCGTCGATTAAAAACAAAGTGTGCAAATCTTTAAATTTCGTTCGATAAAAGTCTATGGCTTCGTTCATGTTCATATTTTCGGCGTCCAGGTCGCACGCGTAAACGTTTGGGTCGTTAAAAAACCAAGGTCTCTCGTGGTACGTTTTGTTGTTTGACAGAGTCGGACATAATATGATCACCAAGTATTCAAATTGGTTGGCGTATTCGTTTTCTAACAAGTCTAACGCAAACTTTGTTTTGCCAGAGTTTGTTCTTCCACATATTAAAGCGCAGTGCGGTGTCATGTCTTTTATAAATACGACTTATTTTATTTGTTAAAAGTTGACGCTGCTCAAGCGACCTCCTTTGATGTTAAGTTGCGCGTCCATAACCAAAAAGACGTAACACTTTATAGCGGCCGCGGTTTGAGCTTCGCGTTCCATCAATATAGATATTCCTCCGCTTATATCGCCGATTTGTTTACCCGATCCGTGATTTTTGTTGTCTTCCGTCGATCTCATATCCAACCAAAGTCCGTATCTTCTCAAAAAATAATCGCCGATATCCATCCCCGTCAACCCTAAATCTTTACACACCCCCGCACCCAATTCTGTGGAAGAGTCTCCAAAAAACTTGTTGATTTCTCCCCAGTGTTGATATTTTTTGAGACCCGAACTGTAGAGTTGATTAGGTTTTCCTTCTATCGTCACGCTAACTTTGTCTATCTTTGGGTTATAAAATAGTTCGGTTTTTTTTGTATTCGGGTCTTTAAACAAAAACAGTATACCCTTGAGACTTTTAAGTTCCAAACGGTGTCCGATTTATCGATAGATCTTACTTCGTGTCTCTGAATCCTATCAAACAAAAACTGCGTCTTGCCGAGACATTTTTGAGCTAAGATTTGAGCTAAATATTTGTTAGAAACGATCTCGTATTCTAGCGCTAAGTTGGAGATGCGATAACTCGCTTCGGCGTCGGTAGAATTTACGACCATGTTAAAAGTAAGTTCGTAAGACAGTTGGTCGTTTAGAGCGGATGGATAAAACGGTTGATGATCCGTGAGCATTTCAAAGTCTAGAGGTATACAAAATCTGTTTCCAAAGGCATCCGCTATCACTTTGTCTTTCCCACTATTTGCACCGTCAACCGCGTTACCGGTACCCACGCACAGGCTCGTAATGTTGGCAATCTCGTTTCCGGCGTAGTGATCTACGTTACCTTTGGGTAACCAAAGATCTTTAAAAATGTTATAAACGTCGGCGTCGGTCCAGTTTACGATCTCCCGACCACCGATCCATATTCTTATTTGTTTTACGAGATTTCGTCCTAGATTTTTAAACAGACTTCGATTTTCGTCGCCTTCCGAGGTTAGATCGATATTAAAAGCTAGTTTCGCCGAACCGGGGACGATCACGTCGTCGGCGCTCAACGACGGAAACTTGACTATTAATGTGTCGTTCGCGTCGATCGTGCTTGGATTGTGAGTTACTACTACAGTCTGGCGGTTGCCTTTTATACCCCGAGGATTTTTAAGGCGCCTGTGCGGATTCAGTTTGTTTCCGTAAGTCGCGTTCATTTTTATAGTAACGTTTTATTTTTTTATTTTTTTTAAATGCAGTCGCACACTCTCGTCATGACCAAAAAAGAGCAGACTTTTGAGCTACCGCAACCCATATAACGTCGAGGGTGAGCGTCGCATTAAGTTAAGCAGCGTCATTTAGACGTGGGTTTTTATAACGTCGAAAAAGTAGAGATGATACAATATAATAAATATAGTTTTCTTGGTCATTCATTAGATAAAAACTTGATATCACACCCGGTCGATGGAATCTTTATTCTTTCGAAGATCTTTTTAAAGATGATATTAAACCTATGACCATTACTCCGATAAACGATAAACTATTTTATTTGTCATTGGTGACCTCAGAGTCTTTCGCGAATATAAAACCATCGAGTAATTTGTCTAAACTTTTAGGCTTACCCAAGGGTTGGACCTACAGCAGCGGTGATTTAACTGAATATTATTTTGGAAAATTTAACCTAAATATTAATATATCGTGAACAGCGCGGTCTTTTTACATTGCGAAGAACTGTCTACGCATTCAAATTTTGTTAACGGAAAACAAACTAACCTTTTGGAGAATATACCTTTATCGGGCGATGCTGCTCGTTCAAACAATCCCCAAGATCCAATTTACGTCAAATACGACAATTCTCTGAAAGAGTTAGTAGCCGATAAAATAAACAGCCTCACATTTTCGTTAAAAAACGGTCTTGGCGAGATAATCGATAATAGAGGTAAAGATATAATTTTAAACGTAAAAATATGTTAGTTACTTTTGTAAAATGCAGTCTTATACGTTCGTCATGACGGATAACGAGCAGACCTTTGAACTATCGCGACCTATAGATAACGTCGGGGGTGACCGTCGCATGAAGTTAAACAACTTTGTGTTTGACTCGGGTTTTTATAACCTCAACAAAAAAAGCGTCGATAATTTTGGAGAGTTTTACGGGCGATATCGATGATCTTCAAATTACCGATCGTGAAAAAATTGATATTCATCCGGATAGGTGGAATCTTCATTCTTTTGAATATCGTATAAAAGATTTTCACGATATATCTATAGAGTCCTTATCCGATGAACTGTTTTATATATCCATTCCCGACCAAAATCGCATAAAACTATCGAGTAATCTATCTAAACTTTTAGGTTTACCCAGGGGTTGGCTCAATGGTGGTAGTAATTATTATGGAAAATGTTGCCTAAATCTTTACAGCGCGGTCGTTTTACATTGCGAAGAACTGTCTACGCATTCAAATTATTTTAGCGGAAAACAAACTAACCTGTTGGAGAGTATACCCGTACACGGTGATGCTGCTCGTTCAAACAATCCTCAGGATCCAATTTATATCAACTATAACAAGTGTTCGAAAGAGTTGGTAGCTGACAAAATAAACAGCCTCACGTTTTCGTTGAAAAACGGTCTTGGCGAGATAATCGATAATAGAGATAAAGAGATCATTTTTAACGTAGACAAATTTTAGTTTCGTTTTAATAAAATGACGACTAGTATTTACCCCGATCTAAAAAGTAACATCGAGGATGATGATAGTACGAGGGTGTTTCGATTGCAAAAGATCGAAAAAGTTCAAAAAGATATATTGACGCAACGAGAACAGCGAAGTGCGTTTTGTAAAAAATATGGCAAGTTAATTACGACATTGTCTACTACGGAAACTCTAGCCGAGATGGGTGGTGCGATTTGTGGGGGTTTGGGAATCGCGGCTATAGGCGGGGCCATCACGTCACCCGTTGGTTTTGCGTTAGAGGGAGTAGCCTTGAGTTTTGGTTGCGCCGCGATCGTATTAAAATATTTTAGCAAACGATTTAGACGTAAAGTTAAAAACACGACGAGATTAGAGTCTTGGCCGAGACTAAACTCAACAGCGTAAGAGATCTTATTTCTCAAGCTATTACAGACGGCGATATATCCCACGAAGAGTACGCTTTGATATTAATTGATATTAATTTGAGGCAATTTAACGATATAAAAGAGGCCATCAGGTCCGGCAGCAAGCTGTCGGAAAAAAAGAATTCGAGCGGTATGGAATCCGAGATAAAAAGACGCGTGGAAGAGTTGGTGTCTAAAGAAAAAAAAGTCTTATCGAAAAACTTACAGCTTCGCGATAAATACAAATTATTTCGATCGACCTTCCTTCTTACGTGTCGGCGCCACCTTTAGACTCGTTTTAAATTGCGGTGATATAAGATCGAAGTTTAAAGAAAAAAAAGACAAACTGTCTTTTTTTTTGCGGGGTGACGATTGAAAAGATTGGGCTGGTCTAGAAGCGGCCATTTCCATACTACTCATTTTTTTAAATATTGGGAATAAAAATCGAGGGGTCATTTTTAAAAAGAGGTGCGAAATACTACGTTTGGGCAACTACATTTGTTTTTAAAATTATTCATTTTGCTGTATTGATGAGGATAATGACACTTTTTGTAGAAAGTTTGCCTTGTATGAACCATAGCATTGGAGTCTTATAGAACTTTAGTCACAGTGAGTGGTTTCATGATGACTGTACATATAGTATCATGATATGAACTTGTTTCTGTGCATGTACTGATTGATAGTGACCAGCCTAATTTGATTTTTGGAAAATAAAGTATAGTGAATGTGTACCGTAAACAGCAAATTGTTCCGGTTGTGCTATTGAGCACAGACATAGTGTCAACAAGCACCAACAACCTCCAAATGCACGTTTCAGCTTCACTTGAAAAAAGCTATCTTTGTATTCAGCAAACTCTTACATGTCATAGTAAAAAATTAGGAAAATTCACATTCACAATCCATACAAACAATTTTTTTCTAGGTGACAAAATGGGAGCTGGCAATGGGAGCTACCATTTTTGCTTTTTTTCTTGTGCGTGATTGTACTTGGTCCCCCTCAAAAAGATGATGGCCAGTTCTGCTAGAGAAATGCCTCGTTGATGTCAACCCAATTCGTTGATGCCAACCCAATTTGTGAAGAAGTTTCCTGATCAGTTGGCGCCTATTCTTTGTCGCATTGCTAACAATTCACTCAAATCGGGTGTTTTCCCTGCTGCGTGTAATGGCCCAGTCACAATGTCGGCGATCTGTCGGGGATTAGTTTTGGCCGGGGGTCGTCGTAGAAAATAAAGAATCCTTGAACAATCCTAGCAATAATCCTAATAAAAGTGGAGCAGTCACATTGTCTGAGATTTTTTCAAGGATTTTGACCCGGTTTTGTCGAAAAATCGTGGGATTAGCCTCCGATCGCCTCCGATTGCATCGGAGACGATATCTGCGAGCATCTTTTCTTATATACACGGCGATTTACTACGATTCCACCGTACGATTCGTCGGAGACAATCACAGAAAGCGTACGAATCGTCGCAGGGCGCCTCCGATTCAGTCGGAGGGCGCCGGAGACCACTCGCAGACATTGAATCTCAACCTGAATTTCAAATCCCACACAGAATCTTGCGACTAGTCTCAGATTATTCGGAGGACGCCTCCGATTAATCGGAGGGCATCGTAGGTCATCGGAGATTGTGTCTGGGATGCCCAAAATGGGTGAAAAATCTTGCGAGCAATCTTAAAATTTTAAGTTCAAAGTTGAGGACCGCGACGGGTGTGGCGATGCCAAAAAAATCTGCGACAAGCCGCAGGCGTCCGGAGAGCGCCTCCGACGGGTGCAAAATCGTGAGATCTGTCTCAAGATTTTGTTCAAATTTCCCGGTTTTACCCATCGCCGACGCATCGCAACTGATTTGTGACTGGCCCATTAGTCAGCTCTAGTGCGCCCACTGATCAAGAAATCTGGGTTGGATCGAAATGTGTTGTTAAATTATAGACCAGTGTCTAACATTACATTTTTATCAAAGTTGCTTGAGAAGTTGGTTTTATTGCAATTGAACTGCTATTTTAAGACTAATTCCATGTATGCAAGATGTCAATCAGCGTACCGAGAGGGACATAGCACTGAGACTGCACTCTTGAGATTGCAGAATGATGTTGCACTTGCTCTTGATCGGCACCATGACATCGTTCTGGTATTGTTAGATCGTTCTGCCGCGTTTGACACCATCGATCATGATATTCTCACTAGGCGACTGTGCTCCCGTTTTGGTATTGGGGGAACAGTTTTAAGCTGGCTAAAGTCGTACCTAACAAATCGTACCCAGCGTGTGTGTATTGGATCGATGGTGTCAGACGAGGCCCAGTTGAAATTTGGCATTCCACAGGGGTCAGTATTGGGGCCTGTCCTTTTTTCCCTATATATAGTACCACTTGAAGACATTATTGACCGCCATGGTCTCAGTAGTGTCATTTACGCTGATGACACCCAGCTGTACATTGCCTGTGACACGCCGACGGATACATCAGTCGTTGCCTCCATTGAGGCATGCGTTGACGAGTTAAGACGTTGGATGCGATTTAATTTGCTTGCACTCAACGACAGTAAAACGGAGGTAGTTTGGTTCTCGTCAAAGTTTAAGACTGTGTCCGATGGTGCTGCCGCGGTCAGTGTGCGGGTGGGTGATGTTCACGTACACCCTTCATCTAAAGTACGTGATCTTGGTGTTTTTTTAGACTCTGCTGTGACCATGGAGCACCATGTAGCAAATATGTGTAAGTCGGCTTCATTTGCTTTATGGAAGATTGGGAAGGTTCGAAAAATATTGGATAAGTCCTCAACTGAGAAACTTATTCATGCTTTTGTTACCTCAAGGTTGGACTATTGCAATAGTCTGCTTTTTGGGCTTCATTCAAATCAACTGAAAAAATTACAACTCATTCAGAATTCCGCTGCTCGACTGATAACTGGAACCAGATTTCGGGAGAGTATTACTCCAGTGCTTCGGGATCTACATTGGTTGCCAGTTGAACAGCGGATTCGATTCAAAATCCTTGCCATTACATATAGGATAATTGAGAATGTCAATGCGCCGATCTATCTCACTGACCTGGTTGGTCTCCGCGTTCCGCAGAGATCAACAAGGCAGAGTAGTGAGATTCGGCTGGAGCCTCCACCTGTGAATTCTACGAGGACTAAGTACTATGGAAATCGTGCTTTCTCAGTTGTTGCTCCCATGGTATGGAATGATCTTCCATCAAACATTCGTACAGCCCACAGCTATGAATCTTTTAAGTCATTGGTTAAAACTCATTTGTTTCGTTCTTATTATGGTAGTCGTTGTTTACTTTAAGTTTTTTATTCTTCTTGTTCAACTTTTTAACTTTAACTTTTATTGTCACTATGTACAGTGTGCTGAGATAATTGTATGTGGTGCACTTTAAACAATAATTGATTAGATTAGATTACTTCTTACCTTGGAAATTACACATTTTAACCAGTTCGCGCCGGGATTATTTTAATATTGCCAGGACGAGCTGCAGGATTATTTTTAACGAAACTCGATCCGAGGCGGGTTCAGGCCGATCGCGGTACTGGGAAGCACACCCACATGTTTATGCGTCATCCGTTTTGAATCTGGGGATAACTTTGCGTGTATATACGTCCTCCGGCACGAACTGGTTAAAATTCTTTTTAATATTGATGCATTTAAAATAATCTTGTTGACACCTAAGAACAGTAGGATTATTTATGCAAATGTTAAGCATAGGTGTTCCATTGAAACTAATTCAAATAACTGTTATAGTACATGTAAACATTTGGGTGCATCCAAGATATTTAGTTTTGTTTTTCTTTTAGTGTTTACTATGTTCAGTTTCACACTTTGATGATAAATATTAGAATTTAAAACTTATGCTTTTAGATAATTTTTCATTCATTTAATGTTCATAACTGTAACGTGATTGATTTCAATCTTTGCAATAAACGGAATGTGCTTTGTACATGTAATAAACATATGTTTTTTTCAGATCTGTTTTATATTGTTAGTATTGCAAGTGTGTTCCTTCCTCTATAACAGTGATACACAGAATGGGCATGCAGAAAAGGAAACTTTAACTCTGCACTGGTATATCAAAAGTATTGTTAAATAATAATACCATTACTTCAGGAATATAATTTAAAAAATTTGTATGGATTGAAGTCAATAAAAATAATACAATTCGACCACTAGAAGTGTATCCATCTCCCATCCACTGTATGCGCAAGGTCAAACTGTTATTTAACAAATCGATCGATGATAAATTTTAAAACACAATCAGGAAAACCGGCAATAGGAAGCTTGACGCAATAGGAAGCTTGATGTGCTAAATTTACAAACGATTGCTGAAAACGTATAGTTTGATTTCAAAAATATGGAATGTATACAACTATCAAGTGTGCTTGTCATAGTTATATGTAGGTATACTCTTTAGTCTGAAATGCACTTGACAAATGTACAGAATGAATAAATGAATAAATAATTTGACACATTTTAAATAGTGAAAAATTTAATAGATTATTTCACACTCGTCACGAATCAATTACTTCGGTAATTGGAGAAACGGATGTTAATTATGAGAGGAGGAAGTAGGGAGTGTGAAAACATCTTAAAAGCCCCATTCCAAGATCACATCCATGTCAGTACTGTCCACAGGAATTCTGGGAACTGACTACCCTGGTATATGTTATTGATATTTTGTTTTGTTTTGGGAAATCAGGGTTCCCAAATGTTATCGGAGCTGTGGATGGTACCCATGTACATGTACAGCCACCAGCAGAAGTCAGAAATGACTACGTCAACAGAAAAGGATATACATCCCTTAACTGTCAGGTAAAAGCCATTTAAAATTTCATTGTGGCTAGAATATATTATTTATTTATTTATTCATCATTTTGTTTAATAATTTTAAATCATTGCATTTTGTCTTTACTTGAAGAGAGATGCATCATAAACCCTGCCCGTGACATTTTTGTCAAGATGATCACACTAGGTAATACATTAGGTAATAACAGTGCGAGGACCCGGTTATTACTGCGTGATAATGACCGGGTTGGGGGATGACCGCTGGTAATGGATCGAGCCGAAGGCGAGGTCCATTACCAGCGGTCATCCCTCAACCCGGTCATTATCACGCAGTAATAACCGGGTCCTCGCACTGTTATTACCTTTAATAAATACCTTTTAAACGAGAAAAATGGTGAAAATGCTCAACATTTTGTGACTTTCCTTTCGGCGATATTTTTATCGTTTTGTGTTCATGTTTAGGGGCCATGTTTTAGCTTATGTATGGTACCCTGTCTCTTCAATATGTGTTGTTATTATAACCCATACTTTGAGACCAGACTAGCTGACCACTGATGCCCACCGTACATAGCAACGCGCTAGCGTTAGCAGACGACACGCGCATTTTGAAAAATGCCGCGCGTATAGATACATGTACAAAAGTTCTACGCGTACATTTTATAGCGCCGATTTGACGCGTCATTGTTACAAGTTACCGTAGAACTGTTGCATTCGGCCAATCATGGGCTTACATGATGCTTGATTAATGCTGGTTCAGGGAACATTTATTCGCTTCTTCTTGAAACCCATGATATTACTACCTGATAATCCACTCCACGTGATCGAGTCTCGACCAATCAGAAGCCAGCAACTCCCCTAGGTATTTATTAATATGTGATAAGGTAAAATAGTCAGTATGATTGAGGTTGGTGCATTTAAGATGGGTCCAAAACTTACAGCAATCACACACAAATTCCATTTTGATTACTTTTAACGGGTTTACTACAAACGCTACATGGATATTTTAACAGTTGAAAATACAAACAAAGAAGAAAACGAGTAATACACTAACAAAAAATAATGAGTTGAATTAAGTAAATGGATTTGTTATAATCATCCAACAAGTATACGCGCTCGACGACTGAGGAACGACTGCCCAGCGCGTGAGTAGCGCGTTCCAACGCGTGCCAGCGTACTGCATACAACGACCACGTGTTTTGTTTGTATAAGGATCCGACGCGCTACTACAGGAATGAAGTGATGAAGAGGTATCAGCCGATAACAGAACACACTGGATAATACGCTATCAATACGCTAGCACACGCTGAACGCGTTATGCAGTCGTTAAACCCGTTAAAGGGTCGTTACACAAACGCTGACCAACGTTGAACAACGCTACAAGCGCGCTCCCAACCCGTTATCAACGCGTTGAAGGTACGCTAGGGGTACGCTAGCCATCCAACCAGCGTGTCGCCAGCGTACGCCAGCGTGTGAGCAGCGGGTTGGTAACGATCGTCTAGAGCGTTCGACGCGTGAGTAGCGACCCTCCAGCGCGCCGCCAGCGTGTGCAGTCACACACTGTCAAACGCTGGAAATGTTAGAGTTTTGCCTCAGCGTGTCCCAGCGTGTCTAAGCGTGTGAGTAATGCGCTCAGTGTGTTGCTAACGCTGGCCTAGCAACAGTCCTACGGTAAATTGTAACAAGGACGCGTCAAATCTTGATACGGCGCGCTATAAATGTACGCGTAGAACGTTTATATCTATACGCGCGGCATTTTTCAAAATGCGCGTGTCGTCTGTTAACGCTAGCGCGTTGCTATGCACGGTAGGCATTATAGTGGTCAGCTAGTCTGGTCTCAAAGTATGGGTAATAATAACAACACATATTGAAGAGACAGGGTACCACGCATAAGCTAAAATATGGCCCCTCAACATGAAAATAAACATGAAAATGGACCTCGCCTTCGGCTCGATCCATTACCAGCGGTCATCCCCAAGCCGGTCATTATGAAACAATATCTTTGAACATCTTTTTAATACTTCAGCCCTTTTAATGTCCATTTTGTGTTTATAGTACTTGCCCTTTGATTTTTTTTTAATTCAGATTTGTATACATACATGTATTTTGTCCCTAGTTACGTTTGAGTTCGTGTTCATTACGTGTACATATGTTTTGGGTTGTAGTGTATGTTTGTTTGTTTAATAATAACAATAATAATAATAATACAAGGCATTTATATGGCGCTCTACAAAGATCACAGCGCCTAACAATCAACATGCAGCCCACACACATACACACAAATGTTATATATTTATCAAAAAATGGGAAATAAGTGTGTTTTAAGTAGGCGCTTGAAGATCGCAATGGACGCCGCTTCCCTGATAATAACCGGAAGTTGATTCCACAGTTTCGGAGCAGCAACAAAGAATGAGCTATCCCCGGCTTTCTTGTTGGAGCGAGGAACAACCAGTCGGGTGACATCAGAAGAAGAGCGGAGTCTCATGCGATCTCCAGGTCTCTCTTTGTTATAAAAAGCGAGATTATCGGCAATGTAGCTTGGTAGTCCAGGCAAAATACATAATTTTGTTTTGTTGACCTCAAACAAATTGCAACAAATTATTTTTCACCACAGTGCACTTTTATAAGGTCCCTAGAATTACATACTAAAAGTCTACAAACATCCAAGTGGTGGAAATATGTCTAATTTGCATAAATCGTTAATCCCTGCCGTGTAATAATATTACTAATATGTTTATTCCCATATTTGGGTATATATATATTTTTTTAATTTTTTTTAAAGTTTATTTTGGCGATTATACTTAAACATCCTTACTCCAATAACATTTTCTAAAGCATGTAAGTGACTAAATAATTATGAAAATATAGTAATGGTCCAAAATGACTACAATTATACCCTATCATTTGCACGCATTTACCGTGTCTCCAGATATCATCAAGTAGTAAGTATTGAAGTGCTTCAAATTCACCAAGTTGCTTACTGGCACAGTTATCCCATTAAAACCTTATGGAAAATCATATGAACAATGATAACATTGTGATATTTAGCCCAGCAAACAAAAACTTGGAAAAAATGATGTGTCCCTAAATTGGGCTAACAAGTAGGTGAAGGGTTGTCTAAGGTGAGAGACTTGAACAAGTTCAAGGAAACCCCCCCAAATTTAAGATTTTTGTTGCTTACAATAATCATATCTACGTTAAAATGTATTTTGGGGATTTCCTTGAACTTGTTCAAGTCTTCCATGTTAGGCAACCCTTTAACTACTTTGTAGCCCAATTTATAGACACACCATTTTTCCCAAGTTGTTGTTTTCTGGGCTAAATATCACAATGTTATTATTGTTCATATGATTTTTCATAAGGTTTTAATATGATAACTGTGCCAGTAAGCAACTTGGTGAATTTGAAGTTCACCAATACTGACTACTTGATGATATCTGGAGACAGTGTAATGTGCGCACATTTATATGGTCACGAAGTTGTCATTTTGGATAATTACTGTGTTCTCATAATTATTCAGTCACTTATATGCTTTAGCAAATGTTATTGAAGTAAGGATATTTAAGTAGAATCACCAAAATAAACTTTTCAAAAATAAAAATAAAATATATACCCAAATATGGGAATAAACATATTACACAGCAGGGATTAACAATTTATGCAAATTAGACATATTTCCACCCCTTGGATTTTTGTATATTTTTAGTATGTAATTCTAGGAACCTTATAGAAGTGCACTGTGGTGAAAAACAATTTGTTGCAATTTGTTTGAGGTCAAAACTTATTTTTCCTGGACGATGGGGATTGACCATTGATATAGATTTATATACATACAAAAGGATTTGGAACACGATTCTTTCTTTTACAGGGAGCCAGTGAAGCGAGCGCAGTAAGTGACCAGATGAACTTTCTCTTCCGCATGAAAACACAAGACGCGCAGCTTTATTTTAAAGACGCTGTACATGTCTTATGTAGACTTCCCTGGCACCATGTAGTAATGAGTTGGCATAGTCAATACGAGAAAGAACCAAAGATCTAACAGCATTTTGGCAAGCCTCCTGAGTGAGAAACCGGCGAATCCGCCACAAATTACGAATATGAAAATGTACACTTCTACAAATTGTATTGACGTGACTGGTCATGGATAATGCAGAATCAAGTATAACCCCTAGATTATTAACAGTGTTGGAGGGCTTAATACATGTGTCTCCAAGTTTTAACTCAATATGTGATAATTTGTTGATGACTGTCAGTGTAGCAAAAACGAAGAATTCAGTTTTGTCTTGATTTAGCTGTAACATGTTATGGACCATCCAAGTATTGATCTTAGAAATACAAGTGGAAAGATTAGTGAGCGTACGATCAGAATCACCAGCCACTTTTGGGTCAAATTCTGAATAGAGCTGGGTATCGTCAGCAAATAGATGGAAATTTAGATTGTGTTCTCTGATGATTTGTATGTGTGTATGTTTACGTACTACACATTTTGAGTATTATATGTATTTCTTATCATTTTTATTTATATTTAGAATTGTTATATTTTAGCTTTTAATCGATTTGTTTTTATCCCTCAAGTATTCTTATACTTATTGTATTTCGGACTTTCCTTTTTAAATTAATTTTATGTTCGTTTTACTTTTACGTTTTACATTTTACTACTGTTTTATTGTAATTTTATAATATTATACAGGGCCCCATGGAAGACCACATACTGCTGTGAATTGGAAACCCTGGTTAAATATAAGAAATAAATAAATTAATTATCACGCAGTAATAACCAGGTCCTCGCACTGTTATTACCTAAATAACAGATACCCGATAACAAAAAAAGCATGGGTATATCCGGCTACCTGTTATATAGAAACCCAACCCCGAAATTTAGGTTCCTTTTCAGCTTGTTCATAAAGGTCCGCACTATATTATTTATTTATTTATTTATTCCATTTCTTTACCCAGGGTGTGCCCAAACAGTTTAAAACTGGTTTTCATTGGGGCCCTGCATACATCATCAAATCAAATAACAGTACATATCATAAATACAAGGATATTACAGGAATTCAAAACATTAATACTAATTCTGATTTACGAGATAGGCGAAAACCCGCAAAAAGACCCAACCCTTTTGGGGGGAAAATAAGAAGGGGAAATTCCTATCCGGCTCCACTTTATAGTGGCAACCAAGTTCTAACTCCGTAGATCAGCGCAATTGGCATAATATCTAACAGATGACATGTCGGAGCTCCGATTTAAATGTGCTTAATGAGTCCAATGTTCGCAATTGTTCGGGCAGATTATTCCAAATATTTGCACCACTCACAGCGAAACTTGTGGCGTAGCATTCTTTTTTGGCGAAAGGAACTTTCAGTGCCTTGTGGGTTGATTGCCTTGTTTCGCGAATTACTGTAAGTGGTTTGAAAATATTTGTCATGTACAAAGGAGTCATTTTGTTGATACTTTTGAAGACAAGAATAGCCTTTTTTGACTTGACTCTTTTTGAAAAAGGAGCCCAATTAAGACGAGCAAACATATCCTCTGAAGGGGTCAGGAAGGTACATTTAAGGATTATCCGCGCGGCTCTTTTGAGACATTTGTTTAACACATTATCGTGAGATATGTACCTTCCTCCCCACACAGTACAACAATACTCTAATGTTGGCATAACTAGACTTACAAATAGTGTGTGCAAGCTGTGTTGAGGAACACAATCACGGATTCTGCTTAGTATACCTAATTTAGACACCACCTTTTTTCTTACGTATTCGACATGTGGGCCCCAACTTAATGCTTCATCAATAATTACACCCAAACATTTATAAGACTTCACATTTTCAATACGACTACCATCAATGCATACATTTAAATTAACATTAGATATTTTCTGCCTAGTACCAATAAGCATGCATTTGGTTTTGGTGGCATTTAAGGCTAGCTTGTTTCTTCCGCACCAGTTGTGAAAACTAGTAAGAGCTGTATTTAAGCTACTTTCTATTATATTAATGTTGGAGGAGCTACACGTTAATGTGGAGTCATCTGCATACATAAATAAGTTGCAGTTTGGGGCAATACAAAATTGAAGATCACTAGTATAAACAATGAATAAAAGTGGACCTAGTATCGACCCCTGCGGAACACCAGTGTTTACGGACAGGACCTTTGATATGGTGCCGCCAATATTTACAGACTGACTACGTTCACTTAGGTACGACTTAAACCAATTAATTACAGAAGATGACATGTTCATCCTTTCTAGTTTCTTTAGTAAGATTTCATGATCAACACAATCAAATGCTTTACTGAGGTCTATAAACACACTGCCTGTAACTTGTCCGTTCTCCATGGCCGCAAAACACTTGTCTGTTAAGTCATGTAGGGTGCTTTCAGTTGAGTGCAGGGGTCTAAATCCTGACTGGCAACTAGGAATCAGATTGTTTTCATCAAGGTATCTATATACCGATGAGTGCACCCATCTTTCTAAAATCTTAGAGATAATTGGCAGTATAGAAATAGGACGATAGTTACCTGTACTACATTTATCCCCTCCCTTGTGAATTGGTGTTACTAAAGCATGTTTCCAATCTTTAGGGTATCGCTCACATCTTATAGACAGGTTAACAATATGAGTTAAAGATTTAATGATATAAGGTGAAGCAATTTTAATCATTCTAACACTAATTCCATCCGGACCTGTTGCTTTCCCAACCGACATGGATGATATTTGCTTTCGAACAAACTCTTCTGTAATGTTAAGTACTACGCAATCTTCATCAACAGAATCAAATATAGAGGCGTCAGTATTGTCATCTATTTCAAGTTCATGCAAAGGGTAATTTCCAGCAGTACGCTTGCCAATTGTTGAAAAGTGTTCATTTAATGTATCAGCAATGTCGGCGATATTGTCAATATTTTCCCCATTTGGGGAAGTAATCGAATTCGGTACAGTTTTTTGTTTCTTAGGGAGTACCTCCTTCAGAGTTTTCCACAGCATAGAAGAGTTGCTTTTATTTTCTTCTATGGTGGATGTGTAGTATTTACTTTTTTTAATGCGGATTTTATTAGTTACATTGTTCCGCAGGTTTTTGTATGAATCCCAATGAATTTGTAAGCCTGTGTGCTTAGCAATGTTGTGTACACGATCGCGCTGCCGCATAAGTTTAAGAATTTCGCTATCGAGCCACGGTACTGAGGCACCCCGAATGCGTTTGGTTTTGACTGGCGCATGGAGGTTAATAATACTCATAAATATGGAGTACCATATAGACCATGCATTATCCACATCATAACAACCCAAAAACATCTTGCCATGGTGCATTACGGAGATCGTCCGTAAATGCACCACTCTCTATATTTTATATTTTATAGACATCGAAAATTTATTGAACGACCTTTCATTTTTGGTGTTTTCCAAATGTGTAGCCCATAAACAAGATAATGATCACTGATTAGGACTCGTAAAACACCACAGTCCTTTATGAGCTCTGGGTTGGAACTAAAAATGAGATCGATGGTAGTTTTAGTAGACAGGGAGTTAATACAGCAAAAGCATTTGCTTAAAGGTGTAAACTGCAAATTCGCATTTGAAACATATTTTGTTTTCCTGTGATAGCCTGGTTTTATTTTGAAAATTCCCACTCAAAACCTTTCGCTTTCATTGTCTAAAAAGTTAGTTTGTAAAGTTTGCTACGGGTACTCGATTCCATAATATGGAATCGGTTCCTGACATCAACGATCGGGCACCCAAGTACCCGGTTCCGATGCACAGCCCTACCTTTCAACTGTCATCCCTGAACAAGACATCTTGAACAATGGCAACAAATCTGGGGTTATCGAAGCTAAAGAGACTTAAGGCTAGCCTTGGTCAAGGCGTTCATCGTTACCCGTCCGTACGTACAGCTCAGCGGTAATCGGAGCTCAAACAATGACCTCACGGCACTATTATATGCAAATTAACTGAAGATACTTGAACGCCTTGGATCAATGGTTAAGTTGAGGTTTTTGGGGCGGTGCTCATTATGCTAATAGATTAAGCTGACCTTTATAGTCGTTTTCTTATTGGTCGATCGTTGCGTAGAAACTGCATAATTTAAGCTAGCGGTGAAAGGTCATAGCTACAGCTCGCAAGTGTTTACGAACACCGCCGAAAATTGTTACGAAGGCTTATAGGAATTGAAGATTTGAACTGATCTTGCTTGATTGGTGAGGGTCGCAGTTATTTTCGCTAGTTTTGCTGGGTATTTTCTTGAATGTTGACAATGTTATGGTCAAAACTAGTTGTGTTTAGCTGCTTAGTTTTGAGTTTTCAACCGCGGCGACTGGAGAAGGCCGCGACTTTATTGAAACGTGTCGAACTCGGCCCTCCATTATTTTGCACTCATCTAATCCAGCTTATCTGAAAAACGTGCCTCGGGATCGGTACAACTTTGATAATTAATTGCCTTGCCGGCGGAATTTTACAAAGAAAATAATTAGAGCAGTTATTGAGGATATAAGACACTTGTCCCTGTTTAAATTACGATATTGCGATCATTTTGAAGGTTGGTTCTGCAGTCGTAAACATGCCCCCTCTCCACAGCGTTGGACCATGCTTGGACAATGTGGCGATAACGCAAAGACCAGCATGCCTGGGTATAATGCCGATTATGCGGCGATAAGAAACTGACCAAACACGCTGAAAAACGCTATGTACCTTGGCCGTACGTGCGAGCTCCGAGCAAAATTGGGCTGCCTGAACAATTACGGATTTCCCATAACCTGTCGGCAAATTCACAAAAACATCGTGACCACGAAGAAAGGATGCTAAGGCCTTTCACTGCCCGGGTCTAAAATCTTCGAGGGATAATATTTTCGCTGCAGAATTCAAACAACACGACAGATCTTCGGACGACAGACGACGCTGAATACCCGCCATTTTTCTTAAATGTCATGCTGCAAATAAGTAACTGCATCAAATTTGATGACGTCGGGATTCAACCGCGTTGTGATTGGACACTCCATATCTTAGCCCCGCCTATACCAAGGCTAACTTAAGGCCGGTTCATACTCGGCGCGAAAGCAAACGCGAACGCGAATTTGTGACGTCAGGGGGAGTTTTAGCGATGCGAAATCGCAAAAGTTGAACACATTTCAACTTGGGCGAATGTTCGCAGCAAATGCTTCGTGACGTCAAATTCGTATCGCAATCGCTTTCGCGTGAAGTATGAACCGGCCTAGCCTTAACACGTAAAAGAGATGGACATATTGAAAATAGCCTTTCTTAACTTTCGACACGCCTAATTTACCATCTCGCTTTCAGCTGGGATACGTATGGTGGCCCTGAAGGGACTACGCAGGTCGTGAATATTGACGTCAATATTCACGACAAATTTCACGACTTTCCTCAAAGTCGCGAATATTGACGTCAATATTGACGTCAATATTCACGACTTTCTTCAAAATTCGCAAATATTGACGTCAAATTTGACGTCGATATTCGCTTCAATATTCGCGACTTTCTTCAAAAGTCGCAAATATTGACGTCAATATTCGCGACAAAATTCACGACTTTCCTCAAAGTCGCGAATATTGACGTCAATATTGACGTCAATATTCACGACTTTCCCCAAAAGTCGCGAATATTGACGTCAAATTTGACGTCAAATTTCGCGACTTGCCCCAAAGTCGCGAATATTTTGACGCAAATTTCTTTCCAGCAAGCTAGGTTTTGACTAGTCTTGCTCTAAGATAGTCTTGGTGCAAGACGTTCTTGTTGAGTTAGTAAAACCATAAAACCATAGGGCCTATGCACTCAACAACACTATACGCGTCGCGAATATTCCACCGATAGAGGGCGTATTCTGGAAGCCGCGAACTTCAAGAAGAACGTCTTGGCCAACTCGTTCAATCTGCCCGGAAAATTCCGGTCAGATTCCTCGCATACCTAATTTGGTTAAACAGTTTATGTATTGCAGAACACGTGACGAGTCTTGTACCCACACGACTTTGACTCTGACCATTGACGGTGTGCATTGATGATCTCTGTGTACATAGTATTACATGTACAATGTACCAGTCTGTCAGCTCATTATGCAGCGTACTTGTGCGCTTGCGTATTTTCAATATGACCTTTGTTGAATATGCTATAGAGGTCACATTTGGTTATGACACGTGAGACAATACGAAATCACCAAGACGTTGTTCTGAGCCGATATGTGTGTGGTGGTTATCTGGAAGTTTCCCAACAGCGCCCTCTATTGTTAGTTGCGTGATCGCGATAGTTGCGTGATAATGAACAACAACGTCTTGCACCAAGACTAGCTCTAAGACCGAGTTTTGCATTTGTCCGTCCGGGGCGCGCCGTCCGTCTGTCTATGCAGTTCATTAATCCTCCATACTCCGAAAACGGGCTTATTAAGGGCGCCCTCGATTGTCACGAGAGATTAGTGGATTTGTTTCAAGTTCAGAAACGAATCTCGTGAACTGCCAGGTAGGATACACCATTTGCAGATATAAACAATATTTACTACCGAATTATTAAGAAATATCTTACTTATTTAAAGGTAAATTATGATTCTCGGCATCCAGCAAAATGATCGCGCAAGATATCCTGCAATTATTCCGATTTTGTTCTTTATAAAACTAAATTCGCGATCACCGGACGGCGAACACAAAAAACCGAATAATAACAAGAATATTCAACTGCGGGCAGTTGAATATTCTTGTTATTATTCGGTTGAAAACAAACGCAGTTTTTCGTGATTTTCTCGCCATCAATAAATTATTGTGATGGTCAGTTAAACGAGATTTACTATAAAATACAACCCCCAAAATCCACCCATTCATGATAATTCAAGCAATTACCAATGGTGTGTCCTATACCGTATCCTACCTATACCTTTAAAACAAATCCACTGATCTCTCGTGACAATCGAGGGCGCCCTCAATAAGCCCGTTTTCGGAGTATTGATGATTGATGAACTGCATAGACTAGACGGACGGCGCACCCCGGATCAATTGAAAAACTCAGTCTTGGAGCAAGACTAGCCAAAACCGTGGAGGAATAAGAAGACAACCTAGCTTGCTGGAAAACAATTCGCGCCAAAATGTATGTCCGGTCGTGAAATTTGACGTCAAATTTGACGTCAATTGTAGCGTTCTCTAAAGTGGACTTATGAACACTTCAGCAAATAAACCTGTTTGCACTGATTTTCTTGTATAATACACTTTTGTAAATATTTAGTTATTTTTTCACTTTGTTTTCAGTTATTTTACCCATGCATTAATAACAGTCCATAATCACAATTCCAGATGTTAAACCTCTGAGATTCAGCAAACTATGCATTCATCACTTTCCTTTGCACCAAGGTCCAACCTATTACTTGAGTTGATTTAATTATACCAGACCAGCCCTTTTGTCCTTCCAATTTCAGTTAATGGTTTTTGCTCAACCTTCATGATGAGGTTACCAGGTCCAGCGGGCCTTTGCCCTTGGTGACATGTCTAGACAGTTGTTATTCTTTGTTCATATTTAACCACTCCGTTTTCAGTCCTCATGCAAGCAACATCTCACATTTACTTTCTCCAGTTATACTTAATTCTTGCCCGATACTGTGAATTCTCGGTTCTTTGCTGAATAAAAATAAAACTATTTTCAACGCATATATCCAAATCTTAGTGTGTCCAGTTTAATTGTATATACATTAAATTATACACTAAACAATATTCGCGACTTTGGAGGCAAGTCGCGAAATTTGACGTCAAATTTGACGTCAAAACTTTTGGGGAAAGTCGTGATTATTGACGTCAATATTGACGTCAATATTCGCGAATTTGAGGAAAGTCGTGAATTTTGTCGCGAATATTGACGTCAATATTTGAGACTTTCGGGGAAAGTCGTGAAATTTGACGCGAATATCGATGTCAAATTTGACGTCAATATTCGCGAATTTGAGGAAAGTCGTGAATATTGACGTGGATGTGCCACAATCAAAGACGAAAAGAAAATTCGAGGAATTAGAGTCAACTGTAAAATATCATATGCTGAGATACGAACCGCCCCAGGTTTGTGGGCATGAGGCGGTTCGTAGGCGATAGCGCTTCGCAGAGCCGTCTCATACTGCTACTGTATGTGTAAGGATGTGAAATTCTGCTGTCTTATTATAGTGTGAGTTCCCCCCTTAGAGAACCAACTCCTTGGTTTTGGACATAGTTTTGTCTGGAGATTATGATTAAAAACAATTCTCCACAAAACGCCTGTCGAATTCGAGTAATTATCGACCAAAATCGGCACTAAATGATCAACAGCGACGGGGCATTTGTTCATGGTCGCATTACGCTAGCGTGTCACATTAGTTTGAAATACATGTGCTCTGGTACCACGTGATCCGAATTCTCCAATCACAACTCAGGTCAGAGGCCATTGTATCATCGCGAATCAAAACAATCATGGCCGAGAAAATCTTTGTGAAAATGACAACGAATTGGCAGAGAAGTTGGTGAGCCTAGACTTGCTACTGTATGTGTAAGGGAGTGAAATTCTGCTGTCTTATTATAGTGTGAGTTCCCCCCTTAGAGAATTGATGTGTTTTTATTTTTCTTTGCAAAATAGTCCTAGGAGTGGCACTCCTGTCTAGTACCCAAAGTCCACTGTACATATGTTAGTTAATTGTATAAGAGCACCAGACTTCTCTCTAGTACCCAAAGTTCACTGTGCATATTTTAGTTGGTTATTAAGAGCACCAGACCGTTTTAGTTGTCCTGGCACTAACCATGTGCTTGGCTAGTCAGTGAGCAGGTGAGCAGCGAACAATACACACCTATACTGGACAGCTGCTTTCTCCCTTTTACAATACCGCTCAATCGTTCTGGTGAGTTTCTCTTTAAATTACTCTTTAGTATTTACATTGTATAATATGTATGTATGAATATTTCCTAGTTATTCATTGAGTAGGTCAGATCATTTAATTCTGGGTGAAAGTTCATTTTGATTTTGCTTGTGATGTTTTAAAGTTTCGGCTATGGTTGAAATGTTTAAGTATTGTGTTTCGGCTATGGTTGAAATGTGTAAGTATTGTGTTTCGGCTATGGTTGAAATGTTTAAGTATTGTGGGGTTTTTTCATATCTGTTCAAAGCCTTTTTATTCTAAAGATTGCAAATTTTGTATAGACTTTCTACAAAGTGTGAAAACTATGTGTTACCTTTGGTAGGTTTCTAAAGAAAGGTTTGTTTCTGCTGGAGATTTGTTGAATTTAAAAGTTTTTGCACTGTTGTATAATCTTGATTTTGCTTTAACTTGTTGAACTTCTCTAATTAAGTATAATATCTTATTCTTCAAGGATTATTGTATACTCTAACATTTTGCATTTCTGGTTTTTATATGTATATACGCTATTGTCTTAGTTTAGTTTGGTGGCACTGTTATCAGTACCGTGGCCGAACTTTTGCCTTAGTGTAAGGGAAGGATGGTTCAGTAACCATGCCCTGCTAGCATGGCTAGTGCAACTTTTATATTTGTTTATTAGGGATTTACATATCTAATGAGCCACATAGGGTTGTGCAGTATCTGGAAGTTGTATTACTTTAAGCCCCAGCTCAATCTGCCACTTCTTTTGTTATTCAAATTTCTTTGAGTTCTTGGAGCATAGATTTTGTTTTAAGTGTCCCCCTGGGTAAGCTTGTACATGCATGTTACTTTGGTTATTGTTGGTATATCTTCTGAATTTCAATTTAGTATGTATTCTTAATCAGTTTTCTTTTATTTGTTTGATTTACAGGTAGATGTTTGATTGTCTGTAGATTATATTTCACTTTAGTGCTGTGTTGGTTTTCGTTAGGCGAAAGTAATTTTTTTTTAAAGTTTGTTATTTTGTTATCTGGATCTCATCAAAAGGTTTGTTTGAGAAATTAAATAAGTCATTTTGTCTTTGAGGGTAAACCAATTTTCTTTTTTGTGGTCCCAATTTGTTTAAGAATAGTGTAGCGTCCGTGCCGGTTGGCCGGTAGGGGGCGCTGGAGCGATTCCACGGTGGTGTGATCGCCCTGGTGGCTTCTGCTGGTGCGCTCCGGAAACCCGTCCCCGGATCGCGTATACGCCGAACCAGTTCAGACCAGTTCTAGTTGCCGCGTTATAGTATGAGCTGCATGACTTGTTTTGTAGGCAAGAGTATAGAATAAACGGCAGAGAATCATGGTAATCAAGGAACACTTGTCTCGGGAGTCTTTCTTGTGTGTTGTGTCGACCCCAGGAACAATCTACGTTACATTGGTGGCAGTGGTCGGCATACAAGAGAACGAAAAAGACCAGGTGAAGTGTTCATGTTTTCGCAAAACCACGATGGTTTGGAGGCCGACTCGCCCTGCGGCGAGAGGGCAGGCCAGGGTATGGGCCCAGGGAACGGGGACCAGTCTATGAACTTCGGGCACTCCGTGCCTCACGCCAAGGGAGTTGGAGGCCTTCTTTAAGGATTTACCAGAGAGCTCTGGATTTACCAGAGAGCGGGGGAGGGGGGGGGGGGGGGGGGGGGGGGCTGTGGGGTCCTGGGAGTCAGAGTGTTTCCTGGGGGAGGAATTGGGAAATGAAAGCGGGGAATTTCGGGACATGTCACAATGGTTGGGGCGACGGTGCGTCCACTCCGATTCGGAGTGAGGGCGCCCTTCCCTATAAATTGTCCGGGGTCGCTACCACAGACATAATAACCTATAGACGGACAGCAGGGGGCACCAGAGTGAAATTTCGACTAACGTTTCTGTGTGATGACTGCCAAACAGTTTGCCCACGATTTAAACAAATGGCGGCTGTTGCTGCCATAGAGTCGTGCACATTTTTCACGTGCACATCACTTCCGCCCACGATTTCATACCGTACTTAGTCAGGCGCCGTCGAAATTACGGTGTCGTGGCCACTGACCTCTACACCTGGACGGACCATTGTCCATATTCTGCTGTGCTAACGCTTGAAGTCGGCGCGAACTGGAAGTGCAACATGGCGGACCAAAGACGTCACTTCTGTGAGCCAATGAAATGTCCAGGTGTAGAGGTCAGTGGATTTACTCTATATATTGTTGTATTTATAAACATTACGTCATACGTACCGTACCCACTGAACCTTACACCTGAACATTTCATTGGCTCACAGAGTGATGTCGTGGGTCCGCCATGTTGCACTTCCAGTTCGCGCCGACTTCAAGTGTGAAACAATGATGATCTGTCCATGTGTAGAGGTCAGTGGTCGTGGCCGAGTGGTTAAAAGGTAACTGAAATTCAAAACTTTAATATGGCGAAATATACGCTTTAATAACGCTGAATACATAACAACTGCAAAAACTTCTTATTTGTTTAGGTTTGCTCATTAATCGTGACCCTAAAATGAAAAGCAATATGCGCCGTGCCCCGCCCACAAAAGATGACGTCACGGTAAGAATATAGCGTGGCTATACCAGGCTAAGCCTAGCCTTGAATACAAGGCTGCACTGTATCCGCAACGTGGGATCATCGTTTGTCATAACACCAAACGTGTACATAGCCCGCAATGCATTATTATAGAGAACCAGCCGAGTATGTATAATAATGCATTGCGGGCTATGTACACGTTTAGTGTTGTGGCAAACGATGATCCCACGTTGCGGATACAACATAGCCTTGTATTCAAGGCTAGGCTTAGCCTGGTACAGCCACGCTCTATTCTTACCGTGACGTCATCTTTTATGGGCGGGGCACGGCGCATATTGGTTTTTATTTTAGGGTCACAATTATTGAACGAATATAAACAAATATGAAGTGTTTGCAGTTGTTAAGTATATTTAACATTATTAAAACGTATATTTCGCCATATTAAAGTTTTGAATTTCAAGTACCCTTTAAGAGCGTGTGTTTTCTGTTCCACAGAGCGTGAGTTCGAATCCCGGCCGTCGACACGTATGTCCTTAAGCAAGGCAATTAAACCACTATTGCTTCGTCCTTCGGATGGGACGTAAAGCCGTTGGTCCCGTGTGTGTGTATTGTGTATATATTGAACCTGGTACCTTATTCACAAAGCATCCGCGCGCTTTAACGGATCCGTTAAGCCTCCGTTATGGTTTGCGCCATATTCACGAAGTATCCCCATAATAGCGAATCCGCAGAACACGTCCGTAAAAGGGCAATTGTTTTGCGGGAACTCCAGCGTTCCCGTAAAAGCTTACGGATCTTCGCATAGCGCTAAAATGAAATGGCTGCAGTGTTTGTGGTTCTGCTGGAGAAGGAAAACAGGCGTACTCTTCGCCGCCAGCGAGTATTTCGTGATAGGTTACAGCCACCGGACATTTACGACGATGTGGAACTGATAAAAAGGTATCGAATGCCAAGGCATGTACTGTTGAAGGTGAACGATTTAATCCGTGATCAAGTTGAACATCCGACACAGAGGTCGCATGTAATACCCGCCACGCAGATCATAACAGCCCTCCGATTTTTTCGCCGAAGTTTCTTTCCAATTAACAAATGGAGATTTAAATGGAATTAGTCAGCAGTCTAACTTCTCGAATTGTTACCCGGGTCGCAACTGTACTTAAAAGAATTTCGCCACAAATAATTCGATTTCTGAGGAACCAGTCAGAATCTGATCAAAGAAGGTTTTTACGATGAACGTCATCGTCGGATTCCAAACGTTTTGGGATGCTTGATGGATCACTTGTCCAGATTAAATGTCCTGCACGTGACGAAGGTGCCTATACATATGCAGAAATAACTACCACGCTATAAATGTCCAGGGGGTTTGCGACCACCAGAAGAAGTTCACCAATATTGTTGCCAAGTGGCCAGGCTCGACCCATGATTCGTTTATGTGGACTAACTCAAGCCTCAACCACCAACTAGCCAATGGTCTTGCAAACGCTGGTCACCTTCTAGGCGATTCTGCGTACCCCCTTCGATCATGGCTGCTAACACCAGTACCACAACCTGATGAGGATGATGCAGAACGTCGACACAATATTCATCACCGAAGAACCCGACAAAACATCGAAGGAACTTTTCAATTTGGCAGATGGAAAATGAGGTGGCAGTGCCTGCATAGCGAAGGTTGGGGTTTACGGTGTCAGTATAGAAGGCCTACGAGTGTATGTGAACTCTGCCATCCAGGAGCCATCGCATCTTTCTGGATGCAACTCTAAACTTGTGAAATGGTGCTGTCATCCAGAAAGTAGTATTGTCTCCTGACAGATGTTCAAGTACTTTAGAATTCACTGACAACCACCTTCTATAAGTATAATGCACATTACAAAATAATGTGGTCAACGTCAGTGAAAGTAAGTATCGTAACAAATAAAGCTCATGGTTATTAACTATTGCACGAAAATGTGTTTGTGGTGACTGTAAATTCGTTTGGATGCCGGATTGTGTTAATCGAAGACTGTTTCCGATAGTGTAAGATGTACACCACCCTCGAAAAAAATGCCTTTGAAATTTGCTTGACAATAGGCCATGGTATATACAGTCTATAGGTAAAATATGAATTGCTCAGCGTTGGCAAGAAATCAATTGATGTGGTTTTGCTAATAATTTGTTGTTCATTATAGGCCTACCGCCCTTCCCGTAAAATCCTGTTTATCATCAGATTATGTTTTAGGTGATTTAAGTCAACTTCTTAATTTCACATGTTTTTTAACCAAAAAACGAATAGATTGGTATGGTGCTTTTCACAGAAGAAGTTCACGAAATCGTTCCTTAGTTTGAGAGAATAACCAGTGCACTGTGGACATTCATCTTTGTTTCGCCAAGAATTTGAAAGGTAGGCCGCAATCATCTACCATATGTATTTTGGATTCATAACAATTCGACTACATTTCTATTTTACGCTCTTATGAATTGTTACATAATCACGCAGGCGCTTCATTCACCCGTACAGCTCGTTGAACGACGCCCTATATTAGCGGAGCTCCGCAATTTTACCGATACCTAATAAATAATAATAATAATAATGTGAGCATTTATATAGCGCTCAAACACAGAAGAAACTGGTATCAGAGCGCTTAACAAAATACAAGGAACAAAAATTAAACCAATTAAAATAGAAAAGTCTTAAGATCTTTCTTGAACTTTGTTAATGATGTGGCGTGACGGATGCGCTGAGGCAAGTTATTCCATAGCTTAGGACCAGCAGCGTAAAAACCCTTGTCACCAGACAGAGTGTTGGTTTTAGGTACCGTAACTAGTCTATCATCATCGCCTGAGCGAAGTCCGGATTTCTTCGATTGATAGGGAATGATGAGGTCTGAAAGATACGTTGGTGCCTGGTTGGTGAAACATTTGTATACAGTTAAAATCTTAAACACAATACGCGAGTGGACAGGCAACCAATGGAGTTGTTTGAGAAATGGCGACGCAAGATCATACTTTTTAGCCTGGAAAACAAGTTTGGCTGCACGATTTTGGAGACGCTGAAGACGTTTGATATCAGAAACATTTATACCATGAAGGAGAGAGTTAGCATAATCCAAACGCGATGTAACAAGAGCACGAACGGCGTGATGGCAAGTAGTCTGGTCAATAAACATTCTAATTTGAGATAAATTGCGGATATGGAAGTTTAGTGAACGACAAATCAAAGTCACATGGGTGGACATGTTCATATTTTGGTTAAATTCCACACCAAGATTTCTGACGGAGGTGGATGGCCTGATGACAATATTACCAATCTTGAGAGAGATGTCCTGCAACGTGTGTGATAATCTTGGAGTGACGGCAACAAAGAATTCAGTTTTAGTGTCATTTAATTGCAGCATATTATGCGTCATCCATGTTTTGATTTCAAGAATACAAGTGGTCAATGTCGACAAAGCATGTTTCACATCATTTGGGTCTCTAGGATCACAGGTAATATACACCTGGGTGTCGTCAGCGTAGAAGTGAAATTTGACATTGGTTTGGCGCTTAATGATGTCGGCGAGTGGATGCGTATAGAATGAAAAGGACTGTGGACCGATGACAGAGCCCTGTGGCAAGCCAAAATCAAGTGGTTGAGGCTCTGAGTATTCATTCGCGATTTTTACTTTGCAAGTCCGGCCAGTGAGGTACGAATGAAACCAGTCGCGAACACTTCCAGTAATACCAAATATATTTGACATTCTGTTTAAAAGTATAGAATGATCAATTGTATCAAAGGCAGCAGACAAATCCAACAACACCAATAGAACAGCCTGCCGATTATCAAGAGCGTGCATTATATCACTCTTGACTCTCAACAAGGCCGTCTCAGTGCTGTTATTGGATTTGTATGCTGACTGGAATGGCTGATGCAGATTATTATCCTCCAAATGCTTGGAAACATGACGAAGAGCAGCTTTTTCGGTTACTTTAGACAGAAAGGCAGTGTTAGACACAGGTCTATAGTTCTTGAGAGTGTCGTGATCAAGCGTAGGCTTTTTCAAAAGTGGTGTAACAATAGCATCCTTAAGAGCTGAAGAAAAACTGCCAGTCGTCAAAGATGAATTTATAATGGAAACCATAGCTGGGATGAAAATACTCAGGTTCTTCTTCAGGAGCCATGTAGGCAGCGGATCTAGTCCACAAGATTTACTAGGAGCGGAGGAAACTAACTTTAAAATCTCATCATAATCAACGGGAACAAAATGAGACATAACGGAACCTTTCATGAATACGGCGTAGCGCAATTCTAACGTATCCGTTAGGCCATCCGCAAAGGCTGTTACGGACCCGGTAATAGCAGATGCTTCGTGAATAAGGTCCCATGTGAGTTGGACAAGACAACCTATTGGATGGTCATGGCATGGTCTACGGCGTACGTTAGAGGGCGCCTGCATCGGCGGCCTATGCGCACTGCATACCGCGATTTGGTCGTCTTGCAAACAAGCCTAACTAAAAACGTGCATGCTATGCAAAAGGGGGAAATTGTGGGATAAACACTGACATTTGTTTTGTTTTCTTTCTTTTTTGTTCAGTTTTGCATGTCTTCTTTGCCCGCTGGGTTTGATCGCCCTATGCATCCCCGCTCTGAAGGACACCGTCCACACCTGTCCCAACTGCAAATTTGTTGTTGGCAGGCACAAACACCTGTAGACTCCAGATGGGTCCGGGGCAGACAATCAGTACAAAGAATGAAACTAATGTCAAGAGAATAAGTGCAAGCTTAACCCTAACCCTCCTCAAAGTCTTCTAAAGTCCTCCGTATCCTTCCAAATGCCTCCCAAAAATCAAACCTCCAACAAAAATCCTTCAAAATCCTCCAAGCAGTTTTGGAGGATTTTAGAAGAGTGAGGATGAAAGACAAATGGTGCTGGTTGATGTTGGATGATCCAATTAGTCAAGCTCCTAAGTCATATGCAGCAGTGTTTATTCTCACATTCGGACATTTTGTGAACCCGCGAGAATATTCTGCCAAGTATGCTTTTATGCTTGATACATGTATCTACCGGTACACTGCTTCTGAATGTCATTGCACTGACTCGACCTAGATAGCAGTGATTGGTGGAAGATTGGTGAACAAATGCAAGATTTTGGGAGGATTGAGTTTGAATCGAATTGACAGGGTGGCAATCGGAGGATTTTGCATGCAAGATTAAAGGGGTTAGGGTTAGAGGCATGTGCTAAAATTGTATTCAGTTATCACCCGGATTTATCACTAGTTTGTGAGAAAAATCTTGCTCAAATTTAATGATATCCATGGTGATACCCCATTAGCTGGGCCAGGGTAAAAAAAACAAATTATTTCGGGGGCTCCATTTTCATTAATTAACAAAAGGATACAATTTGCTGAGTACTTGAGTTTATCTGGCACGCAAACAATGTCGCACGAGGTTTACTTTGCCGATACATGTATCACCTGCAGTATAAACTGCATGCGTACATGTACATAGCACATGCAGCGATCGTGTGCGTGCCCAGAGAGGGGTATCCCTATTTGCTCAATTGCGACACCCCCTAGTCTTTTTTCCAGTCGTTGTGAATGCTCCGCGCTGTGTACATGTAGTTCGGATGGTGAATTGCATGAAGCCGGAACGTAGACGAAAAAACGTTTAGAAAACGGCCACATAGTACAGGCCAGTTTTTTCCCGCTGTTGTACGCCTCATGCAGCGCGCGCTGCTGAGTGCTAAATCTGGTACATGTACTATGTACATGTATGTACGTTAACTGCCGTTGCGTGAAATTGCATGTAATTGTGACAACAATTTATATCAAATTATACTTACCGCGCGCTCTGGATCTCCGGTCTGCATGCCTTACAGAGTAAGATTGCGGCGTTGAGAGAGTTCTTCACACAAAAACCATCACTTTGAACTCTGCGACATCAGATACGGCGCACCTAAAGATAAGGCGCAGCGATGTTTTTGTGGTCTAGAAAGTCGGATAAGACGCGTCTTTACCGCAGGAAATTACGGTACATATTGGGTGTTTGGAGCCATAGGGTTTATGTCTATTAGTCTTGTTAGCCGTACAAGTAGATATTTTTGGCTGCTTTTAATGTGTTTTATATAAATTTATTTTTTAATATACACGCAAAATCAAGATAGTTTTCAGTAACCTAAAGTTTGTCTTACTTTAGTATGAATATTTTGCAGTTATTTCGACCAAATAATTCTGTATCTATTTTGCTTTGTGATGACTAATCTTGGTTCAGGAAGTTGGTTTCAGTACTTGCTTGTGAATTGGACATTGGCTAAACTGCTTTGTGACTAGTCTTTAACCCCTTTTCTATGAGAGTTCTTTACTGCAAGTCATGCGGTACATTATGTACATGCCAAATCACTCCAGCTGCAGTGTGTACAAAAACAAACGTAACTTGTTAAATGAGACATGGGCAAAAAAAAAGCAAAACAAAACCATATTTACTTTATACAGTACTACACATGTATTGAATTTTTACTTTACACTTTTGAATTATTGGTTTTCAGTAACCTAAACTTTGTCTTACTTTAGTATGTATGAATATTTTGCAGTTATTTCACGACCAAATAATTCTTTATCTATTTTGCTTTGTGATGACTAATCTTGGTTCAGGAAGTTGGTTTCAGTACTTGCTTGTGAATTGGACATTGGCTAAACTGCTTTGTGACTAGTCTTTAACCCCTTTTCTATGAGAGTTCTTTACTGCAAGTCAGCGGTACATTATGTACATGCCAAATCACTCCAGCTGCAGTGTGTACAAAAACAAACGTAATATAACTGGTTAAATGAGACATGGGCAAAAAAAAAGGAAAACAAAACCATATTTACTTTATACAGTACTACACATGTATTGAATTTTTACTTTACACTTTTGAATGATTGGTTGGCAGAAATTAATTCCATTCTTTCACTCTTGGCTGGTTCTCAAGTCTCAACCCATTATACCGGTAGTGTTGATAATGTACAGACTGGGAGCCAGTGTAAAAATTGTCTTACATGTAGCACAAACAAGTCTTGCTCGGTAAAAACAGTTTACCAGGTTAAACTGTGTTTTTTATGCTAAGCAAAAAGTCAAAAACCAGCTGAATACCAGTCACAAGGAATACATTTTGTACATGTACATCACCTGAAAATTCAGTCTGTAACCCTGTTTTTACCAATGAAGAATGTTCATGCTCAGCAAATTTGTGTGCTTAGCAGCTCCAAGAAAATTGGCCCTTGGGTCTGTAAATAACCGAAACAAAACCCCCAAAATCAGAATTTGTTTTTGTATTAAAATTTGAAACATTTGAACATTTATTAAGAGAAAAACAAACTGAAAGAGTAATTTTGAAATGTACATGTACCGGTACCTGTTGGGAAATTCTTTTTAAATTGTCTTATAATATAACTTTTTTTTTTATTAGAGATTTTCCTGGCTAATATATTGGTAACCAGGATTCATCCATTTTTGCATGAATTTGAATGCACATACAGATCAACATTCAGTTTAAACTACATGTATATTGGATTGATCAAATTAAATCTACATGTAAATGCATGCAATTGCACTTTTTAATAATGTAATTAAAAATATTATATTATGCATTCAAGTTTTACATTAGGCCACTCAATTTTATCAGAGCTTTCGGTCTTCATTTGAACATCTTTAATCTAATACGAACCAAGGAAATGACAACAGGGAGCTAATTCTCAAAATGGCCATCTTCAAGATGAATTTGAATGCTACCTGTATTTAAATGTGAAATTAATTGGCCAGGAGGGACAGATATATATTAAAAACTTAATTGTTGAAACTACCTATTAGAAATTTAAGCTAGGTTACACTAAGAAAGGGCATGAAATGATATTGCATTCAAAGCGAACACAGACCTTAGCAGGATGTGATTTCAACAACAGATTTCTCAAATCACATCCAAATGCTCCAAATTTTCCTCACAGTCCAAATTCACATTCTAAGTTTATTTGTAAAGATTCAAATCACACATCCACTAGATTCACATGCACTGAAACACGGGATGTGAAAATCTTTTGTTAAAGATTATTGGCTGCTATTGGCTTTGAATGCAAGTGACTTTTTATCAGATGAAACTTTGACCAGTACTTATTACATGCTTGCTCTTTATTAATCACCAGTTCGCGCCGGGACTATTTTGACATTTAAAATGACAGATTGAGAGTTTAGGAAAATTATGAATACATATTTTGATGAAATTTATTATAATTGTTTTAATCGTTAAAGTCTTGTACTGTAATTTGTGTATGTAAATTTAGCTTTTGGTCGACCTGTCAACTGTTTTTTTGGTTTTTTTGTTCTTTTGTTTACTTGAAAGCATTTTAAAGGTAGGATACACCATTTGCCGATTCCGAAAATATTTTAGTACCGAATTATTAAGAAATATCTTATTTATTTGAAAGTGCATAATAATTGTAGGCATCCAGCAAAATGATTGCGCTAGATATCCTATATGTTTTCTTAAAAATTGAATTACAAGAAAAAGAAGACAAAAAGGACAACATAAGAACCACTGCCCAACGCCGGTTGAAAACGAACGCCGTTTTTCTTGCTTTCCTCGGCATCCGTGATCTTAAAACTTTGAACAGGTCAGGTAAACTATATTTACTATAAAACACAACACACCCAAATACACCCATTGATGATGGTTCAAGCAATTCCTACCTTTAAGAGAGCCACTAGATAGTGATCAAGTTCGCCTTTGGCAAACCTTTAGGCGTTTTATCAATATTGTTTCATTTTTTGATCTGTGAATACCTAAATTGATTGTACTGTATGTTCTTTGTGTGTTAAATCAACATTATAAGTGTGCGGTCAGTGACTACTTTTTAAAAGTTGAAATTTCATACATAAAACTGATGAATTCAATGCTCATTATGTTGAATTTAATTTCAACTTTTAAAGAGTAGTCACTGACCGCACACTTTAGTTTTAGGCATGTACATGTATGTATTTTCATTTGTAAAATAATAAATGAAATGACATTGACCCGGCCCAGAAGCAGGTGACTGACCGACATATTTCCGTGTATACACGTAAATGTCATCCGACGCGAACTGATAAAGTAAACACCTAGTAAAAGTTATATTCAACTGGGGTTTAATCATGATAGTTATGTGATTCTTTTTTAATTGATTTTTTTTGTTTTTTTGTTTAGTTAATTTGTTACATTTTACCATCTGTTTGATGCATCTTATTATCTTTTTACTTGTAAACGCTCATGTACTTCATAAAATAAACTTCAACATTAAACTTACAAAATTTGACCTTTTAATTGGTATGTCTGGATTTTTTTAAAGCTATAAATTAAGCGTTTCAGAACATTTTTAAATAGACATCGTCTATACACTCTAAAAACTGAAGTGTTATAAATAAATCCCTAAGTGTTAGATTTAGCACTATCCAGGTGCTTCCTGAGGGACTGCACCTCAAGTGCCATTTCAGCACTTGATGAAGTGTCAGCATTGCAGCACTATCTAAGTGCTGTGAAAGTGCTACCAATACAGCACTAATATAGTGTTGATTTAAGTCCTTTGTAGCACCATCTTGGTGTACATCCAGCACCCCAAGGTGCAATCCATACAGCATTTGATGAAGTGTCAGCATCCCAGCTAACCAAAAAACGTTCCATGAACGTTCTTACAACGTTACGGTAATGTTTCCGGAACGTTTGGAAAAAAACGTTGCGGGAACGTAAATGTGTGGAGTTCTCTTGACGTCCTTTGAACGTTACAAAGAAACGTTGTGAAATAACATTCGTACAACATTCAATGCACATTGGCAAGATACAAAAATCTACTGTTGAACACTCTAATTATGTACATGTACATATTCACTGCGTGTACAGATTACGTAATACTACATTAACTTATTGCACATTGCAATTACACATACATACAATAATAACCTATTCCTATTAGATATTACCTACTGAACACTTACTACGTACAAACTTAGCTATTGCCGTTGTTAGTTTTATAGTTCGCTTTGTTGTCCACGAAAAAGTCACAGCAAATTTTTATGAATAATGTCAACATTTGAATACGAATAAAATGTAATGCGATTTTTTTCTCACTATTTGCCCAAAAATCAAAATTCAATCGAGGAATCGTTTGAATAATTACATATCATGGTCAAAAAAGTGAATTGTTGGACTAAATACCACAATTTAACATCGACTATTGTGAACACACATTTCCTCCCTTCTGATTGGTCAGTTGCTGTAGGTAAATTTCCTAATCGATACAGCACCAATGAAGTGCTAATATAAGTCCTTCCTAGGCGTTACTTTTAAATGGGCGGGGCAGTGGGGGCAGGGCGGGGTGGTTGGGGGCAGTGATTTTTCATGAAGTTAGTTGACACAAGGACCAATTTTTGGACAAATTTAAGATAGTTAGGTCCTTGTGCAGACTTACTTTATTGAACAGAGAAATGACAAATTCAAAAGGATGTCTCTTCAAATTAGCCTTTATTTTTTACTTGATCCCTCGAAGCAACAACCATGTCAAAAGTTTAGACAAAACAATACGTTTATCGAGGTAAAACCAAACAAATATCCTATGTTTTAGATGTTTTAGATGTTTTAGATGTTTGTGTATTAAAGCACTTTGAAGTGCTAGAATAGCACCAATTATGGTGTTGGAAATGAACGCCTCCAAGTGTTATTATAGCACTATCTTAAAACTTAAAGTGCTGAATTTATGTAGCACTTGGATAGTGCTAGGTTTTAACACTTCAGTTTTTAGAGTGTACATTGTATTACTATTACATGTACATGTAGTACCTTCAAAAGAATTTCTAACAAACCTATTTATCACAACTTTGTTGAAGATTTTTTTCAAAGTGAAGCTAAACAGTTCTGTTGCCCGTGGTTTTTCTTTTAATTGAACAAAGACCATGCATGCACTGTACGAATACATTGAATTGTTTGTATTGGCAGGCCCTTTACACATTGTTAAAAAGTGGTTTTTATCATTTTCTCAATTGAGTGCTGCAATTATGCATAATTATGGGGACCCACCACGATATAAGGGTGAGACGTACATGTACATGCATGTACGCGCGCTAGTACCAATCAACATTTGAATTTAATTAATTAATTAATCACCGTTGAAAGATTTTGTTTGTGGGATGTCTTATTCAGAAGCCTGTAACAAAAACAATGCTAGAAAATTATCAATTCAATTCGAAAAATCTATTTTTCCGGATGAAACCCCCTAAAGGTACGGACACGCGAACTTTAATTGGTTTTTTTCCCACAAAATTATTATTTGATTCGCACGGCCACGGTATGAAGCCGGATCGTGGACCGTAACGAAGCCGTGTTTTGACAAATGTTCAAAGTTTTTTAGTCGGATACCAGCAAATTCTGTTTGCAAATTACCATTCCAATAATGCAATATTGACTAAGGGAACCGGTCATTTGACACGCATCTTTAGAATCCATAGTGCAGCAGGAGTTTGTATTTGACGGCACTGTTAAAATGAGCTGTAGCGGCATGTATATTATTTATTACCATATTTTACAGATGGTTTATCTGGATCAAGGGTGCACTGGCCTAATTCAAGTCCCATTGAAAACAGTGTAAAATCAACAATGTTTAGGACCAAGTTTCATGCACACCGACATCACTGGGGTTTATCAAACAACAATCAGATTATTGTCTTGGTCTTTATCTTTCCATTTCTTTTCAATTTTTAGTAGGTTAGCCGATTACATTTTTTAATATTCACACCAAAAGAAACTCTCCTTCCGAAAAGTGATACTTCCCGAGCCTGAAAGCAGCCATTTTACAAATGGCATCCCTCCACATTCTAGGGCAATTAGGACCCATTTTTAGGACCCAATTAGGACCACATCACTGGGGTTTATCAAACAACAATCAGATTATTGTCTTGGTCTTTATCTTTCCATTTCTTTTCAATTTTTAGTAGGTTAGCCGATTACATTTTTTAATATTCACACCAAAAGAAACTCTCCTTCCGAAAAGTGATACTTCCCGAGCCTGAAAGCAGCCATTTTACAAATGGCATCCCTCCACATTCTAGGGCAATTAGGACCCATTTTTCAACATTAATTTTGTCAAGTCTGCCCTCAGATTGAAACTCAAAAACCAGGGAGTTGATTCTATGCTATATTTACACAATCCCACCATTTCTTTCACCAAACGGCATCCTTTTTCAAAAGAAATTGTGGGGGCACATTTCATGCAAATGAGCTCGCGTAGAAATTCTCCCTTCAATTAGGGTGGTGCACCCTCAAGCTCGCACTCGGACGACAGCATGGCTACAACAAAGCTGAAAACATAGTGAGTTATTCTGTTGTTTTTACAGTTTTTTAGTTGCAGATCTGTGTTCTTTGGCCGGAAAATGAAAATTGTGAGAATTTATTTATTTGTAATGAAGTCGCAAATAATTCGAATTAACGTTACTGCCCCGCCTAGGCATAATGCAGCACGAACAAACCTGTCCCATAAACCATAAACCATGCGGGAATTTGCACGCCTGCGCACTTGCACTCATTTGACGCCCAAAATTATCAGTGACTTTTGTGACGTAAGATTGTCCCGCCAATTTGCTGGTCATTCCCCTCCAGTCATTCTATTTTTAACGATGCGCCTCCGCTCAATTTCCATAACAATGCATCGACGCGGGGGTCGACCTAGTCTTGGTTCCAAGACCATGGTGTTTGCGCGCGCGTACATACGACCAATGTTCAGATTTATCTATACGTACGTAGTCAGGTGGCTTAGCGACAATTTTCAGGATTAACGTTACCGGCCGGACAAAAGTACCAAATTTGGCATAGAGTTTCGTTTCGACCTATCTATTGATTTTATCCGTGGAACCCACTTGATTGGTTCCGAATTTCCAAGATGGCGGCCAAAATCCAAGATGGCCGCCATACACAAAGGAAATGTCATATATCTGGCTGTAAAAATCGGAAATGTACAAATGAGGTGTCAATTCAGGTGTTTCCAGGGTCACTGAAACAGATGCTGGTCATGGCATGTTGCTCGGTTCACCCATTTCCAAGATGGCGGCCAAATTTCAAAATTGGCGCCCAAAAAAAGGAAATTACGTATATCTGACTGTGAAAAGTACATACTGGTAGTATTCAGGAATTTTATCCATAATTTTTCAATTCAATGTATTGTAACGGAACTGGGTAGGGCCTATATGCCGGCTCGTGTGCACGTCTAGTTAGTCTAAAAATATATTGCTCATGTAGGATCACGGGCTCATAGTGCTTGATACATGGCGCAGCAGCCAATCATCAACGCACGGCTGCATGATCAGGGTTAAGCAACCAATTACCGGTTCACGTAGCTTCTGTCCGGTAACTGCATAGATAATTAGCGCGTGGTGACCAATCGCCGTAGCGCATTTTCGCGACTTCTGGGGCCTTTTGCGCCATTTCTAGTCAGTTCTGTAGATGGCGTCAATGCTAGTAGTGGTGCCGGGTGAGAGTCGTGGGTGTGAGGTTTAAGCAGGCTTGCCAAGTTACCTGCATGATATTATACGACCGTAGTAAGATCAACCTAGCTGAGGAATATCATGAGGAGGTGAAGGCATGCCTGATTCCAGGATGTATTTTCTTCTGAAGCACCACATCAGTACGGGCGATGCGAGGCCTATCAAGGGGAGGCCTCGGCGCCATCCCTTGTGTAATCAGGAGGAAATATAGAGGCAGGTTTGAGATTTGAAGAAGCGAGGGTTTATCGAGCCATCCTATTGTCCCTGGGCTGCAAATGTTGTGTTAGTCCGGAAAAAGAACGGAACTAAGCGATTTTGTGTCGACTATAGGGGTCTGAATAAGGTAACAATCAAAGATGCTTACCCTGTCCCTCGTATCGACGAGACACTAGATGCGTTGGTGGGTGCAGAGTGGTTTTCCACTCTCGATTTAGCGTCCGGGTATTGGCAGGTCGACCTCGATGAGGATGCCAACCAGAAGTCAACCTTTGTAGTGCGGAACGGTTTATACAGCTGGCGCTGCATGCCCTTTGGTCTGTGCAACGCCCCTGCGACATTTGAAAGGTTGATAAAGAGGGTGATGACAGGTCTTCAATGGGACATCCTGCTGATATACCTGGACGATGTCATTGTGTTTGGCAAGACTGTGAAAGAGGAGATTGAACGACTGTGAGTCGTCTTCTCCAGGTTGAGGCGAGCTGGTTTAAAGTTGAAGCCTAGTACACTGCAAAAACTGTGGTGTTAAAATTTTAACACCAATGTTTTTTTAATCTTTTGGAATGAAAATTGGTGTTAAAATGAAGTAAAATGATTCTTGAAGTATCAGTTTCAAATCAAGTACTGGTGTTACGTACTTTTGGTGTTAAATTTGACCTAGTGCGCATGCGTGTGTGAAATAAAGCCATCTGATTGGTCGATAGGGAATTATGGGATATGTTAACAATAGTCGATGTTAAATTGTTGTATTTAGTCCCAAAATTCATTTTTTACCATAATATGTAATTATTTAAACGATTCCATGATTTAATTTTTTATTTTTGTGCAAACATAGTTAAAAATTCGCGTTACATTTTATTCGTTTTTAAATTTTGACATTATTCATAAAAACTAGTTGTGACATCGTCGTTGACAAAAAAAGCGTAGTATAAAACTAACAACGGCAATGGCTATGTGTGTAGTACGTATTCAGTAGAATGGGTTATTATTGTATATGTGTAATAAGTCAGTTCTTGGTAATATTTCATTACGTAATTTGTCCATGCAGTTATACAAAAACATGTGTTAAATGACGAGCAAATGACGTGATATCCACGTTAAATTTTGCTATCAGAGTGTACACCAAAATTGGTGTTAAAAATTTTTGATTCCCAAACTGGTGTTATTCAACACCCAAATCCCTGCCCAATATAAACACCAGAAAATAATCAAATTTTACACCATTGGTGTACAATTTAACACCACAGTTTTTGCAGTGTAGGTGCTTCTTGTTTCAGAGATCAGTGGGCTATTTGGGACATATTGTGTCGTCTGAGGGTGTGGCTACCGACCCTGAGAAGGTTCGGGCCGTGGCCAATTGGCCAACACCTAAGTGTGTTAAGGAAGTTCGAAGCTTTTTAGGCCTCGCTTCCTATTATCGGAAGTTTGTCCGGGGATTTGCAGAGGTTGCTTCACCGTTGCATGCGCTGACTGAAAGGTCGCATGAGTTCCAGTGGACAGATGCCTTCCAACAGGCATTTGTTGAGTTTAAGCAGAGGCTGCAGACAGCACCGGTGTTGGCAAACCCCGTTCCTGATAACGACTACATCTTAGTGGGGATGGGATTGGGGCAGTTTTGTCTTAGATCTATAATGGGGAAGAGAAGGTACTCGCCCTTGCGAGCTGTAAACTCAGCAAGGCAGAGAGGAACTACTGTGTTACCCGGAGAGAACTTCTGGCGGGAGTTGTCTACCTCAGGAAGACAGTTCCTGTATGGTCAGAAGGTGCTACTCCGAACCGACCATGCTGCTCTTAGATGGTTGCTCCATTTTAAGGACCCCGAGGATCAGCTTGCCAGGTGGCTGGAAGTGATCAGCGAGTGCGATTTGACGATTCAACACAGACCTGGGCGAAAGCATGGAAATGCTGACGGGTTGTCCCGGAAGGCCTGCAAACAGTGTGGTCGTGCTGACGCTGATGAAGCGCCAGAGACCGTTGAGGCTTCGAATAAGGCCAAGGTGACAACGATCAGTGAGGTTGGCGATGGTCGCCATGAGGTTGACTCTGACGTGCCGATCCCAGAGGCGAGGGTGAGGGGCATCTTTGCTCAACCACACTTGCCTAAGGATGCAGTCAGAGAGGGTCAACTTGGTGACGGAAGTATTGGTTGGATGATTAGGGCAAAGGAGTCGGGCGCCTCCTCGGCACACAAGACCCTCTGGTTCTCTTGGGATCAGTTGGAGGTGCAGGACGGTGTCCTAGAAATTGGGAGTCCGGCGATGGGAAGTCCGTGAGGTTGCGACTAGTATTTCCTTCGTACTTCAGGAGCTGCATGGTGGCCGGACGAGTGACCAGACGAGTGGCCATTTAGGGGTCAATAGAACTTTGGCCAAAGTCAAGTTTCGATACTATTGGCCCGGAATGACCGCGGGTGCGAGGCCATTTATCAGACTAGATGTTGCGAGCTGTTTGGGAGGAGGAAATCTCCTGCGAAGTAAAGAGTTTCCCCGCTCAAACAGTATTTGGTGGTCGAGCCCATGGAGAAAGTTGCTGTGGACTTGCTAGGGCCACTCCCTCGGTGTGACACTCTATGAAACCTGCAAGGAGCTATCCTGAGAGGAAGCATAGGCTTTCCGCCAGATATAGGGGTTAGGTTAGCCATCACCAAGGAACACCTATTTGGACGGCAAGCTGGTGCAGGAAGAAGCGCCAGTTTTGACCGCCAGTTTTGTCGGAGTTAATCCGTCACATCCTACATCACATTAACATATTCATACCACTTTATAAGATTCAGCTGTGCTGAATCTAACAATTATTTTACAGCTCTATATACAGATTTCTGTCATATATCTTAAATGTAGTATTGGCGGCCATTTTGAAATTTGGCAGCCATCTTGGAAATGGGTGACCTGAGCAAAATGCCATGGCCAGCTTCTATTTCAGTGACCCCAGAAACCCCTGAATTGACACCTCATTTGTTCATTTCCGATTTTCACAGTCAGATATACGTAATTTCCTTTTTTTTGGCGGCCATTTTTTTATTTGGCCGCCATCTTGGAAATGGGTGACCCGAGCAATATGCCATGACCAGCATCTGTTTCAGTAACCCCGGAAACACCTGAATTGACACCTCATTTGTTCATTTCCGATTTTTACAGCCAGATATATGACATTTAATTCCTTTGTTTCTGGCGGAAACTTGGATTTTGGCCGCCATCTTGGAAAATTGGAACCTATCAAGTGGGTTCCACGGATAAAATCAATAGATAGGTCGAAAAGAAACTCCATGCCAAATTTGGTACTTTTGTCCGGCCGGTAACGTTAAATTTGCTAAGCCACCTGACTGTGTGTACGTACCATAAACGGCCGGAAAACTATCTGTACACGCTTGCATTAATAAACATAGAGGGCGCTGTGACTAGTATTGTTTTCCCACCGACTTTCGGATCCCACCAAGGTCTTGGACTTTTTCTATTTGGAGGCGTGACCAGACTATGTAAATGACTTGTAATATATGCAATATTCATATCACGTGACTGATTGAAGCTGGCTACGAGGTTAGGTCAATGAATGACTCGAACTCTGCACCATCACAATCATGCATGGCCGCTTCCAGTTCCATGAAACTAAGCTTAAGCGAGGCAGACATATTTCAAGCTAAAGAACATGCTTGCAGTCGTTTAGGCTTGAATGCTCTAAAGAAGCAACAGTCTGAAGCTCTTGATGCCCATCTCCGCGGGCACGACCTCTTCGTTTGTCTTCCCACTGGCTTTGGAAAGAGTGTGATATTCCAAGCAGCGCCAATGTGTTGGGACTTCCTAAACGCCAACAATGTCGATGTCCCAGACGATTGCAGCATTCCAAAATCTCTGGCCATAGTTGTTGTCCCCCTAAAGTCCTTAGCCATGAACTAGCTGGAACGATGTCAGGCGATTGGTCTAGAAGCTGCCACTGCAATTGCAGAGATTACAGATGAGGTTTTGGAATGTGCTGGACAGGGTAAATACTCTGTATTGTTTGCCAGTCCGGAAGCTTTGCTGAGTGACAAAGGTACCGAGTTGCTGCAACTTCAATCTGTGTACAGTCGGGTATGTGGCTTATTCATCGATGAAAGCCATTGTGTTACAAAATGGCAAGTCCAATACATACATGTACATGTATACATGTACACTGGGTTTTTATATAGCTCCATTCTATTTAGACCACAGTAAAAGTTGTAATGAAAGAATGCCAGCTTCATAATCGAATATTTTGCCACGTAGCATTTCCATTGTCATGGCTATGATATCCTTCTTAATGTCTGGTGTTCCATGCTTCCCAGATGGTTTCTTGAAGGATGTCTGTTTGTCTACATCACAAAGAATGTTGTTAATTACTTGGGCAGAGTGACTGACCCTCTCCACACTTTTGGGACTGATTTTCCCTCTCAGCGCTTTACAGTGCATCTTGAAAATTCTGTTATGGTGCTCCATTTCTCTGTCAACTTCAATGTTACCTTTGATTGTTCCTGTTTTGTTAACAAATCGATTCCATGTGAGGCTGTAGGCCAATCGTGGTGAAAGGAACCAGTTGACTTGTGCTAGGAGTCTCAGAACCTGGTAACTATATTTAGGTTTTCCACCCGCTTTAAAGTGGAGAAGTAAGTACTTGTAGATGATCATTAGCCGCTCACCATCACCCAGTCTCCTTGCATCGGTAAAATCCAAAGAAAGTAGGCCCATACTTAATGCACATCTTGTATAGTTACATACATGGTCCCTATCAGTGCTGTCATTAGATGAATGGTGTGATGTGGTGGTGGTCCTGGCTGACTGGATTGTAGCATGTTTATCTCTGGTGTGTTTTTGTAGACCTTTCTTTGTTTTGTATGACTTTGCACAATGTTGACACTGGAACCGAGGAGTCTGGGTGCTCAGTTCATCATTTGAAGGGATGACATATTTATCGAGAATTTCAGACATGGTTTGCAGGACATACACTTTCCTGTCGTGATGGACCATAAAATCAATCCCATTCTGCTGCGGTTCATCTGTTACATTCTGCATCTTAAAAAATGTCATTGCTGCTGTAACCACCAATGATTTAGTGTATGATTAAATCAAACCAGATGCCGCGTTTATATCTCTTGTTGGGTCTTTTGTTACATTTCTGGCTTCAAGGAAATTTCTTGCATTATACAGGGTTCCCTTTTCTGCACTTGATGAGGGGTCATACAGATGCTTCCAGATAACCTGCATGCATGTGGGAAGTTAAAAATAAAAGTGTTTATTAATAAAATACATGCATTAACATGTACGAGTAGTCAAACAGGGGCAAAGTGGTAAAATACAAATATTCATCACACCTTTGGTAATTTTTTTTATTAAAAACAGTACAAGAAAATACTGATTTGAAAAATATTTTGCTCAAAGATAATTATTTGGAGCCAATCACCATGTGAAGTTGTTCCTTCTGATGTGATTGTCGAAAAAAACCAGTGTCAAGTCATATTTACAGGAATTAAGACGCATGACAATTTTAACAACAAAACAAAGCTGAGTGTAACATTTTGATTTATTTAAGCGAAAGCTTTTACTAAAATTTCACTTAGGCCTAACTTGTTCTATTTGTTCTTGTTTTTTATTTGTTGAAGCACTGCTTGCACAACCTATGTTTGACAAACAATTACTGTGTGCAAATTTCTATCCTTGCAAATTACATACAAATTAGTTTAATGTCTGACCTCCAAGAAATTGGCATATGTATGGAAATCTGCGATGACTGGCATCAGTCCTTCAAATCTGGAGCTCGGAGAACTTGAGTTTTGTTGCTGCTCCTGACAACTGCTTTCCCGCTCACAGGATAGTAGGTCACCAGCACTGATGGCCTGAGTCAAACTGTCTGTTGTATGGCCAGGAACATACTGGTGCATGTAATGCATAGTTTTGAGAATACTCTCTGCTGTGTTCTCATTCTCCATGATGACGCCGAGATTAACCTGAAATGAAATAATAACATTTGGTGACTCACCCATTAAATCCAAATAATGAAGAACAAGTTCAAATGTGAGTAGTAAGAGTTTGTGTTAAATAGATTTGTAAATGTTTTGTTTACGAAATAGTGAGAAACGTTGAAAGTTATTCTTTTACCATTTTATTTAATATCAATAATGACTATTTTCTATTCACTTCATGCACGATGTACATTAAGTAGCCCACTATGATGAAATTGAATACAATCTCTTGAATGAAATTATCAATGATATGATTTTCAGTAATTTTTCACAATTCAATTTCGGATGCTGGCTGATTGGGGGGGGGGGGGATATAGACTAATTTTGTTTCACCCACAGCTTTCAAATTTTGGACAATGCATCTAATTTCACCCACCCACCACATCCATGTTAATAGCTCTTGTGCATTTTCCTGCATTGAGCAATCCCGACCCCACGTCTGTGTTTGATTGAAAATATACATGAGCATGAATACACAAACAGTTATTTATTGTTTAATAATTATAAGGTAGATTGATAATATAAAAGCATTAATTAGACAGACACTCATCATTTCATATTGTAACGAAACATTGGACTTAGTACCAGTCTAGGGTACGGGTGCCCGCGTCGGTGGTCCCCGCGCTGCTTGTACCGCGCGCTGCCGGCGAGTATAAAAGGGCGCGTCGGCCGCGCAACGGGGAGATGCCACGAGAGTGATTGACTAACGTTGGTGGTCAGAGACATCTGTCAGAGCGCGTAGTGTCGTGTTATTGCTCTAGCTACCGCTAGCGATTCGGACCCACCGGGCGGGCTACCTTTGCAGTAATTCGGTGAGTGAACAACCTGTGAACAACAGATTATATAAGCAGCCAAACTTGTTAATGTTTGAGATTAAACACCAGTTAAACATAATGGACACCTATCTAGGCGTCGCCTGTTAAGGCGCGGAGATTAAACACCATTGATAATGCTACCTATAGAGGACTGTGGCTAAATTCTTGTGTCCTGTGAGTGATTGAGCCTAATAGGGTGAGAGTGATCGATTGCGAGGGTCACTGGTCTACTGTGGTGCCTGGGGGTATACTTCCTCCAAACGGAGTTACGTCCCAGGTTTTCCCGATAACCGCTCATCGGGAAGGCCTGATCCTGTCAGCGTCCGTCTGGCGGCATCTCCCGAGCGAGGCAGGGACGAAGAGTCGGCGGACCGTTACAAATTGGTGTCAGAAGTGGGATTGGCATTACAGAACATCAGTTATCCGCAATCGTCAAGTCGAAGGTGTCCTTCACCTACCTAGGCGTCATGGCTGTCAGCCTCATTGATTTTGATGGCGATTTGTCGGTGGTCGACGAGATAGACAGCGATTTACAACGAGCAACCCACGAGAGGGAACAACTCAAGACTGAAAACTACCAGTTACAACTTCAAGTGGAAGAACTACTCGAGAGACTTAACATTGAACAGAGGGGATCGGTGATGTCAGCGCCTACCCTGAAGTCGGAAATTCCTCCTACTCCAAAACCCAGAAAGAGACGAAACATATCTGCACCTCCACCTACGCCAGTGCCTACAATGCAGCTGACGTCGTCTACGCCTATGGCAGGAATCAGCAACGTTGCAGGTTGGACACCTTCCAGATGTTACAGTGAAGTCGCGCAATCTAGTGCGCTAGAAGGCGTCTCTCTGCGAGTCAACAATAGCACAAATTTCGAAGAAGGTGAGCTGAAACCATATGGCGTCGAGGAGAAAGCCCAGACCAAGGAGAGGTGGTACAGCGGTGAGCCGAGCAATGGTAGGCGGCCAAACATCCTACCAGACCTTTCAACGGGAAGACCCCTTGGAGGGAGTATAGGCAGCACTTCAAGGCCTGTAAACTGGCAAATACCTGGACCGACAGCCAGGCGAAAATTTACCTTACAGCGAGTCTCCAAGGCGAGGCAGTGAAAGTGCTGGGGAACCTCACCGCAAGCGGTAAGGAAGTCACCTATACTGAGCTAGTGGGTCTCCTTGAAAAGCGATTTGGGCCTGGACAACTGGCAGAAAATCACCTCGTCGAACTTCGCCACAGGCGCCAAGGGGAGAAGGAGACATTGCAGGAGTTGGGACAATCCGTACGTGATTTGTCGGTACTCGCATATCCGGAATTGACAGACGAAGGACGTGATCGCCTTGCTAGGGGTCATTTTTCCGACGCCATACAGGAGCAAGCCATCCGTGAAGGAGTGTTCAGGACAAGACCGTCGTCACTGGATGAAGCCATTCGTGCCGCCTTAAGCACCGAAAGTTTCCTTACGATTGAGGAACAACGGAGTGGCAGACGAGTCAAGTACGCCCGAGGAGTGGACGGGATACAGGACGATCCTATGCAAGAGGTCAAGAGTGAAGTACGGGAGAGTGGCAGACCATTAGAGAAGTCGTTTATGGAAAACGCGAGTAGGCAAGAAATTAAGGAGTGGCTGGTGAGGACGATGACAATGCTTGATGATATGAAGTCTAACAAAAAATCAGGAGTGCCTAGAGGGCCGAGAATTGTTGCCAGGCGCAAGGCAACTCCAGAAGATGTGTGCTACAGGTGCAATAACCGAGGGCGTTTTGCACGGGACTGCAGGCAACGCTTCGGTAATGACAAACGTGAGTCGGGAAACGACATCCAGCTGGCTCAACGGCCCGAGTACCAGCTGGAAAAGTAGATGGGCCGAAACACCGGGACGGGGACAACCAAGGGAGGCAACATATGGAAAGGGGAGAGGTGAGGCCGACCGTTATCCAAAGGGCACGCTCTGGACTTTTTGTGCAGGCGTTCATCAGAGGAGTCAAGGCGAATCTATTGGTGGACACGGGTGCGACGGACACCGTCCTTTCCACAGAGTTTTACTACCGGATCCCCAGGGAGAAACGACCTAAACTGGAAAGTGAAGGTTCAGGCGTTCGGAATGCTGACGGTAGTAGCATGGAAACTCTCGGCAGGGCCCTGGTGGAAGTTCAAATTGGAAGGACGACATGTCCCGTTCGCGCTGTTTTAGGCAAAATTGGTGAGGGTGAAGGAATCCTGGGTATGGATTTTCTTTTGTTAACGCAGGGCTTCTTGAACTTCCAATCCCTTGAGCTTCAACTAAATGGCGAGAAGATTAAGTGCATGGACCTAAATGGGGGATGTCTCTGTGCAAGGGTTATAGTAGGCGAGACAACTAGGGTTCCAGCAGGACATGAGGCATTGGTACCGGGTTTGGTAATGGGTGAGCACTTCAGGAGTAAACTGGTTCTTTTAGAGCCTTGTGATCGAAGTGAGGTGGCTGACAGGGGCATGATTGTGGCTCGTGTTCTTGTAAACCCGGAAGAGGAGTTGCTTACCGTGCGTATGTTCAACCCTGGAAAGAGGGAATGCGTCGTGAGGAGAGGAACTATGGTGGGCTTCCTAACACCTGTAGAAAATGATGAAGTAGAGAATGGGCTGTCGCCGCCTATGGAGACGGGACAGGTGAAAGTCCCAGAACATCTTCAGGATCTGTACGACCGCAGCATTAAAGATATGGAATTGAAGTACCATGGAAAGATAGGCGAACTTTTGCAGACATACCAAGATGTTTTCGCAAGGAGCGACACAGATATCGGCCGTACAGACCTGGTCAGACATAGGATAAGCACAGGCGAAGCGCATCCTATTAAGGAGCGGCCCCGGCGTTTTCCTCCAAGTGAACAGAAAGAAATCAATCGCCAAATCCAGGAAATGATTAGGGAGGGTAGAATAGAGCCGACAGCGAGTCCTTGGGCGTCGAACGTGGTCCTTGTTAGGAAGAAGGACGGTAGCCAGCGCTTTTGTGTAGACTACAGGCGCCTCAATGCAGTAACCATCAATATAGATGGTTACCAGACCTTCCCTATACCTCGTATCGATGAGTCGCTAGACACTCTCGCCGGAAGCAAGTGGTTCTCCACCTTGGATCTCGCTTCCGGGTACTGGCAGGTAGAGCTTGACGACGATGCGAGGGAGAAGTCAGCATTCGTAGTCCAAGGCGGTTTGTACTCCTGGCGAGTCATGCCCTTCGGACTATGCAATGCTCCCTCCACCTTTGAAAGACTAATGGAGAGGGTTCTAGCTGGCCTCCATTGGGAAACCTTACTGGTTTACTTGGATGATGTGATCGTCTTTGCAACGACGGTGGAGGAAGAGTTGAGCCGACTCCAGACAGTATTTCAACGCCTGCGAACGTCCGGACTGAAGCTTAAACCCAGAAAGTGTCACCTGTTTAGGAGGAGTGTACTATACCTAGGACACATTGTATCGGATGAGGGTGTCGCTACTGATCCGGACAAGATTGGGCCATACGGGGGTGGCCAACACCCAAGACGGTAACAGATGTCCAGAGCTTTTTAGGTCTGGCATCTTATTACAGAAGATTTATCCGAGGGTTCGCTGATATCGCCCGCCCCCTGCATCGTCTCACCGAAAAGTCAAAGGACTTCATTTGGGGTAGCGCCTGCGAGGACGCCTTCCAGGAGTTGAAGATGAGGCTACAACAGTCGCCTATACTCGCCTATCCTGTTGCAGATGCCGACTACATTTTGGATACCGATGCCAGTGGGTCAGGTATAGGAGCCGTTCTATCACAGATTGTTGGAGGTCAGGAACAAGTCATTGCCTACGGGAGCAGAGCGTTAAGTAAGGCCGAGCGCAATTACTGCGTTACGAGACGAGAGCTCCTGGCGGTGGTGGTATTTCTAAAACAATTTCGGCAGTACCTGTACGGGCGTAGGGTTACTATTCGGACAGACCACGGCCCAGCTAACAATCGGACGTTTTCTGAACGTTTTTTAAACGTTTTAAATTGGTTTTTTAAACGTTCAAAAAAAACGTTTTTTAAACGTTTTTTTGTGGTAGGTTTTGGACGTTTAAAAAACGTTTTTATTGAACGTTTAAAAAACCAATTTAAAACCTTTAAGAACGTCTAGAAAACCTTTTAAGAACGTTTAGAAAACCCTTTAAGAACGTCTACACTGCAAAAAATTTGGGTGTTGAATAACACCAGTTTGAGGATCATACCGTTTTAACACTATAATTTTGTACATATTAACTGCATGGACAAATTACGTAATGAAATATTACAAAGAACTGACTTATTACACATTACACATCCATATACAACTAGAAATGTGTTTGTGGACAAACACAGAGCTGTTTCGCATGTCTTAAATGACTTTCAATATTTGGGTGGTGGTCTAAGTGTCTGCCAAGTCTAAAGTCGATCGAATTTAGTGCCAAAGATATATTGGTTGAACAAAAACGTGTACAAATCCTATGGGCAAAATTAAACCTTTAATGTGACGTCACATGACACCCGATGATATCATCACAATGTCATCTTAATTTTCGTCTATAACACATCCCGGAATACCTGAATACCAAGTTTGACCCTAATTGGACTTGTACTTCCAGAGATAGAGGGTCTTAAAAACTACACCTTTAATGTGACGTCACATGACCCACGATGATGTCATCATGACGTCACCCTGATTTTCGTCTATAACACATCCTGGAATACTTGCATACCAAGTTTGACCCCAATCGGGCCTGTACTTCCAGAGATAGAGGGGCCTAACAACTGCACCTTTAATGTGACGTCACATGACCCACGATGACGTCATCATGACGATTTTTTCCTTGGCCCTCCTGGGGATGGTGGTTGAGGTGTGTGCTTAGTCTGAAGTCGATCAAATTTACGAAAGTGTCAAAGTTAATAGTCTAAAGAAAAACGTGTACAAAACCTATGGGGGAATAATTTGCACATTTAACGTGACGTCACGTGACCTTGAAAGACGCAATCGTGCCGAATTTCTTTCAGAAACATCTGGGGCTGGTGTTCTAAGTGTATGCCAAGTTTAAAGTCGGTCGGATTTACCAAAGTGTCAAAATCAATAGTCTGAATAAAAACGTGTACAAAACCTATGGGGAAAATTTTACCTTTAACATGACGTCACGTGACCTTGAATGACGTAATCGCGACGAATTTCTTCTAGGACCGTCCTTGGGTGGTTGTCTAAATGTATGCCAAGTATCAAGTCGATCGGATTTACCAAAGTGTCGAAGTGCTATGCCAGAAAAAACGTGTACAAATCCTATGGGAAAAAGTCTGAAAGAGGAAAAGAAAAAGCAAAAAAAAAAAAAAAAAAAAAAAAAGAAAAAAAAAAACTTTAACGAAAACAAAAGCTGTTTCGGCTGAAATGCCGAAACAGCTAATAATAATCTATTCCTACTGAATACGTACTACACACATAGCCATTGCCGTTGTTAGTTTTATACTACGCTTTTTTGTCCACGGCGAAGTCGCAGCTAGTTTTTATGAATAATGTCAAAATTTGAAAACGAATAAAATGTAACGCGAATTTTTAACTATGTTTGCACACAAATCAAAATTCAATCATGGAATCGTTTAAATAATTACATATTATGGTAAAATAAATGGGTTTTTGGACTAAATACAACAATTTAACATCGACTATTGTTAACATATACCATAATTCCTTATTGACCAATCAGAGGGCTTTATTTCACACACGCATGCGCACTAGGTCAAATTTAACACCAAAAGTACGTAACACCAGTACTTGATTTGAAACTAATACTTCAAGAATCATTTTACTTCATTTTAACACCAATGTTCATTCCAAAAGATTAAAAAAACATTGGTGTTAAAATTTTAACACCACAGTTTTTGCAGTGCCTTTTTAGGACGTCTAGAAAACCTTTAGACGTTTAAAAAACCTTTTAAGAACGTCTAGAAAACCTTTTAAAAACGTTCAAAAAACCTTTTAAGAACGTTCAGAAAACCTTTTAAGAACGTCTAGAAAACCTTTTAAGAACGTTCAGAAAACCTATTCAGAACGTTCAGAAAACCTTTCAAGAACATCCAACATAGCGTTTGAATATAAACGATGGCATGCACGCTGTACGAAGGCGGCCAGCCAGGCCGCGCCGGCGCACCGCATGATATCGATGTCACAAAATATAACAATTACGTACATCAACGACGTCGACGACGACCATATGGGCCACACGATGAGGATGACGATCATGATCATCATCATAATCATAATCATCATCGATCATCATAATCATAATCATCATCATAATCACCATCATTAGGCTACTCAATTTAATCATCAAAATAATAATCATATTAAATCATAATATTAAAAAACAATAATTAATTACAATTAGTTTTTATTTGACTTGGACGTAAAGAAAACGTTTTTTAAACGTCCAGAAAAAAAATCGTCTTTTTCAAACGTTTCGTAAACGTTTTGTAAACGTTTTAAAAAAACCTTTGCTTTGGGGCAAATATTAGGTCAAAATTAGATGTTCTCCAAACGTTTTTTAAACGTTTGTTAAAAATCAAGACGTAGCGGACGTTTAAAAAACGTTTTTTAAACGTTTATTTAGGACGAAGACCTAGCGGGCCTAATTAAACGTTTAAATAACGTTTTTTAAACGTTTATTTAGGACGAAGACCTAGCGGACCTACTTAAACGTTTAAAAAACGTTTTTTAAACGTTTTGTGTTTGCTGGGGGAGCCTTACGATGGCTTGTATACTTTCGGGATCCCCAAGGGCAAATGGCAAGATGGCTACAGGTGATCAGTGAGTTCGACTTTCATGTTGTACATCGAGCAGGGCGATCCCATACGAATGCAGACAGCCTATCACGAATGCCGTGCACTCAGTGTGGCAGGGAAGAGGGACAAACGGCGAAATGTCCACCGACAGACAAGGAAGAAGTTAAGAAAACAGAAATAATGTCGGCTGTGTCTCACTCAAGAGTTGTGACTGCACAACCTACACTGGGTTCAGAAGAGTTGCGAAAGGCGCAGTTGGAAGAAGAAGCCGTAGGGTGGGTGATAACAGCAAAAGAAAATCAGGAGCAGGAACCTAACTGGGCGGATATATCTGCGTTGTCGTCCAGGGCAAAGACCTATATGCGTCATTGGGGCCAACTAGTGTTCTCTGCAGGAAATGGGAGTCGGACGACGGGCGCGAGGTGAGATGGCTCACGGTGCTACCAGCGAAATACCATGACGAAGTGGTGAACCAACTACATGGCAGCACATCTTGAGGACACCTGGGCGTCAGGAAAACCTTGGCAAAGGTTAAGGCGAGATTTTACTGGGCTGGAATTTCGGCGGACGTTCGATCCATCCTCAGGCGATGTAATGTCTGCGCCCGTAAAAAGTCACCAACAAAGACCAGAAGAGCTCCCCTGCAGCAGAAGATGGTTGGCGCACCTATGGAGAGGGTCGCCTTGGACGTAATGGGTCCTTTACCGGTTACAGAGAGAGGGAACAAGTATATACTTGTGGTAGGCGATTACCTAAGTAAGTGGACAGAAGCCTACCCAATACCAGATCAAACGGCAAAAACAGTAGCTGATAAATTCGTGAAGGAGTTTGTGAGCAGATATGGCGTCCCTGACATTCTACACTCAGACCAAGGGCGTAATTTCGAGTCTCAGGTCTTTACCGAAATGTGTCGCCTACTTGGCATCGAGAAAACGCGAACGACGCCATATAACCCGAAAAGTGATGGGATGATTGAGCGCTTCAATCGCACACTGATCACAATGGTTTCTATGATGATAGAGCCCCACAGGCGACAGCAAGATTGGGACGAGAAGATTCCACTGGCCATGTTCGCCTATCGTGCCTCACCGCAAGAGTCAACAGGTGAATCACCTAACATGTTGATGCTTGGACGCGAGGTGCGCCTTCCCATCGACTTGACTGTTGAACAACCAAGTGACGACCAACAAGATGTTGATACCGACTACGCGCAACAGCTGGGGGAACAGTTGAGACTTGCACATGGCAGGGCCCGTGAATGTCTAAAAAGGAGCGCCAGGAGGCAAAAGACTCATTATGACCGACGATCCGTTAAGGATAACCTGTTGGCTGGAAGTTTCGTGTGGCTGCACGATCCAGCAAAGAAGAAAGGCGTTTCGCCTAAGTTGCAGTGCCGATGGGATGGCCCGTTTCTCATTGTGCACAAGCTTTCCGATGTCATCTTCCGGATCCAACGGGAAAAGGGTAAAAAGATGAAAGTTGTGCATCGGGACCGCTTGAAGCGCTACTTAGGAAACCCCCTTGTCCCGTGGATTGAGAACACGACAGAGGTCAATGCAGACACGCCCGACAAACAGCGAGAAACCAGCGTTCCACCACCAACAGACGGCGGAGCCAGCAAGGAAACGGAGACGCCTATGCCAGGGAGGCCGTTTCTGAACCAAACCGCCCTTCCTTTCACCCCAAGAGTGTCACCGGAAAACAACTACTGTACCCCGAAAACACCACCAATTGCGATCTCTAGTCCCGAAACTCCACCTAGGCCTGTGAACGCGCAAGGACAAACATGTCCTCTGGAGTCCCCATTACCGCGTCGGAATCCCCCCAGGCATCGCAGAGTACCCCATAGATATTGTTAGGTATAAAGGATGGTTGTGAGAGCGAGAGAAGGTGAAACACTGGTGTAGGCGCTGCGCCCACAAGAACAATCGCCGAGACAATTTGAAGGCGCACTACCCCGCGACTGTCACCCCGACCGCATGGATGAAGTGGGCGAGATAAAGGGCGAGTCTCACGAGACCCGCGAAGACAGACGCCGAAGGGAAAGCAATGCCGAATCCAAGGACAAGACCACATCGGACAAGAAACGCAAGTATAAAAAGGCAGAGGACTTTCCCAGTAAAGATCGTGGCAAGGCTACGAAGAAGGCGAAGACTCCACAAAGCACGGTATCGAAGGCGCCAGCTGACGATGTACAGCCAAAGCTAGGCGAGTCTACGAAGAAGGCGAATACTCCACCTAGCACGGTATCGAAGGCGCCAGCTGACGAAGTAGGGCCAAAGCAAGGCGAGGCGATGCTTCACCCATTGGAGACAGTGTCCTCAGGCGAGCACGGAGAGCCTGCAGGGCAGGGCTCTTTCCGGCCAGAGTTTGATGCGGGACCGCTCCTAGCAAGTGAGGACATCCTCGAGATAGAGGTTTCGCCTACCTTATCCATGCTGTGGGACAGCATGCCGGAGGAAAATACGCCTAAGCCACAGACAGGAGGGAAACCTTTGAGCCTGGTCCGGCAACTGCAGCAGGGCCCTGATGATGTCGAGTCGATGTGTAGCACTGCCACTAAACCAGAGGAGCCGAAACGGCAACCAGGAGAGGTGCCCCTTGGGAAGTTCTTTGCCGGGCAAGTCGTGAGGATCACCGAGAAGGAGAAGACAGATACTTACCTTGGTGAGTTGCGTACCCTGCACGATTCTGCATCCCGTCACTACGATGTAGTCGTACTGAGAGAGGCAAGTGAGCCTGAGAAGGCGGGCCACACTTTGGAGTCGCCACCCCCGGTGAAGATTCGTAGGATCATCGTGGATGAGGACTCGAGGTCAGAAGGCGTGGGACCCTCCATGAACAACGCACAACTGGAAGGCTCCATGATTGGCAACGTGACAAAGATAACCGGGAGGAAGACCCGTAATCTATACCATGGAGGACATTTGGTTACCCGAGAGGAAACCGAGCGCGTTTTTGATGTTAATTTTAAAGCTGGGTTTTAAGTCCACAAGTTAACAGAAACCAAGAGTTTCACCTTAAACGCCTTACACCTTGAAGTTTGCAAGTTGTTTAATTAAGTTTACCGACTAAGCTTAGGAGTTGTTTAAACTTAGTGTTTACATGTTAACTTATTGAGGCCATAAGTTTAAGAAGTGTTTATAAAAGTCGAACCGTTTGAAGTTTAATGTTTATTGAAGTTATATGCTGTATAATTAGGAACCTATCTAGGACAAGGAAGTCCAGTAGAGATCACCTTCTGTCAACATTTAAGAGACTTTAGGTGGACCAATGTTTCGTTTATTTATTTGTATATTAGTTGATTGGTCAAAGGGACTGACCAAACTTAAGGCAAGGCTTTGTAACGAAACATTGGACTTAGTACCAGTCTAGGGTACGGGTGCCCGCGTCGGTGGTCCCCGCGCTGCTTGTACCGCGCGCTGCCGGCGAGTATAAAAGGGCGCGTCGGCCGCGCAACGGGGAGATGCCACGAGAGTGATTGACTAACGTTGGTGGTCAGAGACATCTGTCGGAGCGCGTAGTGTCGTGTTATTGCTCTAGCTACCGCTAGCGATTCGGACCCACCGGGCGGGCTACCTTTGCAGTAATTCGGTGAGTGAACAACCTGTGAACAACAGATTATATAAGCAGCCAAACTTGTTAATGTTTGAGATTAAACACCAGTTAAACATAATGGACACCTATCTAGGCGTCGCCTGTTAAGGCGCGGAGATTAAACACCATTGATAATGCTACCTATAGAGGACTGTGGCTAAATTCTTGTGTCCTGTGAGTGATTGAGCCTAATAGGGTGAGAGTGATCGATTGCGAGGGTCACTGGTCTACTGTGGTGCATGGGGGTATACTTCCTCCAAACGGAGTTACGTCCTAGGTTTTCCCGATAACCGCTCATCGGGAAGGCCTGATCCTGTCAGCATCCGTCCGGCGGCATCTCCCGAGCGAGGCAGGGACGAAGAGTCGGCGGACCGTTACAATATGTTCTAATAAAGATTTTCTTTTCTTTTGTACATACCACTTCTGACTTTTGTCTAGCCTCAGACATATGGCTGTGATGAATCTCTTGGGGCAGCTCCTGTTTTATCCACTGCATTGCAGGAAGGTGATCTGCAATTATGTGTCTTATTAAAATTGACCAGTTATATTTCAATGTTTTATTATCTGAAATTGACGGAAGACATACTCCTAGATCAAGGTTATCAACATTAACTTTTGGTTTGAGATTGGTCAAAGACGTTGTTACGCGATCTTTAACTGCCATCGTGTTAACCATGTGAAAATCAGCCCCATGATGGTCTTTGGTTGTGTGTCTTGCACGTACTCGCATATCAACATTATCCCAGGGGGGGGCGGAGGGGGGGGGCCCTTCGAGACTGTGATTGCGCAACGCTGACGTACCGTCCATTCTCAAAATAGGGGGGAACAATTTTCTCACGCGAAAAATAAAGAGTTTTTGGCATCCAATCTTAGCATCTTGTCTTTTGTAGTTGTAAAAGGTTGTTATTTACCTTAATTTTTATCATCCAATGACAAAAATTGTATTGAAAATGAAAAAAGCAGTCGAAAAAAATAAGCGTTGACGTACCGTGGATGCGCGTGGAGATTGTGCACAAATACTCAAACGACGTTGACAAATACCTCCCCTAAAAAGGGCAAGAATAATCGATAAATTGTGAAAAATCGTGCTTCGAACCCACTCACTTTTTTCCATGGATACGTTAAAAAAGGATGTAGCAGTTATATACTGAATTTTTAAAAAAATCTGCCTGTGAACCCCTTGCGTTTTATCGTGTTGTTTTCGAACGAAAATGGCAGAAAATGACATCGCCCCAAAACAAATTCGTGTAGATCGTGCCTGTGTACCTGGCTTTGCAGACGTTATATGAATCACTGAATTCGGGGAGCGAGCGCGGAGAAAATTTGTACGTGTTTCAATCTGCGCTTCGAGAGGGCGATCTATACGTATTTACTGTGTGAGATGTGTGGCTCATGAGCGTGGAAGAACGAATGAGATACATTTCAACGTTGGTGGCGCACTTTGTTGGGCCCCCCCTCCGCCCCCCCCTGCATTATCCATTACGATCTGGTAAGAAGTTGAAAGTGAAGAAGTAACTGCAGATGTGTTTACTGCTGATGTATCTGCTGCTGCGCCTGCCGATGTATCTGCTGCTGCGCCTGCCGATGTATCTGCTGCTGCGCCTGCCGATGTATCTGCTGCTGCGCCTGCCGATGTATCAGCTGCTGCGCCTGCCGATGTATTTGCTGCTGCGCCTGCCGATGTATCTGCTGCTGCGCCTGCCGATGTATCTGCTGCTGTGTCTACCAATGTATCTGCTGCTGTGACCGCCGATGATTCTGCCCACTCTTTGACTTTTTGGTCAAATTCCTGACCAAAAATAGTTTGCTTGGATAACACAGTTTGGTATGCTGATGAGAGTCCTCTTGTATGCAAACGTTTGAAGACCTGTTTGCTGCAGCCACCCTCTAGAATTGTAAATCCATTGGGTAACTGGTGGGAGTTTATATCTTGAGATCTGCAGTTAAATAATATTGATGCTGCAGTCATTAGATTAGGTGTCAGGGATTCCATGGTTCTGAGTTTGTTTTTTGGAATGTATTTACTTGTTGCTGAGGTTTGCAGGACCTGAAGCAAAGTAGGTGCATGGAGTTGCAGTTCTTCTAGTTGATTTCTGAAACTGAAGTTGTCAATCCGTGGAGTGAGGAATCTCTAAAGCAAGATTTTGTTGACGGTGCACATATTTTTTCACATTCTTCATTTACTACCTTGAATAGATGTTCCTTTGCACCTTTTAGTCTCATTACTCCTTCTATTACACGCTCTTCATTATTGTCAGTGATAGCAGAAACTGCTGACAGCCATTTTGACGTTACCATCTTCTTTTCCACTTTGGAGCCATGGTGAAGAATTACCTACGAATTGAAAAAGAAGTGTTAAATATTATTTTGAGATATTGTACAGCTGTGAAAAACCAACAACAAAAACCAACAAGAACAACAACAACGACGACAATAATAATAATAATAATAATTAAAAATTTATATTGCGCCTTTTGCATATAAATGATCAAAGGCGCATTACAAAATCAGCATTATTGTAACTACTTTACAAAAATTAAAAAACAAAAGGATTACGATAATATTAATATATATATAAAGTCATGTCAACGCGCCAGTGCCCAAACCGCAGTATGGGGATACATCTGTCTCGCCAGCAGGGAGAATATATTACTTAAGCCTAACCCTGCTGACATCGGTGAAGTCTCGATCTTTCCCGGAGACAGACGCCTCTGACCCTACCTACGAATTAAATAAGTATCTAGCTACCTGGCACGGTGACACTTAAAATATAAACTAAGACCCTTTTTTTTTTTTTTTTTTTTTTTTTTTTTTTTTTTTGTTATAAAAATACAGACTTACTGATCAACAAATGCCTGTTCAAAAAGGTACGTTTTAATCTTACATTTAAAAGAGCCAAGTGTCTGTTCACTGCGAATGTGGCATGGAAGTGCATTCCACAGCGCAGGGGCTGCAGATGAAAAGGCTCGAGCACCCAGTGTAGTAAGCATCTTACCCCTAGGGTACTCTAACACAAGACCACTCTTACTTGACCTAAGATTATAACGAGAACATTTATTAATACCAATAAGATTTGTTATATACGCTGGTGATAGACCATGGAGTGCCTTAAAAGTAAGCAAAATAATTTTAAAATTAATTCTAAACGAAACAGGTAACCAATGTAATTCACGAAGGATGGGTGTTATATGCTGAAACCTGGATGTATTGGACACAAGTCTCGCCGCTGCATTCTGAACTCTTTGTAGTTTAATTATTTGAGTTTTCGGTAGGCCATACAATAAACTATTACAATAATCCATACGGCTAGTAACAAAGGCATGGATTAAGGTCAGTAGAGAATCACGAGATAAAAATTTGCTAATACTTCTAATGTTATGCAAATGAAAGAAAGCAGCCGAACAAGCCTTAGTAATGTGAGTATTCATGGTCAACTGCGAGTCAAACCATGACCCCAAATTCCTAATACATGATTGAGGAAAAATATCAGATTCCCCCACAGTAATGCTAGGAATGTTGATTTTGTGTAGCTGTTGTCGGGTGCCAATGACAAGAAATTCACTCTTACTATCATTGATCATAAGCCTATCATGAATCATCCATTGCCTGATATCCCTGATACAGCTTTCCATAGCGGCCACAGCTGCTAACTGACTGGTTGCCTCATCAGGCTTGAAACTTATGTACAATTGTGTGTCATCTGCATAACAATGAGAATTAGGCAGATGGCACTCAATGATATCGAACAACCGGGAAGCATAGATGGTAAAAAGCAACGGACCTAAACATGATCCCTGGGGAACACCGCAGTCAAGCGTGAAACTATCTGACAAGGTCCCATCTACAGACACACGATGTCTTCTAAGAGACAAATAAGATGCAAACCAATCGAGCGCTAAGCCAGAAACTCCAAGCTTAGACTGAAGGCGCTCCAACAAAATAGTATGGTCGATGGTATCAAAAGCGGCACTAAGGTCTAATAGAACAAGTAATGTTACGTGCTGCGAATTCATCTTCAATAGAATATCATTCTTTACCTTCAAAAGCGCCGTCTCTGTACTATGATGTTTCCTATACGAAGATTGAAATAATGGAAATAATGAATGCCTTGCCATGTGATTACTAATTTGAGCACACACTGCGCTCTCAGTTAGTTTAGACAAGAATTGCAAGTTAGTGATTGGTCGGTAGTTTTCCAAAACTGGATCAAGGTTAGCCTTCTTTAGCAAAGGAAAAACCAGTCCCTCCTTCCAGCATTCAGGGAAAACACCAGAACTAATAGACATATTTATGATACTGGTAAGCACAGGAAGTAGAACTTCAAGACAGTCACTGACCAACTTAGTTGGCATTGGATCAAGACGACATGACTTCTTCGTGGATTTACTAACAAGTTGCCTAACCTGTGTCTCTGTTAATGGAATGAAGTGATCAAGAGAGATATCATCAGATAAAACAACATTAGGAAAATGAATAGATTCATCTGCTGATCTCAAGTTATCAAGTTTGAAATGAATGTTTCTTATCTTTTGAATAAAGAAATTGCCCATCTCATTTGCTAATTCAAATTTATTGTTAGACATGGGGAGGGAAGGTGAAACTTGGCACTGTTGGAGCAGTGACTTAGTGGCCTTGAACAATTTACTCTGATCGGAGCTGTTGGCCTCAATAAAGTTAGTGTAGAAGTCACTGCGAGCTTTATTCATGAGAAATGTCGCACTGTTTCTTTTAGTCTTGAAATTCGCTAAGTCATCGGGTGTCCCGGTACGCCGCCATTTTCTTTCAGACTGTCTTCTTAGCTTCATAGCCGCCTTAATGCTCGCATTAAACCATGGCACCAAAGGTCTAGTAGAAATTATTTTCGATTTTACTGGTGCATAAGTGTTAAATGTGTCAATGAGAGTATCATTGTAACATTTAACAAGTTCATCGAGACTATCGGGAATATCTGTACACAGCTTAGAAGAAGATAAGTCATGTTTTAGCAAATTTATATCAATTAATTTAGTACTCCTGTAAGAAATTGTTTTTTTCCCAATTGTTAGTGTAGTTGATTTCAGGTTACACATAACCGAAAAATTGTCAGAAAAGAGACGATCAGGAAGAGGCAAGCTATCTAGAACAATCTCAGACTGCCGGGTAATAACCAAATCCAATGTGTGTCCCGACTCATGAGTAGGTCCATTAACATGTTGTATCAAACTCATGGATTCAAGAAGTTCTAAAAAATTAATGGCAGACGGATCATCAAGAACATCAACATGGATATTAAAATCCCCTGTTATCAGAAGTCGTTGAGGGCATAGAATTAACGATTCCAAGTACACAGCAAATTCAGTCAGAAACGCATTCACAGTAACTGGATGGTTCTGAGAGTATGGGGGTCTATATATAATCACTAACCGAAGCCTATACGAATTACATTCTACTGACCATTCAGAAAATTCAAATGATTCCCTTTCCCCAGCAGCAATTTTCTTGGCAAAAATATTATTCCGGAAAAGTAAAGCAGTACCGCCTCCGATGCGATTTCTTCGTGGATGATCCAGTAACTTAAAACCAGATGGAGTTGCTTGAACTTTATGACGCGCGGGGGCGCGGCCGGCGCTGGCCAGAAAGTTCACGCTCACACAGTACAGCTAGCTAGCTACAGGCAGTATACAGTTATTATAAATCGTCGCATGTCCAGTACGACGGGTATAGTTAGTTTAACAAATATTGAACCCAAAGAAAAATATTGGTTGCTTAGAATATGGGTTTCGACGAGTGTGCCTTGTTAAAGTGTCATGTCAAGATCATTTTTAATGTCTGATTTTTTTCAGAATACTGTTGAATATATCAGACACGTTGACTACGTTTGACAAGGTCGCCTCTGATGTGTTACCAGCCTTGAAAAAAGTGTAAGTCATAAAATCGATTGCAATAGTTTTATTGAACATTATAGATTATTCCTGCAGAGAATGACCACCACATGCCCAATAGACCGTGTAAGTCTCAGTACCAAACACTGACTAGTCTAGTCACAGACTGCCCCGTTTGAATTTTTAAACTGTTATCTGCGTGATCGTTGAACGGAAGTTGAGGTTAGGCAGAATAATAATGTAGGTTTTCCCGATCAATTTTGGCAAAAGAGCAACCAATTTAACCGTTGCGCCATTCTATTTCGCGTGAAATCTAATGCTCCTGAAATTGGTCATTCGATTTCGTTTTATAGGCAAATGTACTGTTGTACATAAGATCAACTTACTGTTGATGTCAACTTACACGCTCTATAGCCCGACGTAAGTGACGTCACCCAATGCTTAGCACATGACATTGCAGTTGTTCAGTGGGAATCACCGATCGACGCTCGTTATAGTTTTACGTTAACAAATGACGACATGCGATTGATTTTTGGACCAAAAGAAAGTCAAATATGCAGTTTCAGCCCAGTCAGTCGTAAAAGATAAAACGTGAGAAGACTGAGAAAGATGATGTGCACGGAAAGTGCTATGTACGTAAATTAAAGTACACGTATACGAGCCATGATGTACTGCAGTAAACAGTGCATAACGTCATCAATGCATCATCAATACATCAATATTTATTCTCACCCAATTGATGAGAGCGTTGCATGTGAAGTTCTGTCCAGACATTTCTCTGTACATTGTGCATCCTTTAATAAACTTTCTTGTTTTACATTTTCAGATACGTTGATGACTACCGCCGGTGTTGTGCCTTCTCCAAGTTGCGTTTGTTTGGTATCGAACAAGATTGTTTGACCACAAAGCCTAAACCATCACTGAAGCTGTGCAACAGTCTTATGCCAAATGACGCAATACGAGTGGTGTTGTGGGCATTAGGAATTTGCGCGCTTATTGGTAATTTGTCTGTCCTCATTTGGAGGCTTAAGCAGAAAGGGGATGGACGGGGTAAAAAGACCCTTTCACTTATGGTTGGAAACCTGGCCATCGCAGACCTCATGATGGGTGTGTACATGCTAATCATAGCTGGTGCAGATCTTACATTTGGCGAGTACTACTTTCTTGAAGCCCCTGATTGGCGCACCAGCACACTATGCAAACTGGCTGGAGTTCTGTCAGTTCTGTCCAGCGAAGCTTCGGTGTTTTTTGTGACACTCATCAGCGTAGACTGCTTCTTGGGAATTGTGTTTCCGTTGAAAAACTTATCTCTAGGGGGGAAATCAACAACGGTCGTCATTGTTGTCTTGTGGTTTCTGGCACTTTGTCTGAGTATCGTGCCAACACTTTCATTTGGGTCTGAGTCTGATGTTTATGGACTTTCGGATATTTGTATCGGCCTTCCTCTTACCACTAAGGCTTCCGAGGTCAGGGTAGATAGGTCCGAATTGGGCTTGTATTTAGTTGATAAAAATGTTTCCGTAGCCCGAGGTCAGAAACCATCTTGGATTCTTTCAATCGTTCTCTTCCTTGGTGTCAACTTGGTTTTGTTTCTCCTTGTCCTGTTTTGCTACGTCGCCATCTTCATCAGCGTCAAGCGGACGACCAGTGCTGTCCGAGTGAATGCCCACAGAAAGCGCAAAGTCAAAATGGCGGTCAAGATGGCGCTGATCGTGATGACAGATTTCTGCTGTTGGATACCAATAATCATCCTGGGGATTCTGACGCAGACGGAGACAGTCACCGAGGTGTATGCGTTGGTTGTGGTTCTGCTCCTGCCAATCAACTCGTCCCTCAATCCTTTCCTTTACACTTTCCTGACAGTTTGTTGGGAAAAAGTGAATACAAAAAACCAAGGTTAGAACAAAGTTCAACTATCTTTAAGACAGCGGTACAACAGGGGGGGAGGGGGGGGGGGGTTGCTGCTAGCTCCCCTTCCCATTATACCCCCTGCCTTGAGCCCAAGCTCGACCCGTCCCACCAAACGCATAATGTAGACGTTTGCCTAGCTTTCGCCAAGGCCATCCTTTTAACCTGCATAATAGACAAGAGCGGCGAAGCCACAAAGCAAAACCAGTGCCAAAACCAAAGCTGGTCTCTGCTCCAGTCGCTTTGAAGCCTCTCTGCTCTTATTTAAAGGAGACTAAACCAACCGCGGGCGTGAATCCCAGGGGTTTATATCATCCCGCCTCCACTTTAAGTTGACTGTGTATTGGTCCATTTGGTCACCCCCACCCTACCCCCAGATTGTTTTGTGATGAGAAACAAATTATGCATGTAATCACAACTTTCCAACTGATTAACAAATTACAGAGAACAAACGTACCTTGAAACGCATGGTTGTGACGTTCGGTTTAGCTGAAGCGCGTATCTTAATCTCTGGAATTGTCTCATTTAAAAGTAGAATACACCATTTGCAGATATCGAATTTTTTTACTACCGAATTATTAAGAAATATCATACTTATTTGAAAGAAAATAATTAATGTATAGACATCCAGCAAAATGATTGCGCTAGATAGCCTGTAATTGTTCCGAAAAATTAAATAAAAAATTAAAAATCACGATCACCAGACGGCAATCGCGAAAAAACACACCAAAACAACATAAGACCCACTGCCCGACCCCGGTTAACAACGAACGCCGTTTTTCTTGCTTTTCTGAGCATCCATGATTGTAAAACTTCGGACAGGTCAGTTAAACGATATTTATTATAAAATACAACCCCCAAAATTCACCCATTCATGATAATTCAAGTTATTACCAATGGTGTATCCTACCTTTAAACGTGTCATATATTGGCACATTTAAATTAGAACTGCACACGCTTAAAACTAAAGTGTTAAATCAACCTGATAATAAGTGTGCGGTCAGTGACTACTCTGCGCGGCACCAATGGCGACTAGGGCGTCCATTTGGGAAGCCGATTTTGAAACCAAACGCCCCCGAAAGGTTATGCTCCAGATATGCCTAGCCTGGTACTTGCCAAAAAGCACTGTAAAGTTATTTTTGGCCTGAGTTGGGGGGCAAGCCAGGCTAAGGATGTGCATAATTGGTTTCGCCCGCAGGCATGCATGTAACCCTATGTAAACTGATGTCAATAACCCAGCTCCAGGCCTTTGTAGTCTGCCGGACCCAGACTTTGGGCAATTGGGGTTGGGGGGGGGGGGGGGGGGGGGGGGGTACGCGTAAACCGCTGTGTACGCTAAAACCGCGTGCTTTCCAAAAGGAAGCTGGCTGTGCCACCGCGTCAGTAGAAGTTGGCGGTGCCGCGCATAAAGTTGGGATTTCAACCATTAAACTGATAAATTCAACACATTGGATATTGATTTCATCAGTTTTATGTATGGAATTGCAACTTTTAAAGAGTGGTTCCTGACCGCACACTTATAAGGTTGATTCAACACTTTAGTTTTAAGCGTGCAGATATGGATGTCTGCCTATATTCAGTACGATATACCCTATACACACTCCACACTTGAAACCTAAAAAGAATTCCTGAGATTCCGGGAACACAATGGTCAACACAAAAGAGGGGGGGGGGGTTCTCTGCCACATATAGCGCTTCGTAGTGTCTGCCGGGGACCCCATGCTGTGTGTGGCCCCTGGGGGCATCCAAATGAGGCTTCAAAATGTACTCGATTAAACATTGGAGGTACCGCATCAAACCAATTGGAAATAAACTGGTATATCACACAGAGTGCAGACTATAATATGATGACCCCTGCCAGACACATTTCCGCTGTACATGGCAAACACCCAGAAAGGGCCCCACAAATTTGGCCTGGATCAAACATTGGAGGTACGTGTACCTCATAAAACCAATCTGGCCCCTATGCGCAGTATCTTAGAATTGACTTGGAGTAATTATTGAAAGTACCACTTGAAACTCGTTTTAAATAATCAGGTACATCCCATAGACAGAGATCCCACTGCCAGACAATTTTTTTAATACAAGGCCCACCAGGCACACGGGGAAACTAAAGTACAATTTAACTATTGCATTTTACTGCGTAATCACTGCCAGACAAAATTAACTGTCCTCTCTATACATGTATTGGCCTGTCATACCCCCTCCAAGGTCAAACTCGGTCTAGCTATACATTTGGTTGGTCGCTCTGAAGACCTTTCATACTGTCATCTTCTCGTTCCTCTTCATGAAAAATATCATTCTGGGACGGCAGGTCCCAAGAACCAGTCAGGCCCACACTATGAAGAAATTGGCAAGGGACATGACTATAATAGAGAAACCGCGAAATTGGTCTCTCAATTCTAACCACACGCAAACTCCACGTGGACGGACATATTATATCTAAGGAAATATTTGAGTTCCCAAACCGCGACAACCACAACGATTAAAAACCCCTACCTTATTATCGCATACCACAAGTTTACAAAGAAGCACCCAAAGGAACAAATCCAAACGTTAAAGTAGCGGTAACACTGTGTATACGTTCTACATTATAATCTCTTGTTTTGCTATAAATACTTGTTTTGTTAAGTCACATAATTATGCCCAACAAAATCGTATACTCACCTAAATATAGACCTTTGTAATTCTTACATTCTTGTAAGACTATATAAATATTTTAAACAATTTTATTTTCTTTTTTTATCAAAACTTTGCATGAATATTGTCATTGTTAGAAGCTTGTGATTACTGGATCTGGAATAAGTGTCGGAGTTTTATGTCTAATTTGAATATTACTGTCAACTAATTAATGTAAGATTTGAAATGGAAAGTTAAAAACATCAACTTTTCAGTCAAATTCACCAACATTCAATTTCGTCCAAGAAAAAAAATCACGTTTGGGCACCCTTTTCAAACACTGGGTCAAGAATACAGTATCATTACAAATCAAATTTGTCTATTCGTCTGACATCAATCAATTTCAAACTTATGTTAAATAAATTAGTCTGGTGTCTGCTTCAGCATTGTGTCTTGTGACACCGAGCGCAATGTGAGCATGATTTTTGTATTGGACTATTGAAGAGTACTGAAAAGTAGTATATAATATGCAGCTTCTTTGGTGACGGGGAAGGGAGGGAGGAGGGAGGTGGTTGACGCCTGAACTGTCTTAAAGCGTCTTATTAAAAATACAATCAGGGAGGCAAGTTGCCCCACCCCCTCCAACTGGATACGTCACTGATATACATTGAACTGCAAAAAACAGTTACTAAAACATGAAAAGATTGCCAAGATTAACATTTACAAAACAAACAAACAAACAAATAAACACCCCAACACACGAATAAAACAAAAGAGTAATGTGAAGAAACTAGGAAAGAAAAGGTGGAGAATTGCCGCATTAGTCTTCTACTGATGGTGGCATCATAATGACGTACGACGAAATTGAGAAAAATTCCTTTGAAATTGTGTGGCATTAGGCGAATTTGATTTTTCAAGTAAAAATAATTTGGCGTATCCCTCCTCTAGACGGAAACGTACGTGTGCTCATATTTTTTAATTCGTACAATTTGAAATTGTACTAAATCAATATTGCTGGACGAAATGGAATATTAGAATCGGTAAATTCGAATGATAAACGTTTGAAAATAGCTGGGAAAACCTACACTTACGTCTTTTGCTGTATAAAATGCTATCGTTATAATCGAAGTCGATATAATTTGTTCATGTTCTGTGCCTTAAAAGTATTGGCAGCGATTTCGGCTCGGGCCATTTTACGTCTACCGGCCGGTTTTAAACGTACATGATTAAAGCTAAAGTAGTCCGTTTTGTATATTGTTATCATTTGAAGCAGCAAACTACAAAGACAACTGCTTGATAATCAACCCGATGAAGTTTTAGTTCTGTGGATGCTGTATATGTTCCGGGAAAACAAGATTTGAAGATTCCGACTTCAATTCCACATTTGAGAGTCATAATTTGAATTGCGCCCTAAATCGGCAATCGGGGCGCGTTTTCATTCAGCCGACTGCAGCCACGCACGTGTCACGCACTGACTAACCAATGGTGCGTACTATGTTTAGCTTACATGTACATACAAATGTTACATCATACCGTCCGATTAGCCATCACGACGGATCCTCGTGTTTGCCCCGGTGTCAGCCACCACTACTCCAGGTCACGTGTGGGTACCTATTGTCTATGCGCTGGTGTAATGACATCACCATTGACAGGAAGATACAAAATTGCGAGAAATTGATACGAAGCAATTATAAATACACAGGTTTATGGCACAAATTATACTGCCAATTATTAACTGTGTAAAAGGTGCATGGGTGGATTATACTTTCGATAAATAAGAACATTTTCCATCGAATTTGTATATAATCGTCGACTATAATCAATGTGTAAGATTTGATGAATAGTATAAAAAAGCTTCGTATTGCTTACGCCTTTTGATGTATAGAATACTATGGTTATTATCAATTATATCAATTATATCAATTGTATCAATTATATCAATTGTATCAATTGTATCAATTGTATCAATTATATCTACTATATCTACTATATCTACTATATCAACTATATCTACTATATCAACTATAACTATATCAACTATATAAACTATATCAACTATAATATCAACTACTATATCAACGATATCAACGATAATTATCAACTATATCAACTATATCAACTATATCAACTATATCAACTATATCAACTATATCAACTATATCAACTATATCAACTATATCAACTATATCAACTATATCAACTATATCAACTATATCAACTATATCAACTATATCAACTATATCAACTATATCAACTATATCAACTATATCAACTATATCAACTATATCAACTATATCAACTATATCAACTATATCAACTATATCAACTATATCAACTATATCAACTATATCAACTATATCAACTATATCAACTATATCAACTATATCAACTATATCAACTATATCAACTATATCAACTATATCAACTATATCAACTATATCAACTATATCAACTATATCAACTATATCAACTATATCAACTATATCAACTATATCAATTATATCAATTTAATTTTTAATTGTTATCAACAATAAGTCGATATTAATAATTTCTTGATGTATCGTGCCTTAAAGTATATGGGCGGCGATTTCTCAGTAGACCATTTTGTCGTAATTTGTGCGTTATCGTTTAAAATGCAGCAAAATTAATGTTCAGTATATAAAGACAGATGCTACACAATTAGCCTGATGAAGATTTAGCTCTGTGGATGCTGTTTATGTTCAGGCAAAACAAGATTTTAAAGGGGTATTAGGCCCTGAAATCCCCGAAAATGTCATGTTTTGGATTGCTTACTAATTTCAAACATCAGTGAAGGGAAACCAACCTAATGTCTATTTGTTATACGTCTGGCGGGGCGGACATTTTTCAGACGATAAATGTTTTGCTAAACGTACATGTACGTACACAGCTCAGTAGACCAATACATACATGTTTCTCCAACGTCCATAGAATACAATACGCTGGTGAATGTGCTACTTCAATCACCATTAACACGCAAACAGCTCGACATTTGGGGGGTCGCAAAAGTGTACCCCGAAATTCGTTCTTGTGACGAATAACACAGGAATATCACAAAACGCCCAGTTTTTAAAGGCTGGTTGTGTGGATGTTTATATCCTACTTTTAAATGTTCTTTCCGGTTAACACCATTTCGTTCAAAACACGTTGTGTAGCCCAATTGTGCGCTTCCAGGACGTAATCCCTCTTTAAAGTATACGAGCGGCGATTTCGCCATTTCACATCCACCGGCTTTAAACTCTTGTTTAAAGCAGTCAGTAGACCATTTTGTCATTGTGTAGTTTTATAATTTGAAAAAGCAAAAAGGCTCTAAAATTAAAGGCAGATGCTTGACAAGCAACTCGGTGAAGTTTTAGCCCTGTGAATGTTGTATGTTCCGGGAAAACAAGATTTTAAGACTTCAATTAAAAGTTTGCCAACTCATAATTTGAATTGCGCCCATCAGCATTCGGGGTGCGTTTTCATTCGGCATACTGCAGCCACGCACGTGCCACGCACTGACCGACCAATGATAGCGTTCCGCACGCGCGCGTGTGCGTCATTATAATGCTTGCGTGCACCAACTAGTACTAAGGGAAATTTCCAAAAATGCTTCTCGGAAAATTTCTCCTTGGAAAATGCCTACATTGTTTGGCGGTCATAATCAGTTATAGTATTTTTGACTGTTATAAGTTGACTCACCTATTGTACAGTTGTTGGAAGTACGGTGGTTTCAACGGGTCAACGACACAGGACGGCAGTGAGTGCGCTCCTACGAAGTCGACCCGACGATGTCGTGCTCGAACTAAGTGCGCGACAAGTCCAGATATGTCCCCCACAAAGTGTGACAAACTAACGTTCACAAAGTTCACGAGGACTAACAGTTATTTACAATTGACAAAGACGAAGACGAAGTACATGTAGACGAATATATTTATAATGTTTGGTGAATAACAACAACACGAAAACTTGCTATACGAAAGTTGGTGACTGTATCTAGGCGTGCATGCAAATGCGAGAGAGAGAAACGTGGTCGTTTGTTTGTTATGGAGTAAACATTTTTCCATTAGGTAGCCTACAAGGCACTTTGACCTCGGGCCACAATAACGGAAGCCACTATAAACTATCTAGTGTAGCGGTTCTTGTTGTATTTTTCAAGGCACTTAGGTATCCAGAACCGGTTTTCTTCTCTAAATGCACTAATTCACATAATAAAGGACAAACTGCACACCAGTTTGGGATTTCGTTGGTGTATTTTGGCCCGTAGATCGTTCTGCCTATTCACAAGGCTATACCCACTAAATTTACAATTTACATAACAACTTACACTAACAACTTTTTTATAAACAAACTATAATATTTAATCTTTTGGCCTTGCGCATTAAAAAGAAGAAATTAAAGGCAGTGCTGATGAGCCGGCTACGAAAAACTCACCCCCTTTTATTGTTTACTTTCGTTTAGGATGAGAAACGTAGGTCTGCCCCAAGCGTCACAGCCTCATCCCAGACAGGACTAGCCTTTATTCCCGCGTGTTTCAATATCAATCTTCCCATCATTTTGTTATTAACAAAACAACGTAACTACTCACGACAATATTTAAGAGTTTCAAGTGAGGATGCCAAAAATGATAATCACAGACCAAGTGATCTTGACACAGACAAAAGGTTGTCAACATTGTCCTTAACATAACCATCTTTAACATTCTCTCCCTTCCATCTGCCATGTATCTTAAACAATCTATCTGGGGATACCAGATTGAGCAGCCTCTGTGGCTCCACCTGCACGGAGACTATGGACTCCGAACTTGGACACATCATCCACGACTGGACGAAGGGCCTCCAATATAACTTCCCTGACACGGCTATAGCTCATGGGTTGATTTAAGTCCCTCAGCCTGTAACCTCCTTTAATTTTAGATAAATTACGGAAAATATATGAATCTGGACTTTGTATCTGTGCCACATTTACATAGGTCTGAAGGATCTGGACAGGGCAGTATCTTGTTCCGGTCTTACTTCTGATAACCGACTTTCTTTTGTGATAGATATCTGTTTTGCTCGATGGGATGGAAATTTTGTAAACTATCTATATTAAAATGTAGATGTTCCAAACAAATGTTGGAAAGCTCATTAAACCCGAGAAAACCGGTATAGGCTAAAAGACACATTGTAATTGTCCTTAACTTCTTAAGATCTATTTTCCTGGCTCTATAGTCACTTATGTGCATATCCACCATGTCTTTTAGCATCAGAGCGGTTACTGGCTTCTTTTTTATTACTGGCTTGGAGCATGATCTTTTGAGGCCTTATAGTGTATATTTCACTAACTGCACCTGTATGGGGTCGTTTACCCCAGCCATCTTATGTGCCCAAGATATGGACGACGCAGCTTTGATTAAGGGAGATGGTGAACGACAAGAATGACTTAGATGAACCAAATACGAGGAAATATAATAAGGGTCTGGGTCAAGACCTTTAATATCGTAGGACTTTGCCCATTTTAGCCAATTATTGAATGCAGCCGAATACTGCTTCAATGTGGAATCTGCTCTTGACTTGAGAACAACCAGCGGTAACTCTCGTGCAAGTTCCTTCATATCCTGGCTCATGTCCTCTGGTTTAGAAGCCCATACCCCGCTGTTGAATATTACCTGCAATAAAAGGAGAAAACCAGTTATCTTTGAACTATTCAGCTGGCTCTGAAATCCAACCTCACTGCCAATATTTTATTCCTGGCAATATTGTCAATAAATTCAAAATTTCCTCCCCTGCCTGGGATAAATATCTCCTTATCTCTTGGAAGTTCATAAACTTCCAACACTGCTCCTATTGGATTATAACCGTCAGGGAAGAGAATAGACCAATACGGCGCTAAAAAACAACACGGGCAAATAATTGCCCCCGCAACCTTTGGGCTTTCCATATGTCTGATAACTCTGGGTATCAGTGAGATCGGAGAGACAACCCAATTGTTGTCGAACTCCCAATTAACTGTTAAGGCATCTATAGCCTCACCGCCTGGGTTCCAATTCCTGGAATTGAACCTGCTGATCTTTTTGTTTTAATAAGTGGCAAACCTGTCCACTTAATGTGGACCCCACATGCTATCTAGAAATTGGAATACTTCATCTGCCACTGCTCAATCATCTTGATCTAAGACCCGACTAAGACTATCAGTTTTCTCATTAATTAACCGTGGAACCCATTCCATCTCAATATGAATATTATGTGACAGACACGTCTTGCAAATGCTAAAGGCAATTCCTTTTTCATGCTCCCTTTCACCGCTATACTTGCAACTGCCTGGTTATCTGTAAACCACTTTGTCCTTCGGCAGGACAGCTTAGTCACCAATGACTTAAGGACTATATCAACTGCCATCAACTCTCTCCAAGTGGAACTTTTACTACAATCTTATTCCATGCACCACCCCTTCACCTGTATCCACTACATATCCCCCATAACCCAAGGAGCTTGCGTCAGAATAGACGATTTTTGAACACTCCATTCTAGGTCCTATCATACCTACATTCATGTTGTCTATACTACTTTCCCAGAATTGTAGCTCTGCTCTGGCCTCTGGTGTAATCGCTACCAGTGAATCCCATCCTGACCTAGTTTCGACACTTAAGTGCAAGTATTTAGTCATGCCATTGGCCACGTTACCTATAACCAAGTTAGTCGACATTACTTGTCCGACCAGCTTCGCCACTGACCTTGCTCTTATTGTGTCTGTTCTCATGCTTTGAATGGCTTGCTTTATTGCCTTGATGCGTCTCTGTGGTACACAAAATGTACCTTGTTTAAATGTATTTCATATCACAACCATTCGATACACCTTGTTGGTATCCAAACACTTTTTGGACGTTAGGAATAAATCCTGAACTAATAATGTCCCCTTTCACCGCTCCACTATAGCTGCCAGCGCTTATCCAAATGTGGGTGCCAAACCCCATACCATCGTCCAGGTAGACTACAATAGATTTTCCTTCACCTCGCCACTTTTTTACAAGGGGTCTTACAATTTTGGTGAATATATATGGAGCTGTAGATAGGCCAAACGGCAGCTGCTTAAACGTGTAAAATTACTGCACACCCTGCTCTATCCAAGCCCTCTATCTACCCACCCTTATTCAAAATAGAAGTGCAGTGCGCATATCTTCATATTTTACAGATACCTTTTCCAAATATTTGTTGGGTAATCTCAAGTCCAGAATCAAACGGTTGAACAGAGACAGTCAAAGGGCTCACCACCTTGGGTTGCCACGTTGTTTTCTCTATTGTACCCAGCTGCATTAACTTATTAATAGCTGTATTAACAAACTCACTGTTATTAAAGGCAGATTTGTTATTTTTATTAAACATCGCCGGGGGTTCTAAAACAAACGGTAAGACATAAATTAACCATGTTCCACGGCGTTCAATTTATGACTGGGTGGGGAAAGGGACCGCAAAAAAGCACTATGGCTTCTTAATTTACCGGCAACCTTGATATTTGCTATACCATCATTTAGTTCATACTCAAAGTAATATTCAACAACGCAGCTCAACGAGGCATCTATAGCTTTGATTACCTGATCTAAGTTACACTTAACTTTCTTGTAATCTTGTTGTCGTCATCTTGGTTGTCTGCTAACTGGTGCGCCACGTACTCCGTCACTGTGGCCCACCCATACGTACTGGAATCTGCCAGTCTAATCAATCTTTGACGCTTGTCGATTGTCTCCAAGGCTTCCGTCAGGGTAGCTTGTATCTCCACCTGTTCTGGCGTCTGCAAAGGCGTATATTCAGGGAACCGTTAGCTTAGGTTCAACCAGAGAGAGTCAACCGAAGAACAAAGAACGATCTGGCCGATGGTCAGGGCTGCGGTTTCCAAATGAACTTTATTCTACGGTGAACTGTAAAAGAGTACACCAAACCTATTCATAATACTTTGATCATGTTTAAAATGAAGAGATGCGTGTAAAACGCTTCCTAAAAGCAATAAAATCACTTTACAATGAGCAGTTTATGTAAAATGACCCAGCCAGCAAGCCCAAGTGGGCCCCATGTGGGTTGTGGTTGGGTTTGATTGGCTTAGGTGGGCTTGGGCTTGAAATGGGCTGCCCACATGGGTCCTGTGTGGGGCGACGGTGGGTTTTCAGTGGGCGTGGGCATCAAATGGGCACGATGTATGGGTCCAGTGTGGGGATTTGGTAGGCTAAGTGGGCCGTTTATAAACTGGGTTTTGATAGGGCTGGCCCAAGTGGGCCCTGTGTGGGATATAGGTGGGCCCGGTGGGCTGTATTGTGCGTGGGCTTTGGGAGGGCTGGCCCAAGTGGGCCCTGTGTGGGATATAGTTGGGCCCGGTGGGCTGTTGTAAGTGGGCTTTCAAAGGGCTGGTCCAAATGGGACCTCTGTGGGATATAGGTGGGCCCGGTGGGCTGTATTGTACATGGGCTTTGGGAGGGCTGGCCCAAGTGGGCCCTGTGTGTGATATAGTTGGGCCCGGTGGGCTGTTGTAAGTGGGCTTTGAAAGGGCTGGCCCAAGTGGGACCTCTGTGGGATATAGGTGGGCCCGGTGGGCTGTATTGTAAATGGGTTTCAAGAGGGCTGGCCAACAAGTGGGCTATGTGTGGTATATAGGTGGGCGAGGTGGGATGTACAACACTGTTATGGCCGATGGCGGTTTGCCTAAAGGTCACATTCTTGCCTTCTGATTTAACCCTTAATAATAAGGTACCACTTTTGTGGCAGTGACCTCGCATACCACAGAAAAACCGTTACTGCTGTGTGACTCGACTGTGAGCCACATATGAATTTTGGAGACGGATCGAGCAGGTACATCGCACATCGTTTTACATGAAAACAACTGGTTATTCGTGGATATAAATGCAGTTTGCCTGTCAACATACAGTAAAGTTTATTCCTGTAACGCAAGCCTTTGCTGAATGACTGTAGCTTTCTTTGAAAGGAATTTTAAGTTACGTGCAGAGAAACATTCTGTTTAACTGGTAAGTTCATTGTTATTCAAATCTTATGCCCAATTTTCCACTTTTACGACACGGTTTAGATTACTTCAAATTTTACACTGCTGTGGCTTTTTGTGAGTGTTGATCTGTGAGTCAACCTATTCATTAATTCTATTTCCATGCAACAAACGGCTATATTTTGGCATCATTTGGCCAATTTCAAATTCGCTCGGGCGTAAAAAATAATTGTAAATGGGAATAAAGAAGAGACAACCATCTTTGTGGATTGCAACTCCGGTCAGCAATTTTAAACTTAATCATGCTGACTGTTTTTATTTTAAAGTTCTTGTTGGCCTACATTTGGGACATTTCGTGACTGAAAACATTGAAAGCTAAAATGCTGGATGAGTCTTCAAAATGCATACGTCTTTCAGACCGTATTTTCTTTTTCTTGGTTTTGTTTATTTGTTTATTTCTTTTATGTTTTAGGAGCCACCAAGAAGAACAGTCAAACCGATACTTGGGAATCGAAGCGCACAGGCTGGCTAGCGACAAGGTTGGACCATGGACGTGACAGAGATGAGACAGCGGATCAGCGAGCACACTTGAAGACGAAGTAATCAAGAAACAAGCTGCCGCAATTAAGTTAGTCACTGAGCAAAACAAATAAGGAAATAATTGTTAAACTGTTTCGGTTACATGTTTAGGAAGTATACTTATTGATAGTTTTAATCAGGTTAATATCTACAGTGGTAAAATAAAGACTATTTCATTCATCGTGCATTTGTAAATTTTGGCAAACCACATTTCATGGCGTTTTAACCTGCCTGTCAAATTATATTTCCCAGGTACTTAACGATTATTTCATCCGAGTTATTTCAAAGACGAGTGGCTTGGCCGTGATGCAATAGACTTAAATCCAGATGTAGTATATTTAGTATTTTTACCAATTTACCCATCACAAAGATTCCCACAGCTAATTGTGCTACACTATAGTATAAAGCTCTGTACACATGGACATAATATTTAGTCGGACTCATATATAGTTTAGATATTTTTTTCAGAGAAATAAAAAAGGTGTTTATTAGGTCCTGTTTGGGGAAACAGTATATCCTAGAAATATCCATCAAAGAAACCATTCTATGATCTTAATCTGCATAGCTTGGATTAACTAAACCGTCTTTTGTAAAAGAGACATATTGTTAGTAAACCCAGTTCTCTTATGGCATCGAGTTGGCAAATCATGTTTTAAAATAATCTAAATTATTAATAAGTTCCAAATAATTATTACCATTGCGAATTCTGGTTATTAAAGTACGTTTTGACAAGACACACGTACAACTGTTTGTCACTGGTTTTGCATGCTTTCTTCTATTCCCACGACCTAAATTTGCTATAGTATATCCGGTCCGTAATATCCCACAATAAACCGATTTCATAGTGTGGGTGCTCCTAATTTATTTTAATTGAAATGAATCGAATTAATTTGAATAATGATCGAGCCCATGCTAACTTGTGTACAAGAGATGCAAGGCCCAGATGGAACTATACGACTGCTGGGCTGCCCATTAATGTGACCCACCTTACACGTACATTTTGCCAACTTATAACCCGGTTAAAGCACAGAATGAGCCCACACAGGACCCACATAGGACCCGCATGAATTTATGTGGGCTTGCCCATTTGGGGGCCAACTGGCGCCGGCGGACAAATCTATGTGGGCCCCAACTGGGCAGCCCACATGGGACCCATGAGGGAGCCCATTTGGAGCCCACTTGGGCCCCATGTGGGGCCCACTTATACCCCGGTTAAAGCTCAGAAGGGACGGGGCCCACATGAATTGATGTGGGCTTGCCCATTTGGGGCCCAAGTGGCGCCGGCGGACAAATCTCTGTGGGCCCCAACTGGGCAGCCCACATGGGACCCATGAGGGAGCCCATTTGGGCCCCATGTGGGGCCCACTAGGGAATGTTGACTGGGGAGCAAGAGCCTTAAATACAGGGATGGCTCCACCACGTGAATGGGTGACCTATCGGAATGGAGCTCTCGCTTGATAACTTTCGAAATACACGGAAATCTAATTATCTATGAATAACAGAGTGACAATTACTAAACACTATAATTATATAGAGGAAAATACGGCAGCAGATTTAACCACAAACATAACCGAGTCAGGCCTAGATGATTTTAAATATTGACTCAGCAGAATTATCTCGAAAATAAGACTTGAATCGGACGAATGGCAGATTTCTAAGAGAAATCAGGCGGAATGTCGGGCAAACAAAAGTAACATGGCTACCTTGACAAAGCCGTACGTGGTGAGAACTGAGACCGTAAAAGCTTGACAGCGCCCTCAGGCGGCTCTCTGGGTATGTGACGACGGCCGTGACACTCCCCGCCTAAAAATACTTGAATTACTTGGATTTTTACAAAAACGATTAGAACACATAACAAATGTATATATGGAAGTGGAGACTGATACAGTCCAAATCCTATAGTCTCTTTAGTCTGAGTTGGGTGCCTTCTCAATAAGTGTGAGCTCTGAGATTGGCCTCAGGTAGGTGCGTCGGGTTCCTCCGCTGCAGATGGTAACGTCCGCCTTCCGAACTCTTCCATCTTCACTCAGGTGGACTTCGGTGACACGAGCGAGAGGCCAGTGGCACCTCGGGAGCTCCTTGTCACGTAGAAGGACAACGTCTCCGTTACTAATGTCCGGGTGTACGACAGGCCACTTCCGTCTGGGTTGTAGGCTCTGGACGTACTCCTTCCTCCAGCGGATCCAAAATTGATCTGCGAGATATTGCACGCGGCGCCAGCGTCTGCGTCCGTACAAATCTTCTCTTACGAAGTTTCCAGGAAGTGACTGGAATTGCTGAGGTTTAATGGTCAGTAACATGGAGGGACTGATGGCTTGTGGGGCGTCAGCGTCTGGTGAGATGGTACATAATGGGTGAGAGTTGACTATGGCGCATGCGTCGGCCATAAATGTAACGAGTACCTCGTGCGTCAACTGGTGCTTTCCGAGTTGCAGGAACATCGTGTCGAGGACACGTCGGGCTGTGCCGATTTGACGCTCCCAGGCGCCGCCGAAATGTGAAGCACGGGGAGGGTTAAATACCCACTCGCATTGTTGTGATGCTAGGAAGAATGCCACCTGTTTGTGATCTATCTCATTGAAGGCCTCGTCTAGCTCGTTCTTTGCACCGACAAAGTTGGTGCCCCTGTCGCACCTCAGTTTGGCTACTGGTCCCCTTACAGCCACGAATCTGCGGTAGGCAGATATAAATGATGACGTGTCCATTGACTCGATGATCTCCACATGGATAGCCCTACTGTAGAGGCATGTAAAGAGGACAGCCCATCGTTTGGAATCGGAGGTTCCACCCCTCGTCTTTCTGGTGACGACCGTCCACGGCCCAAAGACGTCCATGCCAACATTGGTGAAAGATGGTGATGTCTGTCTTCTGGCAGGTCGGCCATGACCTGGGTTAGTGGCTTTCCTCTCAGCTTTCTGCAGGTGATGCATTGGTTGATGATGCTTCTGATGAGGTTGTGGGACCCAATTACCCACAGGCCTGCTGATCTTATAGCCCCCAGTGTCAATTGTCGGCCTTGGTGTCGTACCTGGCGATGGTAGTGTTCTGCCAACAGCTTGGAGACATGGCCATCTTTTGGAAGGACGATTGGATGGCGAGTTGCTAAGTCCATATCGGAGCGCTTAAGTCTTCCGCCCACTCTGATGATTCCGTCGCTGTCGAGAAAGGGGCTCAACTTCAGGAGCGGGCTTTTCGTTCTGATGGTTACGTTTGAATCATTTTGCGCTTGCTTCAGCGTCTGTATTTCCTGTTTGAAGGAGTGACTCTGTACTGCCTTGAGGATAGCCTTTTCTGCTTGTTGTAATTGTGAGACGGTCTAATTTGACGAGTCTTCCGGTCTTTCGTCGGGGTCGGATGCTGTGGCTTCGTCCCTCGCTGCCTTGAAGGCTTGTACCTCCTGAATTAGGGAACCAACTGCTCGTCGAAGGGGGACCCAACTGGAGAATCTGGAGAATCGATCACAGCTGAGCGAAGGTTAGACATCCGGAGTACCGTTGTCACTGGTTTCTTCCCTGATGTTTGTTGCGAGCGTGGTGACCTGCTTGCGTACTTCGGGGTCCTTTTCGTCTAATGTTTGGCTGGCAGCATCCGCAGTTACTACTTTAGTCAGAGAGGGGTCCGACTTCCATAGAAAGTCTGGTCCACGAAACCAGCGTGTGTCGTTCAGCTCTCCTGCTGGAACGGACCGTGAGGCGAGGTCTGCCGAGTTTTGGTCAGTTGGAACGTGACGCCACTGGTCAGGGTTGGAAGCCGTGTGGATCTTGTGAACCCTGTTGGCCACGTAGATGTGAAAGCGTCTGGATGCGTTGGCTATATAGCCCAGGACCACTTTACTGTCCGAGTAAAATGTGATGCTGTCAATAGCAACCCGGTCTCGCAATTCGGTTTCAACTGTCTGTGACAATGTTGCAGCAAGGACAGCTGCACACAGTTCCAGGCGGGGGATGGAGACAGCATGTGAGGGGGTGACCCTTGCCTTAGCTAGCAACAGGGACACATGTGGCTGGTTTTGTTCGTTCAGCAACCTCAGATAGGCCACTGCTCCGATGGCGAACTGGCTGGCATCACAGAAGATGTGGACTTCCCTTCTTTTGACTTCGCCGAAGCTTGGTGGTTTGTAGCATCTCTGAATACGGACAAACCACCAAGCTTCGGCGAAGTCAAAAGAAGGGAAGTCCACATCTTCTGTGATGCCAGCCAGTTCGCCATCGGAGCAGTGGCCTATCTGAGGTTGCTGAACGAACAAAACCAGCCACATGTGTCCCTGTTGCTAGCTAAGGCAAGGGTCACCCCCTCACATGCTGTCTCCATCCCCCGCCTGGAACTGTGTGCAGCTGTCCTTGCTGCAACATTGTCACAGACAGTTGAAACCGAATTGCGAGACCGGGTTGCTATTGACAGCATCACATTTTACTCGGACAGTAAAGTGGTCCTGGGCTATATAGCCAACGCATCCAGACGCTTTCACATCTACGTGGCCAACAGGGTTCACAAGATCCACACGGCTTCCAACCCTGACCAGTGGCGTCACGTTCCAACTGACCAAAACTCGGCAGACCTCGCCTCACGGTCCGTTCCAGCAGGAGAGCTGAACGACACACGCTGGTTTCGTGGACCAGACTTTCTATGGAAGTCGGACCCCTCTCTGACTAAAGTAGTAACTGCGGATGCTGCCAGCCAAACATTAGACGAAAAGGACCCCGAAGTACGCAAGCAGGTCACCACGCTCGCAACAAACATCAGGGAAGAAACCAGTGACAACGGTACTCCGGATGTCTAACCTTCGCTCAGCTGTGATCGATTCTCCAGATTCTCCAGTTGGGTCCCCCTTCGACGAGCAGTTGGTTCCCTAATTCAGGAGGTACAAGCCTTCAAGGCAGCGAGGGACGAAGCCACAGCATCCGACCCCGACGAAAGACCGGAAGACTCGTCAAATTAGACCGTCTCACAATTACAACAAGCAGAAAAGGCTATCCTCAAGGCAGTACAGAGTCACTCCTTCAAACAGGAAATACAGACGCTGAAGCAAGCGCAAAATGATTCAAACGTAACCATCAGAACGAAAAGCCCGCTCCTGAAGTTGAGCCCCTTTCTCGACAGCGACGGAATCATCAGAGTGGGCGGAAGACTTAAGCGCTCCGATATGGACTTAGCAACTCGCCATCCAATCGTCCTTCCAAAAGATGGCCATGTCTCCAAGCTGTTGGCAGAACACTACCATCGCCAGGTACGACACCAAGGCCGACAATTGACACTGGGGGCTATAAGATCAGCAGGCCTGTGGGTAATTGGGTCCCACAACCTCATCAGAAGCATCATCAACCAATGCATCACCTGCAGAAAGCTGAGAGGAAAGCCACTAACCCAGGTCATGGCCGACCTGCCAGAAGACAGACATCACCATCTTTCACCAATGTTGGCATGGACGTCTTTGGGCCGTGGACGGTCGTCACCAGAAAGACGAGGGGTGGAACCTCCGATTCCAAACGATGGGTTGTCCTCTTTACATGCCTCTACAGTAGGGCTATCCATGTGGAGATCATCGAGTCAATGGACACGTCATCATTTATATCTGCCTACCGCAGATTCGTGGCTGTAAGGGGACCAGTAGCCAAACTGAGGTGCGACAGGGGCACCAACTTTGTCGGTGCAAAGAACGAGCTAGACGAGGCCTTCAATGAGATAGATCACAAACAGGTGGCATTCTTCCTAGCATCACAACAATGCGAGTGGGTATTTAACCCTCCCCGTGCTTCACATTTCGGCGGCGCCTGGGAGCGTCAAATCGGCACAGCCCGACGTGTCCTCGACACGATGTTCCTGCAACTCGGAAAGCACCAGTTGACGCACGAGGTACTCGTTACATTTATGGCCGACGCATGCGCCATAGTCAACTCTCACCCATTATGTACCATCTCACCAGACGCTGACGCCCCACAAGCCATCAGTCCCTCCATGTTACTGACCATTAAACCTCAGCAATTCCAGTCACTTCCTGGAAACTTCGTAAGAGAAGATTTGTACGGACGCAGACGCTGGCGCCGCGTGCAATATCTCGCAGATCAATTTTGGATCCGCTGGAGGAAGGAGTACGTCCAGAGCCTACAACCCAGACGGAAGTGGCCTGTCGTACACCCGGACATTAGTAACGGAGACGTTGTCCTTCTACGTGACAAGGAGCTCCCGAGGTGCCACTGGCCTCTCGCTCGTGTCACCGAAGTCCACCTGAGTGAAGATGGAAGAGTTCGGAAGGCGGACGTTACCATCTGCAGCGGAGGAACCCGACGCACCTACCTGAGGCCAATCTCAGAGCTCACACTTATTGAGAAGGCACCCAACTCAGACTAAAGAGACTATAGGATTTGGACTGTATCAGTCTCCACTTCCATATATACATTTGTTATGTGTTCTAATCGTTTTTGTAAAAATCCAAGTAATTCAAGTATTTTTAGGCGGGGAGTGTCACGGCCGTCGTCACATACCCAGAGAGCCGCCTGAGGGCGCTGTCAAGCTTTTACGGTCTCAGTTCTCACCACGTACGGCTTTGTCAAGGTAGCCATGTTACTTTTGTTTGCCCGACATTCCGCCTGATTTCTCTTAGAAATCTGCCATTCGTCCGATTCAAGTCTTATTTTCGAGATAATTCTGCTGAGTCAATATTTAAAATCATCTAGGCCTGACTCGGTTATGTTTGTGGTTAAATCTGCTGCCGTATTTTCCTCTATATAATTATAGTGTTTAGTAATTGTCACTCTGTTATTCATAGATAATTAGATTTCCGTGTATTTCGAAAGTTATCAAGCGAGAGCTCCATTCCGATAGGTCACCCATTCACGTGGTGGAGCCATCCCTGTATTTAAGGCTCTTGCTCCCCAGTCAACATTCCCTAGTGGGCCCCACATGGGGCCCAAATGGGCTCCCTCATGGGTCCCATGTGGGCTGCCCAGTTGGGGCCCACAGAGATTTGTCCGCCGGCGCCACTTGGGCCCCAAATGGGCAAGCCCACATCAATTCATGTGGGCCCCGTCCCTTCTGAGCTTTAACCGGGGTATAAGTGGGCCCCACATGGGGCCCAAGTGGGCTCCAAATGGGCTCCCTCATGGGTCCCATGTGGGCTGCCCAGTTGGGGCCCACATAGATTTGTCCGCCGGCGCCAGTTGGCCCCCAAATGGGCAAGCCCACATAAATTCATGCGGGTCCTATGTGGGTCCTGTGTGGGCTCATTCTGTGCTTTAACCGGGTTATAAGTTGGCAAAATGTACGTGTAAGGTGGGTCACATTAATGGGCAGCCCAGCAGTCGTATAGTTCCATCTGGGCCTTGCATCTCTTGTACACAAGTTAGCATGGGCTCGATCATTATTCAAATTAATTCGATTCATTTCAATTAAAATAAATTAGGAGCACCCACACTATGAAATCGGTTTATTGTGGGATATTACGGACCGGATATATGTCACAGCTGTCTCACCTGTTCCTTACTTTGTTATTCTATTCCTTTACTTACCTGATGTTGTTTCACTTGTTCTTTTGAAGGGTCATGATGGTTGGATACCTATAATAGTTTTTGTGCTTTTAAGTTGTTTGATTCCTGAAGTAGGAATGTCTTAGCGTGCATGAGTGAATCTACAATGGCTTTCTGTACCTTCAGCGTATTGTTTGGTTCTAAGCAAGGATACCTAGGCGTGCATGAGTGAATCCATTTATAGGATAGTATTGTACCTGTAAGTATAAAAGTGACTTGGGAGTGTTGGCAAGGGTTCAGCCATTTGTATTGAGGCTCAGTGCAGTACCATGTTGTCCGAGTGACGTGAATGGTCTAGTGCTGTATGAAATGAACAGAGTGCAGTACCATGTTGTGACGTGAATGGTGTAGTGCGTATGAAACGAACAACAGATGTAGTTCTACATGCAGGTTATTTCGTCTGGCGTTTTGCTCTGTCCGGTCCTTGCTCAGCTACCAGCACAGTGAATCAGCTCTGTGAGGCTAGGTGCGAGTGGCACGGACAGGCGGGTATTTATATCGACTGTCATGGCCCTGCTACCTAACAGTAGCATCTACGTATACATCAACTGATGTTTGACTATGGACTGGGGGTCCAATCTGGTACTCGACATGAGATCGGGAGCTATTTAAAGTACGTCTTGGGTTCATCGCCAAGTTGGAGACCCAACGTCTACGGCCGCCCATGTGGACAAGCTCGAGACCGATAAACTGAAGTATACTGGAACTGAACTTTAGATCGGTTTGCTGAATTGGAACTGAAAGTTTAATGCACTAAAATCGCCTCTAAAGTTATAATTATGTAGTATTTGCCTTGTACTAAATTAATGTTTTGAAAGAATTAAAGTAGTTAGAAAATATTAGTAATTTTAAATACGTTTATTTAATTGCATTCTCGTAAAAGTGATACATTTAAGTAATTGACTTGGAAGTGAATATAATGTTTGAAGTTGATTATTGTAGTTTAAATGTAATGAGATTTTGACGTCATGGTGATAAATTAAGTTGCGCAAATGGGCCCTATGCGAGCAATAGTTTGAAAGTAGTTTAAATGTATGTAATTTGCACCTGAAATAATATCTGAATTGAATCAATGCCTAAACTCATTTATTAGATTGAACTTAAACAATAATTCCTATTTTTGACATAGTAATATTAATAAATTATATTTAGATAGTTGTAATGTATAGTGATTATTAGGGAAATCGTAAATAAAGGGAAATCATGGTAAAGAAACGGTTTCATTTCTCGTTCACAATAATTTGATTGTGACATTTGGGGGCTTGTCCAGGAAGTGATTCGAGAATGATTCTCGAGTTTGTTGAAATGAAGCCGTTTGTGCACTTATTAGGTTTGTAATTATTACTGGATATATTGTTGGAATGTAATTGTATTGAATCGTATGTTTCAAGTTTTCTTTAAGTCTGTATTAGATTGCTGTTTGTCCCTGCCGCTCGCTTCGGGTCTGCAGAGCGCACCTACAGCTGCATGCTTTGTCTGGGAGGATGGAGGTTGAACGCCTGGTGAAGTTGGGTAAAAAAGAGTTTGGTTTAATTGGTGAGGAATTGAAAGAGTTTGTGGACAAAGAGCGTGAAATATTAGTTAGAGAGCGAGAAGAAAGAGAACTTTCAGAAAGAGAAATACGCAGAGAAAAACTTGAATTAGCACGACAACAACAGGAAGTGGTGGTATTAAAAATTCAGTTAGAATCACTGTCGAAGGGTAAACATGAGGGTGCTACTTCTGAAACTAAACCTGTTAACCAAATTGTAACTCCAAAGTTACCTCCCTTCGATGAAGAGAAAGATGAGTTGGATTCTTATCTTCAGCGTTTTGAGAGATTTGCTTCAGTTCATAATTGGCCAAAAAGTTACTGGGCCGTGAACTTAAGTGCTTTGTTAAGAGGCAAATCACTAGAAGTTTATGCTAGACTGTCAATTTTAGAGTCGTCGGATTATGACTGCCTTAAGGATGCGCTGTTGAAAAGATTCAATCTGACAGAAGACGGATTTCGGAAGAAGTTTCGCAGCTCCAGACCTGAGAAGTTTGAGAACCCTAAACAATTTGTGGTAAGATTAGACAATTACTTTAATAGGTGGACTGGACTAGCCAAAATTAATCAAGATTATGATGGGTTGAAAGATCTCTTACTACGAGAGCAATTCATTAATGCTTGCAACCTTGCACTTGCGGTGTTCCTGAAGGAAAGGCAACCGGCAACTATATCGGCAATGGCTGCATTAGCTGAACAGTATGTTGAAGCTAGAGGAGAAGTGTTTGGGTATAACTCTACTAATAGTAATAGTTTTTTTCCCCAAGAACCTAGTTCTAGAAATGTTCGCCAACAGGCTGGATTTAACCAGTCTGGTAGAACAACCGAAAAACCTAGGCAGAATTTGGTAGGAAGGTCTCAAACTAATAGGCCAAATTTCCAAGCGCCTAAACAAACGGAGCTTAAAACTTGTTTCTTGTGTCATAAGACAGGTCACGTAGCCAGGAATTGCTGGCAGAACCAACGTGCTCCTACCAAGGTGGCTGGTATGGTGGACTATGGTAACTTTTACCCACCACAACCATCGATGAATCAACAGAGCGAACAACAGAACAGAAGTCTTGCTGTTGGCGACAATCAACCAGTTAACATGGAGAAGGTGGCATGTATGTATGTAGTAGATACAAAGAAACTGGACCAGTGTTGTTCATATGATGGGCTTGTCACATTGAAGTGCGGTCATTACTTACCACTGATGAGTGCTGCGTGTAGAGTAGAGGATCTGAAAGGCATGCCAGTTACATCGGGTAAACTTGGGCAAAATATAGTTTCTGTTCTTCGGGATACTGGATGCTCTGGAGTTGTAGTTCGGAGAAGCTTGATACACAGTGATCAACTTACCGGTTCTTGCAAATATTGCGTCCTTGTTGATGGCACTGTCCATCAGTTGCCCGTAGCCAAAGTTTTCATTGACTCCCCTTACTTTGTGGGTTCAGTGGAAGCTCTTTGTATGACTAACCCTATTTATGACATAATTATAGGTAATGTGTCAGGTGCTCATGAGCCCAGTAAACCTAACTGTGACTGGAGACATGATGCTGTACAAGGTGTTTCCGTAGAGACGTCTATTGACTGTGTCCAGGCGCAGGCTGTACAGACGAGAGCGCAGAAGGAAGCCTCGCAGAAGCCTGTCCTACCATTGAAGGTACCTACCGCAATACCAGAAGTGACATCCGATGACATTCGTCAAGCACAGCAAAATGATGCAAGTCTGATGAGGGTGAAAGACTTGATAGCCTCAGGTGAAACATTAGTTAGGAAAGGCAATAATTCGTCCCATTTCTTCAAAAAGAATAATCTTATTTATAGAGCTTTTTCGGGTTCCAAGGTTGAGGGTGAAGATGCCATTTTGCAACTAGTCGTTCCACAGCCTTATCGAAAAGTTGTAATGAAACTGGCTCATGAATCTATTCTAGGTGGTCATATGGGAGCTAAGAAAACTGATGACAAAGTTCTTGCGCACTTCTTTTGGCCAGGGATGCATTCTGATATCAAACGATATTGTCAATCATGTGATGTGTGTCAGCGCACTGTCCCGAAGGGTAGAACGACACGTGTTCCATTGGGCCGAATGCCACTTATAGACGAACCGTTTCAACGGGTAGCAGTTGATATAGTGGGTCCTATCTCACCTATTACAGATAGAGGCAATAGGTATTTATTAACGTTGGTTGACTATGCTACTCGATACCCCGAAGCAGTTCCCCTGAAGTCGATCGAAACTCATCGAGTCGCTGAAGCTCTTGTCGAAATCTTTGCAAGAGTTGGTGTACCAAGGGAGATCCTTACCGACCAAGGTACCCAATTTACTTCTGGGCTTATGAAGGAGGTGAGTCGTCTACTTTCGTTGAGGCAACTCACAACCACCCCTTACCATCCTTCTTGTAATGGGTTAGTTGAGAGGTTTCATGGAAGTCTAAAACCAATGCTCAAGCGCCTTTGTTCTGAGAAACCTAAGGATTGGGATAGATATGTTGCACCACTCCTTTTTGCTTACAGGGAAGCTCCTCATTCGAGTTTGGGTTTTTCACCTTTCGAACTGCTTTATGGCCGATCAGTACGAGGACCAATGGCAATTCTTAAAGAACTTTGGTCAGGTGAAATCACAAATCCGGAAGTCAAGACCACGTATGAGTACATTGTGGACTTGAGATCTCGCATTGAAAACACATGTGAAATGGCACATGAAGAACTTGCGAAGGCTGCACAAAGGTATAAACATATTTATGACCGCAGAACACAGAAGCGACAGTTCAAAGAAGAAGACAAAGTCTTACTTTTGCTTCCCACAGATCATAACAAGCTTCTGTTACATTGGAGGGGTCCGTTCGTGGTTACTAAGCGTATAGGTAGTTGTGACTACAAGATCGATATCAATGGTAAAGTGAAAACGTTTCACGCAAATCTTCTGAAATTGTATGTTGAACGAACAGATCCAGCTGAAAACATTCAAAATGTTGCTTGTTTTGTTAGTGAGCAGGTACAAGACGTCTTTGATGTTGTAGGTACTGCAGTCATCGAGCAATTAGACGAGGATCATGAGATCGCTACATTTACAGATGAGTCCCTACATCTACCCAGTCTGATTACCAAGGAAACTGTGAGTGATGTAAACATAAATGACAAGCTTTCTGAAAGTCAGACTTGTGAGGTAAAAGACTTGTTGTCAAGGTATCACAAGGTTTTTACAGATGTTCCCGGTAGATGTGATTTAATACATCACGATATCAATATGACTTCTTTAGAACCACTTCGTTCTAAACCATATCCCCTACCACATGCACTTAGAGATAAGGTTCGTGAAGAAGTAAAACAAATGTTGGACATGGGTGTTATTGAGAGATCAAACTCTCCCTATGCTAGTCCTATTGTTTTAGTAAACAAAAAGGATGGTACCCAGCGATTCTGCATTGATTTTAGACGCCTTAATCGCATGACAATATTTGATGCAGAGCCTATGCCCGATCCTGAAGAAATTTTTAGCCGACTCTCAACTGATTCTTATTTCTCAAAGATAGACCTAAGTAAGGGGTATTGGCAAATACCTCTCTGTGACTTGGCTAAGGAAAAAACTGCTTTCCTTACTCCCGATGGCTTGTTTCAATTTTGTACAATGCCATTCGGCTTAGTTAATGCGCCGGCTACTTTTAGTCGAATGATGCGACAACTATTGCGCAACTTGCCACATGTCACAAACTTTATTGATGACATACTTGTCCATACGCGTACTTGGAAGGAACATCTGAACATACTCGATGGATTGTTTGACAGACTAGACAAGGCCCAATTAACAGCGAGACCGACAAAGTGTCTCATTGGGTATAACAAATTGGAATACCTAGGTCATATGATTGGTCAAGGCTTATTAGAGCCGCTTCCTGAGAAGATTACAAAAATTTATAATGCCCCGACTCCCAAGACCAAGAGACAACTTAGGTCTTTTCTTGGCCTAACAGGTTACTACAGACGTTTCATACCTAACTACGCAGCGATTGCTGTACCACTGACGGACAGAACTAAGAAGAATGAACCAAATTCTATCAACTGGGGAGATAGCCAGGAATATGCTTTCCAAACTTTGAAAGGTTCTTTAACTTCTGTTCCTGTTCTACACTTACCTGATATTACAGAACCGTTTATCCTACAAACGGATGCGTCAAACGTTGGTTTGGGTGCAGTTCTCCTTCAAACGCACGATGAAGAGAGGTTTCCCGTTGCATATATATCTCGTAAGCTCCTTCCACGGGAACGTATGTATTCAACTATTGAGAAAGAATGCTTAGCTATACTGTGGGCTGTCCAAAAATTTCAAACTTATCTGTATGGACGGCAATTTTTGCTAGAAACTGATCACTATCCACTAGTATATCTCAATCAGAAGAAGTCTTCTAACTCTCGTATTATGAGATGGGCACTTCAGCTACAACCTTTCAGGTTTAGGATTCAATCCATAAAGGGAGCTGACAATGTCGGAGCAGACTACCTCAGTCGCTGTGTCGAATAGATCGATTTGTCGTCTACATGTACCTAAACCTGTATATAAGTAATGCCAGATGCTAAATTGTAAATTAGTGCACCAAATAAGTGATAATGTAACTAAGCGTTTTCTTAAAAAAAAATATATATATATATATATTTTTTTCTCTTAAGGGTGAAGGAAAGTGTCACAGCTGTCTCACCTGTTCCTTACTTTGTTATTCTATTCCTTTACTTACCTGATGTTGTTTCACTTGTTCTTTTGAAGGGTCATGATGGTTGGATACCTATAATAGTTTTTGTGCTTTTAAGTTGTTTGATTCCTGAAGTAGGAATGTCTTAGCGTGCATGAGTGAATCTACAATGGCTTTCTGTACCTTCAGCGTATTGTTTGGTTCTAAGCAAGGATACCTAGGCGTGCATGAGTGAATCCATTTATAGGATAGTATTGTACCTGTAAGTATAAAAGTGACTTGGGAGTGTTGGCAAGGGTTCAGCCATTTGTATTGAGGCTCAGTGCAGTACCATGTTGTCCGAGTGACGTGAATGGTCTAGTGCTGTATGAAATGAACAGAGTGCAGTACCATGTTGTGACGTGAATGGTGTAGTGCGTATGAAACGAACAACAGATGTAGTTCTACATGCAGGTTATTTCGTCTGGCGTTTTGCTCTGTCCGGTCCTTGCTCAGCTACCAGCACAGTGAATCAGCTCTGTGAGGCTAGGTGCGAGTGGCACGGACAGGCGGGTATTTATATCGACTGTCATGGCCCTGCTACCTAACAGTAGCATCTACGTATACATCAACTGATGTTTGACTATGGACTGGGGGTCCAATCTGGTACTCGACATGAGATCGGGAGCTATTTAAAGTACGTCTTGGGTTCATCGCCAAGTTGGAGACCCAACGTCTACGGCCGCCCATGTGGACAAGCTCGAGACCGATAAACTGAAGTATACTGGAACTGAACTTTAGATCGGTTTGCTGAATTGGAACTGAAAGTTTAATGCACTAAAATCGCCTCTAAAGTTATAATTATGTAGTATTTGCCTTGTACTAAATTAATGTTTTGAAAGAATTAAAGTAGTTAGAAAATATTAGTAATTTTAAATACGTTTATTTAATTGCATTCTCGTAAAAGTGATACATTTAAGTAATTGACTTGGAAGTGAATATAATGTTTGAAGTTGATTATTGTAGTTTAAATGTAATGAGATTTTGACGTCATGGTGATAAATTAAGTTGCGCAAATGGGCCCTATGCGAGCAATAGTTTGAAAGTAGTTTAAATGTATGTAATTTGCACCTGAAATAATATCTGAATTGAATCAATGCCTAAACTCATTTATTAGATTGAACTTAAACAATAATTCCTATTTTTGACATAGTAATATTAATAAATTATATTTAGATAGTTGTAATGTATAGTGATTATTAGGGAAATCGTAAATAAAGGGAAATCATGGTAAAGAAACGGTTTCATTTCTCGTTCACAATAATTTGATTGTGACAATATACTATAGCAAATTTAGGTCGTGGGAATAGAAGAAAGCATGCAAAACCAGTGACAAACAGTTGTACGTGTGTCTTGTCAAAACGTACTTTAATAACCAGAATTCGCAATGGTAATAATTATTTGGAACTTATTAATAATTTAGATTATTTTAAAACATGATTTGCCAACTCGATGCCATAAGAGAACTGGGTTTACTAACAATATGTCTCTTTTACAAAAGACGGTTTAGTTAATCCAAGCTATGCAGATTAAGATCATAGAATGGTTTCTTTGATGGATATTTCTAGGATATACTGTTTCCCCAAACAGGACCTAATAAACACCTTTTTTATTTCTCTGAAAAAAATATCTAAACTATATATGAGTCCGACTAAATATTATGTCCATGTGTACAGAGCTTTATACTATAGTGTAGCACAATTAGCTGTGGGAATCTTTGTGATGGGTAAATTGGTAAAAATACTAAATATACTACATCTGGATTTAAGTCTATTGCATCACGGCCAAGCCACTCGTCTTTGAAATAACTCGGATGAAATAATCGTTAAGTACCTGGGAAATATAATTTGACAGGCAGGTTAAAACGCCATGAAATGTGGTTTGCCAAAATTTACAAATGCACGATGAATGAAATAGTCTTTATTTTACCACTGTAGATATTAACCTGATTAAAACTATCAATAAGTATACTTCCTAAACATGTAACCGAAACAGTTTAACAATTATTTCCTTATTTGTTTTGCTCAGTGACTAACTTAATTGCGGCAGCTTGTTTCTTGATTACTTCGTCTTCAAGTGTGCTCGCTGATCCGCTGTCTCATCTCTGTCACGTCCATGGTCCAACCTTGTCGCTAGCCAGCCTGTGCGCTTCGATTCCCAAGTATCGGTTTGACTGTTCTTCTTGGTGGCTCCTAAAACATAAAAGAAATAAACAAATAAACAAAACCAAGAAAAAGAAAATACGGTCTGAAAGACGTATGCATTTTGAAGACTCATCCAGCATTTTAGCTTTCAATGTTTTCAGTCACGAAATGTCCCAAATGTAGGCCAACAAGAACTTTAAAATAAAAACAGTCAGCATGATTAAGTTCAAAATTGCTGACCGGAGTTGCAATCCACAAAGATGGTTGTCTCTTCTTTATTCCCATTTACAATTATTTTTTACGCCCGAGCGAATTTGAAATTGGCCAAATGATGCCAAAATATAGCCGTTTGTTGCATGGAAATAGAATTAATGAATAGGTTGACTCACAGATCAACACTCACAAAAAGCCACAGCAGTGTAAAATTTGAAGTAATCTAAACCGTGTCGTAAAAGTGGAAAATTGGGCATAAGATTTGAATAACAATGAACTTACCAGTTAAACAGAATGTTTCTCTGCACGTAACTTAAAATTCCTTTCAAAGAAAGCTACAGTCATTCAGCAAAGGCTTGCGTTACAGGAATAAACTTTACTGTATGTTGACAGGCAAACTGCATTTATATCCACGAATAACCAGTTGTTTTCATGTAAAACGATGTGCGATGTACCTGCTCGATCCGTCTCCAAAATTCATATGTGGCTCACAGTCGAGTCACACAGCAGTAACGGTTTTTCTGTGGTATGCGAGGTCACTGCCACAAAAGTGGTACCTTATTATTAAGGGTTAAATCAGAAGGCAAGAATGTGACCTTTAGGCAAACCGCCATCGGCCATAACAGTGTTGTACATCCCACCTCGCCCACCTATATACCACACATAGCCCACTTGTTGGCCAGCCCTCTTGAAACCCATTTACAATACAGCCCACCGGGCCCACCTATATCCCACAGAGGTCCCACTTGGGCCAGCCCTTTCAAAGCCCACTTACAACAGCCCACCGGGCCCAACTATATCACACACAGGGCCCACTTGGGCCAGCCCTCCCAAAGCCCATGTACAATACAGCCCACCGGGCCCACCTATATCCCACAGAGGTCCCATTTGGGCCAGCCCTTTGAAAGCCCACTTACAACAGCCCACCGGGCCCAACTATATCCCACACAGGGCCCACTTGGGCCAGCCCTCCCAAAGCCCACGCACAATACAGCCCACCGGGCCCACCTATATCCCACACAGGGCCCACTTGGGCCAGCCCTATCAAAACCCAGTTTATAAACGGCCCACTTAGCCTACCAAATCCCCACACTGGACCCATACATCGTGCCCATTTGATGCCCACGCCCACTGAAAACCCACCGTCGCCCCACACAGGACCCATGTGGGCAGCCCATTTCAAGCCCAAGCCCACCTAAGCCAATCAAACCCAACCACAACCCACATGGGGCCCACTTGGGCTTGCTGGCTGGGTCATTTTACATAAACTGCTCATTGTAAAGTGATTTTATTGCTTTTAGGAAGCGTTTTACACGCATCTCTTCATTTTAAACATGATCAAAGTATTATGAATAGGTTTGGTGTACTCTTTTACAGTTCACCGTAGAATAAAGTTCATTTGGAAACCGCAGCCCTGACCATCGGCCAGATCGTTCTTTGTTCTTCGGTTGACTCTCTCTGGTTGAACCTAAGCTAACGGTTCCCTGAATATACGCCTTTGCAGACGCCAGAACAGGTGGAGATACAAGCTACCCTGACGGAAGCCTTGGAGACAATCGACAAGCGTCAAAGATTGATTAGACTGGCAGATTCCAGTACGTATGGGTGGGCCACAGTGACGGAGTACGTGGCGCACCAGTTAGCAGACAACCAAGATGACGACAACAAGATTACAAGAAAGTTAAGTGTAACTTAGATCAGGTAATCAAAGCTATAGATGCCTCGTTGAGCTGCGTTGTTGAATATTACTTTGAGTATGAACTAAATGATGGTATAGCAAATATCAAGGTTGCCGGTAAATTAAGAAGCCATAGTGCTTTTTTGCGGTCCCTTTCCCCACCCAGTCATAAATTGAACGCCGTGGAACATGGTTAATTTATGTCTTACCGTTTGTTTTAGAACCCCCGGCGATGTTTAATAAAAATAACAAATCTGCCTTTAATAACAGTGAGTTTGTTAATACAGCTATTAATAAGTTAATGCAGCTGGGTACAATAGAGAAAACAACGTGGCAACCCAAGGTGGTGAGCCCTTTGACTGTCTCTGTTCAACCGTTTGATTCTGGACTTGAGATTACCCAACAAATATTTGGAAAAGGTATCTGTAAAATATGAAGATATGCGCACTGCACTTCTATTTTGAATAAGGGTGGGTAGATAGAGGGCTTGGATAGAGCAGGGTGTGCAGTAATTTTACACGTTTAAGCAGCTGCCGTTTGGCCTATCTACAGCTCCATATATATTCACCAAAATTGTAAGACCCCTTGTAAAAAAGTGGCGAGGTGAAGGAAAATCTATTGTAGTCTACCTGGACGATGGTATGGGGTTTGGCACCCACATTTGGATAAGCGCTGGCAGCTATAGTGGAGCGGTGAAAGGGGACATTATTAGTTCAGGATTTATTCCTAACGTCCAAAAAGTGTTTGGATACCAACAAGGTGTATCGAATGGTTGTGATATGAAATACATTTAAACAAGGTACATTTTGTGTACCACAGAGACGCATCAAGGCAATAAAGCAAGCCATTCAAAGCATGAGAACAGACACAATAAGAGCAAGGTCAGTGGCGAAGCTGGTCGGACAAGTAATGTCGACTAACTTGGTTATAGGTAACGTGGCCAATGGCATGACTAAATACTTGCACTTAAGTGTCGAAACTAGGTCAGGATGGGATTCACTGGTAGCGATTACACCAGAGGCCAGAGCAGAGCTACAATTCTGGGAAAGTAGTATAGACAACATGAATGTAGGTATGATAGGACCTAGAATGGAGTGTTCAAAAATCGTCTATTCTGACGCAAGCTCCTTGGGTTATGGGGGATATGTAGTGGATACAGGTGAAGGGGTGGTGCATGGAATAAGATTGTAGTAAAAGTTCCACTTGGAGAGAGTTGATGGCAGTTGATATAGTCCTTAAGTCATTGGTGACTAAGCTGTCCTGCCGAAGGACAAAGTGGTTTACAGATAACCAGGCAGTTGCAAGTATAGCGGTGAAAGGGAGCATGAAAAAGGAATTGCCTTTAGCATTTGCAAGACGTGTCTGTCACATAATATTCATATTGAGATGGAATGGGTTCCACGGTTAATTAATGAGAAAACTGATAGTCTTAGTCGGGTCTTAGATCAAGATGATTGAGCAGTGGCAGATGAAGTATTCCAATTTCTAGATAGCATGTGGGGTCCACATTAAGTGGACAGGTTTGCCACTTATTAAAACAAAAAGATCAGCAGGTTCAATTCCAGGAATTGGAACCCAGGCGGTGAGGCTATAGATGCCTTAACAGTTAATTGGGAGTTCGACAACAATTGGGTTGTCTCTCCGATCTCACTGATACCCAGAGTTATCAGACATATGGAAAGCCCAAAGGTTGCGGGGGCAATTATTTGCCCGTGTTGTTTTTTAGCGCCGTATTGGTCTATTCTCTTCCCTGACGGTTATAATCCAATAGGAGCAGTGTTGGAAGTTTATGAACTTCCAAGAGATAAGGAGATATTTATCCCAGGCAGGGGAGGAAATTTTGAATTTATTGACAATATTGCCAGGAATAAAATATTGGCAGTGAGGTTGGATTTCAGAGCCAGCTGAATAGTTCAAAGATAACTGGTTTTCTCCTTTTATTGCAGGTAATATTCAACAGCGGGGTATGGGCTTCTAAACCAGAGGACATGAGCCAGGATATGAAGGAACTTGCACGAGAGTTACCGCTGGTTGTTCTCAAGTCAAGAGCAGATTCCACATTGAAGCAGTATTCGGCTGCATTCAATAATTGGCTAAAATGGGCAAAGTCCTACGATATTAAAGGTCTTGACCCAGACCCTTATTATATTTCCTCGTATTTGGTTCATCTAAGTCATTCTTGTCGTTCACCATCTCCCTTAATCAAAGCTGCGTCGTCCATATCTTGGGCACATAAGATGGCTGGGGTAAACGACCCCATACAGGTGCAGTTAGTGAAATATACACTATAAGGCCTCAAAAGATCATGCTCCAAGCCAGTAATAAAAAAGAAGCCAGTAACCGCTCTGATGCTAAAAGACATGGTGGATATGCACATAAGTGACTATAGAGCCAGGAAAATAGATCTTAAGAAGTTAAGGACAATTACAATGTGTCTTTTAGCCTATACCGGTTTTCTCGGGTTTAATGAGCTTTCCAACATTTGTTTGGAACATCTACATTTTAATATAGATAGTTTACAAAATTTCCATCCCATCGAGCAAAACAGATATCTATCACAAAAGAAAGTCGGTTATCAGAAGTAAGACCGGAACAAGATACTGCCCTGTCCAGATCCTTCAGACCTATGTAAATGTGGCACAGATACAAAGTCCAGATTCATATATTTTCCGTAATTTATCTAAAATTAAAGGAGGTTACAGGCTGAGGGACTTAAATCAACCCATGAGCTATAGCCGTGTCAGGGAAGTTATATTGGAGGCCCTTCGTCCAGTCGTGGATGATGTGTCCAAGTTCGGAGTCCATAGTCTCCGTGCAGGTGGAGCCACAGAGGCTGCTCAATCTGGTATCCCCAGATAGATTGTTTAAGATACATGGCAGATGGAAGGGAGAGAATGTTAAAGATGGTTATGTTAAGGACAATGTTGACAACCTTTTGTCTGTGTCAAGATCACTTGGTCTGTGATTATCATTTTTGGCATCCTCACTTGAAACTCTTAAATATTGTCGTGAGTAGTTACGTTGTTTTGTTAATAACAAAATGATGGGAAGATTGATATTGAAACACGCGGGAATAAAGGCTAGTCCTGTCTGGGATGAGGCTGTGACGCTTGGGGCAGACCTACGTTTCTCATCCTAAACGAAAGTAAACAATAAAAGGGGGTGAGTTTTTCGTAGCCGGCTCATCAGCACTGCCTTTAATTTCTTCTTTTTAATGCGCAAGGCCAAAAGATTAAATATTATAGTTTGTTTATAAAAAAGTTGTTAGTGTAAGTTGTTATGTAAATTGTAAATTTAGTGGGTATAGCCTTGTGAATAGGCAGAACGATCTACGGGCCAAAATACACCAACGAAATCCCAAACTGGTGTGCAGTTTGTCCTTTATTATGTGAATTAGTGCATTTAGAGAAGAAAACCGGTTCTGGATACCTAAGTGCCTTGAAAAATACAACAAGAACCGCTACACTAGATAGTTTATAGTGGCTTCCGTTATTGTGGCCCGAGGTCAAAGTGCCTTGTAGGCTACCTAATGGAAAAATGTTTACTCCATAACAAACAAACGACCACGTTTCTCTCTCTCGCATTTGCATGCACGCCTAGATACAGTCACCAACTTTCGTATAGCAAGTTTTCGTGTTGTTGTTATTCACCAAACATTATAAATATATTCGTCTACATGTACTTCGTCTTCGTCTTTGTCAATTGTAAATAACTGTTAGTCCTCGTGAACTTTGTGAACGTTAGTTTGTCACACTTTGTGGGGGACATATCTGGACTTGTCGCGCACTTAGTTCGAGCACGACGTCGTCGGGTCGACTTCGTAGGAGCGCACTCACTGCCGTCCTGTGTCGTTGACCCGTTGAAACCACCGTACTTCCAACAACTGTACAATAGGTGAGTCAACTTATAACAGTCAAAAATACTATAACTGATTATGACCGCCAAACAATGTAGGCATTTTCCAAGGAGAAATTTTCCGAGAAGCATTTTTGGAAATTTCCCTTAGTACTAGTTGGTGCACGCAAGCATTATAATGACGCACACGCGCGCGTGCGGAACGCTATCATTGGTCGGTCAGTGCGTGGCACGTGCGTGGCTGCAGTATGCCGAATGAAAACGCACCCCGAATGCTGATGGGCGCAATTCAAATTATGAGTTGGCAAACTTTTAATTGAAGTCTTAAAATCTTGTTTTCCCGGAACATACAACATTCACAGGGCTAAAACTTCACCGAGTTGCTTGTCAAGCATCTGCCTTTAATTTTAGAGCCTTTTTGCTTTTTCAAATTATAAAACTACACAATGACAAAATGGTCTACTGACTGCTTTAAACAAGAGTTTAAAGCCGGTGGATGTGAAATGGCGAAATCGCCGCTCGTATACTTTAAAGAGGGATTACGTCCTGGAAGCGCACAATTGGGCTACACAACGTGTTTTGAACGAAATGGTGTTAACCGGAAAGAACATTTAAAAGTAGGATATAAACATCCACACAACCAGCCTTTAAAAACTGGGCGTTTTGTGATATTCCTGTGTTATTCGTCACAAGAACGAATTTCGGGGTACACTTTTGCGACCCCCCAAATGTCGAGCTGTTTGCGTGTTAATGGTGATTGAAGTAGCACATTCACCAGCGTATTGTATTCTATGGACGTTGGAGAAACATGTATGTATTGGTCTACTGAGCTGTGTACGTACATGTACGTTTAGCAAAACATTTATCGTCTGAAAAATGTCCGCCCCGCCAGACGTATAACAAATAGACATTAGGTTGGTTTCCCTTCACTGATGTTTGAAATTAGTAAGCAATCCAAAACATGACATTTTCGGGGATTTCAGGGCCTAATACCCCTTTAAAATCTTGTTTTGCCTGAACATAAACAGCATCCACAGAGCTAAATCTTCATCAGGCTAATTGTGTAGCATCTGTCTTTATATACTGAACATTAATTTTGCTGCATTTTAAACGATAACGCACAAATTACGACAAAATGGTCTACTGAGAAATCGCCGCCCATATACTTTAAGGCACGATACATCAAGAAATTATTAATATCGACTTATTGTTGATAACAATTAAAAATTAAATTGATATAATTGATATAGTTGATATAGTTGATATAGTTGATATAGTTGATATAGTTGATATAGTTGATATAGTTGATATAGTTGATATAGTTGATATAGTTGATATAGTTGATATAGTTGATATAGTTGATATAGTTGATATAGTTGATATAGTTGATATAGTTGATATAGTTGATATAGTTGATATAGTTGATATAGTTGATATAGTTGATATAGTTGATATAGTTGATATAGTTGATATAGTTGATATAGTTGATATAGTTGATATAGTTGATATAGTTGATATAGTTGATATAGTTGATATAGTTGATATAGTTGATATAGTTGATATAGTTGATATAGTTGATATAGTTGATATAGTTGATATAGTTGATATAGTTGATATAGTTGATATAGTTGATATAGTTGATAATTATCGTTGATATCGTTGATATAGTAGTTGATATTATAGTTGATATAGTTTATATAGTTGATATAGTTATAGTTGATATAGTAGATATAGTTGATATAGTAGATATAGTAGATATAGTAGATATAATTGATACAATTGATACAATTGATACAATTGATATAATTGATACAATTGATATAATTGATATAATTGATAATAACCATAGTATTCTATACATCAAAAGGCGTAAGCAATACGAAGCTTTTTTATACTATTCATCAAATCTTACACATTGATTATAGTCGACGATTATATACAAATTCGATGGAAAATGTTCTTATTTATCGAAAGTATAATCCACCCATGCACCTTTTACACAGTTAATAATTGGCAGTATAATTTGTGCCATAAACCTGTGTATTTATAATTGCTTCGTATCAATTTCTCGCAATTTTGTATCTTCCTGTCAATGGTGATGTCATTACACCAGCGCATAGACGAACTGGGGGAGTTTCTCTAGGAGTGGGTGAAGATTGTACGGATAGTTCAGGACGTTGAGTCCGGGCAAATCCTTCATCTGCGCTGCCGCATCCACACACAAGTCTGCGAAGTCAAGTAGCTTACGGCGCTCGTCTGCTTTAATTTTGGGGAAGGCTATCAGCCTGTCTATTATCTGGGATGCGATCCTTGTTTTGTTCCCGAATCGTTCCTCGAGTTCCTGCCATGCCTCATCATATGCAGTCTGTGGGTCCATGACATGGCGATGTCGGAACCGGTCAACGAGCAGTCGCACCTCGTCTGCCGTGTACTTGGCCAAGAATGCAAGTTTATGTGACGGGGGTGTCTGCGCTTGGCTTATCATGGTTTGGAAGGATGACCGCCATGGCCGAAACATGATAGGATCGCCTCCGTATATGTCTGGTTCATGGGCTGGTTGTCTCTGGCGGGCTAGTGTCCCGCTGATTTGCTTAGTTAGGTCGATCAGCTGGTTCCCGGGTTCAGCCTCCTTTCTAGCTTCCGGTGGACTAGATCGTATTGCATTTATCGAGTCGGTGGTCGGAGCAGAAGAACTCTCCATTGGTTTAAATGGGGGGGCAGGGGCTTGCAATGGACTCGCAGCCGGTGGACAGACATCACTCGTGATTGTTGTGCAAAAGTTATTTGCATGGTCGTTGGAGGACTGCTCATGTGTTGTTGTGGGTGGTGCCGTGTTTTCTTCCCGCTCCGCTTGTAGGATAGCATTGGATCGAGCTCTCTCTGTAGCTGCAGCTTGTTTAGCTCGTAGCATTTGCAAGTCAGCATCGGCGGCTGCTCTGGTGGTTTGTTGCTCCAGGTCGTATTGGGCCTGCAGAAGTATGTTTTGTGCCTCTTGTTTGGCACGTTCGAGTTTCCTCGCCGCTTGATGTGAGACCAACTCAGTTGTACTAGTTTGGCAATGAGTTCCTCAAATGTGACGTTCTCTGCAGCGGCAGCGGCGGAGGCTAGTGCTTGAGCTTTGATACTGAAGGATGAGGACGGTGTCTTGGAAATTCGAGAAGATCCATGGATTCTGGATGAGACTCTGGAATGCCTCGAAATATTTGATACAGTTTCCAAGGCCAAGGAGCAAGCCTTGTCGGTCGCTTTGAATATGGCGCTGTTGACAAGATTACTGTGCTCGAGGAAGGTTGTTTTCGTATGGGCTGCACGGTCCATGTAGGATGAATCTGTTGCGTAAAGTCTTCCCAGTTCTTGGAAGGCCTCTGTGTATGCTTGAAAGGCAGACCGGGTAGCGGCGAGTGTTTGCCGTATGGCGTCTTCTCGGTCTGTTGGGTTCTGAAGGGTTTCGAGGAATTGTTTGGTAGTTCCCCATCTATAACTGAGGTCTTGCTCGGCGTTATGCATATCAGCTGGCAGTCCTACAGGGACAGGATTTTCCTCGGGCAGTTCACCTCCGGATGTGGCCATTATGTTCTTTTGTTTTGATTCTCTTTAGGTTCGAGCGAGTAACATGTGTAGTCTTGCGTGTCCACCGTCGGTTGTTTTTCAAGAAGTCGTCTCGAAGCCAGTTGTTTTACAACATAGTCATTTCACTGTTCTGGCGTCTGCAAAGGCGTAGAATCATGGAACCGTTAGCTTAGGTTCAACCAGAGAGAGTCAACCGAATAACAAAGAACGATCTGGCCGGAGGTCAGGGCTGCGGTTTCCAAATTATTCCACGGTGAACTGTAAACGAGTACACAAAACCTTTAATAATACTTTGATCATGTTTAAAATGAAGAGATGCGTGTAAAACGCTTCCTAAAAGCAATAAAATCACTATACAATGAGCAGTTTATGTAAAATGAGCAAGAGCCTTAAATACAGTGAATGAGTGACCTATCGGAATGGAGCTCTCGCTTGATAACTTTCGAAATACACGGAAATCTAATTATCTATGAATAACAGAGTGACAATTACTAAACACTATAATTATATTGAGGAAAATACGGCAGCAGATTTAACCACAAACATAACCGAGTCAGGCCTAGATGATTTTAAATATTGACTCAGCAGAATTATCTCGAAAATGACAAATACTGAGAAACTTACATGACTGTGGGGCTAGGTGAATCTACATCATTATGATTAAGGTGACCTGCAAGGGTAACACAAGACTTGAATCGGACGAATGGCAGATTTCTAAGAGAAATCAGGCGGAATGTCGGGCAAACAAAAGTAACATGGCTACCTTGACAAAGCCGTACGTGATGAGAACTGAGACCGTAAAAGCTTGACAGCGCCCTCAGGCGGCTCTCTGGGTAAGTGGCGACGGCCGTGACACCACCTCCGTCGTAGCGGCGGGCTCCGCTAATTGTTCTTTAGCCGCTTGAATCAGCTCTCTAACCTCTCTGTAACAAATACAATTACAATCGTTCATTATTGCTTTTTTTATTTTTTATTTTTTTTAAACGATGCGCTGCTTGTGCCGAATCAACCTGAAGTGTCTTTCCTACCACACCCTATACCAGGAATTCCACCCTGTAGCTGGAATTCCTATTTGCATAAGTAGTAGGGATATGCCGTTTGTAAATCAATTTCTAAAACTGAGCCACTTTATAAAACTAGCTGTTTTTTGAAATCACCACTTTCTAAAACTGAGCCACCTTTATAAAACTAGCTGTTTTTTTAAATCACCACTTTCTAAAACTGAGCTCAGTTTTCTAAAGGTGGCGCCGACGCGTAAGGAGGAGGAGGAGGTTGATCGAAATAATTTTTATTTATCTCGAAGCTGTAAGTTTTTCGATAAGACCTTTTCTTTCTTTTGACACCAACTCTTCCACTTAATATGGTTTACTTTCAATAAAAATGAAATAAAAAAATATTATAATACTTATATATAAAGTATGATGAAGAAACCAACACCAATAGGATATGGACGTTGGTCTAAATCAACCTTGAAACAATATGTGGAGCGGAATAATATCACGGTTCCAGAGCGGAGCCTACGTCGAGACTATATCGACGCCATTAGAGTAGAGGAAAATAAATATAAAAACTTGAATCGCAAGAAACTAGATGATCTCAAACAAATCGTAGACGACGAAGAGTTACAATTTATGCCAACTGGTAAACTAGGTCGATTTTTACGAAAGGATTTAATTTTAGCGATTAAATCGTATAAAAACCCTGATAGCTTCAGAGAGGCAGATTTTCAAGTACATAGAGCTTTTAGTAACAGTTATAGAAACTGGGAGTTAAAGCCTAGGTTGTTTAACAACGACGTAGAGCAATTCTTTAATACACACGTGAAGCAGATTGAAAAAATTGTTATGTCGGAGCTGAGAGATCTATCGTCTATAAAAGTTCAGTTAGGATTTAAAGCGAAATACGATAAAACAAATCAAGACGGTTTAGTTTCTAGCGCTTTTACCTTTTTTGGTAAAAAACAAGTTGTTTTAAACGAGAGTCAGATAAAACAAACAGTAAAAGATCAAATCTTTAAAATAAAAGAACAACACGCCAAAAATACCACTCAAGGATCGGGTTGGAACCTCGTTAAAATATTAGCGTTTTATATTAACATCGACCGCTATAACCCTATGAGCGGAAACTCTTATATAAAATTACCGCAGTTTTTAGTAAACAAAAAGGCTTTTATTAACGTCAGAAACAAAGACAACGAATGTTTTCGGTGGTGTTTGAGAGCTGCTCTTGGCAAGTATACCGACAAAATAAAACAACGAGTAAAAGACAAACCCGATTTTAAAATCCACGAAGACAGGACGTCAATTTACGATAAAAACGATGGATTAAATTTTAAAGACGTAGACTTTCCCGTTCGAATTAATCAAATAGAAAAGATAGAGAGACAAAACAATCTGAGTATAAATGTGTTTGCGCACGAAAAAAAGTCTACAGAAGTACGGCCGTTATATTCATCTAAAAACGCCAACGACCCCGCAACCATAAATCTGTTGTTGTTTTCCTCAGGCAAAACGAATCACTATTGTTGGATAAAACATATATCTAGAATATTTTTTAACCAAACGAGACACAAGCATAAAACATACGTCTGTCTCAGATGTTTGGCGCACTACAACACACAAGACAAGTTGGACAGGCTTACGCAAGATTGCGAGGGGACAGATAAGCCACCATCTAAGGTCGTCTTTCCAAAAGGTTTTAACGACGACCCTCCGATATTAAAATTTAAAAATCAAAGGTTTGCGCAAGACGCGCCTTTTGTCATTTACGCCGACTTTGAATCGGTATTAAAAAAATTAAAGCCTCAAGAGGCAAACACGCAGGAGACTCAAGTTCACAAAGCTTGCGGTTATTCGTTGATCGCTTTAAGGTGCGACGGTAAAGTTAAATTTCAAGAGACCTACAGAGGAACAGATGCCGTGACCAAGTTTTTAGACTCGACGTTGCGTTTAAGATACAAATGTAATCAAGTTTTTAAACACCCCAAACCCATAGACTTTACCACAAGAGACAACATCGACCACCAAAACACGGACACGTGTTGGATTTGCGAGAAGTCAATATACCCCAACTACTCTTCAAACTGTCAGTGTCCGCTTCCGAAAGAACCTCGCACTGACGAAGAAAAAGAAGAATATTGTTACGTAACCAAAAAAGGATTTAAAGAGTCAAAGTGTATCGAGTGTAAAAAACGGATCAACAAATTTAGAAAGGTGAGAGATCACTGTCACATCACAGGCAAATACAGAGGAGCCGCGCACGCTTTTTGCAATCTAAAACTGCAGGTGGTGCCCAAGAAAACCACAATACCCGTCATCTTTCACAATTTACAAAATTACGACGCTCATTTAATCATGCAAGGTTTGTCTAAGATTAAAGAAGAAATCGATTTTATTCCCAGCAACTCAGAAAAATACATTTCGTTTTCGATCGGTCAACTGAGATTTATAGACTCGTTTAAATTTATGGCAACGTCGTTGGATAGACTAGTCAACGCATGCCCAAAGGAGGCGTTTACTCTACTCAGAGAACGCTATAAAGACCAAAATGTTGACCTGCTCTTACAAAAAGGTGTTTATCCGTACGAGTATATGGACTCGTTCGATAAGTTTGAAGAGACGAGTTTACCAAGCATCGACAACTTTTATAGCAGCCTCAAAGACTCGAATATCTCGCAAGACGATTATTCTAAGGCTCAACAAGTGTGGAACGAATTTAACGTCAAAAACTTGGGTGAATATCATGACTTATACGTCACCACCGACGTATTACTTTTAGCAGGTGTGTTTGAAAATTTTAGAAAAATGTGTAAAAAGAACTACAAGTTAGATCCCGCTAACTATTATACCTCTCCTGGGTTATCGTGGGACGCGTTATTAAAACACTCAGGAGTCGAGCTCGAGTTATTGACCGACGTGGACAAACATCTGTTTTTTGAAAAAGCAAAAAGAGGAGGACTATCAAGCGTGGGTGGCGCTAGGCACTATAAAGCAAACAATAAATTTCTATCAGATTACAATCCAGACGAGCCATCGACTTACATCATGTATCTCGACGCCAACAATTTATACGGTTGGGCCATGAGTCAGTATTTACCTTACGCCGATTTTAAATGGGCAAAAGCCAAAGACTTCACGACGGAACTCATTATGTCAATCTCAGAAACGTCCGATATAGGGTGTCTGTTGGAGGTAGACTTAGATTATCCCAACGCTTTGCACGATTGGCACAATGATTTTCCGCTAGCCCCCGAAAATATCAAAGTACCCAAAGAGTGGTTATCTGAGTATCAATTGGGATTGTTAACCGCAGTCGAGAACAACGAATCTAAATTAATAGCCACTCTATACAACAGACGTAAATATGTCTTGCACTACAGATCGTTACAACAGTATCTCAATCTTGGTCTGCAACTCAAAAAAGTACATCGCGTATTACAATTTAAGCAAGCGCCTTGGATGAAATCTTACATAGACAAAAACACTCGACTAAGAGCTAAAGCAACGTCTGACTTTGAAAAGGACTTTTTTAAGCTCATGAACAACAGCGTTTTTGGAAAGACGATGGAAAACGTGAGAAATAGAACGAACGCGTTTTTGCTCAGAGACGACCAAGTTTCTAAATATCAAGCGTTGGTGCGTAAACCGAGCTATAAACACACGACGGTTTTTACCGATTGCAATCTATCGTTTATTGTTTATAAGACCAAGACGCTATTAAACAAACCTATTTATGCGGGAGTGAGTATTTTAGACCTCTCAAAAACTCTCATGTACGACTTTTATTATAACCACCTCAAAGAGACCTATAGAGACCGAGTAGGGTTACTTTATACCGATACAGACAGTCTACTCTTGAGCGTTGAGACGGACGATGTTTATGAAGATATACAAAAAGACTCGGAGTTATACGACCTGTCAAACTACGATCAGAGTCACGAGATCTATGACTCTAAAAACAAAAAGGTCATCGGTAAATTTAAAGACGAGTTTGGTGGAAAACCAGTCAGCGAATGCGTTTGCTTAAGACCAAAGATGTACTCGATTTTAACCTCTGACTCTAACCTTAAAAAAGCCAAAGGGGTCACCAAAGCAGTCACCGACAAAAAATTAAGTCACGATCGTTATCTCGACTGCCTCAAAAAAAAAGATTCTCAGCTAGACACGATGACGTACATCAGATCAAAAAATCACGTCTTGCACACCATAACTCAAAACAAACTGTCGTTGAGTCCGTTAGACACAAAGCGGTATATACTCTCGAACGGAACGTCTACTCTAGCTTTTGGTCACTATAGGCTTGGAGGTAACTCGGTGTCCGGAGGCACAACCTGAAGCTCTTGACTAACGAAACTTCGATTGGGGCCTTTTTTGAGATAGTAAAGAGCGGGCTGGTTGTCTACTTTGATCGAGCGATCCAACCCAAAAACCTCGAGACTCCAAATAGGATCGGTCGCTCGTCTGCGTTCTCCTCCCTCTAACTCACCAGGTGCGTAAAGATATCTAAAAATATCGCCTTTTCTCACCAACTCTTTTTCTGTCTCGTCCACGGAAGAACTGATTTGACGAACTTGCGTTTCTTGCATGGCGAGCTTAGGAGTTAGTGGCTCGTAATCTTCCGTCGCTATCAATCTGGTGGTTTCGTCGTTTAACGCCTCAATAACGTCGGGCAATCGTTTAACCCAGAGTCGCGATCTATCTGTCGGATTAACAATCTCTGCAGCGTATTGATGGCCAAACAATCTCTCTGCCAAAGTCCTGTTAAATCTTTCGACCACTGCCTGCGCTCTGTGGTTACCCGGTTCTCCCACTTGTATCGCGACTTTTTTCTCCTCCAGTTGCTTTTTAAATTCACCGTGAAATTCTTTACCCGCGTCTACTTTTAACAGCTTGGGCCAAGTCAACGGTGACCTAGCGTAAACTCGAGCTAAAGCGTCTGCCACTTGGGTACTCGTCTTGTTGGTCAAAGGTTCGGCCTCTTTAAAACGCGTAGCTACGTCTACGACCGTCATCGCGTACTTGTATTCTTTTTTATTGACTTTATCGTAAGGTAAACATAACAAGTCTATCTGATGCATTTCGTTTGGCACAGCCATGGACTTGTTCAAACTCGTAGGTCGGGGTATATACGTCGAAGGCGGTAAATAAATTTGCCACAACGCTTGTTTTCTTAACCAATTTCTAGCGTCTTCTTTGGACGCCCCCGTTTTTTTAGCTAATTTTATAACCGCACCTTCACCCTTCCAATAACCGGCGGGGCTGTAATACACTTTTTTAAACTTTGTTTCCATTTAACTTAACTACAACAACGTAGATCGCGGGTCTTATATAGACGCGTGTAGATTTTATTCTACTGATCCTAAAAACACTTGGATACAGACGGTAGATCTCTACTCGGGTGGATTGGGGCAGGCTTATGCTTGGGGTAAACCTTTAGGGGACTATGATACCACGGACTTGGATATTGGTTATGGTAAATACGCGGGAGGAACTAAAATGGGGTTTGGACCCTCAGATCCTCCAGGAGGATCTGGACGTTACAGCTCTTTTACGGTGACAAATTTGACGCAAGACGACGCCGTTGGCTCGGCGTGGAAACGTTTTATAAACCAAGAGTCTCACTTTTCCGACGTCGGAATAGAAAAAATAAACGAATCTATCAGGGCGTATGTTTACGCTCTGCTGGGGGCCCAGGCGCAAACAAAAACTAGTATTTTAACTCCGGGTACGGGGCTCGATGCCCAAACCCAGTTTGTTAATATCGTAGAAGGTTTGATATCGTCTCCGACCGATCTGGAAGAATCTATAACCCAATTTCAAGATTCGCTGCAATACGCCAGGAGTTCGTTAAACTTTGTGTTGGCAAAAGGATTATATCTCGTGCCTTCGAACATGCAATTGAGGGTAGGAACCCACGAAGGATATAACAACAATATACAGATCGCGACCGCTGAGTTGGCGTTGGGATTAAACTCAAAGATAAACTCAAACGTACCACCAACGCCTCTGCTAGACCCAACACCACCGACAACACCAACTCCCGCGGGAGTTGACCCACCACCCTTCCCTACTCCCGCGCCAACTCTCGCAGTCGTTGACCCACCACCCTTCCCTACTCCCGCGCCAACTCTCGCAGTCGTTGACCCACCACCACCGCCACCCTTCCCTACACCCACACCCGAGTCTAAAGAAAACGTTCAGAGAGATCCTCATGAGTATGAAAAAACTTCGCTGATTGTCGGTACTTTAGCCATAGCGGGTATAGGATACCCAGAAGGCTTTTTTGTTCTCTTAGAGGCGCTTTTGTAAATAAACAAAAATTAAAGTTCCGACTCCCACTATAAAGGCCCACACGTGTTCTCCCAACCATCCGGCGGTTTTACTCAATACGTTAAATATCCAACTCGCTATACCGCCTAAAATTCCGGGCAAGGCGCCGAGCAGCTTGGAGCCTAGTTTAGCGAGCACGTTTGACAAGTGTTTTAGTTGCGACTGTATCCATTCTTTTACGTTGGTGGCGTTAGACGGTGGTGCGGGCGGTGTGGGTGCGGGTGCGGGAGTAGGGAAGGGTGCGAGCGCCGGTGCACCAACAGATAAAACGCTCTTTACTATCAAACCAATAGCCAAACTAAACGCCGTCAAAATGCTCGCGATGGTCACGCCTTGTTCTCTAAACAACGTTTTAATTTTTTCTCCCAAGGTCTCGTCGCTATCTAAAACACTCATAATCGTTTCTTTGATTCTATTTATCTGACTTCTGAGTTTTCTTTCGATGACAGACGTGGCTTCTAATCTAGCCGATCTTTCCAACCTTAAGTCTACTAATTTCTCTCTCATTTCTGCCGTAGAACCGTCGCTCACTGATTCGGCTAATGCTCCTTCGGTCTGAGCTATCTCATCGTCGAGTTGCCCGAGACGCGCTAAATTCAGTTCTAAGTTGCCTCTCATCGTTTGAAGAGTTTTGTCTAAACCCAAGAGCTCTCTGACGGGTAAGCCAGTTTCTCGTTCTTCGATAAAACTGGTTTCTTGTTCTTGTTCTTGTTCAAAATTTTCGATAATTCTGCTTATATTGTCGGCCGCTTCTAGAAGATATGGCATCGGGATAGACTCCGTATTCTCTTCAATTAGTTTTTCTTGTTCTTTACTAAGTGGGTTTCGTTTATAATCTTTAAAACCTAATTCATTTCTAATAAAATCTACACTAGATTTTGTTTGGATGGAACTTAATTTTAAAAATGTATCGGGGTTACCTTTGATCGATAATTGTACTTTTACTTTGTCGTTTTCAAAAAATAACGTGTTATCTTTTACTATGAATCTTTCCCATTGCTTAATCCCATATTGTTTTTGTCCATAACTTTCGTAGAAACTTTCGACTATTGGATTATTAATAAACAAACGTCTCGCTTGTTCTAAGGTATTTTCACGGGTTTGAACATATGCTGGATCTAATGCCGTTGTGTTGTCGAGAGAGACATCGTTATTGTCCCATTCTAGATCGTTGTCTTCTTCCTCGTAGTAGTCTAAGTCTTCAAAATCTCCACCTTCAGCCATTTTATTATAAACAAACTAAAGTTTTATGTTGAGTTTAATATATTTGGTGGAAGTATATTTTGCGATACCAGCCAGGTTTTTACGTACACCGATCCGCTTATCGTAGCCGTTAGTTTCGCTACATCTTCCACGCTCAACTTGTCGAGATCGGCCGGTTTGATCTTCAAAAGTTTTTTACTAAACATGGTAAATCCCACGCTTAACATAGAGATCACGGCGCCCTGATAGAGATTGTTGACGATGCTATTAGTATCCATTTATTAAACGTGCTTATTTTGTGATATTGTTTTAATTTTTTTATTCCATTTCTACCCACGCATTACCATTGTAAGGTGTTGAAGGTGGTTTCTCTTTTGGGCTCTCTTGGGCTGGCTGTGTTAGAGGTTGCGGTTTTGGCGGTGAGACCCTCTGGCTCCATATATAGAGTCCTCCTAAAACTACAACAACCACCAGCGACAACGGCCCAACTGTCGCGTACGAAGAAGGAGGAGAAGTACTCTTTACATCTATATTTTGCATCTTGGCAATTTGTTCTTTTCTCTTTTTGTTGTGTTCCGCTAATGCCTTGCCTTGTTTTACTCTATCGGGATTTTTAGTTTTAGTCGTCACCGTCTGTACCTTTGGAGTCTCTGTCTGAAGAGGGCTCTCTTGTTGACTCATCTTTTATTATAGGTAGAGAATTATTTTTGTTGATAACTAAATGTTTAGATGTTATCAAGAAACCTACTAACGGTGACAACAACATTCCGTAGTTGTAATAAACTTCACAAAGTAAACTAGCTATCGAGCTAGATATAACTGGATCTTCCTCTAGATCTTTGGTGAGTGCGTCTTCCGAGTCTACTCGTAGACTGACACCTAGGGGTTTGATCATAGGTAGACTCGCGCCTAAAACTCTAGAGTAAATCCCCAGCACGCAGTTACCCAAACTAGTAATCATTTCTTTACCTAGTCGAGCCTCGTAATGGTTGTACATTTTTTCTTGTTTGTTCGCGTCTAGGTTTTCTATATCTCCCTGGCTAAATTCTTTACCTAAATACTTTTTAGAATCACCGGCTGATACTACACCCAACAGTCTAGTTTTATGTTTTTCCGTTTGCGACGCTGGCGACGCTGGTGTGTTGAGGTCTAAAGTAGACAGCTCCATCTTTATAAGACGATATAATTTATTTTTTAGAGAAAAATATTCGTAAGATAAAATACACAAGGTCGACGCTATAATAAATTTGAGCGAAAGATCGATCACCACGAACATTTATTATAGCGAGATAAACTAGCTGACAACTAGCTGACAACTAGCTGACAACTAGCTATGCAAGTACTTAACAACTAGCTGACAACTAGCTATGCAAGTACTTAACAACTAGCTGTTTAACAAATCGCAACTAGCTGTTTAACAAATCGCAACTAGCTGTTTAACAAATCGCAACTAGCTGACAACTAGCTATGCAAGTACTTAACAACTAGCTATACAACAAATCATCAACAAATCATCAACAAATCGCAACTAGCTATGCAAGTACTTAACAACTAGCTGACAACTAGCTATACAACAAATCATCAACAAATCGCAACTAGCTGCAAGTACTTAACAACTAGCTGACAACTAGCTATACAACAAATCATCAACAAATCATCAACAAATTACAACTAGCTGACAACTAGGTTACAACAAGTACCATTTAGCCGGAGGATCCGTATATAAAATCAATTTACTATAGGGAGTGTCTTTGAGATGTTGTTTTATGTCTCGCCTTTTATTATCCGGCACCACATCATTTTCGTCGAGGCAATTATCAAAACTTTTTTTGTCTTTGCAATAAAAAATAGCGACCCATTGAGTCTGTTCGCGATAATCTTTTAAAACGCTGTTATATTTTTGAGTCAATAACCAACAGCTGTGGTTATCGTGTCTACCGCTAAAGGCTAATTTAGATAACATGCACACACTACTACCACCTCTAGAACCCTTTCGATATTTTATCGCTTGATAAGCGCTGCAGTCGTCGATTAAAAACAAAGTGTGCAATCCTTTAAATTTCGTTCTGTAAAAGTCTATGGCTTCGTTCATGTTCATATTTTCGACGTCGGGGTCGCACGCGTAAACGTTGGGGTCGTTAAAAAACCAAGGTCTCTCGTGATAGGTTTTGTTGTTTGACAGAGTCGGACATATGATTACCAAATATTCAAATTTGTTGGCATACTCGTTTTCTAGCAAGTCTAACGCAAACTTTGTTTTGCCAGAGTTTGTCCTTCCGCATATTAAAGCGCAGTGCGGCGTTATCTTACTCATGTTGGCGTGTCTTTTATATAGACTAGTTATTATAGTTTTTTAAAAGTTGACGCTGCTCAAGCGACCTCCTTGGATGTTAAGTTGCGCGTCCATAATCAAAAAGACATAACACTTTAGAGCACCCGCGGTTTGAGCTTCGCGTTCCATCAATATAGAGATTCCTCCGCTTATATCGCCAATTTGTTTACCCGATCCGTGATTTTTATTGTCTTCCGTCGATCTCATATCCAACCAAAGTCCGTATCTTCTCAAAAAATAATCGCCGATATCCATCCCCGTCAACCCTAAATCTTTACATATACCACCCCCTAGCTCGGTGGGTGAGTCTCCAAAGAACTTGTTAATTTCTCCCCAGTGTTGATAGCTCTTGAGACCCGAACTATAGAGTTGATTAGGTTTTCCTTCTATCGTCACGCTAACTTTGTCTATCTTGGGGTTATAAAATAGTTCAGGGGTTTTCGTAGTCGTCTCTTTAAACAAAAACAGTATACCCTTGAGACTTTTAACCGCTACGTTTAAATTAAAGTTCCAGGTGGTGTTCGATTTATCGATAGATCTTACTTCGTGTCTCTGAATCCTATCAAACAAAAACTGCGTCTTGCTGAGACATTTTTGAGCTAAGATTTGAGCTAAATGTTTGTTAGAAACGATCTCGTATTCTAGCGCCAAGTTGGAGATGCGATAACTCGCTTCGGCGTAGGTAGAATTTACGACTTTGACGTAATCGTTAAAAGTAAGTTCGTAAGACAGTTGGTCGTTTAGAGCGGATGGATAAAACGGTTGATGATCCGTGAGCATTTCAAAATCTAGAGGTATACAAAATCTGTTTCCAAAGGCATCCGCTGTTGCTTTGTCTTTTCCACTATTTGCACCGGCAACCGCGTTACCGGTACCCACACGTAGGCTCGATATGTTGGCAATCTCGTTTCCGGCGTAGTGATCTCTGACACCTGTGGGTAACCAAAGATCTTTAAAAATGTTATAAACGTCGGCGTCGGTCAAGTTTACGATCTCTCGACCACCGATACATATTCTTATTTGTTTTACGAGATTTCGTCCTAGATTTTTAAACAGACTTCGATCGGCATCGTCGTCCGAGGTTAGATCAATATTAAAAGCTAGTTTCGCCGAACCGGGTACGATCACGTCATCGGCGCTCAACGATGGAAACTTGACTATTAATTTGTCGTTCGCATCGATCGTGCTAGGATTGTGAGTTACGACGACAGTCTGACGGTTGCCTTTTATACCCCGAGGATTTTTAAGGCGTCTGTGTGGATTTAGTTTGTTTCCGTAAGTCGCGTTCATTTTTATAGTAACGTTTTATTATTTTATTTTTTATAAAATGCAGTCACATACATTTGTCATGACTAAAAAAGAGCAGACTTTTGAGCTACCTCGGCCTATAGATAACGTCGGGGGTGACCGTCGCATTAAGTTAAGCAGCGTTATTTTAGACGTGGGTTTTTATAACGTCGAGAAATCAGGGATAATACGGTATACTATATATACTCGGGCTAGCGCCAAAGCGAGTGTGGCCTTTATCATACCCGGTCGATGGAATCTTTATTCTGTCATAGGTAGTTTAAAAAAAGATATTAAATCTGTGGCCATCACTCCGATAAACGATAAACTATTTTATTTGTCTGTGGTGTCCTCTGATGTTTTAGTGAATATGAAACTATCGAGTAATCTATCTAAACTTTTCGGTTTAACCAATAGACGGATCAAAATCGATGATTTAACTGAATCTCTCCTTTTTGGAAAATTTAACCTAAATCTTTACAACGCGTTTTTTTTACATTGTGAAGAACTGTCTACGCATTCAAATTTTTTAAACGGAAAGCAAACCAATCTTTTGGAGGGTATACCTTTATCGGACGACCCACAAGATCCAGTTTACGTAAAATACGATAATTGTTCAAAAGAGTTAGTAACCGGTAAAATAAACAGCCTCACGTTTTCGTTAAAAAACGGTCTTGGCGAGGTCTTAGATAATAGAGGTAAAGATATAATTTTAAACGTAGAAATATTTTAGTTACTTTTTTTTAAATGCAGTCTCATACATTCATCATGACTGATAACGAGCAGACCTTTGAACTATCGCGGCCTATAGATAACGTCGGGGGTGACCGTCGCATGAAGTTAAACAACTTTGTGTTAGACTTGGGTTTTTATAACCTCGAAAAAAAGGCGTCGATACATTGGGAGAGTTTTACGGGTGAAATCGAAGACCTGACGCCTCTTCAAATTGTCGATAGTGATAAAAAAGATATCCAACCAAATAGGTGGAATCTTTATTCTTTCAAAGATCTTATAAAAACTTTTCACGGTATATCTATAGAGTCCTTATCCGATGAACTGTTTTATCTATCCATTCCCAACCAAAATCGCATAAAACTATCGAGTAATTTGTCTAAACTTTTAGGTTTACCCAGGGGTTGGCTCAATGGTGGTAATCATTATGGAAAATTTAGTCAAAATCTTTACAACGCGGTCTTTTTACATTGCGAAGAACTGTCTACGCATTCAAATTTTGTTGACAGAAAACAAACTAACCTGTTGGAGAGTATACCCGTGCACGGTGATGCTGCTCCTCAAGGCCCTAACAAGTGTTCAAAAGAGTTGGTAGCTGACAAAATAAACAGCCTCACGTTTTCGTTAAAAAACGGTCGTGGCGAGGTGTTAGATAACAGAGGTAAAGAGATAATTGTTAACGTAGAAATATTTTAGTTACTTTTGTAAAATGACGACTAGTATTTATCCTGATCTAAAAAAACGACGAAACGAGAGTGTTTCGATTGCAAAAGATCGAAGAAGTTCAAAAAGATATATTGACGCAACGAGAACAGCGAAGCGCGTTGTGTAAAAATTACGGTAAGTTAATTACGACATTGTCTACTACAGAAACGCTAGCCGAGATGAGTGGAGCAATTTGTGGGGGTTTGGGAATCGCGGCTATAAGCGGTGTCATTACGTCCCCCGTTGGTTTTGCGTTAGAGGGAGTAGCCTTGAGTTTTGGTTGCGCCGCGCTCTTGCTAAAATATTTTAGCAAACGATTTAGACGTAAAGCTAAAAAACACGACGAGATTAGAGTCTTGGCCGAGGCTAAGCTCAACAGCGTAAGAGATCTTATTTCTCAAGCTATAGAGGACGGTGATATATCCCACGAAGAGTACGCTTTGGTGTTAAAGGAATTGAGGCAATTTAACGATATGAAAGAGGTTATTAGGTCCGGCAGCTTGCTGTCGGAAAAGAAAGGTGAGAGCGATATGGAATCCGAGATAAAAAGACGCGTGGAAGAGTTGGTGTCTAAAGAAAAAAAATGTCTTATCGAAAAACTTACAGCTTCGCAATAAATAAAAATTATTTCGATCAACCTCCTCCTCCTTACGCGTCGGCGCCACCTTTAGAATATTAAGCATAGAGAAAAAGAGAGAGAAGAGAAAACTGAGCTCAGTTTTAGAAAGTGGTGATTTAAAAAAACAGCTAGTTTTATAAAGGTGACTCAGTTTTAGAAATTGGTGATTTCAAAAAACAGCTAGTTTTATAAAGTGGATCAGTTTTAGAAATTGGTTTACAAACGGCATATCCCTACTACTGCATACCAATAATGGCCCCTCGCCACCACGCTATTGTCATCGAATAGCGTGCCTATACACTGTGAAGAAAGCAAATATGTTCTAATTCACCCTGGTTGTTCAACCGAACATATTTATATTTCCCTTCAGCCTTGCTCTATGGTTAAAATGATGCACAGGGTAAATTTGCGAAGACAAATATAAACGTTAACGATAGCGGGATGGGAATCACAGACCTTTCGATCCATAGATTACCTCTCTACCAACTAGGCTATTGTCGAGTTGGTTTGGGAAAGCCCTTCTTTATAATTCTTTATAGTTCTTTAATGTATACGTTGCCATTGTTCTTTCTTAGGAATATACCTTCACGCACACCCAGCTGCTAACAAAATAAATGGCGAAGCGCTACGCGGGTTGGTATTAAGTGTTTTCCCACAATAAAATGCAAAGGGTATAGTCGGCCAAAACGATAAAATATTACGTGTTACGTGTCGCTGCACAGTCATAACCAAGAACTGGTTCGGTAGTTTTTTGTAGATGAATTTCTTTGAGAATTTCCAACCGGCGAGAATTACACACAATCGTGCAATACTCCAATCCCCCAAAACGATAACCAAAGGGAAATAACTGAACCATTGTTTGGTTATAAACACCAAAACGCAATTATCAAATTCGAACCGGCCTGCAAGCCAACCCTGGCGCCATCTAGCTCGGTGGTCGATTCGGTTAGTCCTACCGCCCATACTGGGAGTTTGGAAGCTCCGATGCGCTTCGTGCTCCGATCGGATAGATGTTGTGTGTGAAGTTCCATAAAATCCCCCAAATTATTGGTAAGCAAATATTTTTCTTAAACTTGCTTAAAGTCTCCCACGTCAGGCAACCCGTCACCTACTTTTTATCATTGTTCATATGATTTTCCATAATGTTTTAATATGGTAACTGTGCCAGTAAGCAACTTGGTGAATTTGAAGCTCATCAATACTGAGGTTTGGCAATAGTCTGGAAGCCAGCTCCTGGAATCTGTCGTTTCGTTTCACCCCTAAAGGGAAAAGGGTTTGGTACTTGTATATGGAAGGGGGGTGTTTCTGGAGTAATTTAAGACCGGGTGTAAGCATCCCAGGTGGCAGCAAGGTACTTTAATTCACCAATCTCTCTAAGTACCCCCCCCCCCCCCTCCACCCTTTTGTAGGAACGAATAATATTTAAAGAAATACATTAAAGTCATTTTCTCAGAAATGTAATAAGTGTGCCCACAATGTCCGGCTATTCTAAATTTCATTAAAGTGGAACTAAACATTGCGATTGTGTAAGCAGCTGTTTATGGTGTGTAATTTATTTTACTCAGCATATACTTTGTTCCTACACAAAATAGGCATTTGGGGGGTGTGAGTAGCAAGATGGCGGAGCCTTGAGAGATTGGTGAATTACAGTATCTTGCTGCCACCTTGGATGCCTACACCCGGTCTTATACTCCAGAGACACCCCCTTCCATGTACAAGTGCCAAACCTTTTCCCCTTTAGAAGTGAAACGAACTAAACAAATAAGCTTCTTTTCGAACTTGGCTCCCAGACTATTTGGCTGCTGAGCAAATTTGCTTTCATTGCACAAAACAACTGAAACTCCCGAAAACGATGTACATGTATAACGAAATTTCAGAGTAAAGTGGCCAGAAATTGCACCACAGAGCATCTAGCATCAAAATTTTCCCGAATTTTGAATGTGTCCTAGGAGGATTGTTTAATTAATGTGGAGGGTCGGAGTAGTCAATGTGTAAGAGGATTACAGGATTGTATACAGACTTGTATCAGCGACGAAAGCAGCTCTATATTTGCAAATCAAGTTTGGCAAATCCATAAACAAGTCTTAAAACATCTAAACAAATAAGATAGGGCAGGCTTTGTAAAGATTACAATGGTCAATGTGTGTTGCTCTATTGCCCATTTTTGAAAACATCTATAATTTGCATCAAGTTTGATAAAACCCTAAGTTGATAAATCCCTAAGTGGATGACTATACATGTACATTTGAAGCACGATATGAGACGACATCACATATTTTTTAACGACATCACATAAGTTTTGTTTACGACATCACATATTAAATGTACGACATCACAAACTTGTATGTACGACATCACATATTTATTTACGACATCACATATTGCATTTACGACATCACATATTGCATTTACGACATCACATACTGCATTTACGACATCACATACTGCATTTACGACATCACACAATTCGTTCACGACTTTTTATTCACGACAGTGCATGCAAGTCGTGAATATTTTTGTCGCGAATTTTTTACTAGTAGCTTAGGGTGCGTAGCTGACCCTGCGCGCTCGATGTTTGAGATGCTTGATCGAGCTGGTAATTTGCATTTCTTTCTACTTCTGAGAGTATAAGCACAACCGCGGTGAGATATGGGGCTCGTAGTGACGAACCACGTTCAAAAGTAAGTTACTTTTGTTTTGTTTTGTTTTGTTGGCTACAAATTAAATAACATCGTTCTCTCTTCATTAAATCTTGTCAGTGTACCTATTTATTCCCGTAAAAAATCTGCGTTCCTTTTCCTCCGCATATCGAAGACATCCTTCGGGGGATGGGATTGGAAGTTTTGATTCCAAATTTCAAGAAGGAGGAGGTACGTCAAACTTTCATTTGTGTTTATTAGTATACTTACTTTGTTACTGCAATTGTTTTAGATTTTTGTGTGTGTGTGTTTCGATGGTTTAACCTTTGTGTAGTTATTTTATTTTATTTCCGGCCGTCCGGTTTACGGAACGATCGGCCCGATGTTTACCATGTTTTAATACCCCGGAAATGTGCGATCTGTTTCGTTATTTGAGTATGAGATTAAACCCAAAATACATATATAGTCCAGGCCCGTACGCAGGATTTTTTATGGGGGGGTGCGAATTTGTACTGATGGGACCAAAAATGAAACCAACAATTTTCTGGCCAGTATCGTTATTTTTACATCAAAATACCATTATTTACCCCGGAAAATGTGGACCTTTTGGTAATTTGGGGGGCGAATTTGTGATGGGACAAAAAATGGGACCATAATTTTTCGTGTGCCTGCAGTACAGTTATTTCTACATCAAAATACCATTATTTATCTGGAAAATGTGGACCTTTTAGTAATTTGGGGGGGGGGGGGTGCATACGCACCCGTCGCACCCCCCCCCCCCCCCCCCCCCCCCCCCCCCCCCCCCCCCCCCCCCCCCTGCGTACGGGCCTGTAGTCAAACCAACAAAATCACTTTTCTGCTTGCTGACTTTAGCCTGACGCGAACTCTGTTTCTGTAAGTTATTCAGGAGCGGATGCAGGAATTTATGAATGTGGGGTCCTAGCCATGGGCGGGGGGTGTGGGTGCTCTCCCCCAGAATTTGTTTACAGTAGAAGCTCTGAGGTGCATTCTGGGACATTATGAGCCTAATTTTTCTTATATATTTTGATCGTTTGGATCTATTGGGAATCTTTTACAGAAAGCACCACGCTGCTATTTTGCTCTGATATAAAAATTTAATTTAAAAAAATCCAGTCCAAAAATTTGGGGGTCCGTACCCTCAGGACCCCTCCCCTGGATCCGCACCTGTTATTGCTTGTTATTATGTGACCCAATTCGCGGGATAGTTACCAGATGGTGTACTTGAGTACAAGTGAAGAGTGGCTAATCGACCTGATTTGCCGACCTAAAAAAAGTACATGCAAACCAAAATAACTATATACAAGTAAATGTAAAGAGTTGACTGCCAAGTTGACAGTATAGAGATGACTGCCAAGTAAAGTGGTTTTATTGGAAATCGTGCACGTTATCATCGCGTTTTAGGCGCGACATAAATATTTACTTTTTTTCCTGTCTAAGATTCTCAGGGCCGTCGACCAACAAACATTGCGAAACATCATCGGCCGGCCCAACGTATACGATGCACTGAATTAGTGCGGTGTGTTCAGGGGAGCAACAGTGACGATGGAACAGCGGGAAGGTCTCGTGGGGAGTACGTGTAGCGTTACATAAGGCTATCCTCTCTGTGCATGCCGAGCTGGATGAATTTCAGGAAGGTCTGTCTCTTTACGGGGTCCTCGATCTCCTAAAGAACGATGTACAGAGAGGAGAGCTACTTATGTGCCCCGGTGTTGGTCCTCCGTCTGCAGACGAGTTTTTGGACACCTTCAAGAGTCCAGACTATTCTGAAGATGGAAGCAATCGCAAGGACCGGGAAGTAGATGTTTACCTGTACCCCATACCCAGTACCTGGAAGAGTTAGACAACGGAGGTAAGAAATATACTATAATGGAGATAGTTTTTCCGTCTTTTACCCATTTTCACGTTTCTACGATTGTGAACGAAAATTCTCAATCTTTGTAGAATGAACAAAACATTGCAGGACGAAATAATAAATTGGTCACCACTAGGAAATTATACAGAGGATATATTTACAAAGATGTTGGTGCGTGAGGTCTACTGCATGGGTTAGGCTATGGGCTCCGTGCACAAGTACCCCAGAAGCGGGAAGAAAAGGCGAGTTTGGGGCTCAACATCGACGCCAAGTGACTTCAATTTGAGTGTCTGTTTCCCGCTATGATATTCATACTCATAGTAAAGAGTCAGCAAACAGACAAAGCAATCCCACCAGTGGTATACGATAAGTGAATGTAGCGCGGCGCGTAACACCAGCGACGTACACTCCCCATGTGAAGAAGGAAGTCATGATAAACTAAACTCGTGTAGCGGTTCTTGTTGTATTTTACAAGACACTTGGGTAGTCCATGGAGGATTCCTCCATGGGTAGTCTAACGCGGTTTTCCCTTCAGCTGGTTAAAATAATCTACAAGGAAAAAGATCAACGTTAACGATAGCCGGATTCGAACCACAGAACTTTCGATCCATATAGGCCTATACCCTCATAGCTCACCTCTATACCAAATAGGCTATTGGCGAGTTGGTTGAGAACACCGTTCTTTGCAATTCTTTTATAGTTCTTTAATGTAGCTGAGTTGCCATTGTTCTTTCTCATAAATATACATTCACGCAGAACCCAGCTAGTGCTGAAAAGGAAATCGCGAACTGCTACACCGTGAAAAAAACATGTTATGTCTCCACAGAAATACAAATGTCAAATTTTCAAGAATTTAATTTGAATTATATCTGCTTGAATTGCAGGCACTATATTGTGTGATGCACACAACATCCCTACGCGGTTGGAAGACTTTCTACACTTCTTGAGTGGCAGCAAGCGGTGCCCAGCTGTTGGATGGCCATGTGACCCCTCCGTTGCCTTCAAGCACTCTTGTTTTAATCGGGTACTCCCAGTTGAGAGACAGACATGCCGGTGCTTACCTACAGCGTCCACCTGTACACTCCAAATTCTATGTCATTGGCCATCCACGCTGCCAAAGGGTTTGGTCAGGTTTAGGTTTCATCGCTGCCCCCCGAAATTTAATTTAATAATTTGTAAATTGTTTATCCACATAGCTTGTATTTGTTACGTTCATAACTTATTAAAAGAGTTTTTGGCCATGTTCATCTTTTAACGAACCAGTGTTAGTTACTTTCTAAATTTTGTTTCAAAATATGGTTTATCCTACAGTCTATAATATGGCCTGTGTTTGGCGAGAAAACACTTTTTTGCGGTAAGTTTGTGGTCACGTTTGGAGGTTAGACGCGCGTGTCCGGTTCCATGTTCAATGGCTGGACACGATCCGTCATCAGGCTGGACAGGCTGATATTGATAACAGGAGGTTTTTTTGCAGTGTAGCCGGGATCTCAACTTGTTTTGATTTTACTGTTGGTTTGTTTTTTCTGTACTACATTTAGCGGGGTTTTGCTTCCCCTTATTTTTTTATTTTTACATCACAGTGAGGTACCTTAAATCCTTTAACGAGGGCAACTTAAGTCTGGTGCCAGCAGCTGCGGTAATACCAGCTCCAATAGCGTATACAAATTGCTGCAGTTGTAAATCTCATAGTTTGATCTTGGGCGCAGGCTGACGCGTCAGTGGGCCAGTTTAAGGTCAAACTGCGCCAAAATAGGCAAATAATTATTGTTAAAAAAATCAATACTCCTATTTTTTAATGTTCCTAGTTGTCCAGAGGCATATTATATTAAAGAATTAATGACAAAATCACTTTAAAACACGGGTTAAACCCTTGTATAGTCACAAAATTGTAAAACATGTGACGTAAATCGTTAAGATTAACGAGTATTTTAACTTGATGCTCTGAGCATTTCACAGAAGATAACGCCATGAAAACCGTGTCGATAGTTGTTTACAGTCTATATTTTATGAAAATTAAATTTATAATCAGTTTGATTTATGTTTACTGTTTAAAAAAGCCTGAAACACCACATAAAATGCCTTTTTAAAGTCATTTTTTTTCTTAAGAGGCAAAGAAAAAATATAGTTCCGCCGATTGCCACTTTAATTCTCACTTTTTCTAGAAGCCTGAACCTTCAGCAACAGTTTAAAATCAAAATTGGCTGCGACTTTTTGCGACTTTGGAAGATAATTCATTTTGAAGTGGTAGGCCCCTATACGCAAAACGACTGTTTTGACTCAACCACCATGACCACCCATACGACTCGCGCGTGTGACAGGTTGTATTACTTCAGCATCAAAAAAAGTGTAATATATCGACATGTTTGGCTACTCTGCTAACTGTTATTGTGTACTGTCATGACCCCTGACCCGCGTACAGAACTCTGTTACATTCACACGCGGTGTATACATTTTCTCTCTGTACTTGTACGTCCGTGTATTGCTGTAGTTGTGTAGTGTGTATTGCAGTGTAGCCTTGGTCAAGGCGAGTTCGTCGCCCCGCATATGCTGCTAGTATAGCTTGCGCCCCGTGCAAAGATACATCGCGAACAGCGACCTCATACGGCCACTATTTATGCAAATCCACCGAGGCTACTTTTTCGCCTTGGATCATTGGGTTTTTGAAATCTTATGTTTTTCCTATATTTTGCGCCACATTTGTGGCGCATGACCTCGTATGCGAATACAGATAAGTATAGGCGGGGCTAAGATGTGGAGTGTCCAATCACAACGGGGTTAAATCCCGACGTCATCAAATTTGATGCAGCATGACATTTAAGACAAAATGGCAGATATTCAGCGTCGTCTGTCGTCCGAAGATTTGTCATGTTGTTTGAATTTTGCAGCGAAAATATTATCCCTCGAAGATTTTAGACCCGAGCAGCGAAAGGCCATTAGAATCCTTTCTTCGTGGTCACGGTGTTTTTGTGGATTTGCCGACAGGTTATGGGAAATCCGTCATTTTTCAGGCAGCCTGAGCCCCATTTTGCTCGGAGCTCGCACGTACGGCCAGGTACTCAGTTTCTTATCGCCGCATAATCGGCATTAACCCAGGCATGCTGGTCTGTGCGTTAACGCCACATTGTATGGTCCAAGCATGGTCCAACGCTGTGGGGAGGGGGCATGTTTACGGCTGCAGGACCAACCTTCAAAGTGATCGCAATATCGTAATTTAAACAGGGACAAGTGTCTTATATCCTCAATAACTTCTCAGATTATTTTTTTGGCAAAATTCAGCCGTCAAGGCATTTAATTATCAGAGTTCCGCGTTTTACCGAGCCACGGTTTTCAGATCAGCTGGATTAGATGCGTGTGATATAATGTAGGGCCGAGTTCGACACGTTTCAATAGAGTCGCGGCCTTCTCCAGTCACCGCGGTTGAAAACTCAAAACTAATAAGCAGCTAAACACAACTAGTTTTGACCATAACATTGTCAACATTAAAATACCCAGCAAAATAACTGCGACCCTCACCAATCAAGCAAGACAGTTCAAATCTTCATGTGTAATTCCTACAAGCCTTCGTAAAAATCACTAAACTTTCTCCGATAAAATATGTCAACGATGACGGTGTTCGTAAACACTTGCGAGCAAGCTATAACCTTTCACCGCTAGCTCAAATTCTGCAGTTTCTACGCAACGATAGACCAATAAGAAAACGACTATAAAGGTCAGCTTAATCTATTAGCATAATGAGCACCGCCCCCAAAACCTCAAGTTAACCAATGATCCAAGGCGTTCAAGTATCTTCAGTTACTTTGCATAATAGTGGCCGCGTGATGAGGTCGTTGTTTGAGCTCCGATTACCGCTGTGCTGTACGTACGGACGGGTAACGATGAACGCCTTGACCAAAAAAGTAGCCTCGGTTGATTTGCATAAATAGTGGCCGTATGAGGTCGCTGTTCGCGCTGTATCTTTGCACGGGGCGCAAGCTAGCATGCAGCATATGCGGGGCCGGCGGCGCGCACAGTGCATTTCTGGACGGATAACGACGAACTCGCCTTGACCAAGGCTAATTGCAGTGTTGAATAAATAGTGCTCTCCAATGCGAAGCCAAATAATCGAGAATAAACCAGGTTATCACAGTTCATTACAGAAAGATAAGACTCTCTCTGTAAAGACTTGACCATGATTTATTTCGAGTTGTTTAACAGTGGAGAGAAAACCATATACCCGTACATGTCAACAGTACAACTTAAAGGACTGGTCTTGTTGGACTTTGTTTAATATCTGTTCAAAATCAAACAGCCCCTAACGACTTGAGAGTCTGACAGATTGTATTCCCATGAGATTTGTACCTCGATCAGCAGAAAAGCTATTAAGCACAATCCGTCATCCTTTACTTAAGAGTTGTTTTAAGGTGGAATGTCTGTTCAAAATCAAACACATCAACTGCCAGTGACTGTTGATGGGAGTGGTCCAGGGATGAGATAAACACGTTTGTTTTTTATTAACCTTAGGCTATATAATCCGAACCTCGAAAAAGCTTGGTTAGTTCTCAGTGCATGGTCAACAGTTGAGTATACATAACATCGAGACCAGTTTTACTTTCATCATTATTAGTTCAGTACAATGGCATCTTTACCTAGAAGGCTGTTGATCGAAGCTGTCAGGTCTTCGGGAGATCTTTCAAATGCTGAAGTTTCACTTGAAATTTGCATGGAATTTTTCTCAACACATCACGATATAAAACGATCAGAAATTCCAAAGAAAATTCAAGAGAAGATGAAAGCAACCCTGTGCGGCTATAAGAGAAAATGGAAAGCTTGCAGCCGCAACAAATCTCAGTTCGAGAGGAAGCAGAAGCATACAGAATGGTTGGAAGCTGAATTATCGTTCCCAGTGGAAGTTGATCACTGGCTGTCTGAATTAAAAGGAACAAGGAGTGTAAGGTTCGAGGAAGGAGCATCAGGGTCAGGAACATCGGCAGGTCGACCAAGCAAAGACTGGACTTCACTTTCCAAGCGATCGAAACAACGAAAGGCTCAAACTCTTCTACAGGAAAGTGAGCATGGTCAGCTTCTCTTTGCAGCTTAAGATATGTCCTGCAATTCACTGTACTGACTCCATCAAAACCCACAAAACTAAGAAAACTCATATCTACACCCTCACTGGAACCTGAGGAGTTCACATCAGATGAAGCACTTGCCCTTTTAATAGAGACTGGTTTGACAAAAGGTTCATATCAAACTTTAAGAACAGCCGCTAAAAAAAAGGGCAGATATTTACCCACCATACAATGCAGTACGAGAAGCAAAGCAGAAGTGTTACCCACAGAACATCAATGTCACAGAGGAATCGGCTAAAGTTTCCTTGCAAAGTCTTCTCGGTCATACAGCACTTCGAATATTGGAACAACAAAAGGATGAAGTTAATGAACTGGTTGAGAAGGTGCAAGAAGACCAAAAACCTATCTCTCTCGACTTAGTTAGTAAATGGGGATTTGATGGTTCATCGGGTCAAAGTGAGTATAAACAAAGATTCACTAGCACGGAACAATTTGATGATTCGAGTTTGTTTTGTACCACACTTGTTCCATTACAACTAAAATACAAGGAACAGGTAATATGGCAAAACCTTGTTCCATCATCTACAAGATTCTGTCGGCCAATCCATTTGCAGTATAAGAAGGAAACACAAGAGCTGTCTCAAGAAGAACATCGGAACACTGAGGCTGAAATTCAGCAACTCAAACCAATTTCAGTTGATCTTGACATTCAAACAGAAGGTGAACCTACTAAGAATGAGACCGTCTACGTAAAATACAATCTTCACTTTACCATGGTAGACCAAAAAGTCGTCAACGCGATCACAAAAACGTCATCAACGATGCGGTGTTACATTTGTGGGGCAACACCCAAGGATTTCAACAACATCCATCATCTACCCAGCCCTGTATCAGAGAGATATAAATTTGGACTCTCTCCACTGCACAAATGGATTCGTTGCTTTGAAATAATGCTCCACATTGCACATAGACTTCCTTTTAAGAAGTGGAGGGTGCAGTCAGATAATGACAAATCAGTCATGGCAGGAAGAAAAAAAACAATCCAAGAACAATTTCGATCAGAACTTGGGTTGAAAGTTGATCAACCAAAGCCAGGATATGGTACTTCAAATGACGGAAATACTGCACGAAGAGCGTTCAACGATGAAAAGAAATTATCCACCATCTGTGGTCTTGACGAGAAACTCATTCATAAATTCCATATCATTCTAATCGCTTTATCTTCAGGACTACCCATAGATCACAACAAATTTGGATCACAGCAAAACTGTATATTGACCTGTATCCTTGGTACAAAATGCCAGTCAGTATGCACGTTTTGCTGATCCATGGAGAACAGATAGTTGCATCTTCAGTACCGGTACTTCCAATTGGCATGATGAGCGAAGAAGCGCAGGAAGCTAGAAACAAAGACAATAAGCTGTTTCGACTGAGGTACGCTAGAAAAACATCAAGAGTGCACACAATGAGCGACGTTTTTCATAGACTTATGGTTACTGGTGATATTGTAATTAGCAGTAAGTCAGTGTACAACCGGAAACAAGCCACACCCATTCCTCCAGAAGTCAGAGAGATGACAAAAGAGCCTCAACTTGTCATGACTGACGAAGGAGAATCTTCAGATACTCCAACCCATAACCCAAGTGATTCCTCAGAAAGCGATTCATCACATGATTCATCATAAGTGCAGGTAAGTTTCTCTAACTAACCTTTGTTAACAACATAAAAGAAAAACAACGACATAAATACTTTCGTTTTCACCGATGATATGATTTAAATAATGCAAAATAAAGCCATTACTACGAAGGAGAGATTGAGTCATTGAATAAGTTTCATCACAATAAAACAGATAGTTGAAGCTGTTTATACATTCTTCTAGCCACCAACATTGTTTAAAAGATGCTTATTATTTCAAATCACTGACTCCGAACATCAAGCCAATCAAAATTCAGCATTTTGGTGACGTCACAGCATTTTGAAATATGTTCCATTGTCTTTCTCGGGCCATAATAGCTATTATAGCTCACTGGCAATTCAATTAGTTACATACAACCATTTTGGCGCAGTTTGACCTCGAGCTGGCCCACTGTGACGGTCCGCCGCAAGGCGCGCCACTGCCCGCGTGGCCTCCCTCTCAGTTTCCGCCCAGTTCTCTTGACTGAGTGCCGAGCGCGGCCGAAACGTTTACTTTGTAAAAAATGGAGTATTGAAATCAGGCTGGCTGCCTTGACAGCACTGCATGAAATAATAGAAATGGGCCTCGGTTCTATTGCGTCGGTTTTCGGAACTCGAGGTAATGATTAAGAGGGAATTCATGGCGGTGGCATTCGTACTGCGGTCACGGTCGAGAGGTGACATTGTTGGATCGCCGCAAGACAACCAACTGCAAAAGCATTCGCCAAAAATGTTTTCATTAATCAAGAAGGAAAGTTAGAAGTTTGAAGGCGATCAGATCTAACCATAGTTAGTTCTAACCATAAATGATGCCGACTGGCGATCCGCCGGTGTTACTCCAATGACGCGCGGGCAGTCTGCGAGAAACCAAAGTCGTTGGGTTCCGGGGGAAGTATGGTTGCAAAGCTGAACATTACAGGAATTGACGGAAGGGCACCACCAGGAGTGGAGCCTGCGGCTTAATTTGACTCAGCACGGGGAAACTCACCTGGCCCGGACACAGTGGGATTGGCATATTGAGAGGGCTTTCTTGATTTGTGGGTGGTGGTGCATGGCCGTTCTTAGTTGGTGGAGCAATTTATCTGGTTAATTCCGATAACGAACGAGACTCTGGCTTGCTAATTAGTTGCGTCGGCCGCCGCGCCGGGCGCAGACTTCTTAAAGAGATAAGTGGCGTTCAGCCACGCGAGATTAAGCAATTACAGGTCTATGATGCCGTTAATATTATGTCCGGGGCCGCACGCGTGCTACACTGAAGGACCCCTGCATCGCTCGTGCGCCCGGAAGACGATCGAACTTGATCATTTAGAGGAAGTGAACCTACAGAAGGATCATTGCCGAGCGAGACCCGCGGGACAGGGGGGGGGGGATGGTCGGATGTCCCCGGCCGGTCCCCGCTCCGGTAGGGCCGGCCACCATGCAGTATTCTGGGTGTAGGTGGGAGTGACCCAACACCGGGGTCCTGCGGCGGCCCGCCGCGCCCACGCTCAGTCCGTGCTAGTGCTCTGCAGGGAGACGGCACGGCCGCGGCGGGTACCGACAGTACGGAAGACCGGGGCCCCGGGAAGCCGCGGCTCGGTTGCGAATGGAGGGCGGGGATCGCGGTAGAGGCAAGCGGTCCCCCGTTGCTCCGGCTCCTGTCCTGGTGGCTTTTCTGCACTGATCTCCGCACGGTCATCTTGGGTTGATCGACAGACAAAACCCACACAGTGACAATTCTTGGCAGTGGATCACTCGGCTCTTGCACCAAATCAGTGTGAATTGCAGAACGCAGTGATCATAGGCATTTCGAACACACATAGTGGTCTAGGATATAACTAAGCATATAACTAAGCAGAGGGAAAGACACTAACCAGGATTCCCCCAGTACTAATACAAATTGAAATATGGCGGTAATTTTGGACACCTTGATTATGGATATTTATGAGTTGTGGACATTTTTAATAATTATTGTATTTGATTCTTTGTGCCTTAAATCATGTTTTCGCACATTTAATCGCATTTCTGCGCCGATTTCTGCGATATTGCACATTTTATCGCACATTTCTGCGCAGATTTTATCGCACATTTCTGCGCAGAAATCTGCAATATCGCACATTTTATTTATTTATTTATTTATTTATTCCATTTCTTTACCCAGGGTGTGCCCAAACAGTTTAAAACTGGTTTTCATTGGGGCCCTGCATACATCATCAAATAAAATAACAGTACATATTATAAATACAAGGATATTACAGGAATTCTAAACATTAATACTAATTCTGATTTACGAGATAGGCGAATACCCGCCAAATAAAAAAAACCTTTTAGGTGAAAAATAAGAAGGGGAAATTCCTATCCGGCTCCACATTATAGTGGCAACCAAGTTCTAACTCCGTAGATCAGCGCAATTGGCATAATATCTAACACTCAGATGGCATGTCGGAGCTCTGATTTAAATGTGCTTAATGAGTCCAATGTTCGCAATTGTTCGGGCAGATTATTCCAAATATTTGCACCACTCACAGCGAAACTTGTGGCGTAGCATTCTTTTTTGGCGAAAGGAACTTTCAGTGCCGTGTGGGTTGATTGCCTTGTTTCGCGAATTACTGTAAGTGGTTTGAAAATATTTGTCATGTACAAAGGAGTCATTTTGTTGATACTTTTGAAGACAAGAATAGCCTTTTTTGACTTGACTCTTTTTGAAAAAGGGGCCCAATTAAGACGAGCAAACATATCCTCTGAAGGGGTGAGGAAGGTACATTTAAGGATTATCCGCGCGGCTCTTTTGAGACATTTGTTTAACATATTATCGTGAGATATGTACCTTCCTCCCCACACAGTACAACAATACTCTAATGTTGGCATAACTAGACTTACAAATAGTGTGTGCAAGCTGTGCTGAGGAATATAATCACGGATTCTTCTTAGTATACCTAATTTAGACACCACATTTTTTCTTACGTATTCGACATGTGGGGCCCAACTTAATGCTTCATCAATAATTACACCCAAACATTTATAAGACTTCACATTTTCAATACGACTACCAGCAATGCATACATTTAAATTAACATTAGATATTTTCTGCCTAGTACCAATAAGCATGCATTTGGTTTTGGTGGCATTTAAAGCTAGCTTGTTTCTTCCGCACCAGTTGTGAAAACTAGTAAGAGCTGTATTTAAGCTACTTTCTATTATATTAATGTTGGAGGAGCTACACGTTAATGTGGAGTCATCTGCATACATAAATAAGTTGCAGTTTGGGGCAATACAAGATGGAAGATCACTAGTATAAACAATGAATAAAAGTGGACCTAGTATCGACCCCTGCGGAACACCAGTGTTTACGGACAGCACCTTTGATATGGTGCCGCCAATATTCACAGACTGACTACGTTCACTTAGGTACGACTTAAACCAATTTATTACAGAAGATGACATGTTCATCCTTTCTAGTTTCTTTAGTAAGATTTCATGATCAACACAATCAAATGCTTTACTGAGGTCTATAAACACACTGCCTGTAACTTGTCCATTTTCCATGGCCGCAAAACACTTGTTTGTTAAGTCATGTAGGGTGCTTTCAGTTGAGTGCAGGGGTCTAAATCCCGACTGGCAACTAGGAATCAGATTGTTTTCATCAAGATATCTATATACCGATGAGTGCACCCATCTTTCTAAAATCTTAGAGATAATTGGCAGTATAGAAATTGGACGATAGTTACCTGTACTACATTTATCTCCTCCCTTGTGAATTGGTGTTACTAAAGCATGTTTCCAATCTTTAGGGTATCGCTCACATCTTATAGACAGGTTAAAAATATGAGTTAAAGATTTAATGATATAAGGTGAAGCAATTTTAATCATTTTAACACTAATTCCATCCGGACCTGTTGCTTTCCCAACCGACATGGATGATATTTGCTTTCGAACAAACTCTTCTGTAATGTTAGGTACTACGCAATCTTCATCAACAGAATCAAATATAGAGGCGTCAGTATTGTCATCTATTTCAAGTTCACGCAAAGGGTAATTTCCAGCAGTACGCTTGCCGATTGTTGAAAAGTGTTCATTTAATGTATCAGCAATGTCGGCGATATTGTCAATATTTTCCCCATTTGGGGAAGTAATCGAATTTGGTACAGTTTTTTGTTTCTTAGGGAGTACCTCCTTCAGAGTTTTCCACAGCATAGAAGAGTTGCTTTTATTTTCTTCTATGGCGGATGTGTAGTAATTACTCTTTTTACTGCGGATTTTATTAGTAACATTGTTCCGCAGGTTTTTGTATGAATCCCAATGAATTTGTAAGCCTGTGTGCTTTGCAATTTTGTGTACACGATCGCGCTGCCGCATAAGTTTAAGAATTTCGCTATCGAGCCACGGCACTGAGGCACCCCGAATGCGTTTGGTTTTGACTGGCGCATGGAGGTTAATAATACTCATAAATATGGAGTACCATATAGACCATGCATTATCCACATCATAACAACCAAAAACATCTTGCCATGGTGCATTACGGAGATCGTCCGTAAATGCATCACTGTCTATATTTTTTAGACATCGAAAATTTATTGAACGACCTTTCATTTTTGGTGTTTTCCAACTGTGTAGCCCATAAACAAGATAATGATCACTGATTAGGACTGGTAAAACACCACAGTCCTTTATGAGCTCTGGGTGGGAACCAAAAATGAGATCGATGGTAGTTTTAGTAGATTCAGTGACACGTGTTGGGTCATGTATGAGTTGCGCCATTTGGAACAAACTAAAGCAAGAAATAATTGGATTTGATTGCATACTATCGTATTCCTCTGAAACATCACAATTAAAGTCCCCAGTTGTAATAATTTCTTTACATTCACACGAGGCCTTATTAAGGATATCACTCAGTTTTCCCATAAATTCGACAGAGCTTGAAGGAGGCCTATAAATAGAACTGATAAGCACAGGCTGTCTTTGTTTGCACTTAATTTCAACCCATATACACTCGACATCATATATTTCGAGATCTTCACGACGAGAGAACATTAGGGTATCTCGAATGTAAATTGCAACACCGCCACCATGTCGGTTCCTGTCTTTTCTGACAATAGAATAATTTGGTAGAGTTATTTCGTCATCAGAGATTGAGGTGTCGCAAAAAGTTTCGTTTAGACAGATGATGTCGAATGGATTTTTAGACATTACAATCTTAAAATGGTCAAATTTGTTTATGAGGCTTCTTACATTAAGATGGGCGAATGAGAAACCCTCGGAACTTTGATTGCAGATAATACCATCTGTTATGTCTATTTTAGAACCTTGCCTTGTGGGTTGAGCAGCTCCCTGACCATTTTCAGATGTTGGTTCCACTCCTGGCCTCGATAATGTGTCGGGGGTGCTCTGGTCTGGGATACTGGCTGCCGTCGTTGATTGAGGTTGATTTGGTGCCGTTTCTGATGGGGATGCGGGTAATACTGGTTGGCCATTAGAAAACCCGTCGGAACATCACGGGTCGCTGTAGTCCGCTTCGTCAGGACATCAGAGTACAAACTCTGACCGAAAGGGGTTTTCTGATGTGGAATGCGACTATCAAAGGTCTTTGGTGGTCCTTTGATGTGTTGGATAATGTTCGTGGCAAGTAGGCGCACTCCTGCTGAGTCGAGGTGCACACCGTCCGACACAAGGTGGTTTGAGTTTATGTTACCGTTGTCAATGAAGCCCCAGTTATTTCGCTTTGCTATGGACTTGAGCAGATTATTAGAATCATCTACTCTCTTGCACTGTGGCACTGTTTGGTTTTTACGGTGTATGATCGAAGATATTGTCACTGATCTTGGTTGTAGTGACTCGCCGAGGGAGGTGATCTGAGCGGCAATAGTCTCCGGGTTGTCGGATGTGTTGTTGGTCCCAACATGGAGAATTACCCGAGATACGTCGTGCTTGGTCGACAGCTGTATGGCGTGGGGAGCAAGATCTTGGATTTTTGCCCCACGCATGGTGTGGCACATCACTTTCTTTTGCCTGCTCAATCTCCTGGGCTGAAGCCGTTTTATCATCGAGTCACCGATTAGAAGCACATCTGCACAGTGGTGTTCCGTTGGTGTGGATGCTGATTGTTTTACTTTAGGTGCCGGTTTGTCCTTTGCAGTGGTCAGCTTCTTGTGCTTTTTCCGGTATTGATTCAGCTGCTCGTCAAATTCTAAGGACATTTTAGTTTTTGAGGGATGGGGCAAATGGTTTGGGTTGGGGAGGATCCCTGCTCCTCGGTGTCAGGCTGGCCGTTTAGTTGCAAGACTTCGAAGTACGTGTCGATCACCAACTCGGCCTCGGTCCGGGAATCACCGGTGCTGGAGTCGGTGATGACGGGATCCTCTGTCGCCAATGCAGCGAAGCGGTTGCTTGTCGGTACCAGAACCGCTGGGCCGACATCCAATGTACAGTGGCTCGCTGGACTGAGATCCGCTGTACAGTGGCTCGCTGGACTGGCTAGACTTGTGGGCGTCCATGGGTGGTTCCGGCTCAGAGCACTCGGCGGGCGTTCTGAATCATCATGGGCTTCACGAGAAGAAGGACTCATCAGCATATCAATGGTAGAATGGAGAGCGTCACATTCCTTCTTCAGGTGGTCTATTGTTTCCCTTTGGGAACAAGAAGATCGAGAAATCTGGCCAGATAGTGTTGCAAATTGGTCTGAAAATTTCTGATCAAGTAATTTTATGTCATTTTGGACCTGTATGATGGCTTGATAAATGACCTGTGGGGTGGGTTCGGGGACTTGATCGGGGGTTGTGACACCTGTTAAGTCCCGATCTGTAGTATGCCTTGTTTGCTTGTAATTTATCTGACAAGCTGAACTAAGACAAGACATGGGAAAAGTGTTCCGATGACCAAAAATATACAGACATAGGTCCTTGATGTCATCGGATGCTGTTTGATTAGATCTACGGGATTTAAGTGAAAAAACGGTACTTAGCTTTTTTGACGAGTCGCCCGTTTCGTCGCCATCTTGGACGTCTTCACGGTACTTTTCCATCGCAGCTTCAAAAATCACAATTCTCGCTTGTAACAATTCATCAATGGTAAAATCACTACTTAGCACTGACCGCAATGGCATAGGCGGCGACACTTGGAATTTAGACACGATATCCTGTATCTTAGTGTCGAGTTTTGATAGAAAACTCGGAGAGCTGACACAACACACGTCTTGTCCGTTGGCTGCCATTTCATCGCACATTTTATTCAACATTCGAACGTGTGTTTGGCATTTGAATGTCGAATAAGGAGCTGGAAGTATGAATATTGAACCTCGAACGAGAAACGTGCAAACAGCTTCGTACAGTATATACGTTCAGATTTTGACCTTTTCTATCTGTTACCACACAAAATCACTTCATTTCGAATGCAGAATACTATAACTATAACTATAACTATTGAAAAATATTCAAATAAAATGAACCACCAGGGAGATAAATGTCCATTCTTAATTGTTTTCTTTTCTTTTCCACTTTAATTTTATTATTAACGCAACAAAATATACAAAACAAAACAAATTAAATAATTTATATTATTCAATCTGCACAAACCTTTTAAGAATTTGCAATTTAGATACAAACTTATGCACAGTATTTATAGTGGCAAAGGCTATTTTTTCCACATATTATTGAATCTGAATAAATACTCAAGTGTAGGCATCCGATGCTTAAATCTACAGTTAAAAATAATAACAAAATAATGCAAAGATTCAAAATAAAATCAGGATGATCAATATTGTATCAAAAACAATAGATTTTAACAAAATTATGTTTAAAAGCACATGAGCATGGCTTTCCCACCAGTTTTTAAATTAACTCCATTCCTTTTAACTTGTTCACCATAAAACAAAATATGCTTCATTGTCTCAGGAAGATTTGAACAAAAAAAGTGAGAATCATCATCCACAATTTTCATTTGGAAAAGTCTAACATTTGTCATTAACCCCAACTATCTCAAATCCTCCAAAATCCTCTTTGCAAAATGCAGGACTTTGCAGGATCACTGAGGTCACTTGGAAGTTGATGCATCGGAGGAATTTGCAGGATTGAGGACTTTTGGGGGTTTTGCAACTAGAGGATGAAGTAGGATCCAGGTCATAAGGCCTAAACTAATGCTGGGTGATTTTGTAGGATTAGGGTTACTTGGGTTTTTATCCAAATGATAATTTTGAAGGATTCAGGTTATTTGTTACTTTGCACTTTCACACTGCTCATGCTCTATGCACATTCTCCATAGAGCTTCAGTCAAGGTGTAAGTTATGTGACAATGATAGGAAACGTTAACATACTATATACTGCACTTAATAGCACCTGTTTGTTCCATGTTTGGGTGCTTATAGTTCAATGATAAACCCACTGCAGGATTTTGCAGGATTCAGGCAGTCGTCACCAGTAACAAATAATATATGTTACATGGAGTTTTAACACTTTGAAATTGCAGGATTTTGCAGGATTCAAGTTATGTGCAAGAAAAATGGGGTAGGGAGTTAGAGTTAAAGAAATCATATTAACGTTATACTGGAAGATTTATGTTTTAACCGTTTTACAAGATCTAAAAGTCAAAGAATAAATCTTACTCCATTCCTCTTTATGAATGTCAAATTCACGATTAAATAATGTCTTAGACTTACATTTAATTTAAGACCTGAAACTCTCCTAAATGACTAAAAGAGTAAAAACAAATTATTAATTTGCAGATGGTCATCTGCTATAACACAACTTGTGTCATCTGCATATTGAATGATCTTAATTTCTTTATCTTTCACTAAAATACCTTTAATATCAGGATCTTCTCGAACTGAACATGACAATATAAATTCCAGAGCCAAATTAAATAAATATGGGCTATAGGATCTCTTTGCCTTACACCTCTTTGAACAGAAAATATTGTGAAGTTCAGACCATTGTTCATTACACAACTACTAATATTCCGATATAATTGTAACACACCTAATAAATAGAGACTAGACCCAAGTTGAACTTTGATCAGAGATAGATTTGGCTTTCTTCTTTAATCCTATACTCTGCTTTCTTGTCTTTCTTTGTGTTGCTTTTAACTTTGAAACAATGAACTTTGTAAAGTGAAAATCAATAACAGTACTAGTAAACGAGCGCTCAATAAAAAATGTAATTAAAGTACAAAACTGTAACGTTTGTGCCGGTTGGCCAATAGAGGGCACTAGAGCGATTCCATGGTGTAATCGCCTGGTGCTTCCTGACGGTACGCCCGGGAAACCCGTTCTAGATAGCGCATACGCCGAACCGGTTTAGACGAGTTCCAGGGCCGCGCGATAGCGGTAAGCTTCATGTCAGTGTTTGTGACCGGAGAAGTAGTGTAATAAACGGGCTAAGAATCACCGAAACCACAGAATACCTGTCCAGGTTTCCTTCCTGTGTGTGTGTGTCGACCCCAGAGAACGGTTTTCGTTACAATACTTATAAATGTGCACAACTACACCAGGCCTGGCTTTGTCTTCCTCCCGTACTAACGAGCTGGTTCTTGCTAAAAATAACGGCCCTTTGAGTCCCGGTACCAAAATCTGTCCCAAAGGACTACGATTATTGTGTGTGTTTATTTGATAACTTCCGACTAGCAGCGACTAAATCCCTCTGCACCCGGCCTGGGAGCTGGCCCAAGCAGACAGGGAAATTCTTTGGTTAAAACCTGAGAGCCAAATAAAACCATTTGATATAGTACAATATGGGCAAACATGCTTACTTCTTTCACAAATGTTAGCATAAGAAATGTTCATAATACCCAAGATTATAAATCACCAGTAACATTATTAAATCAGCATCTACATGTACAACTCATGTTTGTATCATAAACATGGTCAGAACTAACAAGTAGCAACAGTTGTCATCCACACTTGGATTTTGTACCAACAATGCAATAAATCCTTTTGTTCAGCATTATTATAACTTTAGAAATAAATGAATCACAAACATAGCCTAATTGCCTAGATGCTAATTGTCTTTCACTGCCATTATTGTTAATTTGAACTATTACATAAAGGAATAACTGGACATAACACGACTTGTGTTTATCTCCTAGCATTCTAGTTTCACCCCAAATGTAACCCTACAAATTAAGTTGGTGAGTATAATCAAAAGCGAGGAAGGAATTTCTGAATCCCAGACAGTAATTATGAATGTAGATCATCAACATTATTATCAAAACTTTTACAAATGTCCCAAGTTTTATCTATCATTGAGTAAATGAACTATGACAGTTACATTTTCAGGATCAAATATATCTGACAGGTAGGCCTATGTTCAATACCCCTTGAATAACTGTTAACTCATTACTGAAACCCAATTGCATCCAACATACTGGCACAGCATGTGAATTTTACATGATGATCACATGGCTTTGAATTAAACGATTACACAATGTACTGTCAAATAATGTTTCAATTCTTACCTGAGAGCAACAGTGTCTGTGTCACTCACATCCACACAAACCGAACATGCAAAACTTCACAACGATGATTTTACATGCAATTACTTGTATCATATCTGGCCCTTAAACAACTTTTGGGCTCTTGTTAATCTCAGATCACATGAACACGTTGTTGAATAAGATGGCTGCCTCCATGCAATTGTTCAGCATGCTTTTCTAACTGGTCCACTCTAACTGAATGAGGGAGCTGTTACAGGGCTACATAATACTTTCACGAAATTAACTAATTTTATGCCAACATACATTCTAACTAGTGTACGGAATAAATCATGACATTCTAAAGAATAAAATGCTTTCTCAAAATTACGGAATAACAAATACCGGGGATATTAGTAAAATCCATAATATCTAAGATAATTCACACCAATTTATAAAACCCATTCCGATCACTATGAATTAAATTAGGAATAACGCTACAAATGCATAAAATAGGCCTTACATTAAATTCTATAATTTTCAAACCTCTAGTAGTACTGACTAAATGTAATCGTGAATTTGCATGACGATTAATCTTGTAATTAGAGAGGTTAAAACATAAATCTTCCAGTATAAAAGTAATTTGAATTTTGTAACCCTAACTCCCTACCCCATTTTTCTTACACATAACCTGAATCCTGCAAAATCCTGCAACCAAAGTGTGAAAACTCCATGTAACCTGAATCCTGCCAAATCCTACATTATTTGTTACTGGTGACCAGCCACTGCCTGAATCCTGCAAAATCCTGAACTGAGTGGGTTTATCATTGAAATACAAGCACCCAAACATGGAACAAACAGGTGCTAAGTGCAGTATTACAACAAGGGTCTGCACATGACCCTTGGTATGTTAACGTTTTCTATCCTTGTCACATAACTTAACACCTTGACTGAAGCTCTATGGAGATTGTGCATAGAGCATGAGCAGTGTGAAAGTACAAACTAAGATATGTGCGATTAAATCTGCAATATCGCAGATTTCTGCGCAGAAATGTGCGATAAAATCTGCAATATCGTAGATTTCTGCGCAGAAATGTGCGATAAAATCTGCAAAATCGCAGAAATCGGCGCAGAAATGTGCGATAAAATCTGCAATATCGCAGAAATAGGCGCAGAAATGTGCGATAAAATCTGCAATATCGTAGAACTCGGCGCAGAAATGTGCGATAAAATGTGCAATATTGTAAATTTCTGCGCAGAAATGTGCGATAAAATGTGCAATATCGCAGAAATCGGCGCAGAAATGTGCGATAAATTGTGCAATATCGCTGATTTCTGCGCAGAAATGTGCGATAAAAATGTGCAATATCGTAAATTTCTGCGCAGAAATATGCGATAAAATCGTCACCGACAGCACGAACTGACACCCTCTGCATCACAATGTGTACAAAAAATTCAAGAAATTCGAAACTAAAAATTATTGCCGAATATATCATTTTGTACCATGAAGTATAACATGACGAAGTGTTTTTTTCTGGAATCATCTTAATTTGCCAATTTTTATTGGGGAGTTTTGCAGAAATTAGTCCATTCTGGCGTTTTTTGGTTCCACGAAGTGACACTGCACTCAGTGTCAGTTCGTGAAAACGGAATTGCGAGGGCGCGCTGTGAAAAAGATTTCACGAACTGGCACTGTCTATACAACGTACCCAGGGCAATGTTGTATTACGCCGTGTATACGTATCACGTTTGTCTACGAAATAAATATAACTCGATGTTGTCAACACGGCGGCACCCAAGCACTGTGTGCGCGCACTCCCCGAAAACGCGACAGTTTTCGTTTTCACGAACTGACACCCAGCACTGTGTGCGCGCACTCCCCGAAAACGCGTCAATTTTTGTTTTCACGAACTGACACTCACTCACGGCATGCAATGTATGCGCGCACTCTCCGAAAACGCGACAGTTTTCGTTTTCACGAACTGACACCCGTCTTAATCATTTAATTATAAAAGCATATTTTCACAATATAAAAATTGTGTTTCAGCAGTTAACGAATTGTTACGTTTAATGATACCAAAAACCCTCAAGTAGACGGATTTGTTGACTGAGTAAACTCGTGTCAAACCTTTAAAAGCGTTTTTCTCCGAATTGTATTTCTGTAACGGCGACCACTGGATGTCAGTTCGTGTATGGTGTCTGTGACGAAATGTGCAATATCGCAGAAATCGGCGCAGAAAGTGCGATAAAATGTGCAATATCGTAGATTTCTGCGCAGAAATGTGCGATAAAATCTGCAATGTCGTAGATTTCTGCGCAGAAATGTGCGATAAAATCTGCAATATCGCAGAAATCGGCGCAGAAATGTGCGATAAAATCTGCAATATCGCAGAAATCGGCGCAGAAATGTGTGATAAAATCTGCAATATCGTAGAACTCGGCGCAGAAATGTGTGATCAAATCTGCAATATCGCAGATTTCTGCGCAGAAATGTGCGATAAAATGTGCAATATCGCAGAAATCGGCGCAGAAATGTGCGATAAAATCTGCAATATCGCAGAAATCGGCGCAGAAATGTGCGATAAAATCTGCAATATCGCAGAAATCGGCACTATTTGTAAGTTTAGTTATGCCAACATTAGAGTATTGTTGTACTGTGTGGGGAGGAAGGTACATATCTCACGATAATAATTATGTTAAACAAAATCTCAAAATAGCCGCGCTGATAATCCTCAAAATTGATGTACCTTCCTCACCCCTTCAGAGGATATGTTTGCTCGTCTTAATTGGGCTTCTTTTTCAAAAAGAGTTAAGTCAAAAAAGGCTATTCTTGTCTTCAAAAGTCTCAACGAAATGACTCCTTTGTACATGACAAATATTTTCACACCACTTACAGTTATTTTTGCGGGTTTTCGTAATATCTCGTAAATCAGAATTAGTATCAATGTTTTGGATTCCTGTAAATATTCTTATTGTACGTCTGTAAATATTATGTTTGTAACTTTCTGTAAATGTTGTTGTTATTATACGTACCGCTATTTTATTTAATGATGTATGCAGGGCCATAATGAAAACCAGTTTTAAACTGTTTGGGCACACACTGGGTAAAGAAATGGAATAAATAAATAAATAAAGCAGCTCTCTTTATACGGCGTGAGCCTGACACAGATTATAATAATATAGGTTTTCCCGGACGATATCGGAAAATGTGCACATTCATTTGTAAAAGATACATTCAATTTCGCGCTGATTTTGGTAATGACGAATATCCGGGTTTCATTAATTTGTGCAAAAACGAGCATTCGGTTTCATTTTGTTTCATTCAAATGAATGAATGTGCATAACGTTTCATTTCAGGGGTTACAAAATGATTAGGCTTTCGGTTTAACGGATGCGTGGCCGATTATTAAGAATGTGTAATGTAATCTATTTTGAATATTCGGGTTCATTTGTTATAATTTAAATTCGCACATTCTGCAAACAATTTGGTTGTATAGTGCATGCTGTGGGATGTTTCTACCAATGAAAGGGTTATGTACCAGACTTCATTTAATGTGACACTAAAACTAAACGTTTAAAACACCGGCTAAGCCATGTTTTATCGGCTGTTTAAAAATAGGAATTTAGACTACAAAATAGTCGAACAATAGGAAACTGTCTGATATTTATGAATGGACCGATCCGGCCTGTCAATCACTACAAACTATCACATGTGGTTACAAACGTGTACACAAACAAATGGCTTCGGTACGAAAAAACACCGTATTTGTCAATCAAAATACGGCTATATGGAGTTTAAAAAATTGTCAAAAATATGCATGAAATGGTCATGAAATATGTAAATAACACGCTGGTACTCGGATTACGACATCATTTTTTCCCGTTAAATACCAAAACAAATCTCGCAAATGAGAATTACCGCGTTGAACTCGTGTGACGTGAACGGCGGGAATGTCAAGAAGATAAACATTGCAAGGTCAAGGACAGTGCAGTCTAAGGTAGGATAGGGGCCTATGTAGAGTTAATAGTAATGCTCTACATGTATAGCAGTATATTAATTAGGCTATGGTTTAATCCTGTTGTGACAAAATACGCGATTTATTCCAGTACCGGTAGTGACTTACGAAGCAACACTGCGTGTACACCGTCCATATAAATTGACATGCATGCATGCTTCATTTCCCCCAACTGCAACTTAACCATCCTCCATGTACTGTTCATACCGTTCCTTAAAATAATGGTCATCCTTTTAGTTCGCCCGCTAGCTTACTGATACTAGTGATAGTAATTTTGTCCCCGCCTAAAGTTCAAATCAATATGTTCGTTGTACGTGTTCTACGCCTAGCCTACACGTACATGTACTATACACGTTCACGTGTGGGCAACTTGACCGAGGTAATGGCGTCGCCATGCCGTTGCTAAGGTGGGCGGGGCTTATGGTCAAATCCGGATCGGTCCATTGTATTTGAATGTCTCTTCTCTCTCATTTTCAACACATTGGGGATGTATGTATGTACCATGCATGCAGTGCGTTTCGCAGGTGTCACTTCTTCAATGTTTCAAAAGACTAGACCACCTTGGGCCTTTTCATGGAGCCCAAAACGGTTGCTTAGCATACCATTATTGTTCCTTTGCAAAAACAGGGTTACGAACTAAACTTTCAGGAAATGTATATTGTTTGTGACTGATCTTTAGCGGGTTATTGCTTAGCATGAAAAGCACATGACGTTTTGGGTGGTAACCAGATTCTGGCTGAGCAAGACATGTTTGTGCTAAGCAAATTGTTGTGCTTAATAGCTCCATAACATTAACCCCTTGTTCAGTTCCCCATATGCTACTTGGGTTAACACAAGTCATGTTTATAAATTTAAAGAAATACAGTATGGCGGGTGTGCATTTGAATTCGCGCTAAATTAAATTATCGATACGAAATTCAGTGCACATTCGGGAAATCGTACGCTGATGTTTTACGACTGAATGCAAATTCATGGAAAAAGAATTATTAATTGTTAATTAGAAAACGGGATTGTTAACGTTCATACTAATTCGCACGAAAACAAATCCATCTTTTACAAGTTAATGTGCACATTTTCCGATATCGTCCGGGAAAACCTATAATAAATCAAATACCTGGGTTATAAATGAACTTTATACTTCAATAGTATATTAATTTTAAAAAAATCTGCACGATATCGCAAAATGTGCACATAAATTTGTAACTGGTGCATTCGTTTTCGTGCGAAATAGTATGAACGTTCACATTCCCGTTTTCTATTTAACAATTGATAATTCTTTTTTCCATTATAGTGCATCAGTCGTAAAAAAATCAGCGCACGATTTCCCCAATGTGCACTGAATATAATATATTGATAATTCATTTTAGCGCGAATTTGAATGCACACCCGCAATCGTGTTTTCCTTTTAATTTATCAACAATGAATTTCGCTAAATGTGCAGCCGATTTTATGCCTGGTCAAGCATTGGAATTCATGTATGTGTTATCAAAAGTAACATTATGGGGAATTAAACCAGGTGGCCCCGTCTTTCAAAACATACAAAATAAATGCTAAATAAACACCCAAGTTGAAGAAAATCATTCTTTATTTGCTCAGCATTTGCGAAGATCGCATAGCTAGATTGTATTTTATGCCTCTTAAAATTAAACAATAATGGCTGCAAGAGGGGAATACAGACGAGTCTCAGACGTTGACTGAAATCGTCTTATCGATGCCTTTGAGGCTGACGACGCCGACCGTGATGTAGCAAATAGACTGGACATCAACCACTCAATGGCCAGATCAATCGTTGGCATATATCTCCGAGATGGTTGTGGTAACAGGCTGCCGAAAGGAGGACCAATAAACCGGAAGGTTGACGACGACATGAGATATGACCTTCAACGATATCTACAGATGATAACCCCCTGGTGACTTTGGTTCAACCTAATGCTAAACTGCGAGCTGATCTTCATAATAAGCCTTTTGTGACGACTAGCACCATAGCTAGAACTCTAGATGGCATGTTTAAACTAGCTGAAGATGTTCCAGAACAGAGAAATTCGCCACGAGTATTAGATGCAAGAGTTGTCTTTGCAAACTGGTTTATCCGGCATGGTGTCTTTGGACACACTGTGTACATTGATGAGACTGGCTACAACGTTTGGACCTGTCGGTCTTATGGTCGCGCTGCTCGTGGAGTGCCAGTGAGACATGTCGTTCATATCCAGAGAGGCAGGCAAGTCAATATGACATTTGCAATTTCTGGTGAGGTTGGACTTGTGGCTCACAGAATAGCATCAGAGACCGTGACGAGAGCGACTTTTGAGGAGTTCTTAGCGACAACTGCACAATAATGTCTACGCTAGCTCTACCCCGCAGGTGAACGCATTATATCTGATATATGACAACGCTCGTCCTCATGTCTGAGTTCAACTACCCCCCGATACTGACAATGTTACCATCAAACTGCTTCCCCCTACTCGCCATTCTCAAATCCAACAGAAATGGCGCACTCAGCTTTCAAGGCGGGAGTGAAGCGCACACTGGGTTACCTGAATGGCAAGAAAGATTTGGAGACCAAGTCTTGAGATGATCCAGAGGCGTGTGCAGGATTTTTTCCTGCGGGGGGCTGAATCAAAATCGTTTCGGTAGAGCGAAGCGAGCGGAGAGTCTAACAGCGTTTGGTCCAGGAGGTCTGGGCCTCGGTGGGGGTCCAGGATTTTAAGACCTGAAATCGCCTTTTCTTTCAATTTTCAGACAAGTTTTGCTGCAAAATCAGTTGATATATGATGTAAGGACTCAGTTATAGAGGTTACTCGTGTGCCATATGGCCAAATATTCATTCTGTCAGCAAAAGTTTGTTGGGTACCATTACTGTCAAGAATATCGATCGCATGGGTTGCATAAGCTTTTCAGATTACACCCCGCCATGACTACGGAGAAGGACATTACGAAGAGAGCCCCCATGCGTTGTAACTTTGAAGTTTGTGCAATAAGTTATAGCTACGACAGGCTGGTATTTACAACTTCCGTTTATTTGCACTCCTGGGATTTGATGTATAAAAATGTGTCATTGAATAAGTTAACTGCCATTGATAAATGAATGTTAAAAGCACTGAAAGATAATGAGTTCTGTATAAATAATAATGCATTGGTCGGATTGTAGAGTAAATGAACATTTCCTGATCAAGCTATGAGATTGAAAGCTGAAATATATTTTTGGATTTTTCAAACAGAATATTTCCAAGAGTGAGTTCTACAATGAGTTCTATAATGTGATATTCTCAAGATATCTTCACCAGTTTGGACCGCAGTCCTAGTTACGTAGAAAGTAACCAAACTGCAATCTTCTTGGTTTTGCAGAGGCAAATCTGTTTACTGCCTCGTCCAAGTCAACAGGGATGTCCCTGTGAATTGCCAGCATGGCCAACCTATTCAGCCTCTCATCTGTCATTGTTGTTCTGCAAGAAAACATGATTGGAAACGTATCAGCTCTATCATCTCATTTATTGTATCTTTTTTTAAATACTTTTATATGATGATATTGTACAGTTTAAGCATTTTTACATTAATATCTGCCACTAATAATTATGCATTTTTCGCCTATACTCCGCGGATATAATGCTCGAAAGTTAGGTTACACAAATGTGCATAAAATATGCTCACCTGTTGAATGTTTTCAGACGACGCAGTGAGCTGAATGAGCGCTCACATTCGCAGCTCGTCACGGGGAACGTTGCTGACATTCTTGAACATTCTGGAACTTCTTGACATACCCGCTCTTAACATTAAACATATCTGTTTCCAAGGGAAATGACACGAAGAACAAGACAAGACATATTTTACACCACATACATATTACTGGAAAAATTTAAGTCAAGATCAAAACATAAATGACGCTGGGACAAATTCAGTTCTATTAACACATTCAATTCAGCAAGGTTACCAACTCCTTTGACTTTTTCATGTGTAGTTATGTGTATTGTTTTGCAAAACTGATATTTTTGGCTTGTAGGTATTATTATTATACGCGAGGTTGACGCAAGACAAAGAATGTTGTTATTGGCCTAAGCATGTGATTAATCATTATTATAACACCTCACCCACAAATTCGGTGTCTTGATTGGCAGAGAGCGAGTCACATGGCATTTTCCATTTTTGCCATCTTCCTGGGCAAAGCCAAAACTACTATGCCAAAGTACTATCCAAAAGTACTATCCAAAAGTACTATACCATGGCTGGGTTCAACCATTTCGTGAAGGGGTGGTTTGGAAAAGAGCAAAACAGTTTTCCACAAATTTAGTATTGAATTAAAAGTTATTTTTACTGAAATTAAATTTAAATTATGTCAACATTTGAAAATTAAGCAGAATCTGTGGGTGAGGTGTTATAAAACAAATATTTACTGCTTTATCTCGTGGTGTAGTAAAACTAGCCTCCCTCGGTGATCCATGGAGCATTCTATTTTACCTCGGCTTCGCCTCCGGAAGATAGAATGGGGTTATGCTCCATGGATCACCTCGGGAGGCTAGTTTTACTACAATATATACACCACTCAAAGCAGTCAATATTTGTATAATATGGCTACTATTAAAGAAAACGGTTGTTGACAACGAATCGACCTTCATTTTCAGCTCTTGCTCGTTTACCACCAGCACCAGGCACCACAACCCCAAAGCTTTCCAAGATGGTCTGTTGCTGAGTTCGCTTACGTGCCGGGTTCTTTGATCTCTGAGGCTGTTTGTTAAAAAGGGGGGAAAGCCGATATTCAAAATGTCAGGCGCGGATCTAGGATTTCTGGGGGGGGGGGGGGGGAGGGGGGGGGGGCGTTGTCTCATGCGTGCTGCACAAATTGGTGGCTCCGAGGTGGGTTTAATCTGCAGGCCTACCAAGTTACCTACATGTCAGAGTATCGGGAGGAAACGTCGAAATTAAAGTTAAAGTGGCGTTTTTCCTATACTTGCAATTGAGCTCAGTGGGTTTATATTGAGGCCGTTAGGTCATCACTTCTATGTCATAAGCTATGCGTGATGGTCTGTGCTGGAGAATAGACAAGACATCACAAGCAAATTGCACAGAGTAACATGACAATTAAGAAAAATAAATACCTGTCCCATTGTCGCCAAGTCACTGCATAGTCAGCCGAGCTGTTACGTTTGTACTCGGGTCCGAGTGAAAGTGCACAAAAAATAGTCGCAGTATCCTTGAATGTTTTCTAGTTCAGGAATCTGGATTTCAGTAGTACGGCAGGGGTCTACCAGTACTAATTCGTTGACATTGCGAACGTCATCAACGTGCCTACACCATTAACATAGAAAAAAGCGCACCGTACGTACCAGTTGATGAACCTCTGTTGTGTCTGTATTGTGGTTTCCGGTCGCGGCTCGCTAGCAGCGATAATGTTACAGTCAAACTGAAGGAATGTTGTTGTAGTTCACCCCCCCCCCCCCCCCCCCCCCCCCCTCTGGTGCTGGTGCTGGTGGTAAACGAGCAAAAAATATTGGGAGGTGGGGGGGCATGTGTCCGAGCCCCCCCCCCCCCCCCCCCCCCCCCCCCCCCCCCCCCCCCCACCCCCCGAAGATGGCACGTGGTGGTGAATGGACCAGTGAGAGTTTGGCTCTCGCTCATGGTGGCAGCTAAAATAGTTCACATGGCCAGCGCACTCCCGCACAATTACAATTATTTTCTGAACTAAACTCGGGGCTAAGTTCAGAACGCCAACGAAACTGCACTAAGTTCTAGAGATCAGTGTTATATGATACTCTCAAACACTTGAGGAGTTGGGAATCCAATAATTACAGGTAATTGAGGGAAATTACCTCTCATCGTGGGCCCTCGACCTGTCGCGTCTCTGGAAAAGCTGAGGCCGGATTACTCAATCGACTTCTATATCTATGGGCCGTTTTCCGAGTGGCCAAATATACATTCAGACAAAGCTAAATTACATATAATCGTTTCAACCCCCTTCAGATCTAACCGAGGAATAAACTATTCAACAGAATGAGTTAGAACATACAATAAGACCCTGTACCTAGGTTATTTTTAGCGGAGGGCCACCACCGCACCCGTTGTGATCCGTACGTTGTAAACAGCTTACATGGGTAGTTTGTGCTCGTTGCGCTTAAGGAACTACATGTAGGCCCACATGTCATATAACCCATTTCCACACAATATTATACGGCAACGTTTTATGTATACTCTAGGCCTACAAGTTTAAACAATTTCATCGGATGCAATCCGAATGAGTGAAGGTCTTCTGCTCGGTGGGATCTAGGTCTAACATCATTTATGTCAAGGCATACACATACTCACTAATTTGTTATATGGAAAGAGGTAGGCCCCCCTATAATGATTAAAACAGTTGTTTTACTTACCGTTTAACGCTTGCTTGAATAGAATGTTTCGAAGCAAGTGGCTATATTTCGGAGAATCTTTTGTAGCTATGATCAAGTTAAGTTCCAAATCTCCTTGACACCTTACAACCATGTGACAACGATGAAAACACGTTGAACAATGAAAATCATTCAGCTCGTATTAACGTCATTATAGCCAGCACGTCGCCAATTAAAACTATCAACCAATTGGATCATCATGTTCAGTCAAAGCCGATTGGTTTGATCACCAGTTTCTGCCGATTTAATAATTTTTCTTTCTTTCTCTCTTTCTTTCCTTTTTCGTTTATATATATATATTTTTTGTTTTCGTTTTTTCTTTCGTTTTTTCTTTCCTCCTTTCCTTCTTTTTTTCTCTTTCATTTTTTTTTGGGGGATCCGCGCGTGCGGGGGGCTTCAGCCCCAAAAGCCCCCCCCCCCACTGGACACGCCATAGAGATCCCTCCGTCTCCAGGAGGTGGCTGCACTCAACGTTGGACAGGTGACACCTGCGAAATGCAAATGCGAAAAAACCACTCTCAGACATATCTCCCCGGATATCTTGGTAGACAGGTCATTGACGGATAGACAAAATAATCTCAATCCTCCAAAATCCTCATTAGGATACATTTCCAAGTAACCTCAATCCTGCAAATTCAGCCAGCATTAGTTTAGGCCTTACGACCTGCAGAATCTGCATATATCATCCAGGGGCAAAACCCTAAACGCCCTTAATCCTCAATTCCTGCGATGTATCAACTTCCAAGTGACCTCAATCCTGCAAAATCCTGCAATTTGCAAAGAGGATTTTGGAGTATTTGAGATGGTTAGGGTTAAAGGGATCGTATACGTTTGGTAATTACTTCAAAATTGAATGGCAATACAAACTTACTTGGTAAGAAGTACAGCAGCTTTGGATAGTACACTACTCAAAAAAGTTAAGGAACACTTTTTTCTTAACTTGTAATTGTTTTTTCAAGCAATGAGTGAGGTCTAGTTCTTTCATTTTTTGTTAGTCTAGATGGTGTTCTCATTGGAATAAAAAATTTAAGAAATGATTCAAAACTTCAAATGCACATTTTTATGATGAGAACTTGGGCAATCACAAAATGGACAGTTTCAGGGGAAAGTCAAACGACAATTTTTAAAAATGTTCAGTCTGAATGTCTTTCAATCGACTCAGTAGCGAGTATGGCCTCCTCTTGCCGCAATAATGGCCTCACACCGCTGTATCATGGAGTTAATGAGGCGATTGACGTCTCTGACGGCCAGCGCATCCCATGCAGCCTCCAGAGCTACACCCAGCTGCTGCAGTCCACGTGGCTGTGCTTCCAGCTGCTCGATACTCCTCCCTATCATGTCCCAGACATGTTTTCTGGGATTCAAGTCTGGGGATCTCGCTGGCCAGTCCATGCGCTCGATCCCATGGTTCTCCAGGAACTGTGTCACCACCCTTGCTCGGTGGGGACGGGCATCACGGGCACCACGATAGGTTCAAGGACTTCATCCCTGTACCTCACTCCTGTCATTGATCCCCTTGGGACCAGGTAGAGACGAGTACGGTTGCCATAGGCGATGCCTCCCCACACCATGATGCTGCCTCCGCCATAACGGTCATGTTCTGCAATACAGGGGTCGGAAAATCTCTCTCCTGCTCGCCTCCAGACTCTCACACGTCCATCATTGTGGTCGAAGGAGAATCTGCTCTCATCTGTGAACAGAACACGGCGCCATTGCTGTTGGGTCCATCCGACATGCTCCCGAGCCCAGTTGAGACGGATTCTTCTGTGAGCAGGGGTGAGTGGGACGCACTGTGCTGGCCTTCTGGCTTGCATATTGGCTCTGTGAAGTTACGGATTGTTTGAGTGGAAACAGTCACTCCAGTGGCAGCAGCGAAGTCATTATTGAGTCGACGTGCACTGTGGAAGCGGTTGCGGAGGCAGATATTCGTCAAGTAGCTATCATCTCTTGGGGTTGTTGCGGCTGGTCGACCACTGCGGGGTCTCTTCGAGTACAGCCCTGTCTCCCGGTGTCGTTGGTTAGCTCTGCTGATGACACTGTTAGACACACCCATCATTTCGGCTTATCTTCGCTGACTGAAGCCAGCTTCCAGCATTCCTAGGGCTCTGGCAACCTCTGGTTCACTCAGGTGGCGTCTTGGCATTGCTGCTGTCACTAAGTTGTCTGATTGTGGAGACCAATGACAGAAAATGCTCTTGCACCCACTTTTGTACCATTTCATGTGATCAGCTGATACCCCTAAAAGCCCACATTTCAGGATGTGCAACGATGCAAGAGACATTATGCAACAACTGAAACCAACCACCTGTGAAATTGATTACAGTGTGTTTGAGGTCATTCAGGACAGTTGTACTGGGGTATTTTCAGCAGTAAAATATCTCATATAAAAAAGGTATACACACAATAAAAAGAGTTCCTTAACCTTTTTTGAGTAGTGTATAATGCATTTTTAGAAACTTTTCACTTCGAAGTAGGCCTACTGCGGTTATGGAAAAAGATATCACTTTTTATCCCCACAAATTTGAATCTGAGAAGCGTTACTGCAGTGACGTTTCTAATTAATTTTTTTTATGCCCCCTCAGTTTGCTTATTCTCCAATACATGAATAAATACTAGTTGTATACCATTTTGGCTCCGATAAAACAACAAGTGCCATGTCTGTTATGGTTTACCAAGGCCAGAGACTGTCAAACAAACTTTACTGCTCTCTGGCGGTCGGCCAGGTTTCTCAAACGACTCCAAAGGGACCGCTATCAAAGGGATTTGTACACAAACCAATGGCAGTCTGCCCGAGTGCCCTGTTGCGGTAATTTTTTTCTGGGTCACGCTATGCAGCCACACTAACGGGATCGCTCTATGGGGTTAAGCAGTGTCTTCTGTAGGAACTTTAAAAAATGGCAATAAATGAGCCATTAATAAAAACATATTTACTAATTAGTGAAAACAGGAGGTTGCAACCGTGGGCCTCAACTCCCGCAGGGTTAATACCACGTTTTACTGGTTTCTTTTAGCATGTACTGAACAAAAACTGAAGCGTCCCTTGAATTTCAACATACTCTCGTCTGGAGACAGACTCTGCGCAGGTTTATACAGGTTGAGAAACTTCGGGATAATGACTTCTATCAAGGGCCGAACTTTGGAAAGTTTGTCTTGTTTAGGCGAGGATTCACAAGGGATTTGGTTATTGGAGATGTGGAAAAACCGAAGAATTGAACTGAAACGATTTATCGACATTACCGACGGATAAAATGGAATTTGCAAAATGTCTGACGTGGACCAGTACATCCTGTATTGAGGTGATTTGTTTATGCCCATAGCAATGATAAGTGCTACAAATGCCATCATTTCGGGAACGTTGTTGGGTGCCAGGAGAAATGTTGTATTGAGGTGATTTGTTTATGCCCATAGCAATGATAAGTGCTACAAATGCCATCATTTCGGGAACGTTGTTGGGTGCCAGGAGAAATGTTGTTCAGGATTTGAGTCCATTGTTTGCTGCGCATAGCGATTAGTCTCGTCGACGAGCATATCGTCAGCGTTTTCAAGAAGAGACGAATTTGGCCAAAATCATTATTTTTTCGAAATTCGTTTTTGGGCTGAAATCGATTAAGTGGATAGCAACGAACATTCTGGCGAGGTTAATATTGTCAAAATCAGTTTGAATCAGTAAGATTACGGAAATCATACAGGGGGAAATTTAACCCAAATCGTTTTCAGTTTTCACGAAGAGACGAATTATAATTTGTCCCTGCGTAGATAGAAATAACCTTGCTCCGAATGCTAAAACAACGGGCGTACAATGTATATACATTGTATACATTCACGAAGAGACGAATAAGGCAAAACAAGTTTTTGAGTTTTCACGAACAGACGAATTCCGCGCGCTATGGGCAAACAAGCCACCACCGTAGATTTTGAATTTTCACGAACAGACGAATTATAATTTGTCCCTGCGTAGATAGAAATAACGCTGCTCCGAGTGCAAAAAAAACGCGCGTACAATGCATATACATTGTATATGCATTCACAAAGAGACGAATATCGGCAAAACAAATCTCAGCCAAAATCTCATTATTTAGTGCCATTTCCATCCTGATTGCAAAAAAACAGACACTGCTACCTCCGGCTGACTCATCGACTGAATGCATACGCGCGCATTGCTCACCGCAAAGTGACGCTACGTCAGCCACGTGACCGGCGGCGCAACCTATGCACACAGCCTGCACGATTATGGCGCGCTTACTTAATAATAATAATTTAATAATAATTTGACATTTATATTGCGCTATTTCCATTATAAAAAATGATCAATAGCGCATAACAGGTACATGTACAACTTTTTTTTAAATGCTTTACAATTAAATTAAACCTACTAAAAATACTACAATCTAAGTATAATACATGTAACATTTATTTAGCACAATTAATGATCTCCTTAAAAATAGCTACAAATTTAAGATTCATACCAGTACCAGTATAAAAATACAGAATAAAAATAGTTACTTTGCAAAAGCGTCAGTAAAAAGAAATGTCTTTTACTTACGTTTAAAAACTACGAGACTATACGTTCTTCTCTTAAATGACTGGGAAGTGAATTCCACAGTGTCGGTGCTGCTGTGGAAAAAGCCCTTGCACCAAGTGTAATTAGCATTCTACCTTTGGGATATTCTAAGAGAGTGCCGTTGTTAGAAGACCTTAAACTGTAACGAGACCCTTTGTTGACAGTAATGAGATCATTTATGTACATTGGAGATTGCCCATGAAGTGCCTTAAAAGTTAATAAAATGATTTTGAACCTGATCCTGTAGACAATAGGTAACCTGTGCAATTCACAAAGAACAGGCATTCAAAACAAATCAAAAATCAAAAATCAAAAACTTCATTCAAAACAAATATTTTCGTCAACAGAGGGCGCCAAACAAAGAACTCTCAAGTATTTTTTGAGCTGGTGAAATAAGTCGCCTTGGGTGTCAAGCGCATGGCAAATTCCGGGACTTTTTGTAGCCCACGGAATCGAAGCGTATCACAACAAAGGCTCTTTTTTGGAGCCGCTTGGATTGAAAGGGTTAAAGGGAAGAAACGTAAAGCCAAATATAGTAACTTATTCTAGCGGAAAGGTTTGATGAATTGAAAGACGTTCTTGAGAGTAAGCACAAAGACGCTAACACCAATCGCCAGAAGAAAGATACTCGTGTAACCGAGTGGTGGTTTGGTCACAACAATATTAACAAAAATCAGTAAACAGAAGGGGTGTTCTTAAACAAGAGTCCAGCGCTCTCGCAGTATGTTCAGTTTATTAAAAGTTTCAGTAGACTGTACACAGATTTTCATATATATTTTTAAAAAAACGACAGTCAAGGATGTCTGCAAGTAAATAAAAGAGAGAAAATACTATAAGTAATTAATACAAACGTATATAGTTTGAACAATTAGAAACTATTAAACTTCCACAAGTATTAATTGGAATTGATAAATATTTGTGTTCATATTAATTAATATAAAGTGTGTTAAGGTCAGTTTTCAGTATCCAACTAAACCACAAGTTTACCAAAATACAGTGTACAATATATTGATAGTAAATATTATTTTACTTACCGGGTGACGTCCCCCAACTTGTGCCAGCCGATAGAGTAATACAGCAAGTTATATTATTACGTGTCTAGGCAAACTGGCTATAAATGTATAGCGAGAGAACATTATGATGTTCGCTCGACGGGAGCTCGCTGACGGAATGACTAAAAACATTTATCCAGCCAACACCCCCAAAACCTTGTATCTAATACGAAGAGTATAATTCAGCACACTGCATATATGTAACAATAAAAAAGAAAAGCAGAGGCATTCACAAAATACTATACAGGTTGCATAACAACTAAGATGGCGCTGCATCTCCAATACTGGTATAACAATGCAAAGGTATGTTTGGTATGTACACAGGTATATATAAGAAACTACCGCTAAACATCCAACAAAAGAAACACAGCGCACTAACAATGCAAATTCATCGTTACTGTTCACAGTGCACAAGTATGAGATGAAAGTTTATGGAGGGGCCACATAACTAAAATTCACTAGCCGCGCTCCAGAATTGTAAATAGTGGAGGGACCAGGTGACCAACCAGGTCAACCGGTCATACTCGGGAAGCTATCCTCACCCAGCATAGGGCTAGATTCCCCACAACCAATAGAACATTGGAAGACCTAACAAATTGGCTCTCAAAACTCAAATCTGAATCTAAGAACCATGTTATCCAATGTAAACAACCAACTCATAGTCTGGTGGGAAGTGGGGGTTCCCATGCACCCCATGGATACCTTTTTATAACTTACTTTTTTGTAATCCTTATGGTGTCTAGTTAACGAAATTTGGTGTTCCCAAGATTAAATATTGTCCCATGGGGTCCTTTGGCGGCCATCTTTGGCGGCCATCTTGGATTCCCGACAAAAATTGATATTCGGCATAACTTTTGAACCAGACATCACACAGAGACAAATGAACCCATTTTTAGATCAATTTTACATCACGAATCATTATAGATGGTTATCTGTATGAATCAGACAAGTTGGATACATGAAAACTGGCAAAATATGAACAAATCAGTAAAATATATACCCAAATTCTTGTAAAATATTATTTTGTGTGCTATTTTTAATGAATAAACATCTTAAATCCGTTTCAATTTTGTAAATCTTGCATTTAGTTTAAAGCTTAGGAAGTACTCTTTAATTTGATACCAAGATGAATCTCCTAAGATATAAAATAAACCAGTGGTGGCCATCTTGGATTTCCGAACAGAATCAATTATCAGCATAACTTTTGTTCTTGACATCGTAGAGAGACAAATAAGCACATTTTCTAGACTGATTTTGCACAATAAATCAATTGTGAATGTTATTTCCGTTATTCAAATAATTAGGATATTTAAAAAAATATTAAAAATAAGGGAAAATGTATTATTTACGCTAACAAAATTGCAAAACCTCAATCTCAGGAATGTTATTAAAAGAAACAAATTAAATTTGTTACAATTTAATGAAATTTGCATTTTGTCAAAGCATTGAAAGTACTCTGAAATTTGATACCAAAATATATGTTCTGAATAATTTTGAAATCCCCAAAATCGTGTGATTAACAAATCAAAACAATACATGGCCACAGATATGCGACAACTTGTACACCCGATTGAAAAAAAAACAGAACATAAAAGCTGTTGGTCCTGCCAAGCCCACAATTTATTGCGACCATCTTAACCATAATGCCCAACATACATGCCAGCCATTGCTGGCTGTATCCCACTCTCTTCCTTCAATTGTAGCAAGTGCGCGGTTTTAAAATTATAATATTAGCTACTTCAACACTCGTATTTTCTTGGTGAAGGTCTACGTTAGAGCTGTAAAGGTGACAAGAATCTATAATGATCATATAATAGTAAAATGTAGTGGTGGATAGACATGCCAAAGTCAGCAAAACGCAGTAACACGGATAAGGGTGGGGGGTCAGTAAAACTACAGAAATCTCATCATAGTGGGTCTGTCTGTATTTTACATGCGAGTGGCATTCAGCATCTAGAATTCACACCATTCAGTGAAATCCAGGGATCTGCTGCTGACAAGCTGTCACAGCTACACAATATTCGTGACAGACGACTCTGCGAACCTGAAAATTCACCCTATCGCTTGGAGGATGTATGTAATCGCATTCCGGAGAGTCTTGCTGGTGCAGACTTAAAAGCAATTGGCTATCACCGAGGATGCTATCAAAACTTTACTAAAACTCTGAATCGTTTGAAGTGTAGTGGAAAATCTAGTGAAGCCTCAACCTCACGTTGCCTTCGTAGCCTGTCATTTTCCTCTTCCAAACAGCTGTTCCCTCAAAAATGTATCTTCTGTGGAAAGCTTGAACAGAAAGTGTTTGGAAAGACTACTCGATGCAGTAAGTTTCCAGTATTCAAGGATGAGGATGACAATTTGAGAGATCCTACTTGGAAACAAATTGAACCTCGAGCCCTAGAACTAAGACTACACAGTCTACATTGTATGGTACAAGGAGAGGACTTGTTTGCGAGAGAAGCAATGTTCCACAACTCTTGTCTAAAATCATTTAATCTCAAGTATATTAATCACCTGCACTGCAAATTTATTGGTCAATTATAATGTTGGGTAAACCGTTTTCACCACTCGTTGTTCAAAAATGCTGAATGTTGGTAAACATTATTATTTGCCCAACACATATCTTTGTCTTTTACTAAATTATTGGTCAATGAATTTATTACCCAAGAATTGGTCAACGGGAGTGCGGCATGAACATAGACTTGCCCATGCCCAAATCTACCTGCAAAAGGTGCATGCAATTTGCCACGAGTGATATGCATCTAAACCTTATATTAAAGTGTACTTTAGATTATCTTTAAAGTAATTTTCATTACTTGAATTGTTTTTGCATTTGAATTGCAAAATGCTAGGCCGTTGTTTGCTTTTTTCTTATTTGGCGGACTTGGACAAAGTCTACTAGGTTTTTAACTAACACAAAAGCAAAGTTCCCGCACCGCCGGCCAATCGTGCACATAGCTAGTACATGTATGTACATTGTACATCCAAACCGTACGTACGCAGTACATACACGTACATGTACACACGTAGTAGACATTGATGTTGGAGATCTCCTCTGGGAATAGGGCCTTGAAAGCCTCACTGAAACGTTCTCAGGTAATGTAAGAACTTAGAATGTTGTTTCTGTTAACATAGAACTATCCAGGCCAGGTGTGTCATTATTGTCTTGTCATATTCATCAAAGAGAAACAGTACTCATAACTCCCTAGGGTGTGTGCAAAATCATATTGAGTTTGGATGAACTAGTTACGATAATCGTAACCCACCATCCTCCCGATGGCCGAAAACCGGAGGGTTATGAGACAAATTGTGTACAAAATTACCGTTTTTGCAATTTTGACCATGTTTACATTGTGGTTGCCACTGCGCCCCAAATTTGCCTCTTCGTGAAAACGCTAAAGTCAATCCGTGCACCTGGATAGTTCTATGTTAACATAAACAACTGTCTTAGTTCTTACATTACAGTGAGAACGTTTCATTGAGGCTTCCCAGGCCCCATTCCCGGAGGAGATCTTTAACATCAATGTATTCCATAACTGCATACTACGTGTGTACGTGTATGTACTGCGTTAATTTAATGAATTTGCTGAATAAAATTGAGGTAAAAAAGAATGAATACAATTATGAAAACTGTTATTATTTCAGTCGTCCCAACTCGTTCGATAAAAGTCTTTAACCAACACTATTGCCACATGTTGGGTAAAATATCAACTGCCTCAATTCTTGGGTAATTTTTAACCAACATTTTTGTCAATAACTAGCCCAACAGTTGGTCATTAGTTTTTACCCAATAGTTGGACAATGTTTTTCACCAACACGTTTTGTCATTTTTTTACCCAGTAGTTGCATAGACCTATTGCCCAACAAATGTTGGTTAGAGTTTTGCCCAATTTTGTGAACAGTTGATATTTGACCCAACGTTGGTTAACAATGTTGGATAAACTTTGACCAATAAGATTTGCAGTGTGCGCGATAAAGAGAGAGATAGCAACCGTGATATCGACACAGACCAAAAACGTAAGGCTGCTGCACATCTGAAAGCATTTACTGCTGTTCTTAATTTTATTCAAGACCATGTGATTGGGCAGAAAGAAGTTGTGCAGCTTGCATCGCTTCGTCGCCTCTACATACAAGAGTTGGAGCGAAACGACTTTCCTAATCCAGCGTACAGAAGTGAGAAGCTGAAATCCCGACTTGAGAACCATGATATTCAAAAGTGCATCGCCTTTGTCAAATTCAATCCAGGTGACCAAGGGTTTAGACAATTTAACCTGGTCTACAGTGCCAGCCTCTCTGTAGCAGATGCAGTGACATACGCCTATAAGCTGGGATCCCAATATAAATATGAAGACGCAGCCCTTTTTCTCCGAGGTATAATCCAGCGGGCATTCAAAGAGTCAACAGCACTTCCCTAGCCTCCAACAGCTGACGATCTTATGATCAAGTCATCGTCAGATGAACTCCTCCCACCTGACCTCTTGAAGTTCCTAAATTTTGTCATATCGGGTGATGCCGATGCGGAGAAGTGTGAGGAGAAAACTAGACGTGTCCTGGGGCCGATTTCACAAAACTCTTCTTAACTTAGGATCGATCTTAGGATTTAGGAAGAGTCCTAGCTGTAAGATCGATCTTACATAAGATGCGTCCTAAAATCGATTTCACAAAACGCGTCTTAAGCAGGATGTATCGGAAATATAATAAAACCGTAAGCTATTTCTTGAACGAGGCTGAATGTGCGAGTTTGACGGCTATTTTATATTTATTGTAATGCGCTAACGAAACGGCCGTCGGGCGATCTGTGTTCACAGCAAATTAAAGATGGCTGATTGGCGAGTTAACGCTGCACAACTTTTTGGCTCCAAACATTAGGGAAATATCGTCTGCAAGGGCAAGCCTAAAAAGTAAGTATTATGTACTGGTAAGTATTTTATGTATCGAGGAAAATTGAGCAATTGAATATCATTAATGTCATGAATGTTGTTTAAGTGGTTAGATTCCGAAAGTACTATAAATCAATCGTTCGTTGTAAAAAACAACAAACAATTCAATTGTTGCCAATGCCAATTCATCGCACTCACATCACCGCACAATTCACTATAGCCTAGCGCAGTAGGCAAGGCAAGGATTATACAACTCCATGGTTAGCCTAGTAATAATAGTAATAAACAGTGAGTTTGTAATACTTTTTCAAGAATAGCATTTTTAGTCAAGCGGGGGAAGAATGAAAAGAAATCGTGAGCGGTCCAGCAATTGGTCCTTTGAGGAGTTATCAATCCTCACAGAATTTGTGAGGATTAATAAAGATAAGATCGTTGGAACAAGCAGTAAGGCTTGTGCCAATGTGGAGAAGACAAAAATCCATTACTGGAAAATGGCAAGCAGGGTTCTCGTGGAGAATGGTGGTTCGGCAAGACCCTGGAAAAGAATCCGGAAAAAATGGCAGACTGTCACCAGCGAGGCAAGAGCGTACCATAGGGACTGCAATAAAACAGGTGAGCTTGTTTGTTTGTACAAAATTTGACCCAGCAACCCAAAAGGGAGATGTCAAAGGTAATGTAGGCCTAACGAATAGGCCTAACGTTAGGCTATTAAACTCCCTAGCATACTAGATTACTACTTACTACTACCCTAATTTGAAAAGTGTTTGTTATATTATTATTATTCATTCATTTAATCATTCATCATACATTTATTTCCATATTGCTGGTACAAGTATACAAAATTAATGAGAAACGTAACAAGAAATAAAAAACAAATGAATACATTTTTAATGAAGCATACAACTACAAGTTTAAAAAGTCAATATAAATTGTATTACTATTCCAATAATATTAGGTTTATCAATAATAATAATAAGCAGCAATATAATTATAGCATTATATTTTCAGGTGGGGGGAAGAGACCCAAAGCCAACAAAGTTTTTGATAAGGTGCTGGAGGCTCTTTCCCCTGTTGCAAAAGATGGGATTGTCCCTCAACTAGACGGGGAGTCGGATCCCACAGGGCCATCAACTTCGAGGACAAATGAGGAAATCTTGGACCTCCTAGAAAATGGTACATGACCTTTAGAAACTTCTCTTTAACATTAGCATGTGCCATAGGCCTACTCAAAAGCATTAATCTACCAATAGGGGGCATAATCAAAGAGAAGCTCCATTACGCCCCAACTAGGACTGCAGCCCAAATATGTTTGCAGTCGGCACGACGTTACGAAGGGGCAAGCCGTCAATAGCAACATGTTAAACCTCAAATTGTTGTGCATAAACAATGGGAATATAAACAAGGTTCCTGGATGTCTGACCGCGAGAATAGTAGTCTAATACTTATTAAATATTCACGTGCAGTAACTGTGCTTGCCCTCTACCTGCTAGTTGGGATTTCCCAACTAGTCCAAGTTGGGGCATAACAGCTTTATGGTTACGAACGGCAAATCCAGAACGACAAGGATTCAAGTTTGCTTGAAGTTAATTATTCACATTTAAATAATTTACATGCACCATAATAATTATTTATTACTGTTTGACTTTCAAGCAATACTTCAAGAGGACGCATCAAGAGTTCCTTCGCCTTGTCTTGAATCTGAGGAAGAAGAGGAAGAAGAGGAAGAAGAGGAAGAAGAGGAAGAAGAGGAAGAAGAGGAAGAAGAGGAAGAAGAGGAAGAAGAGGAAGAAGAGGAAGAAGAGGAAGAGGAAACCACCTGCCCTCAAGACACCATCTCTGCCCACAAGCCCAGTAAACAAAATACATGTACCTTGATGGATCTGGAAAGGGAAAGGCTGGATTTAGACAAACAGAAATTGAAAATGGATAAGGAACATTTTGAAGTATTCAAGCAGATTTCTGGGTCTTTGCAAGAAATCAATGAAAACTTCAAAGTGTTTCTTAATGCATGTGTCGTACATGTCAATTGCCCAGAAAGCGAATCTTAAGGGAATGTACATTTGATTTTGCTGTAATTTTTAGAAATTGATAGATTTAGGGGGTAAGTATGTAGCAAATTTTGTTACATTGACTTGTTCAATGTTTTGGGTTTTGGGAGGGGGGGGGGCAATATTCAGATAAAAAATTCAGAAATTTTACCAAGCTGAAATAAGGTTTGTGCCTGTATAAATCACATTTATTTATATCTGTTCCAATTTATAAAATGTAAAAATGTATACAATAACTAGAATAAACTATTGGACCCTCTTAACTTATTTGATTTGTACATTTTTCTTGCCAGTAAGCAATTTGCAGCAGTTTTTAATCATATTTGATTTGTACAGTAAAATATATTTGTTCATGTACAATTTTTTAACAGAAAAACAATGAAAACAAACAAAATTACACGAGATGACGACACAGTAGAAAGCAAATTCACAGAGAGGTTAAACAACCAGCTAAAAAGAATGTACCAAAATGTATCGATTAAACAGAAAACTTGCGACAGTCGACTTTTGATATTAATTCAATAAAAATAATTCATTTGTGTCAAGGCAATTCGTTTAGGTTTTTGAATATAAATCATCCATTAAAATAGCCTATTTATTATACAAAAAAAACCATCTGGATTTTAGGAAAATATATATAAATATTATTTTAAATTAAAAATAGAGTTTATTTTATTAACATGTTATCAAACTACCACAAAATAATTTCTTCCAGGCCCAATAGACCGATTGCGCCCTCTAAGTCGCGTGACCTATAGTGGGTATCAAAATCAACAAACATGGCGTCCTCCATAGCAAAGTGCGGCTGTTGCAGAGTACATGATGATTGTTGCAATTGTTTCTTCGATCGAGGCTTTTCTTTTTCGAACTCTCTGAAGAATATTCCAGAGTTTGTACCCGAGAACATAACGTTCATTGTAGAATTTCCAAGACTTGCTGGAACTATCCTTACTGGCTTTATTCACCCATTCGGTAAGGGCTCAAACTCTGGATAATTTGTTTTTGAGCTTTTGAGAAAGAAAAGCCTTGATCAAAGAAACAAATGCAACAATCATCATGTACTCTGCAACAGTGGCACTTTGCTATGGAGGACGCCATGTTTGTTGATGTTTGATACCCACTAAAGGTAACGTGACTTAGAGGGCGCAATCGGTCTATTTGCTGTAGATGAAACTTGGGGTGGCAAAACATTCTGAGCTTACTTGAGCACATGTCATGAGTTAGCAAGGAATGTTTGCTTCTGTACATGCATGCTAAGTATTTCTTGGCGAAAACCCCTGTAAGTGGACAATGGTAATTGTAAGCAGCGCCATGAATTTAGGCTGTGTATGTCAGAATTCTTAAGTTTTTATTAGGGCATAACAAGTACATGTAGTGCTGTGGAACCACCCCCACACACAGCCTGGAAAACTGCACTCTTGATCTGCAATGTGTAATGTTATCAATTTTGTTATACATGTACATGTATTCACTTTTGACTATCAAGAATTTCACATTAAAAAAATATAAAACTTTACTTGAAAATTTCAGCTCATTTTATTGCTTTTATTTCAAGTCGTACATGTTAAAAGTGAATAGGAGATAGCTGTTAGTTTATAAATGCATAAACTAAGCGATTGTTTTACGTTTTGACACCCTCAAACTCAATCTTTCTCAACATGGCTAAATGACAAGACAACATGGTACATACAAAAACAAATATGTAAAAGTGGAGGGAAATTCGGTACCCGAGGGTAAGTTCTATAGATGAATAGGTCTCCACTAGGAATTTCACGAATTAGATTTTTGGATTTTACTTAAAGGTAGTATACACCATTGGAAATTTGTTGAATTATCAGGAATGGGTAGATTTGGGGGGTTGTATTTTATAGTAAATATCGTTTAACTGACCTGTCCGAATTTTTACATTCATGGATGCCGAGAAAAGCATGAAAAACAGCGTTTGTTTTCTACCGGCGTCGAGCAGTTATTCTTATGTTATCTTTGTTTTTTCGCGCTCGCCGGACGGCGAGAATGAATTTTGGTTTATACAATTCAATTTTTTGGAACAATTACAGGATATCTAAGGCCCTCATTTTGCTGGATGCCTACAATCATTATTTACTTTTAAATAAGTAAGATATTTCTTAATAATTCGGTAGTAAATTTTTTCGATATCTGCAAATGGTGTATCCTACCTTTAAATTACTCAAGAACTAGGTTTAGGATGTGGATAAGGGTATAATATTAGGTATATTGGGTCGAAATTTCAACCCAGGAAATTATTTGTGCTCAACTTTTTAACCATTTTGTACATGAGAACAAAGAGATGTCTCCACAAGGATACAAATGTGTGAAATTTGCATTGTGTATGTTGAGAAAGACAATCACTCATTTTATGCACTTGTTAAAAGTGTCTATTAATTAGCATCTGCCTCTGTAGCCTACCATCTTGAATGGGCCCTTCATATGGAACATCATCGTTGTCATCATCAACTTCCACTTCATCTTCAAAGTGTAGCTCTGGCTCCCTGAATTCCTTGGAAAGATTGAAGAGAACACAGCAGGATCTTATGATATGACAGGCTTTCTGTGGAGCTACTCTTAAACCCAAGGACAGGCATGGAAATCGGCGCTTGAGTTGGCCAAATGTCTGCTCTATTTTGGCTCTTGTCGTCCTGTGTGACCTGTAAAAATAGAACGACAATCCAGTTAATGAATGCTAGTTAGTGTCGGGTTAAGGCATTGATGAATGAAACAGGCCAACACTGTGTTGGATTGCAAGAATAATCCCAGGATGGGACAGTGTGATTTTGTTTCTTTTTTTACATGTGTGCATGAATTATGAATTCCAGTGCACAGTTTAGGAATTTGTGACTTCACACTGACCCTTTCCAGGCTTCATATTTATTATTAATTTACCTGTTGTAGCGTCTTTCTGCATTTGTCGTAGGCTCCATTACTGGTGTCATTAGCCAAGGCCTCTGAGCATACCCAGTGTCTGCAATCAAAGTTCCTTGCAGTCTGCAATTTGTATAAAACATAATGATTTGAAGATTTAAATATCTGAACACTACAGACAAAATTGGGCAAACTCACCTACAATGGTTAATATTTTAACAGGATCAAGAGTGGATCTGCTCAAAATATATGGACCACTTCTTGAAAAATTTCGCAGCCACATTTTCCCCAACCACCTTACAACATCATACTCACTGTTCAGTGTAATTGAAACCCTAATGTTGAAAATGGGATACATATCTCTTTTTCAACAATTTATGTTTTGTTTTATTTATTTTTTTCTGCTTTTTTTAACGTATCAGTTGGAAAAAGAAGAACAAAAGTCAGTTCATACTTCATGCAAAAGCAAGTAACTTTGACAATGCCAATCAAGCTGCTTTGTTTTCACTGTTGACATAGTGAAATGTAGTTTGTTTACGAGTGTGAGAATTTATTTTGCATTCGATTTTGCATGAAGTACACACATGAACCCCCAAAAAGGTAGCTCGGGCTTTGTAGCTCGCCGAGTCGCCGTTAAGATTTATTTCAATTAGCGGCATTTTTGTTGCTTGGTAGTTCTTCAAAAAAATAAGAAATGGATATTAATTGCGACTTGGCATGTAACAAGGGAAAAATGCTTCATTTGACTAACCTTCCATCGGTGAACATCTGCCCAATAAGACTTCCATGCAGAACAGCACTGTCATGTGTGCTGCCGGGCCATCTGGCAACCACATTTGTTATGCGGAAACCAGCATCACAAACGGCTTGCACATTGATGCTATGGTAGCTTTTACGGTTGACATAGAGGTGTTCATCGTCACCAAGTGGCGCTCCATACAGCCGGACATGTGTGCAATCAATAGCACCTACCACCCCCGGGAAGCCTGCAACCCTATGAAACTCTTGTTTCACCCTCATCACATCTTGAAGATTTGCTGGAAATGTAATGACACCATTTGTCAGTCTTGAGATGGATCTTGTCACCCGATGGATGATTCGGCAAACTGATGCAGTACTGATGTCATGCAGGTCTCCTTCAACCATGTAAAAGGCACCGGTGCCATAGAATCGGAGTGTTGTCAGCAGCTGAATCAGTGGCGAAATCGCATTGTTACGCTGAAAAGATTTAAAAATTAAAAGAGATAAATAACAAGTTTTTAGTCTATTACTTGAGCAAACTAAAGGTGAAAATATTAAGAGTTACTTTCTGTTGGAGAATTAATGCATGTACTGAGTTTTGAATAAAATAATCAATTTTGCAGCTCACAATTGAAACTACACTAGTCATTCATTGTGAATGGACAAAAACTGGTCTATTGTAGGTGGATCGTCCATACATGTAGAACTGAGAACTAAACTGATACATCAATCAATTAATTATTTGAATACATTCGCAATGCACCATGGGTATGGATAGAAAAACCCTGCAGTTTGTACAGAAGTCTATGGCAGGTGAGGGGGGGGGGGGGGGGGGGGCACAATTTTTTTTCTTAATCTTCTCATAACCTAGAAAGGCTCAGACACTGGTTTTTTCACATTTTATTTTTAAAAGAATTACGCATGAAAAGTCATTGGGATTCCCTCTTGGGCTGAATGAAAAAACACGTCATGAACACTACAAAATACCAAATAATAATATAAAAGCTTGTCATGTTCATAGGCCTAGTTAAAAAGTAGAGTTCATTGCATTAATGCAGGGAGTGACTCAATTTGTTCTCCTATTCCCAACTCATTTATTCAGTACTAGTACTAGTCCTAGGGCTGGGCCTCAATTGCCCTTGGATCTAAATCATAATTAATAGTCTTGCAGCCATCGTCCATATAATGGATTCCGTGGGAAATGCGTGAACATTTTGTTTTGAACATTGAAACTTGATCTTTGGACTCTAATGAGTTGATCTAGATTTGGTGCCATTTTTTCGGACACTGTTAACGCCTATTTTTATGCAAATTAGTTATGACGTCATAAAACGTCATAAAATTGACTGTTTCACTCATTAAAAGACATATTTTACCATTATCACACAAACAAAACATACTTTAAAGGCATTTGTAACATTAATGTTGTTGTTAAGATTTAATATTTTCTTATGTTAGGTGTATAAAGTATAACACATGTTTTGTTTATGCATAAATTTCCTTATTTTATGCAAATTAAGGATATTACATCAAATTAAATACCTCTGACGTGAAATAACATGTGGAATTGGCATGACACAAAAGCCTTTTGATCACATTTAAAACATCTTACTTGTTTATTTTTATCCTTGCTTAACATCTGATAATTAAATTGCATAATGTCCTTGTTTATGCAAATTAGGAATGACGGTGTGAAGTTAAATATTCAAAACATAAAGTGACATGACAAGTCAGCATGTTAAAAATGCATACGAAAAATGCATACCATAATTCTATACAGATTATAGCAATGGGCATATAAAACATTAAGAGCAACATTGATAGGATGCCAGAATAATAACAAACCATTTTGACCTGTTTACAAAACTGTACGTATATACGTACGTATATAGAGAATATCAACCAAACCATCAAATGTCCAAGATGTCAAAACTCAGCAAAAGCAAATCCAGCAAGAGTAAGAGCAAGTCCAGCCAGCCACCACCGTCTCCGTCTCCATCCAGTTTGTCTTCAAGTATACCCTGCGGGCAATGTTCACCACTTGGCAGCGATGATGAATCTCTACCTCTATCCCTAGAATTAGACGATCAACCCGGCCCATCCACTTCTAGCAACACACCACCGGTCTCCGGCTCCCACCGTCTACCAGAGACACAATTCAAAGAGGTGAAAGCCTTAGCAGAAACGATCAACATTTTGACTTCTGCTAAGGATTACCATAATCGACAGATATAATCTTTGTCCAAACATGTAAAGACCGCCACACCACCTCCATACCTGGAAACCAGGGTAAAGCCACCAAGACCACACCGATCGGTGCAACTCCAAAAATCGTTCACAGAACGTTGGAGTAAATTGCAGAGCCGTACATCGCCGCTTTTTACAAAAGTCGCACTTGAAGAGTACGAACACCAACTCAACCTGGCGGAGTCGAAATACACCGACACAAGACGAGCTGCTCAGGAAAAGTTTGCTGAATACCAAGGTCAAGACCACCAAACAGCACAACAGTTGCTGGGTTTCTTCACAAGGCCCCGACGATCAATTAGAGGCATCAAAAGGAAACATCCCTACTAAGAATCTCTTCAACCACAATAAACCAAACGGTCTTTTTCAAGACTACCACAACTTCTCAAAAGAGATAAACCGTTTTTCTTGTTTACATTGTGCCCCATTTAATTTCCACACAGGAAAGCAATGGCAAGAAGAAACCTAAATAAAGAAAGAAAGAGATCCCTTAGCCAACAAAAATCAAACCTTTTCTCTGGCAAATGCAAAAGCAAAAAAGCCAAATCCAATCAACAACAACAACAATTATTAGCAGAACAATGCGAATCATTTATAACCAACCTATCCAAAGCAACATTATCGCATACCGAGAAAATTGCTTTAGGAAAAGGCCTCAACTTCGTTCCCACTCCTGCTAAACCACAACGAACATCACTCGTGAGTGAAATAAAGACAATCAATCGAAAACTTCGAGTTGCTTTCCTAATGCGTAACAAACGCTCTAAAAAACATCTTTGGAAACCTTCCAATATCTCCACAAAACATCATCCCACCCACCCCACGTTTGCAAAGCGTTCATTTACGGAGAAACACTCCGATACGCTAGAAACACCACCAACAAGGATGATTACAAAAACAAAGTCAAATCTTTCTCAGAGAAACTAGCGGAAAACAACCTCACGGAAATTGAAAAAGCAACAACCAAAGTATCGCATTCCGATAGAACCAGATTGATACACGGAACCGTAGTGAAAGACAAAACCAAACAAATTTCACTTGTCTTCTCCACTACATACAACCCAGCCATCAACCACCGGCGTGACTTGCATCAAGCAGTTAACAAACACTGGAACTTGATCCAAGGAAATGAAATACTCTCGGAAATATTTCCTAAACCCCCGTTCATTGCCTTCCGAAAAGCCAAAAACATCCGGGAAAAACTAATACGAGCCAAGTTACCACAAGTGCTCAAACCACTCCCATCCAACTCTGGCTTTGAAGAACTTATTGAACATGATCAAACCCTCAACATACTGCTCTCTTTACTAGAGGAACAACACGGAACCAACTAAAGTACATGGCTTTGTTCCAAACACTTCCAATTCACACAGCTTTACCTTACATACGCACTGTGGACATTCCTTTGTCTTCGTGTAGTTAACAAACTTTGACTAAATACTCATTTTTCTCGCTTCCCCAAAACAAATTTACCCTCAAATTTGGATTATGGGCCTCTCAGCTGTCCCTTCTATCTTTTCTATATATAACCCTAACCCGTTTTTCCTCTAGCGCTCTTTTTCGGAAACTGAAAAACGGATTGTGGACGTGTGCAAGTCCACAAACCGTAACCTCTTCCCGCATCGTGTGGACCTATATTGTTCGGAGGTCCACAGTGCGTATGCAAGACTAACTCACGATCACTGATTGGACCACACCCAACCCACACGCCCTGCGAGTTAAAACCGATTCCTTACCATGGAATCAACTACCTGCAACTGACGAGTGTCATAACAGTAAAGACACGAAAGCATGCTATTGCTAACACAAGAGAATTTGCGATTACAATTCTCCCCTCGCACCCCCAAATAAAATCACATTTGATTTATCTTATACCAACAACGGTCATCTAGTCTTTTGTGTTCGCCCACTCCATTTATTTCGGACATAACGGGCCTAGACTAATTCGTGCTTAATTAAGCCATACAAGTCACAGAGAGAGAAATGTCACTGGATGGGAAAGCGCCATCATTCTTTTAACCAAAGAAGGAAACAAACATATTAAAGTGTCAGGTTATATGAACATATACCAGAAACATATTTCTCAACCAGGAACACAAAACAAAGGAGATTATTTAGCCATATCGTATAGCAAATAGCTCTCCAACATATCCAATATGTTTTTTTAGAAACAGTGAATTTAAATGTTTTTATCAATGTCATGAACAAAATCAAATAGGGTTGGTATTTTACAGTCCCCCTGTAGCGTGTAAAGAGAACATATTGAAAACCCTCATGTAAAATATAGCAATTTATGACATCATACTTAATTTGCACAGTACACATATAAGTGGTCCCAGAAAATGGCACCATGACTCAAATTTCATCTATGGCTATAAGCTTTGTATTCCTGCATAGAAAACAAAATGTTCATGGATTGGGTTAGTATTTTACAGTCCAGCTGTAGCGTGCAAAAAGAACACATTGAAAACCCTATTTAAAGTATAGCAGTTTATGACGTCATACTAAATGTGCATAAAAGTACACTTATTAGTGCCCCGAAAAATGGCACCATGACTCAAATTTCATCTATGGCTATAAGCTTTGTATTCCTGCAAAGAAAACAACATGTTCATGAATAGGGTTAGTATTTTACAGTCCAGCTGTAGCGTGCAAAAATAATGTATTGAAAACCCTATGTAAAATATAGCAATTTATGACGTCATACCTAATTTGCATAAAAGTACACTTATTAGTGCTCCGAAAAAATGGCACCATGACTCAAATTTCATCTATGGCTATAAGCTTTGTATTCCTGCAAAGAAAACAACATGTTCATGAATAGGGTTAGTATTTTACAGTCAAGCTGTAGCGTGCAAAGAGAATACATTGAAAACCCTATGTAAAATATAGCAATTTATGACGTCATACCTAATTTGCATAAAAGTACACTTATATGTGCTCCGAAAAAATGGCACCAAGACTCAAATTGTATCTATGGCTATAAGCTTTGTATTCCTGCAAAGAAAACAAAATGTTCATGAATTTCCCACGGGATGACAATGGCTGCAAGACTATAATATCAAACTGTGAAATGGTCGTTCGAACATGTATACATTGGTATTTGGTAACGTTAAGCTGCAGTCTTGCAGCCCTACAGGGTTTGGCAAATCATGGAGGAATAAAAATTCCTCCATGGGCAAATGTAAACATGGTTCAATTTTTGGTAAAAATAAAAAAAGATCACATGCTGACATAGCTTAACAAATCTCTGCAGAATCGTCATCAGCGTGAAAGTGATAGAACCCTGTCATTCGACGCCTTATCGTTCATAGCTCCTGCAACAAAAATGACGACACGTAGCTCAACATGATCTGCCCCATATTTTCTTTTGCTGAATGCTGGATGATATTTTTCAATAACGGCAAACACCGATCTAATGTTACGTCGCGCTATGAACGGAATGACCGACAGATCACATGCAATACGTACGTAGTCGTTCCTAACTAATGGTGGCGCTAGTCATGTTTTTGTCAGTTGCATGGCGCGGTCGGGCGAAGGCGGTATACATGTATAATTTAATAATTATTTCAAAAAGTTCGTAATTTTCTTTACCTGTGTTGCAGGTTGTATCTGTTGACTAACCCTTTCTAACAATTGAGTAATCCCAAGCCGTGTAAACCGATATCTTCGGATAACTTCTTCGTCGGTCAGATTATCCAAGGGGTTTCGTCTGTCCCTGAATAGCCTCTCTCTTCTCAACGCCCGTCTTGCTTCGTGGTCCGCCAAAAGTATAAGCGCCATTATTTTGAGAGCGCCGGACGACAAATGATTGTGAGCGTAAAATTCAATAGCTAAGATGACCCATACACTCATCTTAAGTTAAGATGGGTTTGACACCGTTGTCATGGAAGTTAGGACACGTTTAACCCTTCTTAATTTTTGTGAAATCGTTCCTAGGACGCATCCTAAGTTAGGACGAGTTACCCTTCCTAACTCGAGATAAGACTCGTCTTAACGCTTTGTGAAATCGGCCCCTGCTCTCTATAGGCCAGGTATGTTATGTGCTTAGCTTTTTAAAGTAACGTTTAGTGTCAGTTAAACACTTATGCTGTAGTAACAATTGTTGTATCATTTTAGTTGCTCTTCTGTAATCATGATCATCCATTTCTTTGCTCCTCAGGACATCTGCTGTGCTGTGACGAAGGGAGAGTGGAAAATGCCAAAACACATTCTTCTCTGTACCAGCATAAGGCACCTTTATCGCAGTACGAATCTCACCACTATCCTCAGTAGACTGGGACACTGCGAGACATATAATTTCAGCTTGGAGCTTGAAACAGCGCTGGTAAAGGCTATTGATGAGGTATCTTCTTCCCTAACTCCCCAGATAATTACAGGAGAGGGCAATGATGTATTTCATACAGAGTGGGATAATCTCAACAAAATAACAACGAACATCCATGGCTCAAACGTGGTAAACAGCACTGGTGGGATCATGATCCAGGAGGTGAAACCAGATAGCTTGATAGTTTGATAGCTCCAACCAAAATCGGACACTTCCTCTCTACAAGCGCAGTAATACACGGTCAGTTAATGTGAATACACCAGAGACACTGGCTCCTGTCCATATATTTGGCCGAGTCGGGCCCAAGTTTCCCAAGGGATCTGTGTTCACCCCACCAGCCATAAACAGTAAAGTGTACTCGAAATGCATCCATGAGTATCGTGTATGGTTACTTGCTCGCGTTGTGGGCAGCAGCGCACAGAAGCAACTTGTCCCAGGATTTGGTGGCTTCACCTCTTCAACGGGTACCAAACCCTCCCGAAGGTCAACTATTGACTATTTCACCCCCATCAATCAGCCCTTCACCGAGTATGCAGTCATTAAGGATTTGCTAAAGCAGTCAGAGGAGGCCACCATGGAGGTGGGTGAGGAGTATGTCCTGAACACCTTCGATCTCGGTGGGTGCATGAAGGCCCTACCCCTTATTTGGAAATTCCCAGACGAGTACAAGAAGCATGTTATCACCCCAGGGCCATTCCACACCGGGATGAACTACATAAACATGTTGACTGGTCACAAATGCAGAGGCTCAGGCTACTCTGAAATCCTCATTGAGGCTGGACTGGTTACAAGTGGCTGCCTGGGTAGTGTGCTAAAAGGGAAGGCGTTCGCTAAAGCCCTGTTCTGTCTGAAAACAGTAAGTGAAGCCATGCAGCGGTTGCTGATTGAGAGATTCATTGAGGAGGAGAACGTTGATGTCACCAACCCAAAGGCCTTGTTCAACCTCATCCAAAGCTGTAGTCGTGAGACTCTAGACCTTGCATTGCAAGATCCTTCCACCCTTACCATCCTTGAGAAGCATGACACCTATGAGGACAAAGTGCGCAATGGTCACCTCGGCAAAACAGCTAAGTTCTGGCTCAGTGTCATTGACCACACCAGACTGCTCCTTATGCTACATTACTCTGTTAAGACGAACAACTTGGACCTTTTTCACAAATGCTACGGTGATATGGCATATCTTTTCTTTGCATATGACGGGCCAAACTACTCAAGGTAATTCACATTAAAGTACTTATGAACTATGATAGGATGAATTAACTGGTAGAATTGATTTCCTTGCCTGATTTTGTAGTCTTGATGCAACACATTTTGTCTTTCCACAGGTACTTGACATGGTTGGATGTGTTTCTGACGAATATTGATAAGTCTCATCCTGGCGCCAAAGGGTTGCTGAAGAAGGGTGGCATTGCAGTTGCACGTTCTGTCATCCCCGGTGCTCTCAGTGCGGTGGACAAGACCATGGAGGAGACTTTCATGAAGTTTGCTAAATCAACAGGTATTGAATTGCTTTTACAGCACACATATTTTGTGTCATACTGAAGTCAGTGGGCGCCCTTGGGAGACTGACCAGTTTAGGATATTTTGACAGAATACCTTCCTCTTTTGGACAGTAACATTGCAACTTCTTTGTTTGAAATGACAAACAGCCGTACTAATATTATTCTTGTGTCTCTCCATCAACTATCTCTCCAGGTGGATTCACATGGCTTTATACCATGTATGGTGCCTACCAGCGATGGTGCCGTACAACGTCAACCCGTGCTCAGTACTATGAGAAGATGCTTGATATATGTGGCTTGATCGACGACCCTGACTGCCCAAAAGCTGGGAAACACCGTGAACTGGAGAAAGCAGAGATAAGAAAGTCCGAAGAAGCAGTTCAACAAACCATATCTGCTATTCGCAACTTCACCAATCCTTTCTCCATAGTTGACAAAGACCACCTCTACAGCTTGGCGTCTGGTGCTCCTGCTTCCCCAGAGGTAGAGTTTGATGTGCTTCGTGCTGAAGAAGCTGGCAAGAAGGCAAATGAAGCATTCATCAAAGATCGATTTGTGAAAGGCTCTACGCAGTTTTTTGATCCAGTCAAGAAGCTGAAACTCAAGACGATGGAGGCCTCAAACAAAACAATAAAGCTCACTGCATCACAGGGAAAGGTATGCACAAGTATACTATAATAAATTATAAGATAAATATTGTTGAAATGTATACCAAACAAATTCGAATTAAGGTTTGACATAGTACACATGTTCATCGTTGCAGGTCATCCAATACCGTGAGCAGAGTGATCTTGCTTTCATGCTGCTCATCAAGTCCCAGCACCTGGCAGAGCCCTGAACCTTGATGAGTTGATGCGGTACTCACTCACCCCTGTCCCTCATAGTCTTGGCACGGCTGATGGATTCTTCAATAAGACAAACAAGGCCGCAGTGCTTCATTTCCTGACGGAAGATGCTATTGAGAATGTGCCTTATCCCAAAGATACACTTTTTTGTAATGCACTTTTTCACACCCTGACGAACCTCCCTCCCACGTTTGGTGAAATTTTCCTCAAGTTGCTAGATCAGATGGTTGCAAAGAAGAACTTTGTCTTTTCAACTGATTCATACCACGCCGACTCCATTAAAGCCCAGGAACGATTGCGCCGTGGCTACTCTCAACGTTACATCCTGGACGGACCGGCAACGCGTAAGCCAAGCGACTTCAAATTATTTCTGGCAAACGATAGCAACAAATCTCAGCTCTGTCAGCTAATACTACAGGTATGGAGTAGTAAAGGTGCAGCGCTTCGCCTCGAAAAAAGTGGGACAGCAATGACAGTGGTGGATGGCAAGGCGTATCGGATGGTCTCAGCAGATGGCGTCGTGAGTAGACATATATTTGACAATTTTTTTTAAAATAGTAAAAAGAAACATTTGCCGAAAGTCTGTGTAAGATGCGTAGTCCAAAAATTGTTCCAAACATTAATTTTCTTAGGAATTCCTGGATGGCCGCCAAGATGGCGGCCAAAGTTTTCTTTTAAAATTCAAGAAAAATATATTTAGGTATCGAATTAAGAGTACTTTCAATGCTTTGACATCAATGTAATAGTGACTGCAATGAATGACTTGTTTATTATTTTGGTTAACAACCCACCTGAGATTGATGTTTTGAAAGATTGTGATTTTAAACTTATACATTTTTCCTTAATATTAAAGTTTTCACTTATCCCATTTGTTTGAATAACGGAAATAACATTCACAATTGATTTATTGTGCAAAATCAGTCTAGAAAATGTGCTTATTTGTCTCTCTACGATGTCAAGTACAAAAGTTATGCTGATAATTGATTTTGTTCGGAAATCCAAGATGGCCGCCACTGGTTTATTATATATCTTAGGAGATTCATCTTGGTATCAAATTAAAGAGTACTTCCTAAGCTTTAAACTAAATGCAGGATTTAAAAAATTGAAACGGATTTAAGATGTTTATTCATTAAAAATATCACACAAAATAATATTTTACAAGAATTTGAGTATAAATTCTACTGATTTTTTCATATTTTGCCAGTTTTCATGTATCCAACTTGTCTGATTCATACAAATAACCATCTATAATTATTCGTGATGTAACATTGATCTGAAAATGGGTTCATTTGTCTCTGTGTGATGTCTGGTTCAAAAGTTATGCCGAATATCAATTTCTTTCGGGAATCCAAGATGGCCGCCAAAGATGGCCGCCAAAGGACCCCATGAGACAATATTTAATCTTGGGAACACCAAATTTCATTAACTAGACACCATAAGGATTACAAAAAAGTAAGTTAGAAAAAGGTATCCATGTGGTGCATGGGAACCCCCACTTTCCACCAGACTATCAGCAACCAACTAAGATTAGCAAAGTGTTATGAATACCACTTAGCTTCCAACTAGGCTTAGCTGTCAACAAGGAGCCATTTTAGCAGCCAACTAGGCTTAGCAGGCTTTTATGAATATCGGCCCTGGTCTATATCAAAAAGTGTCAAATCCTGCATAGACCTGTACGAGTCGCTTCTTTGTCGAATTCCATGCAGAAGTGACCAAGATACAGTTAGGCCTACTGATGCTGTACATATTAAAGTTATTTTGATCCGATATTTTGATATTTGGATAAATTATAATTGATATTTTGATGCTACTCACTCACTCCGAGGGTCTGCTGTAAAAAAAATCGAGTATTTCATTTGTTATTTTGCACAATATAATAGGCCAGTTCCCTGGATATACATGTAATGCTGAACGCGGAAGTATATTCACCATTATTGTAAACACCGCTGGCGTTGTTATTCTCCAACTAAAAAAACCTGTCCCGTTGTCGAATTTATTAAATTGCAAACGTGCGGGACGTTCATTGCACATGGAAAGTAAACAGCTATAGGATTCTATACAGAGACTAGTACCTTTTACAGGAAGCAAGGTAGGCAAGTTAAATACGATGTTTGATGGTGGTGCATGAAAAACCACACGTCCGCGGTTGTACACATCCACTTTAATGTGGAATATGAATCTCAGTATGCACAGCTAGCAGCGTCGATATGTTGCTGCGTCCGCCGTGTTTGTATATTAGCATCGTAACTACATGTATATATATAATGGAGTATAATATATTGTGCATGTTCAGGTATCGATTGGTGTAGTCAGAGTTGTAACGAGTCACATATTTTTGTGACTCGAGTCGAGTCATTTGTGACTCGAGCGCATTAATGAGCATGTACTAGTACGGCAGATAGGTGATGAGATTGTGCCTTTAATGATACAGGCATGGATTTTTGGCACACAGTCATAGTATATATGTCACGAGAAAGCTATTTGGATAGGGTCATCGCACATTTGTCCTTTGAAAGAAATAGGTATAATATTATAAACAAGCAATGGCAGCCATTTTGAAAATTCTCAAAAATTGCTTGTTCTCCTTCCTATATTTCTTTAAAGGACAATTTGCGATAGCCCTATAGCTAAAATGTATTTCTCATGACATCCCTTACAGAAATATCCCATGGAAATCCCATGGGAAATTTTCCCATTGGATTTCCATGGTGAATTGGACATGGGTATCCCATGGGCCTGCATGGGTATCCCATGGGATCCTGCATGGGATCCCATGGAGGATCCCATGGAGGATCCCATGAAGGATCCCATGAAGGATCCCATGAAGGATCCCATGGGGTCCAATGGAAGATAAAATGGGTTAATGAATGTTTTAAGATTCTCGCACAGCTAGCAGCGTCGATATTTTGCTGCGTCCGCCGTGTTTGTATTTTAGCATCCTATTGTGTGTATATATAATGGAGTACAATAATGCATTTTCAGGTATCATCAATTGGTACAGTCAGAGTTGTAACGAGTCAGTTTGTGACTCGAGTCGATTCATTTTGGAGAAGTGCTTCGAGCGTATTAATGAGCATGTACTAGTACGGCAGATATGTGATGGGATTGTGCCTTTGATGATACAGTCAGTATATATGTCACGAGAAAGCTATTTGGATAGGGTCATCGCACGTTTATCCTTTGACAAAACAATTGTTCAGCACGATATTACAGTTAATTTACACCCGAAATAGTAATTGTGTAAATGATATAAGGCTGCCGTTTTTATCATAAAGTGACAAAAGTGACAGAATCACAAACTATTATATAACTGGAAAAAGTGTATGCCAGTTTGCACAGTGAAGTTGTCGTTATCTGCCATTTGTTGTGGCAATTTTGCTATTGGTAAACAGCGCGATCTACCGCGGTAGGTTGGTCGCGAATAGACGACTATTATTACCTAGCACTATAGCAGCCATTAAGTGCCAACGAATTCCCGTAAACTTACGGGGATTTTATCCATTTAATAAAATATTTCTGCAGAAATACCCCTTTAAACTAGGAATTCGACTTTGTATCCACCATTTTCGGATTCAGCGCCCCCAAATTTATTCATATTGCTAGGATACCAACTTCTACAAACAATTCCTCTTCAAGTAACATTTTCAGGAATATGGCCTATAGACTATGGGCAATATTTTGCACAATATAATAGGCCAGTTCCCTGGATATACATGTAATGCTGAACGCGGAAGTATATTCACCATTATTGTAAACACCGCTGGCGTTGTTATTCTCCAACTAAAAAAACCTGTCCCGTTGTCGAATTTATTAAATTGCAAACGTGCGGGACGTTCATTGCACATTAGCCTCTGTCATGAAATGACGAAAATCAACCGAAGAGGGCGTTTTGCGGAAATTTGTCAATATGGCTTCCGAGCTCTCGCGTAAAACTAACGTAATTAGCTATACCACAGAGGAAAGACAACAGATAGTTAGTGAATTGCGGGGAAATACTTAATACAAAATGGCCAATCATAAAACTAGATTTTCTTTCCTGCACTTGAAAAGGCCCGCCGTGTATTTATGCTCCTTAGAAAACCGGTTAGGCCCAACATTTTAACAATTTTTTTTTTCAGTGGCACTGAACTGAAGCTTTATTTGAAAGCCATATATTTGAATGCCATACAGTAAACAAATTCTGGGGCCAAATCATACAACTTGATACAAGCAATATTCTTTTTGCATTTTTAATATTTTTTTTTTACATCAAATATAAATTTGAGGCTTTACACACAAGCACTTGGTTCACATAATTACTATTTGGACGTTAAACCTCAACATTCCTGATCCTGCAATGTTAATTTAAAAACCAACCAGTTTTAAATACTGTCGCATTAAATGCAGACGCTTGTGAAATCTAGTAATATTTTACCCTTTTATTGACTGAAACCTTACATGGGTCATAAATGACATTTACTATTAAAAGAAGTTCGTAAATATTAAACTTGGATTTTCCAAGAATTATTCAATTGCGCCGCGACTTAGGGAACACTCGGTCGATTAGATTTGACGATTTTTTTGGAGATAAACATTTCAGCGATTGCGTGCAAAAGCATAGCGGGGTACCCGCGAATTTAAAGAGATCGTTGTGTTCTAAAGTTACTAAGTAACATTTTTTTTTACGTTTTGGTGTTTTCAGGTGTTTTGTGTGGCCAAACTTTTGTTCGAACAAATATTTTTTTTCTTTTTCGATTTCACAAGAAAATGTAAAAAATGCGGATTCGGTTACCACGTCCGCCATAGCCTTGTGTGCATTTGTCTGCCGTGTTTATCTCAAGAGAAATTTTTTTAATCTTGTTGTGCACATGCGCAGTTGGAATGTCGAAGAGGCTTATAATATAGCGCAGCACACTTGACCATTTTTTCAGTCGCTGTTTCTTTCTCTTTCGTAATTTTACGGTTTTGGATGACATTTAGCCTTATGCCTACGGTTTATTCTTTCGAAATAACCACAGTCTTTAGAGCTCCGTCGTAAGCCATAAAGTTCTGAAATCGACGACACACGTGTTGCTGTTGGTAAGCGCCGCCATTTTGACAATTTTCCGCGCGTTGACCTTTTAGAAAGGTCATGACAGAGGCTAATGGAAAGTAAACAGCTATAGGATTCTATACAGAGACTAGTACCTTTTACAGGAAGCAAGGTAGGCAAGTTAAATACGATGTTTGATGGTGGTGCATGAAAAACCACACGTCGGCGGTTGTACACATCCACTTTAATATGGAATATGAACATGCACAGCTAGCAGCGTCGATATGTTGCTGCGTCCGCCGTGTTTGTATATTAGCATCGTAATTACATGTACATATATAATGGAGTATAATAATATTGTGCATGTTCAGGTATCGATTGGTGTAGTCAGAGTTGTAACGAGTCACTTATTTTTGTGACTCGAGTCGAGTCATTTGTGACTCGAGCGCATTAATGAGCATGTACTAGTACGGCAGATAGGTGATCAGTGTGACCACTCATTATTTTCATTTCTTTCAAGATCAGCACCCAAAATCTTTCAAGATCTTTCAAGCATATGTAAATCAGTATACAACCTATACTAGTGTAAACTATGTACATGCACATTCACATTATGCATGTACTCACAGGCGCGGCCCTACAGGGGGGCAGGGGGGGGGGGCGCCCCTCCTATGATTTGAAAAAAAAAAAATGAGAAGAAGAAGGAGAAAAGGTGGAGGGGGTTGTGTTTTTCTTGCTTACATTTCCAAGGACCCGGATCTGAAAAAAACACTGACACACCGAAGACTTTGTGCAGACTGAGGCCCTAAAACGCTAACAACGCTAAAAACGCCATGTTTGACCATCTTATGGGATCTTTATGAGTACACACGGGTCTTCGGCAATATTCGTAAGATAAGGTGTGTAAGTCAGTGGACTAGAACGGTGTGAATGTGATTGCTTTACTTTGCTTGTACTTAGTTCTAAACTTTAAAATAAAAGCACAAGAAAAAACACATGCTATCATTATTTAGGTAAAGTCTTGCGTTCCTTTAAACTTTTTTTGCGATGTCATACGTGGTGTTTGCCACAAAGACTTTAGATTTAAGAGCCTTCTTCGCTTTTCATTGGTCAACAGTTTTTTGCCCAATAATGCGCATACGCTGGTAAAGCCGTGTTGTCAATGGAAGACGGGCTTCCTGCAATGTGGTCAATTTTAATTTCCGCCCGGTACATCGTGAGTAGGTCGTGCGCTTTATGACGAAGCTTTTCAGACACTTTCGAGGGCAAATCACGAGCAAATCACGACCCGGGATGCTAGAAACGTTCGCAAGAAATTTCAACTTTTTTAAAATTCCCGCCGAACTAAAAACGACTCCCGCAAACAATTGACAACGGGCTTCCGAACCCCCGCGCCTGTTTGGCGAACGTTTGGAACCTAAAATAAGCCTAAAATGTTGGACTTTGCCATTTTGTTGGCATTCGCATCCTTCGCGTGCCCTGTGTAAAACCCACAGTATCCCGCTACACGTGTCTATCATCTGTTCAGTAGTTTATGCGTAAGCAAAAAGGTATGTGATATCAATTACTGGTTAACGTGATTGCATTCCAAATTTTAAGTTTACAGATTTAGAGCCTATATAATTAAGACTGTACATTTTTGTTTTATTTAACATGCTGTTACCAATATACAGTAGTGTTATTCCAGGCTGATGATTTTTGATAAAGTAATCAATGCGTTTGCCCAAAAACCTCCCCGCAGATTAGAGTTCCTTTCTACTGAATGAAATTAGTGTGGGCTTACAAGCTCAATAGTTATGGTTCTTTAGATTGAAAATCATTGTTCTACAAGAACACCATAGGCCAGTGTGAAACGACCGTGCATATTCCCGGGAAATAGTGTCCCCGGGAGTTACCAAATGGGTCTAGTGTGAATGGTTGCTGGGGTGTTGGTGGGGTAAAAAATCCCCGGGAATTTACCGGGGATTTATTTCCCGGGGATTGGCTCTGCAGTGTGAAAAGGGCTTAAGTGTTCTGCGACGAAGCTCTGCTGAACGAAAAGTCCACAGTGGAACTGGAAGTGACGGTCCCTCAATTGCGAAAAAGGTCAGGAACTTCGCGGTGTGACGTCGGCGTAAAAACTGCTCTCTCACGCGTCGCAACCAACTGTTCGTGACCGCTGCAAAACAGGACGAGGCCGCTGAAAAATGGACAGGCGAAACAGTAAGCGTCCGCTGGGACTTCAGGCTAGCTGTGCCAGAATCCGGAATGGAGCATGAGCTAGAAATACTGTCTGTACTGCAGACGTTGAAGTCGTCCTGGCCTGTTGTCCAATTCACAACAGCTGGCGCGTGGTGAACTGTACTGTGTATTAACACGACGATACGCTACTGTTGCTACGCACGCAGTTCCCAATGTGGTGAACACAAAAGATGGCGTCGCTGGTCGAAATGCTCAAGAAAACACGGTGTTCCAAAACAGTTGGAATGTCACTTTCTTGAGGCGACTTAGTTGTCGTAATATACACAAACTGATTACTGGTCCACTACACGAAGCTTAGTAGCAAAGTTGTGTGTGAACAAGGTATGATAAACACATAAGTTTTGATAACTCGGCAGAGGAAAATAACAGTGAAGTTCACTCTGATACATAGGTCAGGCGAGAGAGTGAGCGCGAAAAACGCACACTTTTACACGAGAAAAAGACCCCAGACAGGAATATTAATTCGAACTCTGATTGGTTAAGCCACTGGACATGAATACATATTTATGAAGCAGTGTACAAAACTGATTTTGCTGGGCAACATTTCTGGGGTGATTTAGAACAAACGTTTTGCTAAGATTACTTATTGTATGATTAAATATCGAATTTTGTTTGAGAAAAAGGCGAATAATTGTGCCTGGTTGCTACAGTGTTACTCTCTGTATACCGCCCCATTGGAGGACATCGTCGCTCGATCGTTATGGCATCCGTTACATGGTCTATGCTGATGACGTCCAGCTTTATGCCACGATGAACGAACACCAACGTACTATTTGCATCCGACATAAAATCTTGGTCAACAGCCAACAAGTTGAAACTTAACGATGACAAAACAGAGGTCATTCACATCACGTCCAAATTCAGGCGTCACTCTCCCATCCACAGTCTTTATATCGGCGACTTACAAGTCCCAACAGTCAGTTCTGCACGAAATCTTGGAACAATACTTACCTCAAACCTACAGATACACAACCAAATCAATAACACTTGCCGTTCCTCCGCATTTGCCAAAATTGGCCAAATTCGTAAATACCTCGACCAGGATACCACTGAAAGACTGGTTCATGCATTCGTCTCATGTCGTCTCAATTCCTGCAGCAGCTTGTTTTTCAATCTCGCAAAACTCCAACGAATTCAGAACTCTGCTGCAAGACTCGTCACACGCTCTTCGCCACGGCAACATATCACCCCAATTCTTCGCTCACTTCACTGGTTATACCTGTTTCCAAACGCATTCAGTTCAAGGTTTTCCTTCTCGCATACAAATGCCTCAAAGGGTCAGCGCCCCCTACCTACAGGAACTAATCAATGTGTATCAACCCCGTCGCACCCTCCGCTCAAGCTCCTCATCTCAACTCACACTACCAGTCACAGGCACCAAGTCCTACGGTCATCGGTCTTTCACATTCTCTGCCCACACACTCATCAGGACCTCATAACGGTTATACTATTATTATTATTATTAAAGGGGAAAACGAGCAGGTTCCCGTAAACAACGTAAGATAAATGTGGTTCTTACTCATCATGGAAACTGTATAACTGTAACTGTATAACTGGAAACGGGACTTTATCTCAACGCTTTCCTGTACGTACTCCAATTTTGAACCATTCAAATACCAATTGGTCAATAAATAGTTTGAAGTTGTTAAAGTTTGGTTTGATGAACACACAGTCTTGTCGTCAGAAATCGGCTGAATTTACCCATTTCATCGTGGATAACGATCTGTACATATTAGTTATCACTGAATCTTGGCAAATTTCCTACGACAGCCAAATCATAGGGAAACTCCAACCAGATAGATAATATTTAAACAAAATCTTTCTAGGGAGGATCGTCAAGGCGGTGGCGTCGCTGTTATCCATTATGAAGGGTGTAGCAATCAAACTCAAGCGAAAAGCTATTTTAAGATCTGTGGAGTTTATAGATGTGGTGTGCACTTCTAATAACAATTACTGGCTGTGTATCGCCCACCACCCTCGACACATAACAGAACCCCCATGTCTGGTTTTACGAGAAGATTGCGAATATCCTCGAAGCCTGCATTATTGCACTGGAGGAGCTACTTGTAGTTGGTGACTTTAATTTCCATGTGAATGTACCCACCAACAGTGGGGCATCTCGGTTCTTGGAATTGTTGGACTCGTTCAACTTGGTGCAACATGTGGACAAGCCAACACATGTAGGTACCCTTGGACTTGATTATTTCAAGTTATCTGACCATTTGTGTGTCACATGTGAACTTGACTTGATTAAGCTTAACTCTTTGAAAAAGCAAATGGATTACAGAAAATACAACTGTATTGATCATAATGATTTCATGGCTGATGTAGGTGTGGCTATGCAGGATGTTCGGTTGTGTACAGACCCTGAAAGTGCTGTTCAGAATTACAATCATGTGCTACGTGAGCTACTGGATAAGCATGCTCCAGAACATCGTCGTGTCGTCACACTTCGACATCGCCCCTGTGGGTTTTCGGATGAACAGTTTCAAGAAGAAAAAAAAGCTGAGACAGCTTGAACGGAGATGGAGACGCACAAAATCCCCAATGACCGTAAGCTCTTCTGTGAACAGAAAGTTACAGTTACGAATTTGTTGGATAATGCTGCCATTGAGTTTTACTCAAATATGGTACTGGTAAACACAACAAACCCGATAAATTTGTTCAAGGTCATGAACTTGATTCTCAATAGAAAACCTGAATCTCCCCTCCCTCATCATAGTAGTGATCAAGAACTAGCTGATGACTTCGGTAGTTTCTTTGTCGAAAAAATATGCAACATATCGCAACATCTAAATCAGGCTGCCAGTATCCTGCTGGATACTCTCGTCTTTTACACCATTGATTGCCAAGGACGTAGGTCAGCTGATGAGAAAGGCTCAAAATAAATCCTGCGAGCTTGATCTGCAGCCGACGTGGTTACTCAAGCACTGCGTGGATGCAATAACTGTCATCATAAACAATTCACTTACTTTATCCAGTATGTCGCAAGAATACAAACTGGCTATTGTAAAACCACTGTTGAAAACAAACTGGGCTCCCGCTGGTGAAGGAGAACTAGTCGATCCGTGCTGGCTGGGCCCCATCCTTACTATCTATACCTTGCCACTAGGAGACCTGGTAAGGAGGCATAGACTTGGCTACCATTTGTATACGGACGATACCCAGCTTTACCTCTCGTTCAAGCCTTCAATCGATGAGACTGCCAACAGTTTGAACCGAATTGAACAGTGTGTCGCCGAGATTCAGGAGTTGATGGTGGCATATGGGCTTAAGCTCAATGGAGATAACACGGAATTTCTGCTTATTGACACCCACCAACAGCGTGCCAAAGTTCAGCAGCCAAGTATTAACATATCCAACTGTACTATCCTGCCAAAGGATCAAGCTCGTAACCTATGAGTCATTTTTGACTCCTCATTGGGTTACAGTGCACATATTACCACTGTTTGTATAGCAGCTTATCAACAGGACTGAGTAGGAGATATCTTATTGATGAAGCAGCAGCAACCGGAGTACATGCATTCGTCACCTCTCGGTTAGATTATTGTAATGCCCTTCTGCATGACCTTCCGTAGTATGCTACAGCTCGCCTTCAGCGATTACAGAACATGGCTGCAAGAGTTCTTACCGGTACAAAACGCAGAGAGCACATCACTCAAGTTCTTAAATCCCTACATTGGCTGCCTGTTACTCGTATGATTCAGTACAAGCTGATCATCACCATCTACAAGGCCTGCATGAATCTTGCTCCTCGATACCTAATTGATCTGCTAATACCTTACACTCCTGCACGGTCGCTTAGGTCATCATCTGACACAACTCTCCTCAGGGTCCCAACAGTATATTTATTATTTAATATACATTATATATTATTATTTGCCAATAATTCGATTGACTTGCTCATTCCAAATAAAAGATGAAGTAACATCAACACTAAGATCTCTCACTGACTCTGTACGTTCAAGGAAAATGCCGTTCAGTTTATAATCAAATTTGACCAATTGCTTGCGCCGTGAGATAGAGATGATCTGACATTTTAGAAGTAATAATGTGAAACTTGTCTGGGACCTCTATTCCCGTCAGTGTGAAATGATACATGTTTATGTATAATATATCTTACTAAAAACAATCAGAAAAAAACCTGCCACTGGTATAGTAAAGGCTAGATTAGTATTTTGTTCGTATAATACATCTACATATGCCTTTCTTTTGTGCTGTAGATAAACATTGAATTGCGATGGAACAAGAGACCAAAGACCCCAACAATCCGCCGGCCTACAGCAGTGAACATCAGGCGTCAACAGGTATAGGCTAGACGAGCACCCACCCCAAAATTATGGCTTAACGAAATTATAAAAACTAATGCACCTTAAATGTAATCCATTGGTAACCTTTTAACATTTAAATGAGCTCGGCGATATTCGGGGACGAAATTAAATTGTAGTTATACGGAATTTATGTAATCTAATTGTTAAAATAACTACATTATTATGTTTTACAATTATTTTGTTTGGCAGCGTACCCGACCGAAGCCTCTACAAACTACCCAGCCCAACCCCAACCGTCCGGCGACCCAGCCCAACTCGAACCGATCGGCTACCCAGCCCAACCCCAAACGACCGGCTACCCAGCCCAACCCCAACCGTCTGGCGACCTAACCCAACCCCAACTTACCGGCTACCCAGCCCATCCCCAACCGGCCGGTTACCCAGCCCAACCCCAACCGACCGGCTGCCCAGCCCAACCCCAAACGACCGGTTACCCAGCCCAACCCCAACCGCCCGGCTACTAAGCTCAGACTCAACCCCAACCGATGTTCGCGCCTCAAACCGCCGTAGTGACCAGTCAGCCAATGGCTACAACGTACGGCACCGTGACCGTGCAGCGGTTCGGCTCCATCCCGCTGATCATGCAGTGCAACAACTGCGGCAAGATCATCACCACAGAGACGCGCAGAGAGTACGGCGCTACCATGTGGGTGATTGTCGGGTTGATATTCCTGGTCACGTAAGTGGTTCTAAACGATAGTTGAACGTGAAGTTTGTAAACAAGAAACGTTTATACATACCCTTGAACTTAATTTGGTTAATATTCATATGCATTGATGACGTTACGCACTGTTTACCTCAGTCCAACACGGGAGAAAGTGGGAGTTACTAGTAAAACAATGAGCGTGAAAAGTGCGAGTGTATACATTTGTATAGTATTGTGGCGGAAACGACGTCGGCGGGGAGACCTTCTGGGACTAATCTTATTGATCCCAGGATTCCAACTAACGCCTATTATCCCACAAATATATTTATTAGCCTTGCGCAGGGATGAGCGGCTATCCAGACGCAAGGGGGGACAATTTACGAACGGCGGACTTAACCTAGGGGCAGTTCGTTTGGCGGAAATATACCACCGTTTGTGATGGATTAAAACTGGAATGTAACAAAGCACCAATTGACCCTAAATAACTTTGCAATGACAAGTATTTCCAAAGGCGATAAAGAACTGGTCTTATTGGTTACTCTCAATCAATACATTATAATCTTTATGTACAATAACCCTTACTGGTGATAACCCTCACTGGTGATAACCCTCACTGGTGACAACCCTCACTGGTGATAACCCCTTACTGGTGATAACCCTCACTGGTAGTAACCCTCGCTGGTGATAACCCTCACTGGTGATAACCCTCACTAGTGATAACCCTTACTGGTAGTAACCCTCGCTGGTGATAACCCTCACTGGTGATAACCCTTACTGGTGATACTAAAATACAGACTATGAGCTTATACAATATAATCTGTTCACAAGCTCTCTCTACACGGCGTGAGCCTCACACAGCTTATACAATTATAATTCTTATATCTTTAATAGTAATATAAAGAAACACAAGGTAAAGCAGGGTAATGAAACACTTAACAGGCAACCTAATTAAATATGCACAGAGTAACCCTCACACAAATTAAGTGAGCCTAGAATGAAACAGGTCTGTTAACAGGGCGATTGTAGTAACCCTCACAGGACTCTAGAACGATCCACCTGGTAAACCTCACTGGGGACAGCTTGCTCAATGACCAGGACTGCAACCGACCGACGCCACGCCAACAGGCATGGAACATACACCCGGGATGCAAGTCCTCTGATCACTCTAAGCCTCGCTAATTCTCCGATACTGGTTCACCTAGTTTCGCTCACTCGTGTCCTACTACAATCAAACCCAACCTTAAATATCGGCGACAGTATCGCCCCAATTTATACACTTATAAACCTTAACGTTATATAAGATATTTCCCCAGACTGCTAATCTACTATCAAGGTATGCGTCGCTTATCGTAATCAGCCGTGGTAACCCTCGCACCGCTATGCGGAGTGCTACGAATTCTGAGTCAATTGGACCAGAGGGTGGTAACCCTCGCTTGAACTAATGAGTGCTATACAATGGTCAACCTATTCTACGCTAAATCAGACTCAATTTCTTCAGTTCCGCTAGGCTATCACCTACCGATCGCTGTCGGCTCCACGGACGCCTTCCTTTGCAACGAAACCTTGAAATTATACGTTTAGATGTACATGTACGTTAAACTGTACGTTTAGCTACTCTAGTCGCATCGCTGTCTTAACTCGAACTGGCAAAAAGGACGCGGAAATCGCCCACACCTAGACGGATGTATACACACGCACAATAGGAACCAGAAGTGCATTTCCAACACGCCGTATTACGCGCTGGTAATTGGTTGCTGCATCCTGACCATGCTGCCGTGTGCAGCTGATTGGTCGTTGCGCATGCCCCACGCTGTAACCGCGTGATTCTACACAAGCTTATATTTTTAGATTAACTAGACTCGAATACGAGTCGGCATATACCCTGTTCCGTTACAGTATTTGTAGTACTACCGCAGCTCGTATGCAAAGTGTACACTCGCAGTTTCCACGCTCATTTTTTAGACCAAGAGCTAGCTGAGATTTATTTGACAAAATTGTTACAAAAGCTTTGATGGTTGAGTGGGGTACAGCTACTTACCCTGTCTCCAAAAAGTCTTTTCTTAAGTTTGGCAAGTTCTGGGTGGGGTGGGGGTACCCCTCAAAGTACCCAAAAATTCAGTTTTATTTGACAAAATTGTTACGAATCTGAAACCACATGGAGAATGTTAAGTAAGGTCTAGGCATACAACCAGAATCACCAACTTAAGACACAATTATATTCTGGAAAGGTCACTTAAGACAAGGTCAAAGGTCAATTTGCACCAAATGACCTTTCATACAAGTTTGTGTGAGATAAAACCTAAAATAACCAAAACTACATAAAAAATGTGGAATTTGATCCACATGTACAAAATAACCAACTTAAGATAAAATTATGTTCTGGAAAGGTCACTTAAGACAAGACGCTAATTAGTGCTAATTAGGGTTTATTTTACAAAATTGTTACAAATCTGAAACCACATTGAAAATGTTAAGTAAGGTCCATACAACCAGAATCACCAACTTAAGACAAAATTATGTTCTGGAAAGGTCACTTAAGACAAGGTCAAAAGTCACTCTTTCATACAAGTTATGTGTGAGATAGAACCTACAATAACCGAAACCAAAACGAAAATGTACCGTGACATGTAGTTTGGTATTACCATTTGTTATACTATTATAAAGTATCAGGTGCACCACTCACTATGTTCTTTGCCTGGAGCAGGCAGTTCGCCTTAAGAAAATACAGTAGTCTCGCGTATACCCAGCCGCGGCGATTGGCGAGAATTGTCTGCGGCTATTGTTCGATGGGAATGAATGACATATCGATTGGAATTTGAAAATGTTTGGGCGATCGCCACGGCGAGACTACTCTATTTTGTGCGTTGTGTAAAAGGAGAGTTTAAAGACAAGGGGAATTGAATTTAAAAAACATAGATTCTGAAGAGTCGGTTTCAATTCACACATTGCCAATATTATTGCAAAGGCCGTGTGTAATTAATTCTATGTTTCAGGTCCAGAGCGCGCACATATTTTGGCCTCTCAGCTTACAAACAACTCAAATGGAAAATGCACACATTATTTTTCGGAATTTTGAACATTTTCAACACACACCTTTAACAGTTAATTTACGATTTCTACAAAACATGAACAATAGAAATGTACTATACAGGGTGTATCAGAAAACAATGATACTCTCGGAAAAATCATCATAAAATTAACATAGATTATAGTTCCGTAAATGTGGGCGTAAACCTTGGTAGAGGGAGTCATTCTGCTTCGAATGATACCAGTATCTTGGTTTACGCTTCACGCTCCAGTGAGAACGGATGCTTTGAAATTTGAAGATTTCAAGTCTTTTGCGCACGGGAATGCGAGGGTTAAAATTGGATTCGTCAGATTGAATTAAAAGTTTAGACAGGGTTTTACCAGTGTGCCAAGGCGTTTTTTGAATAATTAACCCTATCACCCCCTACCCTCGGCACAAAATGATCTCTTTTATGAGCGGATCATAACCAAAGGGTTAACAAACGTAACTGAATCGGCTTCCTTGAAGATTCAAAGGAATGTCCACAGTACGTAAGGTAAAGCTGAGTTAGTCTTGCATACGCACTGTGGACCTCCGAACAATATAGGTCCACACGATGCGGGAAGAGGTTACGGTTTGTGGACTTGCACACGTCCACAATCCGTTTTTCAGTTTCCGAAAAAGAGCGCTAGAGAAAAAACGGGTTTGGGTTATATATAGAAAAGATAGAAGGGACAGCTGAGAGGCCCATAATCCAAATTTGAGGGTAAATTTGTTTTGGGGAAGCGAGAAAAATGAGTATTTAGTCAAAGTTTGTTAACTACACGAAGACAAAGGAATGTCCACAGTACGTATGTAAGGTAAAGCTCTTGTGTGTGTGCGTGTGCGTTTGTATTGACCGGTAATCGTGGTCGTCGGACAAAAGAATTGGGAGTCAAACAATGGGTCCACGATTGACAAAACGTCCACGATCTTTTCCCGTGTACAAATCCTATGGCGATCATCAAAAAACGTTAGAGTATAAACAAAAGAGGGAAGACGGTCGGACAATACCCCGTCCACGATCGAGGGCCTTTACACAAAGGAATGTCCACAGTGCGTATGTAAGGTAAAGCTTGGTGTACATGTCAATACCGCAAATGGAGGGCTTTAATGTAAGTACACACTCACATACTGAGGACACCTTGCAAACCGAGCGCGTCCTCGGTATGAAATATTGTGAAAAATGGCACTTTCGTGGCCGTTTTTGACTGTTGGTTAAATATCAAAGCGTTTGGGAGGAGTCCTCGGTTGACGCATAAGACCTGACGTGAGGCAGTATGCACATTTTTTTCCCCGTCAAAAAAAACGCAAACGGGATTACTCTGAATGGCATAGCGCCCTCCGTTGGTTGCGCGTGTGAAAATGACGTAAATGTAAACATGTATGTACAATTACATGTGTACATACATGACAACATACTCGTTTAGACATGTCTTAACTATTATAACGTTGTTTTGGCCTAAGTGCATATTGTAGTTTATGCGAAGACGTGGTCATTTGCAGCTAGCTAGGTGTACCATGGAGCTGGAATAAATGGTAAGTAGAGATATTGTATTTGGAAGCTTGCATGTTACTCGCTATGTATGACTATGAGTATGACTGAGTATGAATGTAGCAGAGTATGACATACCCGTCATCTGGGGTGACTTTGATAGTTTTTGGCACTTCTGATATCTTTTGAGTAGGATAAATGGGGTTTTCACCCTTGATTCTTTCAACTAATAACAATGTGCCTCTTGGCTATCAATAGACCAAATCATTTCTTCATCAGATTGTGTTTTCATATTTTTTTTAAAACCACAACAAAATATCAAAGTCACCCCGTTGTCGGGGTGACATTGATAACCAATGAATAAAGCCTATGTTATCAAATTAACCCTCTTATTGGGGTGACTTTGATAATTTTAATTCGTTTTAAAAAAACACAAGCTACAAAACTATTCAAACAATACAAATATTTGGGTTTTCTGATAACTTTAATGGTTTGATAGCCCCTCGACCCAGCCTTCCGTTTATAGACCCGTGGCATGATTGTTACGGTACATCAGAGCTCAATCAGTATCTGCGAAGACAGAAAAGACAAATACTATCATAAAAACACAACTACACAGAGTTTTGGACACTTTGTTGTTCAATTTTGACATTCGGGGTGATTTATCAAAGTCACACTGAGTATCAAAGTCACCCCAGATGACGGTATATGACGTGCTCATTTACGTTGTAATGTAATTTTTAGTTAAATGGCCTCGATCTCTTACTCTAGTCTATAGGATGATATGGGAAGTGAATATGCCTAATTTCAGAATAATATAGAAGTTATAACCAAATTTAACTGCTTTATTTTGCCAACGCAAGCATGAGTTGTTGAGCACCGTGCGAACACGAAATAGTTAATTGTAGTTATTGTATAAATAATAAAACAAATAAGTAGCCACAATTATTAATATTTAATTGTATAAGCCAATTTGGTATTCCAACTGCACATGCGCACATTTTCCCTTGACGATTTTTCTTTCGATATAAACATTTCATCGATTGCGTGCAAAAACATAGCGGGGTACCAGCAAATTTCAAGAGATCGTCGTGTTTTAAAGTTACTAAGTAACATATTTTTGTTTACGTTTTGGTGTTTTCAGCCGCTTTGTGTGGCCAAACTTTTGTTCGAACAAATATTATTTATTTTTTTCGATTTCACAAGAAAATGTAAAAAATGCGGATTTGGTTACCGCGTCCCCCATAGCCTTGTGTGCATTTGTCTGCCGTGTTTGTATCACTTGACCTCCTTGAGAAAAATTGTTGAATCTTGTTGTGCACATGCGCAGTCGGAACTCCAAAGTGGCTTATTATCAGTTTAATGGTATATTGTTGTTGTATTGTTGTGTAGTCTAGGTGTGGCTGACAGAACTACCATAACAAACATGAAACGAAGTAGTCGTCTTGATGGAACCTTGACAAATCACCAGCATCATGAAGGGGAGAACGTAATCGCACTGTGGCCTCCAGATTCATCATGGTATCCTGCCGTAATAATCTCCTTCACCAAAGGTAAGTGCGGAGCCTCTAAAAGGACATATGACGAAAACAAATGGAATGCCCTCGTAATTTGTGGGTTCACGTTAACGTGAACCCACATTAGGGTTGTGGGTTCCGTAGGTAAGAAATGTAATCCATAATGTAGAATCCCATTTGTTACACATAAATTAAGACAGCTGTATACCCTCTTACATCCCCCCATGACATGTACCACATGTAAATAAACAATGCCATTTTTCCTAAACTTGATTCCTCCCCCCCCCCCTTTCAGAACCAAAAATATATATGATCTGTAAACAACAAATACTTTTCAACATTCCACTCCCAATTGCATGTAATCCCTTTAAAGTTTAATTAGTTGAATTTGTGGCTTTCTTATCAGGAAAGTACTGCGTCCAATACACTGATGGTGTGACACGCTGCCTATTTGAGCACCAGGTGAGAAAATTACCATAGAATGCATTAATTAAAAACAGACAGGTTAGGAAGAATACCAATGAAATGCGTAATTCTTCCAAATAGGCACTTGGGGAGACAAACTAGCGTAATTTTTTAGGTAATAAGGAGACAGTGGCACTTAGGGAGACATTTTAGTGTCTCCCTAAGTGCCTTAGAAGTCTTAGAAGTCATATAATGAATGCACATGACACAAATTCTCATTTGAATTACATATCTTTTTATGAAGAGGATAAATACCGGTATGTCGTCAGTTAAGTTGCACATCAAGGGCGAATGTTGTTGCTTGTGATGGTGTTAAAATAGATAGTATATTTTATAGATAACACAAAGAAATTGTTATTTGTTTAAAATTAAATGTGATTTTGATTTGATTTCTATGCCAGGTGGCCCATCCGAGTTTCTTGAATCCGCACTTAAATGGTTCAGACAGTCTACAAAGCAGTTCCATTTGGGATGATGGCCCACAGGCTGATTCTGGTACAGGACCTGCCGTTTGTACTGCTCCATATGAAGCCTCAAGTGCCGAGTCACAGAGATCATCAACCGAGGCTACTGAGACCGGTCACATAACGGTCATGGAGACCAGCAATGAAAGTGGGCACAGGAAATGGGACAAGAAACACTTTTGCTTTTTCTGTGAAGTACCTCAATCTAAGTTGCCCCGTCATCTCCAGTCATGTCACAAAGAAGAGAGCGAAGTTGTAGAGATTGCGTCTGAGACCAACCCAAGTGCCCGTAAGATACTTCTGTGGAAAATCCGCAATGTTGGTAATCATAGGCACAATTGCCAAGTCCTTCGGAAAGGCCGGGGTGCACTTATTGTAGGATATAGGCCTAATCATAAGGTATCTCCACATGCATACGGACCGTGCATATATTGTTATGGCTATTATGTGCGAAGTGATCTCTGGCGTCACCAGTGCCCACTGAAACCTGCACTCCCTGCACACTCGCATGGTAGCACTACCACAACTCCTCTGCGTAGATGTGTTGCTCACAAGAGTGATTTGTTAAAGCCTCCACCTGTCGGTGTGTCTTTCCAGTTGAACCAGGTTCTTATTCCGATGAAGAGAGATGAGGTGACTCTGCTGGCCAAGAATGACACTTTGATTGTGGAAGTAGCCAAGCGGGAATACGCGAAACTCGGGCACGATGTAGATCAACATGGCTACATCCGAAACAAGATACGGGAATTGGGTCGTCTTGTCATACAACTCCGCAAGAATACACACCAGCCAAATGCATCACTTGAATTATTTGTCCACCCCCACTACCTGAATGATATCATCAAGGCTATTCACGGTATTGCTGGCTTTAATGAAGACAAGCAGTTGTATGATGTTCCGTCTCTAGCTTTAAAGATTGGACATTCCATCAAGAAGTGTGCACTCATACTTAAAGGAAATGCTCTAGAGTCTGGCCAAAAGCAAAAAGCCCAACACGCTGAAGAATTTCTGCAGTTGTGCGAACTGACCTGGCGAGACCGTGTATCCACCCATGCACACAGAACACTGTACCAAGGAAAGCGCAACCAACCTCAAATTCTGCCGACAAATGCTGATGTTGTGAAAATGTTGGCGTTCCTCTATGAAGCTGGCAACAGAGAAGTGGAACTTGTCCAGGATGCTCGGGGCGAACAAATTGGACCAGCTTGGAAGAGATTGAATGAAGTCGCACTGTGCCACCTTATTATGTTCAACCGCAGAAGGCAAGGGGAGGTATCAAAAATGAAACTAGAAGACTTTCAGAAGCACACAACAGCTAGTGTGAACGGGGAATGCCTGCTGACTGATCTTGAACGGCATCTGTGCAAGATGTTCAGAGTTGTCGAAATAGTTGGCAAGAGGGGTCGAACTGTTCCTGTGCTTCTCAGCAATGAGGTGGTGGCGTGGTTGAGTGCTCTGATTGCGAAGAGAAATGAAGCTGGAGTCGCCCACGACAACACCTACTTGTTTGCACGATGTTCTTATGGAGGTACAGGTCATATAAGAGGATGTGACTGTATAAGATTGTACGCAGACATGGCGGGCCTTGACAATGCTGCCAGCATCCGGTCTACAAAACTTCGTAAGCACGTGGCAACCGCATCGCAAATTCTTGCCTTGAAGGAACATCAACTTGAAACACTTGCAAACTTCATGGGTCATGATTTGCGTGTCCATCGTGAATACTACCAGTTGCCAGATACTGTGCAGAGGGTCACCAAACTTTCTAGACTTTTTCTCAGCTTGGAGAGGGGAAACTTGCCTTCCCAGCAGGGCAAATCCCTGGATGAACTGCATGTCACTGGTGGTAAGGACACAGTTGTTTTAAATTATTTACTCAACAGCAAAAGAAAGACATTAATTATTGCTTTTGTTGAAAAATATTTGATCAGTAATTACTATTCACTAATACATCTTCAACAGCGAAAGAAATGCAAGAAATAACATTTTGTTATCAGTTCACAATATATGATAACAAATGGTATACGTGTTTGTGTGCATTTCTTTTGCTATTGCTCCTGCATTACAGAACAAGAAAGAGAAATAGAGAAAAATAGAAAGAAACAGACCACAGAAATTTGACAAGAGTTGAGTCCACTTTTCTGAATTTACATGCAGGACAACAACCAACTGTCGGGTATGTGTGCATTAATCTAACAAAAACTGCTCTTTGTGACTTGCAGAAGGCTTCACTAGTGACGAGGACAGCGATAACAGCAGTGACAATTCCTGTGATGTGCCCAGTGAAAACAGTAAGTTTAGGCTTTTATGTGTCTGTATTTTAACCAGTTCGCGCCGGATGACGTATATAAACGCAAAAATTTTCCAAAATTCAAAACGAATGACGCATAAACCTGCCAAGTTCAAGTTCGGAAATGTATGTCAGCAGCGCGCAAGGCCGGAAATGCGTGGGTGTGCTTCCCGGCACTATCAGCCTGAACCTGCTTCAGATCGAGTTTCGTGAAAAATAATCCCGCCCGTGGGCTTGGCGATGTTAAAATAATCCCGGCGCAAACTGGTTAAGTCGGGCTGTCTTTAAAAAAACAATTGTCTGTCTGTCCATTTGTTTGTTCATCTGGCTATCGGGCTGTCTGAATTAAAAGTGCCTAAATATCTGTGTTTGATATCGACTTGTTTCCTATTTGACATTAGGTACTCGACAGGCTCCTATCAGTGTTCCATCTGGAAGTCTGGCATCTCTGAACAACTCGAGACGAGTGAAACGTCGTCCCTGGACTGCCGAGGAGAAGGGAGACGTTACGAAGGGTTTGCAGAAATTCTTTCTGCTGAAGAAGCTTCCTGGCAAACGAGACATCGAAACATCCTGTCTTGTGGCACTGCAGACACGAAGCTGGAGGAACATCAAAGACTTTTGTCGGAACAAAATGAAGCTTCATCAAAGCTAAGCAGGGTGTTTCGTCAGTTCACATACATGTACGGATGCGTCAGAGTACTTGACTATTTAGAATTTGCAATCGCAATGATGACTTTAGAATGCACATCAATATGAAACCAATGGACAACCAGCAATTTAGTGTAGTGTCCTCACTTTGATAGGTGTAATTCACACACACTCAAGTGTCCTCCATTGGATAGAATGACAAGTATGCCCTCAGTGTGGTAGTGTCTACATGTGTGTGTGAGTTTGTTTTTGATTGAAATAGGGGACGTAGGACAAAGGGAACAATGGGGTCCCCTATTCCGCAAAGGTCCCCGATTCAGACTCGTGTGCAAATCCTATGGCGATCATCCGAAAACGTTAGAGTACAAACAAAAGAGGGAAGACGGTCGGACAATGCCCCGTCCCCTATTGACGGCATTTACCCACTTGTGTGTGTGGGTGTGTGTCATGTGTGTCACTTAAATTGCATGTGTTAACCCTTTGGTTACGATCCACTCATAAAAGAGATCATTTTGTGCCGAGGGTAGGGGGTGATAGGGTTTATTATTCAAAAAACGCCTTGGCACACTGGTAAAACCCTGTCTAAACTTTTAATTCAATGTGACGAATCCAATTTTAACCCTCGCATTCCCGTGCGCAAAAGACTTGAATTCTTCAAATTTCAAAGCATCCGTTCTCACTGGAGCGTGAAGCGTAAACCAAGATACTGGTATCATTCGAAGCAGAATGACTCCCTCTACCAAGGTTTACGCCCACATTTACGGAACTATAATCTATGTTAATTTTATGATGATTTTTCCGAGAGTATCATTTTTTCTGATACACCCTGTATGTTGAAAAACAAGTTTGCGCACCAATTTTATGGAACCACGGGATCCGAAACATAGAATTGATTACGCACAGCCTCACTAAAACATAGATGCATAATATAATCTACAGTATTATCAGGAGTCCAAGATGTGCATTGCATCTGTAGTCACTTTGACTACCACAGATATTAAGTACACTTCACCAATTCCAGCATTACGGTAATAGTTTAACCCCCATAAGATTAGTAAATTTCACCATCAATAAGTTGTTGCATGTGATAAAAAGATCCCATAATTCTAGAACAGTCCTACTCATAAAAATGCAAATTACCAAATATGGGGATGGTTTGTATGGTGGGTAATATTCCTGCGACTATTTCAACAACCCATTGAAGGAGACTAGTGAACGTATGGTAGCTTACTCGTCATCGTCCTCATTGGAGATGTATTCCTCATCTGAAGAGGTTGGATCGAAGTCTACCACACCATCTCCTTCATCATCACCTACATCATGACTCTCTGGTGCAAGTGTCGGTGGAAGTTGAGGTCCCTCGAACCACACGATTTCATAGGAATCACCATGTAGTTCCCACCCATCATCTTTCTCCGGATGTTGATTTATCACTTTCTTGTGCGAATCGGCCCACATTTTGGCAACAAAGTTTGCACGCTTGATTTGCTGTTTTACTTCAGCCTCGCATGGTGGAACTATTGTTGCTTCAATACCTTTCAGTTTTTCTAATGGATATTTTGATCTGGCTTTGGGGGCATATGTCTTCTCGAAGACTTTGTAACGATGGGTGTACAGATGTGTCTCATCATGTTTTGATTTCGCACCATACATCTTGGCTGTGAATGACAAGATTGCTTTCACAGCATCTGCCGGCAACTTTCCCTCAGTCATTTGTCCAAATGCCTTTTGGAACACCTGGCCTTCTTCCAGGATTTTGAAGGGACGCTTCTTTCCTTTTTTGTAGAATGCTGGTGTGTAATCTGAACCTGTGAAGGCATGAAAGCCAGGAAGTGCTCGACACAGCTGTGTTCCCAGTGACCTTCTGATGGAAGTGACGTCGATGAATCTCCTGTTGTTATTCGCAAATGTACCCGCATCCATCCAAATGTGAGCATTAAACCGTTCACAGTGATTTAGCAGAATGATGGCCACATCTGTATCTGAAGCCCTTACCACTATGTTTGCTGTTCCGTCTTTGTCAATGTGACTTACATGTGTACAGATCAACGTGTCAGCTTCTTCGTGATTGGACTTCAAAGCATCAACGTCTTCTCTGATAACCCTCCCATCCGTCACATAGAATAGGAAGCATTCTCCAAGGTAGGATAGATAAACATGGCGCCCTTCAATGATCTGTGCATATTGCTTAGACTCCCACTCGACTGCAATGAATTTTGAAAGCTGTTCTTTGAAGGACCTGGATTTTAGACTGTCTCTGATATTAGGTCGGTGTTGTTCTGGGCCAGTTATGGTGTATTCTCTTTCTTCTGTCTGATCCAGACCTCCCGCTGTCCTTTCGCTGTCTTTTATAGATGGGACAGGGTACGAATCGAATACAAGGTGAACTCGCCAATTGGATAGAGCTGTAACTTGTCTTAAAATCACTGCTTTCTTTGACTGGAAGTCTGACAACAGGTCTTGAAGTTCATCTTTGCCTTCAAAGGTCTTGAGGAATGCCTGGAAGTGTAGTACTTCGAATGCCAGAGCAAGAACCGGGTGCAACCGCTTGCATCTACTAAAGTGTTTGCCGGTCCGGAAGCCATTCGATGATCCTGGAGCAAGGACGTCACTGTCTGTCAACATCTCTGGGCCACCTGATGAATCAATCAACTTTCCGATAGCCTTAAAGGAAGACATCTCAATGTGAAATGGGCCGAGCATTATGAAGATGTCATCAAATCTTGGTGATTCTGTTACTTGTATTTGCATAGCTGGTTTAGCTGCGCCAAGATCATAGGTAACAACACCATACTGCCGGCCACATTCTTGAGCACATTTCTGTGTGATGTTCAGCGTCTCCTGTAAGACATCTAGGGAGGTTATTGGCTTGTTTAGGTTTTTCATGTACAGCACATTCTGTTCAGGAGTAGGCCTACTGTCCGGGCAGAGTAGAGCATTAAACCAAACCCACATGGGAATGTTTGCCATCTGCATAGCATGACATATCGTCCATCCCAGATCCAGGTCCAGAACCTTCTTCCTATTATCAGGTCGGTGGTCAACATCAGTAATCTCATAATCGAATGTACCAATTCGCGGCTTCTTGCGGTAAGGCTCGAGTATCTTGGTATGGACATATAGTTTCCTCTTCCGTGCAGTAGGCGTAGCAGGTTGTGTAACCTGCTGATTAGCAGTTTCCCCTACGGGTTCCCCAGACACAACTTTATTTTGATACAAAATCCCCATTGTGTCGTGCACCTGACAATGTCTCGGAAAGTTCATCAAAATTATCAAATGCCAAACCAAACACCTGGTCAGGAAGTGTTCCCTCTGGACAGGCCTGACTAGTGTTCATAATAGTCTCACCAAGCGAGGTTTCTATTTCTTCAATAGTGTGGTAATTCACAATGTGACCATGCCTGTTAAGCATTTCAACCAGCTTTCTGCTACCAGTCATGGACTTGATTGCCATTCCAAGAACAAGCTGCTTACTTGGTTTTACTTTCCCCTTTTCTGCTATGAATATGGCATCATGACATGAGGACGAAGCGCGGCGATTAAGTTTGGGACTGTATGTGGCTTGATTGGGGCCCCCATATAAAACCTGAAAGAAATGAAGCAACAGATCTGGATCAGTAATTTCTCCATCAAACAGGTTTTGTAGCGTGGGATTGTCTGGAAGTGGTGAAGTTTGTGCACTCTTAATGGCTTTTCTCAAGAGCAAGGCTGCTTTGTTGATAGTAGATTGTTGACAGGAGAGCCAGCATAATCATATGCCAATTGAATGAGATGCCCATCTAAACCTGCAGGATAAACAATATGACCTAACTTTCTAGCCCTGCAACATTCTATCATAATGCGATCACCAATTTGTTCCATGATGTTTGTGGTCATGTTTCTTGCAGTAGAGATTGCCTTCTCATTGGCATCTTCACATAACTCTACGTATTGCTTGTAGATTGAAGTAAGCAATTCTGGTCTCTTTTCATTTGTGACATGTTGCTGGATGTAGGAATGGATACCAACCAAAGCTGTACCAGTAATACTAGGCCTACCCACAGTTGCAGTGCTGGGCCTAGGAGATTCTGCTATATATAAACTCCTACAACTGTGGTGATGGTGTACCTCTTTGCAACGAAAATCTACACCTGAAATCTTTGCCAGAAGGGCTCTGTCTTTTTTAGCATCTGCAGCGTTCTTTATTGTTTGTTCAGCTTCAAGTGTTCCACATAAACCAAGTGACTCCTCTGTGTGTCCCTTCGTCTTCCTTGCTTTCTGGCAGAATATACAAATACGTGGGAAGATTCCTGCATTGGATGTCGATGGGGCAATAAGATCCGCTGATGATCGAAGAGTCTTCTCTGAATCCGTGGGAGAGAGGACTTTTGCTGTTGAGTTATCGTGTGGCATAGCGGTGAAGTTCTTGTGACATGTCTGGTGATAGCGACGGTTACTGCCCGATTTGTCTGGCAGAGACTCCACAACACCAAAGTATTTTGATGTTGCGTAATTTCGTTTAAGACGTCTCCGAGCTGCAGCATCAATAATACAAGACCACTGTTCTCCTTTGATAGCGATAACACTTTTCTCATCGGACTTGCCAACGTGGAGGATGCATTCCGGAGTTCTTGCACTTTCACCTTCCATCATGTTTCTGTGGAATGAAATGGTCAGAAGTCTGAAACAGAATGTAATCTCTAAGTATTTGCCAGTTACAGAACAGTAGGTAGGATGTCCCCCAAATACTGAGAGGACATTATCTCTAGGCATACTAATTTTGTTAGCGACCAGTAGTGCTTTCTTTTAAAACTGTAGGCCTATTATAACCTTCTGTATAATACATTTTCCGGGGGTTGAGTCGAATTAATGATGCGAACACCTTCATTGGTTGCATCTACTCTTCAACAGCAAGAGAGCCGGGGCATAGAGTAGAATCATTATTTTAGTTTTCCGGGATTAAACGACCTATAGGGGGCATAGTGGTCCCATGTGAAAAATGTAGATACAGTTGGCTCCGAGAGGCATGCAAAATGGTGTAGCTATGTCTTGAGGCCGACCCAAATTGCATACTTACATTTACTGCATGACTCTCTTCTCTTATTGATCTCAAAAACGTATCTTCGCTGTGAATAACACAATGATGATTGTATTTTAGAGGATTTCAAAACAAAAGTGCCATCTTTCCATCTCATGGGCCAGACATATGCAACTCACTCACTGTGGATTCCAATATATCACTGTATGCAGCACATACATTGACACGCGGCTAAACATAGATCAGGTGTGCTGATTTACTGGAAAATTGTGTGTGGTTTCTCTGGTGCAAATTGACCCTTGGCCTTGTCTTAAGTGACCTTTCCAGAATATAATTTTGTCTTAAGTCGGTGATTCTGGATGTATGGATCTTACTTAACATTTTCCAAGTGGTTTCAGATTTGTAACAATTTTGTCAAATAAACCCTAATTAGCACTAATTACTGTCTTGTCTTAAGTGACCTTTCCAGAACATAATGTTATCTTAAGTTGGTTATTTTGTACATGTGGATCAAATTCCACATTTTTCGTGTGGTTTTGGTTATTTTAGGTTTTATCTCACACAAACTTGTATGAAAGGTCATTTGGTGTAAATTGACCTTTGACCTTGTCTTAAGTGACCTTTCCAGAACATAATTTTGTCTTAAGTTGGTGATTCTGGTTTTATGGACCTTACTTAACATTTTCCATGTGGTTTCAGATTTGTAACAATTTTGTAAAATAAACCCTAATTAGCACTAATTAGCGTCTTGTTTTAAGTGACCTTTCCAGAACATAATTTTATCTTAAGTTTGTTATTTTTTACATGTGGATCAAATTCTACATTTTTCATGTGGTTTTGGTTATTTTAGGTTTTATCTCACACAAACTTGTATGAAAGGTCATTTGGTGCAAATTGACCTTTGACCTTGTCTTAAGTGACTTTTCCATAACATAATTTTGTCTTAAGTTGGCGATTATGGATATATGGACCTTACTCAACATTGGCCAAGTGTTTTCAGATTCGTAAATTTTTGGGTACTTTGAGGGGTACCCCCCACCCCACCAAGAACTTGCCAAACTTAAGAAAAGACTTTTTTGAGACAGGGTAGGTAGTTGTACCCCACTCAACCATCAAAGCTTTTGTAACAATTTTGTCAAATAAATCTCAGCTAGCTCTTGGTCTATTTCGACTCCGTGGCTCTCACAAGGAAAATCCCCTGCACGGTAATCATTTTACCCAGTCTTTGGACGCGCTATCTTGTACAACTTAAGAGCTAAATCTGTAAATGTGTCTTTTGGTCAAAATAACCGATCGTATGTCGGCATTTTGCGCGTAAACGTATAGCACACGTCAAGCGGTAACACCCCTCCCCCCCCCCCCCCCCCCCCCAAAAAAAAAAAAAAAAAAAAAAAAAAAAAAAACACTCAAAACTGCAATGTCATGGGGGTGAACACTGGGTGACGTTATCACTGCATAGGGCAAATAATCAGCTTTTTTTTTTGAAATGTTATGAACAAGTATAGAGCGAGATATCTTTGACCAACTCGAAACATGCGAACAAAAAATCATTAACTTTAACAGAAAACTTTATTTGACATCTGTGATCAAGACAGGGAGGAGAACATCATCTTTGGTGTGCGGCGGGCTTAAAATTATGATCTGATATGAGTAATTTATTGTACTGCTGCCAGGAATTTAAGTCCAATGGGAATACGGCTTAAGTGGCCCTCACACCGGCCTTACGGTGTTGTTACGACGTTTACGGCGGCGTTGCGGTGAACAAATAATCGTGCACAACCGGGAGCATTCCTTATAGCACCTGGGACATCCTCAACGCTTCCTAGAGCATTCGTATGGATCTTTAAGCGTCCGGGAGGGGTCTCACGTATTTTTTTACGAGAGTTTCGGTTCAGACCAAAACTCTCGTAAGAAAATTACGGCAGTGCTACGGAAATCTAGACCGCAACGCTTACTCAACGCCTCCTCAACGCTTCCGCAACTGCCGTAACACCACCGTAAGACTCCGTAAGGTCATCTTAACCATCCGCAAGGATTCGTAACAATTCTCCCTATCCCGGTACACTACGGCTGCGTCACGATTCCTGAAGGAAGCTCAAGGTTCCCTACGTTTCCTTATGTTTCCTTACCATTCATTACGGAAGCGTTGGGGTGTTAGCAATAATGTTAGGTATTAACAATAATGTACAGTGATTTCCTTACGGAAGCTCAACGGTTCCTTGCGATTACGCTGCGGTTCCTTACGTTTCCTTGTGATCTCTTACGGCGGCGTTGCGGTGCCACAACGGTCCTTGCGATTCGTTACGATATCTTACGGAGCCGTTACGGTGGCGTTGCGGTGCCTGCGGCGGACCTATACAAACCCTGCGATTCCGGAAACACCATTCCGATCCCTGCTTTTGACGAGTCAACCGCAAGCAAACGTAGAGGCACCGTATCTCCGCCGTATATATCTGCAACGAAGCCGTAGCAGTCCGTACTACGCCGTAATAAACCCCTGTGAATGAGGGGTATCCTCAACACCACCGTATTTCCTCCGTTCCGAAAGGAACCCGCACGCAACCGGTACGCAATCGCGAGGGTCCGTAGGGAATCGGGAGGTGAACCGTGACGCTATCGTCACGTCCCCGTTACGCAGCCGTAAGAAGTCGTAAGAACCCTTTGTACCAACGTAACGACAAAATTCTCTCCCGGGTGTTCACGATTTTGCTCCAAAAATCGCAACGCTGCCGTAGAAAGAACATTCGTGGACGTTCGTGGGCGTCCGTAAAAAAACATTGTTTGGTGTGAGGTGGCCTTAAAGCGGTGGTCACATCTTACGGTCATGAACTCAGTTGAACGTAGTTCATTTGACCGTATTATACCGTAGTTGACCGTACTTCAAAACAAAACAAAAAACAAAAAAAAAGGCCTCCTTTTTCCTTTTTTTCCAAAAGGCCGGACGCTAAACATGTTTCTGGTTTTTTGGGCCTAAACGCAATGAGTTGAATAAATTTTAGGAAGCGTATTGTAAGTTTTATACTTGTTGAAAGAAATTCAGGGTTGGGGCAATGGTCGGATCGTTTGGGGGAAAACATTCATAAAATATCACATCAAATCCAGTTTGATGTTATTTTTCAACTCTTTCTTCATCATTTCCATAAATAAAAAAAACCAAATGTCCCAAAATACAATTAAAACCATAAACAAAAATTATTGGCATGTAGTGGCCAAAATTACCCAGCGTGACAAATTGTTCCCATGTTACGGTATGTTTGGGGGTGTGTTGCACGTTTATGGGTTCTGATGTGAGAGTTAATATACCCCTTTTCTCTCCCTGGGGTGGAAATGGAATACACCGGTTAAGGCATCCGTGTTTTGGTACGTCTGACGGTAATTTAAAAAAAGTTTTTGCGTGGACGGCACGAATAATCATCAAGGACAAACATCCCCTCTGGAAGCTTGATTTATATACTCTATACTTGGTGTAAGTAATTACCAGGCCTATGTGTTCCCTGCATTTAAAGTAGTTTGATGCTCACAATTACAACCCGCATGTTGAAAATATCCTATTGAAATTCCCACCATGTACAGTACATGTACGTATCCCATAGTACATGTACCTTGCAACAATAGAAGCGGGCCGGGCGTCATTGTAAGCGTCATTGTACACATCTGGTGTGTCAGTCGCCCTAGTACTGGTTCTTGCGTTTTAGACCGTCAATTACCGTTGTACGCAAGACTAGCCAATCAGCGCTTGCGAGTGTTCATGAAGTCAGCGGTGCTTGCGTCCCAGCCAATGAACTATCGGGACTGTACCTTAGCTTGATGTTATTCGTAATAGTGTTCATGCGTTTTGCACGTACGTAAGACGGTCATTAAGCTCTTGGCCAATGAAAAGCTCCGCTTTGCAGGCTCCACCCCAAGCGTCACTCCCTTCGCCTGTCCACGTCCTTAGAATTCCACAATGAGCACCGTTTGCCATTGTTCGTTGATTTGCAATGGTCGTGAAGAGGACAATGCAACTCTATACTTCATCGAGTTGTTCATCACGGCTCGGAGGTTGTAGGACTCTTTATGGCGATAGTGCAGGCCCATATGAAGCACGATATGTGGCAGAGAAAAAAAAACCTCTTTTGTGTTGACCATTGTGTTCCCGGAATCTCAGGAATTCCTTTTAGGTTTCAAGGGGGGGTGGGTTAGGTTACAATAGTGTTGAGTGCGTATAAAGTATAGGGATAAGAGGGGGGTACCCCTCTGCCACATATCGTGCTGGGTATATTGGCGATACTCAATCACATCTGGCTTGTAAAAGATTAAAAGGAATAGACGCGGTGAAAACCATTTCCAGGGATAACAATGATGAAGTTATCCTTCCATACACTATCACAAGAGTATTATTATGGAAATTTTCAGGGAGCTAGCGAGACTTGGGGACCTCTCTATCTTTATTTATTTTGTCAGTAATTACGTGTGCCTCTCATTATTATGGTAATTGCCAAGCGTTCCTACTTGTAAAAAGCAGGACCATCACCGACCAATTGCATACTCGGATACGCTACCGATAGCCAATAATTATTCATTACAGTGATTCTGGGAGGATACGTAGTTCTGTAGGTCATTTACGTACCCGTCCGTAATAGTTTTGCAATCGCCCTATTAGGGAAATTGCAAAACTACTACGGATGGATACGTAGGTTACGTACCCGATAAGGTATCACAATGTGCATGCTGATTGGATGGCGCTTACTGGGCTCTAACAAAGGGTTTATATGATTGCGTGAGTTTGTTTTTGATTGAAATAGGGGACGTATGACAAAGGGAACAATGGGGTCCCCTATTCCGCAAAGGTCCCCGATTCAGACTCGTGTGCAAATCCTATGGCGATCATCCGAAAACGTTAGAGTACAAACAAAAGAGGGAAGACGGTCGGACAATGCCCCGTCCCCTATTGACGGCATTTACCCACTTGTGTGCGTGTGTGGGTGTGTCTTACTTGTTTAACGCCCATTTCCATTCCACAGCATTACAGACAACGTCCTCCGACTATTAACCACTGCTGTTGACTGCATTTGTTTCAAAATGAACAGAGATGAGACGATCATATTGGCATTCCAATCGTACACGCACTGGTTGATGTACCGCAGGAATCCGCATTGTCAACAGTACGTGATGTAGTTGAGTATATGCCGTTAAAAAAAGAGAACAGAGGTAGAGTTTGGACAAAAAGACCCGAACAACTGTCCTTGACAAACATTCACAATGCCAGACGCTAACTGTAGGAAAGCTTCTGGAAGCAGCGAGGAAAAAAGAAGATCAGTGGCTGCTCTCACAGATCGAAGGGAAGGATCTTGTCACCACAGAAACATTGTATCACACAGTCTGCGTTCCATCTGACTCTCCCTAATATAAATTCAGCTGGAAATGGGCAAAATGTTTGTTATAACAGAATTGTGTATTAAATGTAAATCGGTACGAGTTGTTGTTCACCCACTCACAAGTACATTGTTAAAGACATGGACAAATTTCAGTTTTACCGTCACGAATAAACATGTATCAAAGACTAAAGCTAAAAAAAAACTCTGGTCGTGTATATATTTTTTTCATACAATTTACATTTAGATTTTTAACCCCCCAAAAAAAAACAAAAAAAAAGATTAAACAATTATAATACAAAAATCAAACAATAACAATAAAAAAATGACACTATTAAAAAGTTTAAATTATGGCAATGAACAAAATTTGTATTAAGACATTAAAACACATCCTAATTCCTCTTTAATCGAATTTTGTCTCTGTAGATTCCCTTTTGAGCAAGCAACTGCAATAAGCAATCTTTTCCCATTTCCAATCCTGGTCAATAGTTATACACAGGTGATTAAAATGCAAATATTTAATTAACTGGGCCCATATTCATAAAAGCCTGCTAAGCCTAGTTGGCAACTAAAATAGCATTTAGCTGCTTACTAAGCCTAGTTGGCAACTAGTTGCTATTCATAAAAGCAAACTAGTGTTGGCAACATTCTTAGTTGGTAGCTAAATTTAGCAGAGAACAAGAGCACCTCTAACTCCCTAGTTGCCAACTAGAGTAAGGCCTACATGCTTTTAATCATTCCTTCACTGACTGATCACGGACCTGAAAAAATGGCACGGCGAATCATGGAATAGGTAGAACTTTGTCGTGCTAGACGCAGAGAACGGATATTTCGTGACAGAAGGAACCCATTGGACTTTTTCAGTGATATACAGTTACAACAGCGATATAGATTTTCACGAGAAGGGATAATGAGAATCACTGATATAGTTACACCCGATATTGAACATGCCACAACAAGGAACCTTAGCAACAGCGTCTTTGGTCTGGATAATTTAAAGTTAAACTGTGCCAAGCTATGTGAGCAAGTCAGTGTACCAGATGTTATTCAAATTTAACTCGGGGTCACGCGCAAATGGCTTATTGGAAGGTGAAAACGTAGATTCCGTCTATTACACTTGCAAAGTCGAATGATAAACCCAGAGTCCACCTGCAGAGTTATAGCTGCAACTGCTGTTTTGCATAACATTGCAATAGAGAGAAATGAGCCATATGGTGAAGACATTGCAGAGGTCCAAGTGCAACCGCTGCATGAAGACTACAATGGAGAGTTCAATGGATTAAGATCAAGAGCAATGTTGATTGCAATAGGTTCTAATGAGGATCTTAACACAAACATAACATTTTAGTTACAGAACATTATTTATTTAAACAAGTTTTAATTATACTATGTTTCAAACAAGATGTTTGATCAATAAATTATATATTCATAGAGTTGTTATACTCATCTAAAGAAATGGACTTTGTGGACGCACAAAAGTGCTTCCTAAGACTGCAATTAAAGCAATTTGTGATCGGATGAACAAAAAGGCAACTATCAATTATTAATTGTGTAAATTTGTGTTATAGTGCTTTATTTACTTCTTTCTCGTGTAGTTGCCTCAAAGTAATAACAGAAATGTGTTTCCTTCGGTTTGATAAAATGAAAAACATATTGAAAAAACAATGAAAAACATTGTATTATTGGCCTATACGTTTCAACGTAGATATTTCATTGCATGCAGTATAGGGCTTATACAACAGTCGGTATGTAGGACCATTCTATCATTCTACTGTATCTATTGTTATTGCATTACGGAAAAAACATTACGCCCAAAACACCTAATTTAGCAGTTAACTGCATTTTCCTAGCTGGCAACTAGTTAGCAGGGTTCTTAGCGTGGTTTTATGAATAACAATTTAGTTGCCTGTTAGTAAGTTGGTAACCAAGCATTTTAGCATCCAACTAGGGCCTAGTTGCCAGCTAACTTAGCAGGCTTTTATGAATATGGGCCCTGGTGAACATTTAATTGGGGATTTTTGTTTTTCGTGATCCACATGATCCCAGCTAACAGACTGCAGTGATTCCACTTAGATTCAAGAGGTGCGCCAAGGAAATTGATTTCTGAGCACATTTTGCAGCCAAGCCCTGTGGTCTAAGCACCGCGTTGAGGATAACAAAGTCTGTCCCTAACATAAGCCAACAAACGGACATAGTTATTTCTGTGTACCAGCCATCCTCTACGAATTACTCTCTTTTCTTGGTCACTCATTACAAAGCGACCCCGTGCAACTGCTTTGTCTGCCATCGTGGCGATACACTCAAAGTTTACTGTACTTGGCGATACTCAATCACATCTGGCTTGTAAAAGATTAAAAGGAATAGACGCGGTGAAAACCATTTCCAGTGATAACAATGATGAAGCTATCCTACCATACACTATCACAAGGGTATTATTTTGGAAATTTCCAGGTGGCTAGCGAGAGTTGGGGGCCTCTCTATCTTTATTTTTTTCTTTTGTCTCATTATGGTAATTGCCAAGCGCTCCTACTTGTCAAAGGCTGGACCATCACTGGCCAATTGCATACTCGGATACGCTACCGATAGCTAATAATTATTCATTACAGTGATTTTGGGAGGATACGTAGTTCTGTAGGTCATTTACGTATCCGTCCGTAATAGTTTTGCAATCGACCTAGTGGGACAGAATTTTGATTTTCGACTTCTCAGAGGAGGTTGTCATACGAATCTGACCATCTGACAATGACAAAAAAACAAATAAACAATGTGAATGAATGAATGAATTTCCTCAGTTCGACGACAGAGGGGGTTGTCATACGAATCTGACCATCTGACCAACCCAGTCTCCTTCTTAAATTGTGTACATATCACAATTGACCAATTGTGTGTATATCACAATTTAAGAAACTGTACATGCGCAGTAATACCGGAAAAACGGAGGTTGGTCTTGAAAGAGTGAATAAACAAGTGTATAGTGTTCTTATTACTTGAATTAGTTGGTTTAAGTTCATTACTTTGTTTTGGGGTAGAATAAGGGAAAAGTCGGGTTAGGGTACAGAAAGAAAAACAAAACTTGAGATACAATGCAATTAAACTTGCGTCAAATAATAACAATAATATGAATAGTTTTTTTCTTGTACCCTAACCCGACTTTTTCCTTTTCCAATCCCAAACTTAAACAACTACTGCAACTAATAAGAACATCATACACTTGTTTATTCACTCTTTGAGGTCCAACCTCCGTTTTGCCAGCATTACTGCGCATGTACAGTTTCTTAAATTGTGATATACACACAATTGGTCAATTGTGATATGTACACAATTTAAGAAGGAGACTGGGTTGCATCTGACATGTGAATGAATTTCCTCAGTTCGACGACAGAGGGGGTTGTCATACGAATCTGACCATCTGACATGTGAGGGTGACGCGGGAGCGTCACACTCAACGGGTTCGCCCGGCTGGGAGTGGCAGCGCCGCGGCACCCTTACTTTGCCAGTGAACCGATTTTGCGTTAATTTTATTCTTCTTTCTTTCTTCTTCAGTCCGACTGGAATAACTCGCGATCGCTCTGTCACAGAGTGATATTTATTTTAGTCGAAATTACTCTAAAAATGATAAACACAAATTTATATTCATGTGGCCTAAATAATGGTTTTCGTGAAACCTACATTTGTTGAAGTAGAGAAACAAAATTGTATTTTCTTGGGGCCGCCACGCCCAAACATTTGTCAAACCATTGGACCATTTTAGAATGGTGTGATCCGCGTTAGTTGATATGTCATTGTTAGCACTTTATAAATTTGCATATATTTGAATAATGAATGACTATTGGTTTAGTCATTTGAATGTAAATACCAACATTTTTCAACCGTTGTATGCGGTATTGCTAGGATGTTTCTTTGGGGTTTACAAGTAAACGAATTTAGAATGCTAGACGCATATGTCATTGAGATTCCGAGGAGAGAGCAGCAGCTAGCCTTGATGATGACTTGTATTACCTAGCTATTGAGAGCTTAAACATTGTACAAACTTGAGGCGTGGAGAGTTACTGAGAGCTCGCTGAAGGTACTGTGCGCCGTTACCCGTAGCACTAGTAAGCCAGGAAACATCCATATCCTGTAAGTTTATTTTGTATAATATGACTTATTTATTGCATTTTTGTATAAATCTATAAGGTAATAATCATAAGATTTAGGAAACCGAAAACAAACTAATTACCATTTTCGAGAAGCTTGTAAAACATGATTTACTGTGTGTTGCAACAAATTTAAGAAAGTTTGTATGCGTCTGTAAGCCAAAAGAAATAATTATATCAAGAACACAATGTATAGTCTTTATATTTTGGGTAAGGTGTTTTTAAAATGGTAAAACTAGTATACTGGATGCAACTGGATGCATTTAATTTGGTTAAAATTCCAGGGTTCAAGGGTTGAGCTTGCACCTGACCAGTAGACGGTATGGCCGGACCGCAGCGGCGGACCTGAGGACCTGACAGCGTCACTGGCCTAAGGGACTGATGAGCCATCAACACTACAGAGCCACATTTTAGTTTAGATTTTGATTGTATAATTTCTGTCAATAATTAGCGTTGTGAATTGAAAATTGGATATAAGAAGACGTCCTGAATGTTAATTGGAATTCTTGTAAATAAATTATAAATATTGTACAACCCGCCTCGACCAAAACAACTTTTCTGAGTGTCGGTGTTAAAGGGACTACCGAAGGTCAATCTCCCGGGTGGAGCTACCCCGGGGATGTGACAAATGGCGACCGCGAAAGGACCTATTTATTGCACTGCATTTGTGATTATTTTGTACCGGTAGTCCAACCTGAAACATGATGACAATTCATGTGTGGTGCTTAAAAGTTAATCGTTTTTTGAATTTAGGAGAATTCAGGCTTGTAAATATTTTGTTGCCTTTTGCTGTATTTCTAGTTCTAAGTTGCACTATGGATTTTGAGGAGTACTTAACACTAGGTAAGACCTTAGGTCTTGTAGACAAAGACTTACTGCAGTTTGCACAAGATCGGGAGGCTAAAGATGATAAACATAGCAAAGAACTAGCCGAACGTGATGAAAGGGCAAAAGATCGAGAACACCAAAAGGAGATGAAAGGATTAGAGCTCCAACTTGAAGAGTCTAAGAAACAAAATAAAGCAATGAAAAGTGGTGCAAAACCAACCATGAAGCAACCCAAATTACTTGCTTTCAATGATGGCAAAGACGATATGGACTCGTTCCTACGTCGTTTTGAGAGATTTGCGCAGAGTGCAAAATGGCCAGAGGAAAATTGGGCATGTTCATTAAGTGGTCTATTGACCGTGAAGGCGGACCTGAGGACCTGACAGCGTCACTGGCCTAAGGGACTGATGAGCCATCAACACTACAGAGCCACATTTTAGTTTAGATTTTGATTGTATAATTTCTGTCAATAATTAGCGTTGTGAATTGAAAATTGGATATAAGAAGACGTCCTGAATGTTAATTGGAATTCTTGTAAATAAATTATAAATATTGTACAACCCGCCTCGACCAAAACAACTTTTCTGAGTGTCGGTGTTAAAGGGACTACCGAAGGTCAATCTCCCAGGTGGAGCTACCCCGGGGATGTGACACGCTCCACGGAATCGAAAAGAACCCATATAACGAAAATGATCAGGAGATCAAGGGCATGAGTTCTATTGGGACAGAATTTTGATTTTCGACTTCTCAGAGGGGGTTGTCATACGAATCTGACCATCTGACATGTGAATTTCCTCAGTTCGACGAAAACGGCACTAAAAGCATCTGTGAATGAATGCATTCCTTAGTGAAACTCGGTGCAAGAATGTGTGATATTTCTTGCGTTTTTGTGAGTTTCGGGCGTTTTAGCATTTGCTAGTGTCAGTGCGCATGTACTGCGCAATTGTGCGGCGTTGTTTGCAAGTGTGCGCTGCGCAAATGCCGCCAAAACGCTTGCGCACACAACCACAAATTTCAGCTCTGGTAATAATTTTCGCTGTCTGAATCGCTTCAAATTATCGGCAATTTCGGTCAATTCTGTGTTTCTGTCTAACTTTCTTGCTTCTGCCGCAATTTTGTTTCATTTCCTGCTGAAAATTGTCAAACTATTTCGCTTTTTTGCAGCAGTCACAGTGTGCCCTTTGTAGTGAAGCACAACGGCAACTTGACGCTGGACAATATCATCACAATCGCAGACGTTCGCCGATGACAACGACGACGCCGACTAGCTCGCAGGAGGGGGGGGAGGTTTAAAAAAGTAACAAAACACCCGAAATAACGAAGCTAAAACGTATTTTGGCTTCAAAAGTGACCAATTTAGACAATTAAGACAGAAACAACGAAGTAGCAGCTGCTATTGACTAGTGCTACTCCTCACAGGGTAGGAGCTAATGGGTATACGGAGAACAATGTAATAATGGTGTACAGTACTATATAGTATATACATACTAGTAGCCCGTAGGTCTGTGGCAAGACGCAACACCGTAGGTCTGACGGCAAAGTAGGCTGATTGGTTTATTTAGAGTCGGGTAGATTAGTAGATGGGCTCGACTAACTGTAACGGGTGGTTCTGTTCTGTGTGGGAACAACGTGTACCGAGGTGTCAACTTGCATCTATACTCAACAACCGTTTGCTGTTTGTTCGCACATCGGCAAACTTACATTGTGTTTTTTTGCAGGTTTCCTTCGCTCGGAATCTACGCATCGATTTCCGGGCACAACAAGCGATAGACGATTGCTTGTAAGAGGTAAGAGAAAAAAACGTAAAAAAACCTTCAAAACAAAAACAAAACACAAAACTAAAAAAAATAATGGCGCGCAGTGCGGTCGACAAGCGACGGCCGCCCAAGGCGTCGCCGCGTCGCCGACTGCGTCGCAAACCCTACGGGGCGCGGGAGAGTGAGCTGCCACTCGTCGACAGCAGCCAGTCGCAGTACACTAGCGACGCGCACGAGATACAAGCGCACATGCCCAAGTCGCCCTGCGGCGACAACACCGGGCCGCAGGCGGCGCATCGCGCGCGGGCGCACTCGTGCTCACGCGATAGGGCGCATAAGATCAATCGGCGTCGGCGCAGTCACTCCGCGCAGCCACGCGACGACACGCGTCCGGCCCAGCACGTGCAGCTGCTCTACACGCAGTTCATGCACATATGGCTGGACGCGCGTCGCGACCGCATGGCGCGCATTCCGCGTCGAAAGCGACGCCCCAAGTTCCATGCGCCGGCGCCGCTCACCATCACCAAGCGAGAGAGTGAGCTGACACTCTGCAACAACAGCCCGCCGCAGTACAAGGGCACCTCACTGCCGCACAAACAGAAGTGTGCCGGCAAGTGCAGCCAGCTGCCCTCCGAGTAGACTTGATCCAAGTCGGGATTATGTGGTAACATTGCTCATGGTCATCCACACTGTGCGCCTCGCGTCACGTCCACGCTTATCAGTAGCGCGCCCTCATGCGCCACCCATGCTCATGTGTGGTTCAGAAATCCCGACTTGACGGATGTGCCACACGTTTTTACACAACCTATGGGCTCATCTACCGAAAACGGTAGCGGCCAATCAAATTGCAGAATTGTATAAATTAGCATATATCTGTAATAATATGAACTTTGACCCAGTTGTGTGACGGACATACGTGGACATTGTGATGTACATGTACAATGTACATACACATGTGCATAGTGTACATTATGTGTAAATGTACAAACGGTTTAATAGTCTTGCTATCGTGTACATTGTCCGGCCGTTAAGTTTGCACTATACCATACTCTAAATAAACGAAGTATGGACGCAGTTATTTAATTTGAAAAAGGCATCTAGTGTCATTACTGCCTACCATTCCTCCATAGTCCGTTAGCGGTCTAGCGAGTCCGTACCGATTGGCGGACTTATTTGGCATGCATCGATAACCATGTGATGCGTATGCAAATAATTTATGAATAACTACATATCACCGCGGGGGGTTTGATTGGCCGATCCCTCAAGTCGGATTTACTGCACTGACATGATGACATCGCGTTGATGCCGATAGCGGAACGACAACCAGATGACGGCGCCTTTTTTCTAAGGCCAACAAAGCACATAACTATTCGGCCGGATTGACGAAAGCAAATTGGTAGTCTTAACTCCATGGTAAGTCCGACTTGGGTCAAGTCTACCCTCCGAGTACATTTGCGCGCGCCTCTACGCGGCATACGAGAAAATGTGCCGACTGCGCACGCACAAGCGGCGTATCGCCCGCCTCTTCGAAGAGGATGCGCAGTGGTGGGCGCACACGGGCGTCAAAGCGCTGCTGCCGGCGAGTACACGAAAAACTCCACATCTGGGCAATCGGCCGGGGGAAGGCGCTCGCTCGACTATAAACAAAACCCCCCGGACGCCAGATGTGGAGTTAGTCGAGCGATTGGGTGAGGGACTGCACCCGATGATCCCGAGCCAAAAGCGCGCATGCAAACTTCTTACTGTTCAAACACAAGCTACTAAATAAAAGGAAGTGGACAAGTCAAAGGTAAAATGCTCTGAGAGCATAATAAAAGGGCCAACGGGTTTCCAGTTAAAGTAAAATGCTGTGCGAGCATTCCAGCTAAAGTAAAATGCTGTCTCAGCACTGCACTCGCGTCAAAAAGGAAGTGGACAAGAGAATGCCAACGAGTTTTACCTCTTACCCCCCCAACAAGCGCAGACCGAGCGAAAGGTCAGCAGGTGTGGGCCACTAGTTCGGTGTGGGCGGGTCGAAACCGTTGCCCTCCCACCGAGCAGTAGATGTTAACTGGTTAGCACCGTACCGTAATCACTGCATTTATTTGCATACACTAATGCTGGTGGGTCATCGTAAGATAGCCATTACGGCTTGGATGGAGTTCAATTTTGGTTTTGCGTTACTATAAAGAGTACTATCACCAATGTTCGATATACGCTGCGCGCTCTCCTGCACTGACGACACTGTCTGAGAGGTCCTAGGTGCCGCTATGCACGCTCTTCTACTCTGGCGCATACTAGCTACGCCCATAATTCTAACCTACACCCTCCAGCTAGCCCAAGACACTTGACAGCCTTCGCTCCGCTTTGCATGCACATCTGCGCCGGCGTACTTTCAGCATCTGTCAGCTACACCTAATGCATGAGCGCCTGTGCCTGCATAGGGTTGCACTTCATACACTGCAACAGGTCATCACGTCAGTTGACAATGACAATTCTATTTAGCACCGCCTTCTTTCTCCGCCTTTAGACCGTACGTAGCTGTGCCTTGCGCGCATTTGTCTCACAAACGCTCGCAAATACACAGCGAACTCACGCTTTCTCTCATTCATCCGACACGTGTGCCGGATTCCAAAAAAAAATGATGTCACCTTGCTTCAATACTCAACAACTTTTGCACGGAAACATGTGAGCGCCAACAGCAGCATACTTACTACTTGATACACAGCGCGCACAGAGCGGGTAAGAAGTGAACTTCACCGTGGGCCCACAGCGCGCGTCGAGATTATCCGTTAATAAGCCCATTATAAGCTTATTTATAAGCTCGTGCTCATCCGCCCTATCGCGCGAGCACGAGTTATTGTTTACGCGCCGCCCATTTCGTGCCAGTTATTCAGCTACGTGACCACCGACCGCGTTACATAGCCGGTGATCGCCTTCCCACTCTCTTGCGTTGCGGCCTTCTCTCTCTCGCAGAGAGTGCAGCGCTTTCCCCTCCAATGCGTGTGTCTCTCTCTCGTTGGCTCATTGAGTCGGTGCTTTAGATTACCCGATTGTGAGTCCATGCTGCTATGGGAGGAGGGGGCGAGGTGGGAGGGCAACGGTTTCGACCCGCCCACACCGAACTAGTGGCCCACACCTGCTGACCTTTCGCTCGGTCTGCGCTTGTTGGGGGGGTAAGAGGTAAAACTCGTTGGCATTCTCTTGTCCACTTCCTTTTTGACGCGAGTGCAGTGCTGAGACAGCATTTTACTTTAGCTGGAATGCTCGCACAGCATTTTACTTTAACTGGAAACCCGTTGGCCCTTTTATTATGCTCTCAGAGCATTTTATCTTTGACTTGTTTCATATAAAAGGGAGTAACTCAACTGCAGGTGTTCACCAAGAACACCATTATGAAGCACGATATGTGGCAGAGAAAACCCCCCTCTTTTGTGTTGACCATTGTGTTCCCGGTCGGTATCTTAGGAATTATTTTTAGGTTTCAAGGGGGGATGTGTTAGGTAACAATAGTGTGGACTGTGTATAGGGTATAGGGATAAGAGAGGGATACCCCTCTGCAACATATCGTTCTGAGTATAAAGAACACCCTTGAAGCCGCCGACTGCACGGTATAGGTCTAATAACCTACGAGAAGTATGGATCCTATAACCTCCGAGCCGCGATGAACAACTCGATGAAGTATAGAGTTTCATTTTCCTCTTCACGACCATTGCAATTCAACGAACATTGGCAAACGGGGCTCATTGTGGAATTCTAAGGACGTGGACAGTCGAAGGGAGTGACGCTTGGGGTGGAGCCTGCAAAGCGGAACTTTTCATTGGCCAAGAGCTTAATGACCGTCTTACGTACGTGCAAAACGCATGAACACTAGTCAGAGAATACACTCGCAATACAAGTGTGGATTCGTATTTAAGAATCCACTCGGCGCTTCGCGCCTCGTGAATTCGTAATTACGAATCCACACTTTCTCGTGTATTCTCCTATACATACACGCCCTCCTCCCGCTGGTGGCTGACACACCAGATGTTGACAATGGCGCTTACAATGACGCCCGTCCCGCTTCTATTGTTGCAAGGTACATGTACAATGGGATACGTACATGTACTGTACATGGTGGGAATTTCAATATGATATTTTCAACATGCGGGTTGTAATTGTGAGGATCAAACCACTTTAAATGCAGGGAACACATAGGCCTGGTAATTACTTACACCAAGTAGAGAGTATATAAATCAAGCTTCCAGAGGGGATGTTTGTCCCTGATGATTATTCGTGCCGTCCACGCAAACACTTTTTTTTTAATTACCGTCAGACGTACAAAAAAGATAATAAAATTTATCATTTTTTTCCAAAAAGAAAAAAGAAAGAAAAAAGTAGGCGGCCTCAAAAAAGGAAATTCTGGGGTGTTTGAGGGATCAAATCGATATGTTAGCTTTATTCATAATAGTGTGGTGGCCAAAGTTACCCCAAATCTACATTAAACCAATTTTTATTTGTAGTTTTCTTGTCTCCAAACGGATTTTTTTTACGGTCAAAAACTGTTTGTTGGCTCAAACTATGGTGGCCCTGAAGGGACTACGCAGATCGTGAATATTGACGTCAATATTCACGACAAATTTCACGACTTTCCTCAAAGTCGCGAATATTGACGTCAAATTTGACGTCAATATTCACGACTTTCCCCAAAAGTCGCGAATATTGACGTCAAATTTGACGTCAATATTCGCGTCAAATTTTACGACTTTCCCCGAAAGTCGCGAATATTGACGTCAATATTCGCGACAAAATTCACGACTTTCCTCAAAGTCGCGAATATTGACGTCAAATTTGACGTCAATATTCGCGTCAAATTTTACGACTTTCCCCGAAAGTCGCGAATATTGACGTCAATATTGACGTCAATATTGACGACTTTCCCAAAAAGTCGCGAATATTTACGTCAAATTTGACGTCAATATTCGCGACTTGCCCCCAAAGTCGCGAATATTTTGACGCAAATTTTTTTCCACAAGCTATGTTTTTGCTAGTCTTGCTCCAAGACCGATTTTTTCATTTGTCCGGGGCGCGCCGTCCGTCTATGCAGTTGTTCATCGATAATCCATACTCAGAAAACGGGCTTATTGAGGGCGCCCTCGATTGTCACGAGAGATCAGTGATTTGTTTCAAGTTCAGAAACAAATCTAGGATACACCATACACCTAAAGGTAGGATACACCATTTGCAGACATCAAAAATATTTACTACCGAATTATTAAGAAATAGCTTACATATTTGAATGTAAATTATGATTCTAGGCATCCAGCAAAATGATCGCGCTAGATATCCTGTAATTATTCCGAAAAATATAATGTTATAAAAATAAATTCGCGATCGCCTGATGGCGATCGCCAAAAACACATAACATAAGAATATTCAACTGCCCGACGGCTGTTGAAAACAAACGCAGTTTTTCGTGATTTTCTCGCCATCCATAAATTATTGTAAAACGTCGGACAGGTCAGTTAAACGAGATTCACTATAAAATACAACCCCCCAAATCCACCCATTCATGATAATTCAAGCAATTACCAATGGTGTATCCTACCTTTACCTTTGAAACAAATCCACTGATCTCTCGTGACAAATTGGACGCCCTCAATAGGCCCATTTTCGGAGTATTGATGATTGATGAACTGCATGCATATGTACTAGAGTAGACGGACGGCGCGCGCCCCGGAACAAGACTAGCCAAAACCTAGCTTGCTGGAAAAAAATCGCGTCAAATTATTTGCGGCTTTGGGGGCAAGTCGCGAATATTGACGTCAATATTCGCGTCAAATTTGACGTCAATATTCGCGACTTTGAGGAAAGTCGTGAAATTTGTCGTCAATATTGACGTCAATATTCACGATCTGCGTAGTCCCTTCAGGGCCACCATATCAAACCCAACTTTATTGTAAAACATACGCGGAAAATATAACATAGTACAAGGTACAAGGGACACCATTGAGAAACACCAATATAGTACTTGGTTATTATTGCATGTACTTGGCTTAAGCAACTAGCAGGCGTTCGTATTCCCTGCATTTAAAATGGTTTGATCCTGACAACCCACATGTAGAAAAATATCATTGAAATTCCCGTCATGTACGTATCCCATTGTACCTTGCAACAATAGAAGCGGAGAGTCTTTGCAAACGCCATTGTACACGTCTGGGGCCGGTTGCACCAAACATGTCCTACATGCTTGTCGTAAGATAAGAAATTTAGGACAACCCTAAGACATGTCGTAACTGCGGTTGCACCAAAAGCTTTTAGGCCTGTCCTAAAATGTATATTTTACGACACGCCGTAGGACATGTCCTAGTGTATAATTATAACTGTATTGGGACTAACGTAGGTCACAATCCCGAAATTAAATATAGCAACTGTACACAGCATGTTTTCCATCAAATATGTTTTATTTTTCTTGAAAAGCAATCAAATTTGATACACCAATTAAGCATGTCAATAAAGAGCATTGTTCTCTCGCTAATTTCGAAAAAAGAATTACCGAAATTGATCCATGCTATCAGAAGTTATGCATGTGCATGGAATACTATTGGAAGCTGTTAAATTCAAATACAAATGAGATTTTAATAATTGAAATTAAGACTAAAAACCTTATTTGCATTGTCAGATTTTGTATTTAGAATTGGGAACAAGTGAACACTTTTCCCCCGAAATATTAATGGCGATTTGTGTATTTCTTTTTTTGCAAGTCAATAAAATGTACCTTATATTCCCGTAAAAAAAATGTATATCTATATATTGAAGTGAGCCAAATATTTTTTTATTTTTTCCCTTAAATTCGGTCACTTTGTTTTGACTCTAGTGCGTGTTCCGTGTCGTTTAAAACAATTCCGAGTTGTAGATTAAAGAATTTCACTTTGTTCGACTCTACTTTCGACCCTGCTGTAATTGTTGTATTTATTTTAGAAACAATTGGAGCATTTGAACAAAATCTAAATAGTTAGATTTTTTTCCAACCGTTTTTTTAAATCGCTGTCTGGTTGTTTTTCCCTCAGTTGCTTTTCCCTCAGCTACTGATTTTCAAAAAGATTTGTTGATAACTTATTGCCTAATCGTTTTTAACACGATTTTCGTGTTTTACGAAAACTCGTCTATTGTGATGCTATTTGGTCCTTCGAAAATGTTTAGTTTTGAATACAAAATGAACATTTCTTTTTCCATTTTTTTTTACAACCAAATGGTGTTAAAACATGCAGAAGTATTGTTTTCAATATGTTTACTAACAAATTATAATTGACACTGTACTTCAACCCGAACATATTGCCCGAAATTGCTACCCGAACTATTTAAGTCACCTTCCCACTAGACGTAATTTTATGTCGTAAATCCATGTCCTACTAATGCGTAAGTTGTGATGGTGCAACAGTTGTGTCGTAATTTTTTTCGGTTGCACGAAAGTTGTCTTACACGACACGTAAGTCTGAATGCGTACGGCAAGGAAGTTAGTACATGTCGTAAGACATCGATGGTGCAACCCATTTCCGTTCGTAACTTTAGTACAGCACTTAAGACCGTTGGTGCAACCGGCCCCTGGTGTGTCAGTCACCAGCGGGAGGAGGGTGTGTATACTAATGATTAGAATAATCATGTAGATCGTATACCAGGGGCCGGTTGCACCAACGGTCTTAAGTGCTGTACTAAAGTTACGAACGAAAATGGGTTGCACCATCGATGTTTTACGACATGTACTAACTTCCTTGCCGTACGCATTGTGACTTACGTGTGGTGTAAGACAACTTTCGTGCAACCGAAAGACATTACGATACAACTGTTGCACCATCACAACTTACGCATTAGTAGGACATGAATTTACGACATAAAATTACGTCTAGTGGGGAGGTGACTTAAATAGTTAGGGTAGGCATACGCGGCAATATGTTCAGGTTGAAGTACAATGTCGTTTAGGATTTTGTTAAGGAAAAGATTAGAATCAATACTTCTGCATGTTTTATCACCATTTGGTTGTGAAAGAAATAATTATAAAACAATATTTAGCTTCACATTTGAAGAGTTTTTGTACTTAGACAACACGAATTTCGTGTAAAAAACGGCTAAGCAATAAGTTATCAAGAAATCCTTCATAAAATCAGTAGCTGAGGAAAAAGAAGAACCAGACAGAAATTTTAAAAGACGTTTTCTGAGACTGCACATGGGATAAACTGTTTAGATTTTGTTCAAATGCTTGAATTGTTCCTACTAAAAAACAACAATTATAGCAATAAGTACAAACTGAACAACAAAACAAAAACAGGGTCCAACAAAGTGAAATTGTTAAATCTACAACTCGGATTTGTTTTAATCAAAACGGAACACGGCGAGTCAAAAAGAAAGTAATTCTGTTTTTGTTTAAATGAGTGAGAGAGAACATGCTCTTTATTGACATGCTTGATGGGTGTATCAAAATTAATCATTTTTTTAAGAAAAATGTATCTGGAGCGGTTTCGTTAACTGTTAGTTCTGTTCATGGTTGAAATAGGGAAATCGTTCAGCCCCTCAATAAGTCTACAATTTGGTTTATTTCGGCAATCCCTTCATGATTTGGATCATCATCAATGTCAGGCCACTCGTTGTCGTCGAGATGCTCATCCATTAGCTCTGCATACATCTGCCCATCTTCGTCTTCAAGAGGCAGACGTCTGTCGAAGTTGTGAAGCATAGCCGTTACAACTATTACCTGGCAAACCTTTTCAATGGGCTGCAGTCTTAGATGTCGAAGACATGCCCACCTACGTTTCCATACTCCAATGCATCTTTCGACACTGGTTCTTGCAATTTTCTTCGCAATTGGAAATGTTCAGGAAGGAACATGAGACAACTATATGGAATTACTCACTCTTCAGAAAAAAAGACCAAGTTGCAAAGCTTCGTTATATAAATTTAAAGATCAATAAATTGAAGAATGACGGTAACCATAGCGACGGACCCTAGGAATACAACCATTCTGATTATGATGAAATGAATTGGTAACATACATGCATTTGTAAACAATCACTAATTATCTGAATAAAACATAAGTGATTGAAAACATGCTGTGTACAGTTTCTATCTAATTTCGGGATTGCAACCAGCGTCGGTCCCAATACAGTTATAATTATACACAAGGACATGTCCTACGACGTGTCGTAAGATGTGCATTTAGGACAGGCCTATAAGCTTTTCGGTGCAACCGCAGTTACGACATGTCTTAGGGTGGTCCTAAATTTCTTATCTTACGACAAGCATGTAGGACATGTTTGGTGCAACCGGCCCCAGGCCTTATTATTAAAATGGCCGCTAAAATTACATAAATTACATATATACTGCTAATTACGTTTAATATCAACGGTTTTTTTTAGTGATTTTCTCATCTTGAATGTACACCCATTGAATTTAGCTCCAGAGCCACCCAGAATTCGGCCTCAAATCCAAGATGGCCGCCAAAATCTAAAATGGCTGCCAAAATTACATAAAATATACTGCTAATTACGTTTAATATCAACGTGTTTTTTTTATTCAGTCATCTGGAATGTACACCCATTGAATTTAGCTCCAGAGCCACCCAGAATTTGGCCTTAAATCCAAGATGGCCGCCAAAATCTAAAATGGCTGTCAAAATTACCCTAATCAGGTTTATACTGCTTCTTGTTTTTTTGTGTCAGAGTTGTTTTCAGTGATTCCGTCATTCTAAGCCCAAGGCATTTAGGATTAGTCTGGGAAATACTCAGGATTTATCGTCTAATCCAAGATGGCTGTCAAAATGGCTGTCAAAATGGCTGCCAAAATGGCTGCCAAGATGGCCATCAAAGGCATCTTACTTCAATTTAAAGTACATCTTCATTTTGTCCTGTTAAAGCTCACTAAAGTTGGTTTCATTGTGGCGTCCTGAACCTAAGCCTTTTGAAATTAACTTGTGGCTACCCAAGATTTGTCCGCCCAAATCCAAAATGGCTACCAAAATGACCTTAATCAGATTTAAACGGTCTCTTATTTATCCCCCATAATTTAGTAAAATACCTGGCTCACCCATGTATGCACATTATTTAGGAGAGGATAACTCAACTGTTCTAGGCTGATATGACCCCAATGAACAACTTGGGATGTGTGCCAAAATCTCTATCCGGGGCGAACAGCCCGGAAATGATCACGCCCTTTTTTAAATGACCATGGAACTCCATTAACTGTCTTAGACACATAGTTACGTTCTGTTACATAGTTACGTTCTAAACAAAGATTGTTTATCTAAGCCAAAAATTGTTTATCTAAGCCAAAGTCGGATCGCTCAGTATGACTTAAGACGCGCATAGACCACAAACACCATGCACTTATTCTCTGTGACTGTGACAAAATTAACAAACTAAGACGATATGAAGTTGATTTGTGATCCAAATATTAATGCACAGTTAACAGCAAATGATACGTTTGTTTCCAGTTGTATCTGTCCACCTGTCTCGCTAGTTTCGTACGGACCAGTTGGCCAGTTGCTTTCGTTATTTTGACAAACCAATAATTATTTTGACAAACGCGGTGACTGTGAATGTAAAGCAGCCGTGCATAACGCTTTGTATAAAATTTGATAAATTTAATTATTTAGGTGGCCTGCCTGTCTTATTTCACTCCTTTTCCTCCTTTCCCTGTTCAAGTTGAGTATTTAACAAACCTTTGTGAAAATGAACTGGGGTAGAGCCTGAAAGTTGACTGGTGGCGTGCTTCAAGACCCCTCAAATAAAATATTAATTTTAACATTATTTGTTGTACAATGATTTCCTAATAAAATCACCCCTGCGAACTTGCTGCTAGCGCTATTATGTGACCGAATCCCTCGAATGAGTCTCAAGGACAGGTTTTTAGGTATTTGCTCTATCACTCAGGTTGACACCATATAATGTACAGTTGTTATTTGGGTGAAAGGGTTGACTGCTTCCCTTAATTTATCTAGTGTATGACACTGTTAAAAGGTGTATTTAATCAAAAGTAATTCTGGCGACTGTGGTTGGGCCAAATATGGAAACTATTGCGCGACGCGGAAGAAAAATATCGCGCCAAAACTTGACCTATCAATTTCGAAAATCTAAAATACATGTGGAATCGAAGCACTCGTACAAAGAGGAAAATTTATTAAATAATTTTGTGGCGATCATTGTGTCACGATGTGTTCTAATATTGCTTTTCTAACTATGGACTAGTGCAAGTTTAATTTCCAGGTTCACACGTCACGCAAGGTTAAATGGTCCTAGACACGCAAGGTTAAAGGTTTGTTTGTTTGTTTGTTTGTTTTTATTCTTTCCTCGCGGAAATATTAATTGAATATTTATTGCGTCATGACTTGTGCTGCGTGCAAGGCATGCTGGGTAGAAGCGAGCTTTTGTTTTGGCAAGGCGGGGCTCATGCTTAGCATTCCTTACACTTCGGGCACCAGCGGTGACCGTGTTTCGTGCAGAGAGTACACAGACATTGTTTTATCTTCGTGGTAAAGTCTGGTGTAGAATATCGAGTTTTAAAAACTTATATTTTGAGCTGCAATTACCGTGCAGATATTAATGTTCATCTGCAAGTTTGCTGTGAGAAACGGGACAAATATTCCCCGATTAATTTCCTACAGCCAGGCTACGTCCATTACGCTGACTGTAAGTACATATACTTTTGTAAAATACCTTTTAATGCATTTTGTGTAAATACCGTAAATAGCTCTTGAAAATGAATATTATGTCTATGGAGCTATTTCCTGAAATCATTGTACTGCAAACAAGTAGAGCTGAAGTCATTTCTAAATAAGTAAATTTGTGTTCATTTAATGTTAGACTAAAGATGTCCATAGGATCATACAATTAATTGTACAGCAAAGGGCAACGAAGTGTTTCTTTCTGGTACTGTGAAGAGTGACGAACGTTTACAAAATTGGTTAACTTGTGAGAAGTATGCGACGTACGAGAGCCATTGTAATTCAAGTATTTATTATATTACTTAATTTGAAATGTGGTTATGGTATTTAGATGACCGACCGAGGTTGGAGGCCTTGAGGCTATCTCCTTCACCTTCATCTAGGCAAACTTATTGGGTGCTCCTATCGGCGTAAACCCAGGAGCTGATCACAACAAAGACACCAATTACGAGACGGCTACTGTGATACGCACGGAACCACAGGCAGCTGGCAAGGGATTCACCAGAGCGTGATATCCGTCTTTAGCCCACAGGTGGGATCTAACTGTATTTATTGCAGCAAGAATTGCCGAACAATTTATTCGACAGTATGATTGAACTTTTGTTCGAGGATTGAACTCCCACAGCTGAACGCACGAACTTGTAAAAGAGATATTTAAATCTTTTACGTCTAGGTTGACTAGTAAATAGTCTTAGACTAATCCATTCATGGTGGTAATTGATAAATCAAGGTCGACCCTATTTAGAGATTTACATTACCTCTTGGCGAGATTTAGTATGGTCTCATTGTATATTTAAAGCGTCTTCACGCTTTGGAAAGTCGTTGTAACTAAGATTTAAATTAGTGTAGATTTGTAAAGTTTCCGCCTGTGAAGAATTGTATTTATTTAGCATTCGGTGGAATTAAACAATTTAAAAAAAAGAACTCCAGTTTTGAGCTAAATTTATTTTGCTGTGTGGTGACCCAGTGGTTTTTCCGTAAAACTTTACTCTCCCTTAATTGAATCTTGATTATAGGCTGACATTTGGGGGCTTGTCCGGGAAGTAATATTTTTTTTAAAAGAGGAAAATACCACGGTTACCAAGCACGGGAGAATGAATTTAATGTTTGAAACTGATTGTTTTAATTAAATTGAAATTGAGATTTGTCCATGTCCTCCTCACAGCAGATGTCCAAAATGTGTGCTAATGCGAAAACTAGCTCTCTGTTTGAAACTGGTACTGCTGTGCATGTACTGAAGGGACATGCTTGCGTGCAAATTCTGCGACCTGTTTTGCCGAGCACGAAGCTGCGTTCAGTTTTAGGGATTGGTCAATGAGGATGTTTTCAAGTGGTCGGTCATAGTCAGCACCATGTCTGCGGTCAAAGTTCTGGCAGACGTGGGTAAATCTTTGGGTTTTAGTGGACAGGAACTATTAGATTTTATTAAAAGTGAAAGAGAACATGAAGCTCTTGAAAGGGAAGAACAGGAGAGAATGGATAATGATAAAAGGCAACAAGAGGAAATGGTAAGGAAAGATAAAGAAATCACAGCTAGAGATGAAAGGGCACACCAACTTGAGATGCGGAGGCAGGAGAAGGAAGTGTTGGAATTGCAGTTGAAGGTTAAGTCAGTTGCTTTAGAGAAACACCACAGTACTTCAAGTGATTCCTCTGTTAAGGCGCGTGCGCCCAAACTGCCTTTCTTTGATGATGGTAAGGATGATATTGATTCTTATTTACAACGTTTTGAGCGTTATGCCAAATCACAGGGTTGGGACAGCGACAACTGGGCGATCAACTTGAGCGCACTCCTGAAGGGAAAAGCACTTGATGTATACTCTAGGATCTCAGTTGATGATGCGGAGAACTACGATGTCCTTAAGACGGCACTTTTAAAGCGCTACCGTCTGACTCAAGAGGGTTTCCGTCAAAGGTTCCGATGTGCACATGCAGAGAGTGGTGAGACTGCTCCACAATTTGTTGTTAGGCTCGACAACCTATTTACCAGGTGGGTAGACCTTGCTAAGGCACTTAAGAGTTATGAGGGCATCAAAGACCTGCTGTTGAGAGAACAGTTCATTAATGCAAGTAGTAAGGAACTTGCATTGTTCATCAAAGAAAGACAACCGAAAGATGTTGATGAATTGGCTGAGCTGGCCGAAAGGTTTCAGGAGGCAAGAAATGCAAGTGTTGCATCTCCATCATCTAACTCTAAGAAATCTTTCACGTCATTTCCAAAAACGACATTTGACAAAGGCCCCACCACCCTGAAGGAGAAAGGTAGCTCTTTTCCTAGCTCAAAATTAGAGTGTTTTTTTTGCGGAAAGGCAGGGCATATTGCTCGTGATTGCAGGAGGCGGCAACGGGCTCAGACATTTACAAAGACGGCAGGCATGAAGTTTCCAAACGCAAAGCGACAGTCCTGGGGTTCACAACAATACAGTCCCACCGAGACTAGAGGAGAATCATCACTACCGTACCAATGCACCAGATGTAGATGTGATAGACCACCATACCGTCCTCAGTTACGGGATGAAGCTCCTGTTAAAACAGCAGCATGTTTAGTCACAGGACAAGGCCTGCAGGGTTGCTGTGTAGATGAAGACCACGTGACTCTAAAGTGTGGCCATAAACTGATACTGATGAGCGCTGCATGCACCCGAAATGATAATGTAAGTATGCCAGTACGAGATGGGTATTTGGGAGATAAGAAGGTACGGGTCCTCAGAGACAGCGGATGCTCAGGTGTAGTGGTAAGAAGTGATTTGGTTAAGAATGAGTGGTTTACAAGAGAAAGTAAAATGTGTGTTCTTATAGATGGCACTGTTCGCAAGTTTCCAGTTGCTAACATTCATGTGAAAACCCCCTTCTTTACAGGTGTGACTGAAGCACTGTGCATGCGTAACCCCATATATGATCTAATTATCGGTAACATAGCAGGTGTCGGAGAGCCTTCGCAGTTACAGGATACTAAAAGCAAAGAGATCATCACTACCAAGACAACCACTCATGGGGCGATGCCACAACAGAGACCGGCAGACGAGGCTCAAGCAGTACAGACAAGATCACAAAGGGAAGCTGCATTGAAGCCTCTCCGTCCGATGAAAATTTCAGAACAACCACTTCCTGAAATCTGCAAGAAGGAATTCACCGCTGCTCAACTTAAAGATGCAAGCCTCAACCGTCTGCGAGAGTTAGCATCATCGGGCGAGGAGAGAAGAACCGGTAAGAACAACACAACAAAGTTTTACGTCTCCAAAGGAATGTTATACAGGCAATTTAACTCGCCGAAAGTTGAATATGGCGACCCCCTCAAGCAGTTAGTTGTACCTGAAAAGTTTCGTAAACATGTAATGGCCTTGGCCCATGAGTCGATTTTAGGCGGACATCAGGGTGTTCAAAGAACCGCTAACAAAGTTTTAACCAGCTTTTATTGGCCAGGCTTACAATCTGATATAACAAGATTCTGCAGGTCATGTGATGTCTGCCAGCGCACGATCCACAAGGGCCGGGTGACTAAGGTACCTCTCGGTACCATGCCGCTGATAGAAACGCCGTTTCAGAGGATTGCTGTTGACATCGTGGGTCCTATCAAGCCAGTCACTAGCAGAGGTCATCGGTACATCTTGACAGTGGTTGACTATGCTACAAGATATCCAGAGGCGGTACCTCTTCGAAGTATTGAGACGACTAGAGTAGCGGAGGCCATGGTGGATATTTTCAGCAGGGTAGGCGTCCCAAGGGAGGTGTTGACAGACCAGGGGGCTCAATTCACATCTGATCTCATGCGTGAGGTAAGCCGACTTCTGTCATTGAAACAACTTACGACAACACCTTATCACCCTGCATGTAATGGATTGGTAGAACGTTTTAATGGTACACTGAAGCAGATGCTGAAACGTATGTGTGTTGACCGCCCCCAAGACTGGGATAGATTCATTAACCCTCTGCTCTTTGCATACAGAGAGACAACTCAAGCTAGCTTAGGCTTCTCACCATTCGAGTTATTATATGGCAGAACAGTACGTGGTCCGATGACGATCCTCAAGGAGTTATGGTCTGGGGATGTCGAAGCTACAGACGTCAGAACTACCTACCAGTTTGTCATCGACCTACGGGAACGACTTGAGCAGACATGCAAGTTGGCAAGGGAGGAGCTGAAGAAGTCTTCTGCTAAGACGAAGGTGTATTACAACCGGAAGGCTCGGTCAAGGAAGTTTAGCGTTGGTGATCTGGTACTGCTGCTACTACCAACCGATCATAACAAACTTTTGATGCAGTGGAAGGGACCATTTCCTGTATTAGAGAGAGTGGGTGATGTGGATTACCGAATTCAACTTAGCAACCGAGTCAAGGTTTTCCACGCAAACCTCCTCAAAAGATACATTTTGAGAAATGATGCTAGCACACCGACGCCTACTAAAACTGATAAACGAGACGTCATCGAGGAAGTTGGGTGTGCGGTTATTGTAGAAGAAGATGACAGTGAAGACATTACAGCGACTACTAAAGGATGTGAGTATGTGGAAGACATAGAACTCCCAGCAGTGCAAGCCAATGAGTCTTCTTCAGACGTGTTGATAAGCCCACGCTTATCACATGAACAGATCAAGCAAGTAAAACGTTTGATTGGCAATTACAAGGAACTGCTGACCGACCTTCCAGGTATAACCAATCTGGCTACACATAGCATCCGGGTTACATCAGACGGCCCAATCAGATCAAGACCTTACCCTGTACCCTATGCAATGAGAGATGTAGTAAAGGAGGAAGTAAAATCTATGTTAGACATGGGAATCATCGAGAGATCCGACTCTCCGTATGCTTCACCAATAGTCTTGGTACGAAAAAAAGATGGCACAAACCGTTTCTGCATTGACTTCAGACAACTGAATAAAATCACAGTCTTCGACGCGGAGCCGATGCCCACGTCAGATGAAATCTTTGCAAGGCTTGCTAAGGACAGGTTCTTCACCAAAATTGACCTCTCAAAGGGATATTGGCAGATACCGATTAGGTTGGAAGATCGATGTAAGACCGCCTTCATCACACCGGATGGGTTGTACCAGTTTAGAACTATGCCATTTGGGCTTGTGAATGCCCCAGCTACGTTCAGCCGAATGATGCGGTTAGTGTTGCAGGGGGTACAGCACGTTAATAATTATATTGACGACATCCTGATCCATACGCAAGACTGGACTACACATTTGGCTACAATTAGGCAGGTATTGCAGAAACTTCATCAAGCAGGGTTGAACGCTCGTCCCTCAAAATGTCTGATTGGTTTTGAGAAAATGGAGTTTCTGGGGCACATCGTCGGAGAAGGCCAGCTAGAACCTCATCATGACAAACTTGAAAAGATCCTACAGGCTCCACAACCACAGACGAAGAAACAGCTACGATCTTTCTTGGGCTTGGTCGGCTACTACCGAAAGTTCATCGCTAATTTTGCCGCAGTTGCCGCCCCACTGACAGACAAGACCAAGAATAAAGAAGCCAATAAGGTAGGTTGGGGTCCAAGTCAAGAACTGTCATTTCAGTCACTGAAACGTATGATGACACAAACACCGATTCTTCATCTTCCTGATGTAGAAAGATACTTTATTCTACGCACAGATGCCTCCAACGTAGGGTTAGGTGCCGTACTTCTACAGGAGCGCAACGGGGTAAAGTTTCCTATCCACTTTGCGAGTAAGAAACTTCTGCCTAGAGAACAGAACTACTCGACAATAGAACGTGAGTGTCTTGCTATAGTGTGGGCAGTGAAGAAGTTCCAGCCCTATCTATATGGAAGACAATTCATCTTAGAGACGGATCACCAGCCCCTTGTCTACATGCAGAAGGCTCGGGTGATCAACAGCCGCATTATGCGATGGGCCCTATCCTTACAACCGTATCGGATGAGAATAGAGGCCATCAAAGGGTCAGAAAACGTTGGAGCGGACTTCCTTAGTCGAGTATGCGCCCCTGAGTAGGTGAGTATGACTTGGCACTATCACGTTGTTAGTGTACTTCAGCGTGGAGAACTTGTAAGTATGCATAGTTTCTGTAAATTTCTTGTGAATAGTTAAATATGAAATATTTTCCTCTAAATAGGGGGTAAATGTCACGATGTGTTCTAATATTGCTTTTCTAACTATGGACTAGTGCAAGTTTAATTTCCAGGTTCACACGTCACGCAAGGTTAAATGGTCCTAGACACGCAAGGTTAAAGGTTTGTTTGTTTGTTTGTTTGTTTTTATTCTTTCCTCGCGGAAATATTAATTGAATATTTATTGCGTCATGACTTGTGCTGCGTGCAAGGCATGCTGGGTAGAAGCGAGCTTTTGTTTTGGCAAGGCGGGGCTCATGCTTAGCATTCCTTACACTTCGGGCACCAGCGGTGACCGTGTTTCGTGCAGAGAGTACACAGACATTGTTTTATCTTCGTGGTAAAGTCTGGTGTAGAATATCGAGTTTTAAAAACTTATATTTTGAGCTGCAATTACCGTGCAGATATTAATGTTCATCTGCAAGTTTGCTGTGAGAAACGGGACAAATATTCCCCGATTAATTTCCTACAGCCAGGCTACGTCCATTACGCTGACTGTAAGTACATATACTTTTGTAAAATACCTTTTAATGCATTTTGTGTAAATACCGTAAATAGCTCTTGAAAATGAATATTATGTCTATGGAGCTATTTCCTGAAATCATTGTACTGCAAACAAGTAGAGCTGAAGTCATTTCTAAATAAGTAAATTTGTGTTCATTTAATGTTAGACTAAAGATGTCCATAGGATCATACAATTAATTGTACAGCAAAGGGCAACGAAGTGTTTCTTTCTGGTACTGTGAAGAGTGACGAACGTTTACAAAATTGGTTAACTTGTGAGAAGTATGCGACGTACGAGAGCCATTGTAATTCAAGTATTTATTATATTACTTAATTTGAAATGTGGTTATGGTATTTAGATGACCGACCGAGGTTGGAGGCCTTGAGGCTATCTCCTTCACCTTCATCTAGGCAAACTTATTGGGTGCTCCTATCGGCGTAAACCCAGGAGCTGATCACAACAAAGACACCAATTACGAGACGGCTACTGTGATACGCACGGAACCACAGGCAGCTGGCAAGGGATTCACCAGAGCGTGATATCCGTCTTTAGCCCACAGGTGGGATCTAACTGTATTTATTGCAGCAAGAATTGCCGAACAATTTATTCGACAGTATGATTGAACTTTTGTTCGAGGATTGAACTCCCACAGCTGAACGCACGAACTTGTAAAAGAGATATTTAAATCTTTTACGTCTAGGTTGACTAGTAAATAGTCTTAGACTAATCCATTCATGGTGGTAATTGATAAATCAAGGTCGACCCTATTTAGAGATTTACATTACCTCTTGGCGAGATTTAGTATGGTCTCATTGTATATTTAAAGCGTCTTCACGCTTTGGAAAGTCGTTGTAACTAAGATTTAAATTAGTGTAGATTTGTAAAGTTTCCGCCTGTGAAGAATTGTATTTATTTAGCATTCGGTGGAATTAAACAATTTAAAAAAAAGAACTCCAGTTTTGAGCTAAATTTATTTTGCTGTGTGGTGACCCAGTGGTTTTTCCGTAAAACTTTACTCTCCCTTAATTGAATCTTGATTATAGGCTGACACATTGGATAAAAACTTATCCCGTCTTTTGGGACACAATATTTCTTTCTCATAATCTTGAAGGACTTATTTTCTTTTACAAACGAATCTAAAACGACCGTTGATTGTTGAAAGAGTGCAAGCGGCGGATCCACGAATTTTTTAGACGGGGGGCACCAAAACTGTAAAATGCGAGCGCGAATCTCGCATGTTACAGTAAACAAACAAACAGTTTTGTCCCCATTTCTTGTATTATTTGAAAGTAAAGAATGATTGTAGGCATCCAGCAAAATGATTGCGCTAGATATCCTGTATTTGTTCCGAAAAAAATACATTTCATAATTCCGGACGGCGATCGCGAAGAAAAAAACCAGAACATTATAAATAAGAGCCACTGCCGACGCCAGTTGAAAAATAAATTACAACCACCCCCCCCCCCCCCCCCCCCCCCCCCTTAATTCACCCATTCATAATAATTCAAGCAATTACCGACGGTGTATACTACCTTTAAATTATTATTAATGAAGGTATAAACGAACGCGAATGGCTGCCAAAATGGCCATCAAAAGCATCTTACTTAAATTTAAAGTACATCTTCATTTTGTCCTGTTAAAGCTCACTAAAGTTGGTTTCATTGTGACGTTCTGAACCTAAGCCTTTTGAAATTAACTTGTCCGCCCAAATCCAAAATGGCTGCCAAAATGACCTTAATCAGATTCAAACGGTCTCTTATTTATCCCCCATAATTTAGTAAAAGACCTGGCTCACCCATGTATGCACATTATTTAGGAGAGGATAACTCAACTGTTCTAGGCTGATATGACCCCAAGGAACAACTTGGGATGTGTGCCAAAATCTCTATCCGGGGCGAACAGCCCAGAAATGACCGCGCCCTTTTTTAAATGACCATGCCCTTTTTTAAATGACCACGCCCTTTTTATCGGAAGTTCTACTTCCGACATAGCTGTATCTTCTAAACCGTTGGAGCTCGACATTTTCTGATGTGCTCAAGATGTTCATTGGATATTTTACAAGAACATTTCTAAAAACCATTCGGTCAATTTATTACCAAATACATACACCGGGAATTTCCATATATATTTATTAATTAAACTTTCCAAACTTTCCAAGCAAAGTTAGAACATTTGTGTCATCTACTAGATAGACCACAGGGCATGGCCGATTATCTTGCACCTTCTTGACGCATATCGTGAATCTATATAAATTTTACTTTATACTACTTAGGAAGTTGTTGAGAAACTCACAAATAAAATCCCCAAACGGTCTGCGAACCAGTACTCGATAAAATCTCAATTTAAAATTCATGTTTTCCAACGACCAATCAACGAGGCCCTTCTGTCGTGGTGCTGCACGTTTGTGCGAATAGTGGGAAAATGGACCAATAGAGGGCGTTGTAAAATAGAGCGAGCGTAGGCGCTGTTGACACAAGCTGCTCGATGATAGCGATTTGAACAAGAAAAAGTGTATTATGGACAGTTCAGATGCAGATTCCAGGGTTTTGTTGTTCTCTGAAAAGAGTTTAAAAAAATTCCACGCTTGTGCCCGTAGGTGGAAAAATGTACCCAAGCAAAAATCGCCGAAAAAGCGGAGATGATCATATCGGCATTCCAATCGTACACGCACTGGTTGATGTACCGCAGGAATCCGCATTGTCAACAGTACGTGATGTAGTTGAGTATATGCCGTTAAAAAAAGAGAACAGAGGTGGAGTTTGGACAAAAAGATCCGAACAACTGTCCTTGACAAACATTCACAATGCCAGACGCTAACTGCAGGAAAGCTTCTGGAAGCAGCGAGGAAAAAAGAAGATCAGTGGCTGCTCTCACAGATCGAAGGGAAGGATCTTGTCACCACAGAAACATTGTATCACACAGTCTGCTTTTCATCTGACTCTCCCTAATATAAATTCAGCTGGAAATGGGCAAAATGTTTGTTATAACAGAATTGTGTATTAAATGTAAATCGGTACGAGTTGATGTTCCCCCACTCACATGTACATTGTTAAAGACATGGACAAATTTCAGTTTTACCGTCACGAATAAACATGTATCAAAGACTAAAGCTAAAAAAAACTCTGGTCGTGTATTTATTTTGTTCATACAATTTACATTTAGATTTTTAACCCCCCCCCCCAAAAAAAAAAAAAAAAAAAAAAAATTAAACAATTATAATACAAAAATCAAACAATAACAATAAAAGAATGACACGCTATTAAAAAGTTCAAATTATGGCAATGAACAAAATTTGTATTAAGACATTAAAACACATCCTAATTCCTCTTTAATCGAATTCTGTCTCTGTAGATTCCCTTTTGAGCAAGCAACTGTAATAAGCAATCTTTTCCCATTTAAAATGTACACAGCTTTCCAATCCTGGTCAATAGAGGGCACCCGTTATACACAGGTGATTAAAATGCAAATATTTAATTAACTGGTGAACTTGCGATTGGGGATTTTGGTTTTTCGTGATCCACATGATCGCAGCTAACAGACTGCAGTGATTCCACTTAGATTCAAGAGGTGCGCCAAGGAAATTGATTTCTGAGCACATTTTGCAGCCATGCCCTGTGGTCTAAGAGTTTAACTGACAATTCGGAATTTAAACAATACAAGGATTTTTAGAGAAAGAAAACAAGCATTTAATTATTATAAAGTAAGACAACAGTGTCCAGGTATGAGAATTATGAGCAGTGTTCATTCAGTGATGGGTTCTTACAACAATCAGCTCCCTTGCATTTGCAGTACTTGCAACAATGGATCCAAGCAACCCGCCTTCTTGTTTTGAGTCCCCGAGATTGTGATCTCAAAACCAGAAGGCGAGTTGCTTGGATCCATTGTTGCAAGTACTGCAAATGCAAGGGAGGTGATTGTTGTAAGAACCCATCACTGAATGAACACTGCTCACAATTCTCATACCTGGACTCTGTTGTGTTACACATTTTGGCACACATCCCAAGTTGTTCATTGGGGTCATATCAGCCTAGAACAGTTGAGTTATCCTCTCATAAATAATGTGCATACATGTCTGAGCCAGGTCCTTTACTAAATTATGGGGGATAAACAAGAGACCGTTTAAATCTGATTAAGGTCATTTTGGTTGCCATTTTGGATTTGGGCGGACAAATCGTGGGTAGCCACAAGTTAATTTCAAAAGGCTTAGGTTCAGAACGCCACAATGAAACCACTTTTAGTGAACTTTAACAGGACAAAACGAAGATGTACTTTAAATTGAAGTAAGATGCTTTTGATGGCCATTTTAGCAGCCATTTTGGCAGCCCTTTTGGCAGCCATTTTGACAGCCATCTTGGATTAGACGATAAATCTTGGGTATTCCCCAAACTAATCTTAAAGGCCTTCGGGTTAGAATGACGGAATCACTTTAAAAAAACTCTGACAGAAAAAACCCAGATAGAAGCAGTATAAACCTGATTAGGGTAATTTTGGCAGCCATTTTAGATTTTGGCGGCCATCTTGGATTTGAGGCCAAATTCTGGGTGGCTCTGGAGCTAAATTCAATGGGTGTTCATTCAAGATGACAGAATCACAAACAAAACCGTTGATATTAAATGTAATTAGCAGTATATTTTATGTAGTTTTGGCAGCCATTTCAGATTTTGGCGGCCTTCTTGGATTTGAGTTCAAATTATGGGTGGCTCTGAAGCCAAATTTAATGGGTGTACATTCAAGATGACAGAATCACCAAAAAAAACGTTGATATTAAACGTAATTAGCAGTATATATGTATTTTATGTAATTTTGGCAGCCATTTTAGATTTTGGCGGCCATCTTGGATTTGAGGCCAAATTCTGGGTGGCTCTGGAGCTAAATTCAATGGGTGTACATTCAAGATGACAGAATCACACAAAAAACGTTGATATTAAACGTAATTAGCAGTATATACGTAATTTATGTAATTTTAGCGGCCATTTTGGATTTTGGCGGCCATTTTTAATTAGGGCAAAAATCAGGGTGGCCCCCAAGCTAATATCAAATGGTTGAGGTTCAGGATGGTGAAACCGTTGAGAAAACCTTGACAGGAAAAACCCTTAGTTTGTCCTGGTCTGGGCCCTGTCTACCAGTGCCTACGGTGACATCAAAGACGTTGACTTTGAATAGATTGCATCAATCAATTCAGGTTGAGCACACGTTTATGTTGACCTATATTTCTTAGCACACCAATATACCAGTTTTCGTTGTTCACTTGATATACTTATTTGGGAGTCCCTGTGTCAAATTGGACCGTTCAAAAACTCCGACAAATCAACATTTTACGGGGAAGATATATAGGGAATGAAAACATAAACTCATTCTCAGGATTTCCGTTTTTCCAAAACCTCCGGTAGAATCCCCAAACCCAGTGTTTATAAAACGCCACAAGCGTGACCATTAATCCTGTAGTAATCTCCTAATTATAAGAGCCCCTCCGAAAATGAAGGATTTTGTGCACTAAAGCGCCCCATTAAACCTGCTTCTTTTCTTCGCAATAAACTGGATGGGCTTAATAATAGCTGAAGTTGACCCCACACTGGAGGAGAATATTCACAAATGCATTGTTTGTATGCATCGACGTCCAACCCCGAACAACTTAGAGCTTCAAGCCACGTTTCCACATAGCCGATGCCCAGACGATCTGCAGACTATTTTTATAAATTAGAAATGTGTCTCTGTTCGCGTTTGATCGCGCCATAATACCCCAGTCACAATTAAAGCGGAGCCCGGGCGGCGTGTGCGATTTCTAGGCATCGGCCGGCGTGTAGAGGTCGGCGAAAGATCGTGCGATATGGCGGTCACAGTCACAATTAAAAGTGCCCCGTACGCTGCCATGACGGGGCTCGGGGGTCCCCGACCGGCGATCGGCCGACTTTCCTGGAAATGGGGTCAAATTCTTGGCCCGTTTATCGGCCGGTGTCCGGCAGGCACTCGTCCGGTGCCCTGCTTATGTCCTTGCGATACCCCTGCGGTATCTGGCAGGGTGCCAACCAATTCTTACAGGTCGTACGGCGGCCGGACGGGCATCTGTAGTGTGCCTGTCGAGTGGCCAGCGATCAACGGCCGGCGGCAGAGGCTCTCCTCTGACCTTCTTTAATGGCCCTGTCACACCAGAACATTTTAGGCCAACGCGTGAGTAACGTGTTGTAATTTTGGCAACACGCTGACAAACGCTGACCAACGCTAGGCCAGCGTTAGCAACACGCTGAGCGCGTTACTCACGCGCTGGGACATGCTGTCACACGCTGAGGAAAACATATTTTTTTCAACATACATACAATTTCCAGCGTTTGCCAGCGTGTGACTGCACACGCTGGCGGAGCGTTGGAGGTTTGTTACTCACGCGTCGAACACGCTAGACGATCGTTATCAACCCGCTACTCACACGCTGGCGCACGCTGGCGTATTCTGGCGACACGCTGGTTATGGCCCTGTCACCCCAGAACGTTTTAGGCCAATGCATGAGTAGCGCGTAAAAAATAGTTGATACGCTGGCAATCGCTGAACTAAATCACAGACTAAAGCCGCGTTCGCATTGGACTTAATATTGTCAAATGTTACGGTACGTGATTGTCAAAGTTCACGGTGTTAAATCCTCCGCTAGAAGCTTGGGCCTGTAGATCTTACGGTTGCGGAGGGTAAAATGGACAATAGGACAATGTTACCACCTGTCCGCATTGGATTTAATTTGGTTAAGTTCTCTGTAGGTTTTACCAAACAAAGTCCAATGCGAACGCGGCTCAAGTCAAGTGGAACCGTGAATTCAGCATGTCCATACAGGTTGATAACGGGCTCATAGCGTATGCCAGCGCGTAAGTATCGTGTGAGGAACGCGCTCAGCGTGTGAGGAACGTATCACTGATTTATAGTAAAGATACGACAGCGGGTCGCCAGCGTGTGAGTAGTGGGTTGGTAACGATCGTCTAGCGCGTTCGACGCGTGAGTAACGACCACCCTGCGCGCCGCCAGCGTGTGCAGTCACACGCTGGCAAACGCTGAAAATTTTAGGTATGTTGAAAAATGTATTTTTGGCCTCAGCTTGTGACAGCGTGTTCCAGCGTGTGTGTAACGCGCTTAGCGTGTTGCGAACGCTGGCCTAGCGTTGGTCAACGTTTACTCGAGTGTTAACGAAATTCCAACACGTTGGCCTGAAACGTTCTGGAGTGACAGGGCCATTAGTGTAGTAGTGCGTCGGCTTTTTATACAAATAATCATGTGGTCGTTGCAGTACGCTGGCGCGCGTTGGACCGCGCTACTCACGCGCTGGGCAGTCGTTCATCAGTCGTCGAGCGCGTTACTCACGCGCTGGCGAACGCTATGAACCCGTTAACAACGCTTTATGGACCCGCTGAAATCACGGTTCCACTTGACCTTTTCTGTGGAAGTTCAGCGTTTGCCAGCGTATCAACTATTTTTAACGCGCTACTCACGCGTTGGCCTAAAACGTTCTGGTGTGACAGGGCCATAAATAGGAAAATGCCGTTGATACCTCCACAACGCTTGCAGGCACCTGCACAGCGTGTGCGGGTCGCCCGGTTGAGGGAGACGTTGGCGTTTGCACGCTACCGCTACAACCTGGTTCTTGTTGCATTGGTGGCTGAAGAAGAGATGCACGCAGAAATGTTGCGCCGCAGAAGAAGATGGTGTGTAGATGTAGATGAGCCGCTTTTTTTACCCTGCGAGCCCCGGCCGATGCATGACCGGCAGGGCGCCGTCCGGCCCCCGGCCGATTTCCGGCCAGGCACCGCCAAGTCGGCCGGACGCCTGGCGGGACCAGGCCGGCGTGTGGGCGGCGCCTGGCCGATATATTGATTGTCTGGGTTGTCTAAAATTTGGCTCGGCGCCCGCCCGACGTGTGCGATGCCCTGCCGGACATCGGCTAGGCATCGACCGATTTATTGGCGATCAGTTTGCGATGCGAAACGCCGCACCAGGTTTTAAGTCCGAGTTAAAAGTAACTCGATGCCCGCCCGATGCCAAAAAATGACCCGGCAGCCGCAAGGAGTCCGAAAATGACTAGAAATCCGCCGCAAACTAATCGAAAACCCATCGCAAGCCAATTGTGACTGGGGTATAACTTTTGGAATTCCAATAGTTCTGGGGCAATCAAACGCGAATAGAGACAAATTTCTAATTTATAAAAAATGGTCTGCAGATCGTCTGCGCATCGTCTAGGCATCGTCTGGGCATCGCTATAGCAGCGAATGAAGACGATTAAAGGCGAATGTCAACACGAACCCCTCGCGACCCAAATACAGCTTCAACATACACAGATGGTGGCGATACCAACACGGTCAAAAAGTTAAGACGAATCCCACGCGAATAAACATCACATTTTTAAAAATGTTTAAAAATGTTCGCACGTCTAGAGAATCAAGAAGAAGGAAAACGGTTCAGGAATAATTAAGACGCCTCCACGCGGTATCCAAACGATGCCCACAAGGTTCAACACAGTTGAACACGGTTTTAAAAAAAATCTAAATTCGTGTTCAATCGCGTGTGCAAACTTTACTTTACCGCGCGGTACCGCGCGGTTTATTGAGGTTAACCCACAGGAACCTCTGGTTTAATAAAGCATTTGCCCCTGGGTTTGATTTCATGATGTTCTTATTTTTTCCAGGCTTGGGTTGTGCCTTTGGCCCTTGGCCTTCATCCCGCTGTGCATTCCCTCACTGAAGGACACCGTTCACAGCTGCCCCGAGTGCAAGTTCACGCTGGGAAAAAGCCGTTGAATAACAAATAAAACAAATAATGTAGGGTGCCTTATAACCCTTGAAAAGGGTGCCAAAGTTACCCCGAAGTTCTTATAATTATAATTCGTATAAAATCACAACATTTGTTAACTGTACTTTTAATGTAAATGTAGTCACATTTTGTCAAATGACCTCGATTCCTCATCAAATGATATATTTGTGTGTACTGTTGACCTTCAATAAGGTCAAGGAAAATTGGACCTTTAATTGTCATTTGACCTCTGACATCTTGCGTTATTTTTCTCATGAATGTTCTTAACACATCCTCAAAAGAATATTAACATTGCTTTGGACAGTCGTCGGTCATTTGGTTCAGTATTTTGGCGACCTCGGCTCAGCTGTGATCACGTGACTGTTCCCACCAAAGATGAATCGACGGTCGGGGTCGGTTGCCACTCGAAATTAAAGATGGAAGAAATAGTCCAGGAGCAAAGTCTCAAAAATTGTTTTTCGTTCAACACCCACTACATCTAAGGTTTGACTACACAGGGTGGTAGAATAGCCCCTCTAGAACCCCTGTAGGTAGTATGTGGTGTCAAATTGTGGTATCAGTTTGGCATTAACGTGCAAAACGTAATATTATATTTTAAAGGTCAACAAATCAATAAAAGTGTCAACTTTGGCAACTGCAGTATGCATTCTGTTGAATTTCAATTATTTCATCAACAATTATGGGTTTTCTCAAAAGATTTAATCTTTCAACGAGCCAATTTTCAAGTACCTGGGTGGGTGCAGAAGGGGTAAAAAGGGGAAGGGGTAAAAAAGGGGCGTGGCTACTGGCTACCCCCCTTTTCACAATTTGCAAAAACACAATATTGAAATCGCTGTATATAGATTCTTGGAGGTGAGATCAATACCATCCTGTGTAATGACATCAAGACACAGGCTTCTGTGCATGCAAGGCTTTTGGCACGACAGCTACAGTCTGCTCGTTTACAGTTTGACGTCTTGCAGTGACATACTGTAAGCTCTATCAGCCCATGAGGTGCTGGGTCTTTCAACATCAAGACTGGCTGCAGGATGCCGTTTATCAGTTCCCAACCATTCTCAGTAGGTGGTGGGAGGTTCTGTATAGTTAACATTTAATCGACGTTTCACAATTTTAAACCCGTTTAACAGAAAGGAGTATTAGCTGTCGTCTGCTGAGTGTGTCGTCTGCTACTCAAGTTGCTTGTATAAACGTTAGGCCTAATGTGTGTGACGAACAATTCTCGGTTATGCGTTTTTGCACGTTGAACAATAACATTTTAAGTCGAAGTCATGACGTCAGAAACAACTCTTGGTGAGGACCGTCTAAACGCGGCCCTGATTTCGAACTAATAATAATTAGCAAAGTGGGCGGTACGTGTAAAGATGCCACTTTTATAGGACGCCGTAGTCTGGTTCCCAGATTTGACAATTGTTTATACTAGACGTCTAAATTGTAGGTCGGGTAGCCGCCACCGACAACAATAGATCATGGCGCACTGCAGGTAGCGTAGACGGTGCAACAATTTAAAATTATAACGGCTTTTCCCAAAATGCCAATGCCAGTGTAGCGACACGTACAACTTAAAGGTAGGATACACCATTTGCAGATATGTGCAGATATCGAAAACATTTTACCTACTTATTCAGAAATAGCTTACTTATTTAAAAGTACATGATTATTTTAGGCATCCAGCAAAATGATTGCGGTAAAATATCCTGTAATCGTTCCGAACAACAAAATTGTATAACAAGAATTCACGATCGCTGGACGTCGATCGCAAAAAAGGAAGAGTAACTGTCCGACGCAGGGTTACAAACGAACCACATTTTTCTTGTTTTTTCCTTTTTCTTAGCATCCATGATTGTAAAACTCGGACAGGTCAGGTAAACGATACTTACAAACAAACAGACGACCACGTTTTTCTCCCTCGCTTTGTTAGCCTCGCCAACATGGGCGCGTGTGCGTTCCTGCACTAATAGGCCGCAGGATGGTCTCACAAATTCGTTGGTTTTGTGACCCCCCTCAAGAAGCTATTACATTTTTGGCTTAAAATTTTTGTAAATTCCGTCTTTCATCACCCTAAAACTCGCCAAACCTAAAACATTCGCATTATCGCGGAATAGTAAATTTGAGTTGGAAAAATACTCAAGAAAAAAAGCCATGATTTTGCCGAACCATGTAAAGATAAATCGATGACTTTTACTGCTAACCAATCACAACGAGTTTCTCATGCAACGTTGACCAATGTCACGACTTGTTTCAGCGGAGTCGGTGCGATAACGTTGTGCAAGATGGCGTCTTCATCGGACGCGAATTTAGCTGAAGATGAAGGCGACGAAAGTCCTTTGTATTGCTGTATGCACACAACTTATGACAAATCTAAAGTAATACAATTCAGCGTGAAGAGCTAGGCTAAATTCAGAGAGTGTTGTAGGCGATGGCAAAGCTTTAAATTGCCCCAAACTGCCACTACGTTGTTGTTCATTGATCGCACGAGAGTATTTAGTCCCACTAGTGTGCCCCGGTATACTGCGATATACAGTACTGTATATCATATAAAATTTCAAATTAAAACTTCATTGACAAAGCATTTTGTTTAATACAAAACTCCAACTTTAATGGTCTATTTCTCATTGTTAACATTTCAGACAATGTGATTTCAAAATTGAATATCTTTACCTTGGAATATCCAATAAAAAACACACCAAGGTGGCTTTTAAAAGAGCATGCGGGGTACATTTTACTAATATTGCAGAAACTCAAAATTGACTTCTTGCCCAAAGGTGCCTGATTTTGACATACCGCGTCACATATTTGGGGCGTACGAGTTCTGCATTGATGTCTCCTGCCAAACTTAATAATAATACAAGTCTGTGTTTTGGTCACACCTTTGGATTGGGAAATTGTCCGAGTCATGTTTGAGGGTGGATGGAATTCGGGCTTATATTTTTCCTCATCACTTTACGTTTGTAACATTTTGTTTTTGGTGCAAAGAAATGCTCGTCAGCTGAAGAGTAACCCAAAAAGAATTATGGAAAAAAGTGAAATCTTCCCCATATGCAACAGCAGTCACATCACACTTATGTTATGGACGGTTTGGCCTCCTTAGCCATCCCGCCCAAGGGATCAAGACTAAACAATTAAACACAACTTAAACGTTCTTCTTCTTGAAAACGTAGACACACAACAGGGTGTTTTATTTAAACACAACTCAAATGAAATACTAGAAAATATACTTGATAAATAATACACGAATAATGCACCGTCGACTCGGTGGCGCACCTGAAGGAGACCGACCACGAGTCGACGTTAAGTGTGCATTATATACTTAACTATTACATAACTATTACATAACATCCACCGTGGGTGGAATGGTACCCCCCATGGAACAGCCAGGTGTACATAATCACCGTGACCAGTGAGCGTAAACTAAACATAAATATGGGGCGGGGTGAACGTCATCACACTTACATGAAATAAATAGACACGTACATCCAGGCCAACTAAATGTGCAAAAAGTACTACATGTACCTAGAACACAACTGTACTATATATCAGCAGAACTGTCGCGCCACAAACATGGCACTATAGGCAAGCAGGGGTATACATTTGGTTCTGGACTAGACTAGACATGTAAGAAGTGCAGGAGATTATAGGATTCATTAAAAATAAATCTAAATTACAATAGAATAGTGGGACCACAGATTTATGGAGATAGCAACTGATTATAGCTGATCATATACGTAAGCAATTCACCAGCGTAGCAGGCCAGTCCTGACTATTCACACAGCACGGTACAGATGGGGCAATGGACTCGGTAGAAATACCTGGGGCATAGCCGATTCTAGACTATATACAGGCAGACACAACAATTTTAACAAATTCCCGAGTGAGAATAATCAGTCTCCGTCCGAAGAGTCAGAACTAGTACAAGATCACCCCAATACATATACTTGTTGTAGATTTAAATAAAAGCCAAGTTATGTTGTTTTCCACGGGGAAAATAAAGAACCGATCGTGTTTACGTACTATATTCGTACGCAGCGACCAGCGATCATTAGTACTGCTTCGTAAAGTTACATTGATCAGCCCATATACGGCGGTGGTGATACAATCAAGTACATACATACAAGCACACCGTATCAAGCCTTAAATGCTTCCAAATCCATCACTGACCTGTTAAATACTCTTTAGAACCTTTCAATTTTTCATTAAACACTAATTTTTTGGGCATTTCAGAGTATTTCATCACTATGGTGTTCCAAAGACGACAGATCGCCGTCGACGGTCGACGGTCGACGGCGACGGCGACGGTCGACGGTCGACGTCGACGGGCGACGGTCGACGGGCGACGGGCGACGGGCGACGGCGACGGTCGACGGGCGACGGCGATCTGTCGTCTTTGGAACACCTTTCTCATCTGCTCAACGTAAACATTATGTCACGGACACAGCACATGTTGAACTACGGCTGTTTACTGTTGGCTAGTTTAATTTCTACATTATGAAACTATACTGTGCAACATTTGACAGACTCCTCAAACAGCCGTTGGTTGCGTAAAAGTAAGAGGCTGTCAGAACTTAAACATTTACGGTAAAAATCTTTCAAAAACTAGTCATAAGCTACCGTTTTAGAAGGTCTATCATATTATTTGTATGTACTTTTCATATTTTTGTCTATTGCAAAAATTATATTAGAATTATTCCCTCAAAATGGTACCGACAATTTAGCTGGCTCATGGACTAATAGCGGTTTTTGATGAATTGATAATTCCATCAGGGGGTGTGAAAATAACCATTATTAATCGATTATTTTGGGTTTGGATTTTGATGGATGGTAGGGTTTTGTGAAAAGGTAAAAGGGTAAATAATATAAATTTCCTTGATTGGGCTCACATGGACCGTTAACTAAAACTGTTAAAACTGTTATGTCAGTTTCGTAGACAAGTATTAAAGATGTAATCAATAAATGGAGAGTTTCCACCTACTTGGTGATGACCACAGATATTCCTCATCGCCAAATGAGGACTGTCCATGGGATTCCCCATCGCCAAATGAAGACTGTCCAAAGGATTCTCAATCGCCTGATGAGGACTGTCCAGAGGATTCCCCATCGCCTGATGAGGAGTGCCCAGGGGATTCCCCATCGCCTGATGAGGACTGTCGAGGGGATTCCCCATCGCCTGATGAGGACTGTCCAGAGGATTCCCCATCGCCTGATGAGGACTGTGTGTTGCCTGGGAAACTTATGTTGCTTGGTGATTTCAACCTCCATTTTGATTGTCCTGAGAAACATGATGTTGCCCATATGTCTGCTATTCTTTCTGCCTCTGGACTGAAACAACATGTTACTGAGCCTACACATGTACAAGGACACACTTTAGATTGTTTGGTCACCAGAATCAACGAGGATGGGTTCTTGATCGACCACATGGTCGATATGAATGATATGTCCGATCACGCTATAGTTTCGTGCAAACTTGACCTCACTAAACCAAAAGCGGTGATTACTTCATCTACGTCTCGTAATTATGGCAAGATAGATCACACAACGTTTGCAAATGACCTGTCATATCAACTACAGCATGTGCATCATGATGGTAATGTCGACAAATTCGTGGATGATATTGACAACGCCATCACTACAGTTCTCAATGTACATGCACCAACATCATTCTGTGCTAAGCCCAAGCGCCACAGACCTAAGTGGTATAACAACTCCATCGATGAAGCAAGACGCGAGCGTCGCCGCGTTGAACGCAAATGGCGTAAATCAAGATCTCAAGCCGATAGAATTGCTTTCGACACGTCCAAACGTACTGTGTGTGAAACACTGGCTACCGTCAAATGTTGTTTCTACAAAGACTCTCTGACCAACTCGACTCCTAAAAACATTTTTCGCACCGTGAATGAATTGATTGGCAGTATCCCACAATCCCCTACTGTTTCGATCTCACCAACTGCACTGGCTAACGAATTTAGTCAACTCTTCACTGACAAGGTAAATAACATTCATTTGTATACTGCTAATCACCATGTTGATGTGCAACTGACTGTTACTTTGCCTTCTCCAGATTGTCAGCTGTCGGATTTTCAACTTGTCACTCCAGATGAACTCTCAATATGTTCAGCGATCTACCAATAAATCCTGCCAACTGGATCCAATTCCCGTATCACTTTTCAAGGGTCATATTACTACCCTTCTTCCCAAGCTGACTGGGATAGTTAATGCGTCTTTAGGTTCGGGGGTATTTCCTGAAAGCCTGAAGGATGCTGTAGTTACACCAATTCTGAAAAAGCCGTCACTCGATAAAGATGATCTTAAGAATTATCGCCCAGTTTCTAACATCCGGTACCTGTGCAAATTAATTGAAACAGTAGTATGCTCACAAACCACTCAATATCTGGATGATCATAGACTACTGGACCCGTTGCAGTCAGCTTACAGAGTCGGTCATAGCACTGAGACAGCTCTGCTCAAGGTGCACAACGATATCCTTCGAGCAATGGATAATGGCAGAGCTGTCTTCTTAGTAATGCTTGATCTCTCTGCTGCTTTTGATACTCTAGATCATGATATCATGCTGCAACGCTTTCATGAAAGATTCGGAATCACTGGAGTTGCCCTTCAATGGTTCTCATCCTACTTCAAAGGAAGAACAAATCGGCTTCACGTTGCAGGTGTCAACTCGGATGTTAATCATCTTCAGTTTGGAGTACCTCAAGGATCCGTTATCGGTCCACGTGCCTTTACCATGTACGTTACTCCTGTTGGAGACATCCTTCGCCGGCATGGAGTAAACTACCACATGTATGCTGATGACATACAAATCTACTTGGACTTCAATGCAACTTTTCCGTGTGATGCCGAGTGCTGTCTGTACAGACTGTCAAACTGCATTCGGGATGTCCAAGCCTGGATGTTCACCAACAAACTCATGCTAAATGAAAACAAAACATAATTTTTCATAGCATCATCGCCACATAACTCCAAACGTCTTAAGCTACTCACTCTCACGATAGACGACACAACCATCAATCCTGTGTCATCTGTTCGGAATTTGGGTGTAACCTTTGATAACTCCATGTCAATGAGTCAACATGTCACTGGTCTGTGCAGGTCCATTAACTATTACATACGCAACATCACAATGATACGCAAATACCTGGACTACGACAGCTGTCATTCTGTTGTTCGTGCACTTGTACTCTCACGCCTAGACTACTGCAATTCTCTTTTCACCGGACTTAACCAACATAATCTCAATCGTCTTCAAAAACAAAACAAGGCTGCTCGACTTATCCATCTGAAGCCAAAGTACTCTCATGTCACACCTCTACTCATGGACCTCCACTGGCTTTCAGTCAACCAGCGGATTGTTTTTAGGATGGCACTGAATATGTACAAAACTCTGTCCAACATTTTTCCACCATACATTTCGGGCATACTCGACCTCAGCAAACCCAAACGTGAAGGTCTGCGTTCACAATCCAATCTGGTTGTTCCACGAACCTCAAAGAAGGCTGGAGACCGGGCATTTTCCATCGCCGGTCCTCGAAGCTGGAACTCTCTCCCCATTACCATCCGGAATGCTTCATCCGTCGAACAGTTTAAAAGACTCTTAAAAACACATCTGTTTAATCGAACCTTGAATTACAATTGAATTGTAACTTGATTGTGTGTCATGTTTTCATGATTTCTGCATTCTCCCCAAGCGCTTTGCATCCTTTGGAAAAGGCGCTTTATAAATATGTTATGTTATGTTATGTATGTGTAACCGAGCAGACAAGGAAGGTCACTTTTGTTATATACAAATACACCAAATTTATTCCCAAAATAGATATAATAAATTCTTTGCCAATTTAAATAGTTTATTTACAAATACTGTGGTATATGTCAAAACGACAATAATTATGTCAAATATGTCCAACACGACAATATGTCAAGACGACAATATGTCAAAAACGGCAGTATGTCAAAAATGACAATATGTCAAAAACGACAATAATTATGTCAAAACGACAGTATCCCGAAACGACAATAATTATGTCAAAACGACAGTATTCCAAAACGACAATAATTATGTCAAAACGACAGTATCCCAAAACGACAGCCATAAAACGGGTCTAATAAATAAAAGAAAGAAATCCACATTATTTGAATTTAAACATTACAAAAGTTACAAGTCTCTCACCACAAGAACCGGGTCCAAACATCCGTCGACGAGCAAGAATACACTGCTAAAACGCAGAGGAGCTCGTCGGCTGATGCACAGACCAAGCAATCCTGGTAATATCTCAAAACTGCTTAAGTTATATGCACTATGTAGTATTCATTTAATCTAGACATTATGGTGTAGGTGAAATTATTAAAATCCACTCTTTGGATAATCCATCTCTTATAGTTTTACTTATCTTGACACCAATAAATTAAGTGCGTAAATCCGGAAATATATGCAGTCTTATTGCACCACTTTAAAAATAAATTTAATTAAACACTTCAAGCACCAACCATGTGCTAACGGGCAACATACCTAATGTTAACACTCCCGTAAGTATCGCCAAGTACAAACCGGTGAAAAGGTAAAGCTTCCGTAAAACCCCCGTCGGGTGAAAGGGCAAAACTTCCGTAAAGTACCACTGTACCAGCAGATAAAAAGCAATAGCAAGGCTGTAAAATATACTGCCAAAATAATAACCATATAGTACTACACTCTAAAATATACAGTAATATTTGCAAGGTTCGGATTAATCCTTTGGTCTGTTCAAAATACAAGGATATGAAATGTTGAACTGACACGCCCAAAAAATGGTTGATGTTCATACTTGATGTAAAACGCATTTCTCTTATTAAATATGAGAATAAGTCTGAATCCCAACCAACGCACAACAGACCTTCAGGCTTAATGCAAAGCATAAGTTTCACTTTAAATGGTGCAGCAATAATCTTATCAAAATCTAATATAAATACAAAATTCAGACACTTACCGACCGTCACGATACCACACCGCTGTTTCTGACATTGTGTATAGCGACATACAGTTGTGCGCATGTGCCATTTTCAAATTAAATAAAATACATTATTCATGAGCGGTGACTCGCGACAGAGGGACGATCAAAAAACGGAAATTACCGATGAATACTGACATTAGGGGCTTTTTTTATTTTGATGAGTTCATTCATAAGAATATCCGTGATTTAATAAACCCCCAAAACCAAACAAAATTGGAATGACAAGCGCAAAATTTAAACTTAAATACAGACGCTCCGTTTCGTTAGTCATTAAGGAAAGAATGGTTTTCGGGACAAATTTGACAGTGAAGGTGAGTTTTTCCAAACTAAAACAATGGTTTGTATAAAAAAGCAGATTGTGATCTCTTTAATTCATGTGTTTTCGAAAGAGCAAACCTAGCAAATGATAAACAAAACTAGGTTTGAATATTTAGTTTTTTCCATCTTGAACGGAGTTTTCCGCAACGCGACATTGCGGTTTAGCATGATACCTGTCCAAATGGGAATACGCATATCGTTTGGGAATACGCGGTTCTAGATTTCGAATCCAAGTTGGCAAATCACGGGCCGAATACGCGGCAAATTAAAAATTGTAAACAGTATTCAGCCTGATATTTGCCCACTCTGGTTCGAAATCTAGAACCGCGTATTCCTAAACGTGTCCTTAAACAATATGCGAGACTTATGTACACGGGTATCATACTAGGCCGCAATGTCGCGTTGCAGAAAACTCCGTTAAAGATGGAAAAAAACTAAATATTCAAACCTAGTTTTGTTTATCACTTGCTGGGTTTGCTCTTTCGAAAACACATGAATTGAAGAGATCACAATCTGCTTTTTTATACAAACCATTTTTTGAGTTTGGAAAAACTCACCTTCACTGTCAAATTTGTCCCGAAAACCATTCTTTCCTTAATGACTAACGAAACGGAGCGTCTGTATTTAAGTTTAAATTTTGCGCTTGTCATTCCAATTTTGTTTGGTTTTGGGGGTTTATTAAATCACGGATATTCTTATGAATGAACTCATCAAAATAAAAAAGCCCCTAATGTCAGTATTCATCGGTAATTTTCGTTTTTTTATCGTCCCTCTGTCGCGGGTCACCGCTCATGAATAATGCATTTTATTTAATCTAGATTTGAAAATGACACATGCGCACAACTGTATGTCGCTTAAGAAACGGCGGTGACCACACCTCACATGCCTCGTCGACAGTCCCGCAAAGCCGGAAACATTAACACGACGAAATTCTCAAAAGTAACATTACATATTACAAATACGTGTTTCACCACAATTAGTGCAAAAACAGGTATCAAAGTTTATTTGTTGGTTATATATCAACTATAAAATCAGGAGCTATATTATGTGCTCACTACTAAGCTCAAAAGTGGAGTGTCAATGTTGACTACGTGTAAGAAAATGTATAACCAAGAAAACTATGTTGGAATGCTCGAATTAGTCAAATGTTGTTTCATAACCAAATTATATGCAAAGTAACTCTCTAAGTTCCCTCTCACTACTAAAACCAAGAGAGGGCGCTGCCAACTAGTGATAGTAACACAGACATAAATAACCTATAGACGGACAGCAGGGGGCGCCAGAGTGAAATTTCATGAAAGCCACAAATCGTGGGCAAATTGTTTAATTTCTGTAAGAACTCATTATTTTTGACAATTTTTTTTTTTTTTTTAGAACTATGCAGCATTTATATAATTAACAGCTGAAAGTATTTGTAGTCGACATCAGCTGCGTTTTCAACCGAAATTACCGATTTGTATCCGTCCTCCCGAAGTTTGTCCATAGAGTCGTGCACATTTGTCAATCACTTCCGCCCACGATTTCATACTTAGTCAGGCGCCGTCGAAATTACGGTACCTGGACGTTGATTTCCATAGGCGCTGTCCGTCTATAGGTTATTTATGTCTGTGGATAGTAATGACTGAACTGTGAGAGCGCTCTCAAGATATACAAGTGCTAACTAAAAGAGGGCGCTATTTACTGTAAAGTTAAGTTTGTACAGATCTTCAGGATAAGTGCCAAGCAGCATAAGTCTGGTTGGTCACATATGTCCAGGGGATTCCCCATCGCCTGATGAGGACTGTCGAGGGGATTCCCCATCGCCTGATGAAGACTGTCCAGAGGATTCCCCATCGCCTGATGAGGATTGTCCAGAGGATTCCCAATCGCCGGATGAGGACTGTCGAGGGGATTCCCCATCGCCTGATGAGGACTGTCGAGGGGATTCCCCATCGCCTGATGAAGACTGTTCAGAGGATTCCCCATCGCCTGATGAGGACTGTCCAGAGGATTCCCAATCGCCGGATGAGGACTCCAAATCCCATAGTTTGGACTCTGCAAAACTGGTGGTGCACATCAATAAAGCGATGATAATCAGCAGCCCCAACGATGAACAACTCCAACCCATCGTAGAAATGCTGAAGCTGACTCGCCAATCGCTGAAAGTGAAAGAATTGTTTGTCTCATTTACTTTAATTTTTTTACAATCAGTATCACACCTTTGTATAATCACTACAGGGAGAGTAAAACACCGCATTTTTAAAAATTAAAGTCAGTTAGTGCCATAAATATAGAGTAAGTGTCACCACAGTTTTACCCGAATTATGCCACAGTTATTGTGAACATATCACACAAATGTCATTATTGTGCAACTAAGCATTGCGATTAACGTTCGGCCAGGCTTATATGAGCCGATTTAAAGGTAGGATACACCATTGGTAATTGCTTGAGTTATCATGAATGGGTGGATTTGGGGGTTGTTTTTGATAGTAAATATCGTTTAATAATTCGGTAGTAACAATTTTCGATATCTGCAAATGGTGTATCCTACATTTAAATATATCAACAATTTTGTTCACGACTTTTACCTTGTGTTTTTTAGGAACACCCCTCAAGCTAATGACTTCGCCATACGCGGGCACGCACCGCTGATTACAAGCTCTCATTTGCTAAACGCGCAGAATGCGTTAACTTCCGGGTATTGCGTACTACGGACTCATTTAAAGGGGTACTATACCCAGAAATCCCCGAAAATGTCATGTTTTGGATCGTTCACTTATCCCATTTCAAACATCTGGTTGAAAGGAAACCAACCTAATGTCATACTGTTTCCTAGAAAATACAAAAAAACGTTGTTTACTTCGGTTTTCATTCAATGTACGACACACAGCACCAATGCGTATTACATAAACTTGGTCAATGCTTGCCTAAATTTACACTTTACGGCTATAATCACGACTACACCCTAACAAGGTTTTTGGGTCGCAAAAGTGTATCCCTACTTTTAAATGCTCATTCCGGTGAACATCATTTCCTTCAAAACGCGTGTTGTAGCCCAATTGGGCTATTCCAGGACCTAGTGTACACCCTTCAGGTTGAAAAGCCGTCACACTTTAATACGAACCGGATATGGAGGTTGACGCGCGCGTTCCACCTGCTACTCGATGTGATTTGTTTGCGTGTGTATATGAGTTGGTATTCCATACAGACTGAGGACTTGGGACAATGGGGGATTAGTGATAACAATGGCCCCGATGACCTGAGCCGAGTCCTCGGTAGAATCTCGTGTACAAACCTTATGGGAGTTGTTGTGGAAAAGATCTACAAACAAAGGGAACAAAGGAAGATAACAATAGCGAGTCCTCGGGAGTATAGCTAGCTAGATCGAGTTCGACGCGGACTGAGTGTAATTTGTATCCGCATTCAAATAGTGGACGTACGTAGAACAATGGAGTACAATAGTGTCCACGATTGACAGAAAGTCCACGATTGAAATTCGTGTGCAAAACATATTGGAGGCTTTCCAAAAAAGTACAAACAAAAGAGGGACAATAGGGGGTCCACGATGGAAGGTGTTTACATATAATTGGGTGTGTGTGTGCTTCAGAGCAATTTAGTTTCTAAATCCGGTACCCTGTATGGATTGTGTGGACTGTCGTGTGAGGTTTCAGCCAATAAAAGAGTCCAGATTTGATGTTACAACGACAAAAGCGTTTAAAACCGTTTGTTTTCCCATTCCTCTTTTTAAACATAGCCAAATGTCAGGCTCTCGACCAATGATATGGAATGGCTAAATTGTCTCATTTAATTACAAATTATGTTGATAATTTTCCCCAATACTGCAAATTAAAAGTTAACAATGGTTTGTAAAAATAAAGGTAGAGTCATCGTTGTAACATTAACATTAAATATGTCTGCGTTCTCAATCATCACCCCCGCCGTGTAACATTATCTATGACGTGATCTGCACGAACAGTGTCACCTAATACACCCATATACGTTTTATAATAAATTTGTTCGACAAGTTTAACTTATGAAAGGAAATACACTCTATCAATTTACTTTCATTCAATTCCTTTTAATCTGCGTAAAAAGCGATCCCGCAGGGGATGAGATTATATGAGGCCACTCAAAAGTTGTATTTGTTCATTTTTCTTTTATCTGGGATGCGACCGGCAAGTTTATCCATGGGCATTATGTAATTCTTCCAAATAGGCACTTTGGGAGACAAATTAGCGATAGTTTTGATTCACTTGGGAGACAGTGGCACTTAGGGAGACATTTCAGTGTCTCCCTAAGTGTCTAGCTACCCCACAAAACGATATTTGGGAGTTATTTTTGCTCGGAGAAGACAGATTTGGGTCTAAATAGCATAAATATGAAATTTCGTGGAAAAAGCTCCAGGTAAAAACGGGTTAGGTTACAATAAAGATTGTGCACGACTCTATGGGATTGTCTCCCAAAGTGCCCATTTGGAGGTATAATAATAACCCAAAATATAAATCACACGTCGAAATTACACTCTAAAACCTGATGTGTTAAATCCAATACTTACATAAGTTTGGCAAGTGACCACATTTGGAAAGTGTTGAATCCAGTATTTTAAATGTTGAATCCAGCATTTTAAATGTTCCATTCAATTTAAGTGTTAATCAATCATTTGTCAAAGCGTTAACTTTGAAAGTTGTTGATTCAACATTTAAAATGTTGAATTAACAGTTTCAGTGTTGGTTTTAACATTTAAAATGCTGAATTCAACACTTTAAAGTGTGGTCAACTCAAATACTGAAATAGCCAAAGTGTTGGATTCAACACATCAGTTTGTATAGTAATTTCACCGTGCACTGACCAGGAAGGTAGTTAGCTACTGAATGCGCGCGCGGGGTTTGTGATTCTTTGAATTGAAGATTTAAATACCGGTAATAACATTAATATCTAAGACACGTTAAGCCATTCCTATTCACCGAGAGCCACCCTCATGTGGTAGTTAAAACGGCTGACAAAATAATAACTGTTGTAAACACTTCTTTTTCGGTGTCTTATTAAATGTTGACCAATTTATCCTTTTACCCTTTTACCAATTTACCCTTTTACGTCTAAATGGGAATACGCATATCGTTTGGGAATACACGGTTCTAGATTTCGGATCAAAGTTGGCAAATCTCGGGCCGAATACGCGGCAAATTTTAAATGTAAAAGTATTCAGTCCGATATTTGCCCACTCTGGTCCGAAATCTAGAACCGCGTATTCCCTAGACTTGTGGACAAGTCGTTAAATGTTTGTCGCGGTGATAGCGTTCAAACTCCCCCTGTGAATTCTCGCGACACGGGCGATGTTTTCGCGAAACTGCTGGCCCCCGCGCGCGAGACTACTGCTCTCCGCGCTGCACGGCTTTGATCTCATTTAACGACTTGTACAACCCGACAGCGGTTTGTGCACAGCCTATGGGCAATTCAGCCGATTTCGTACGGACGCATCTGATTGGTCAATTTGGTTAAATCTATGAATATTCAAACACATCAGGTTAAAGGACTGGAGCGGATCAATAACCATTCATAGTAGGCATTGTTCAGAATAATGCATTTTAAGATAAGTTTACATTATTTATTAATTCAGTAAACTAATAAAGCAGTTAACACACAAAAACACATACACAGTTGCTCTACAGTACAAGCATTCAGTACATTTACAGTAACTGAAATTATTACTACCCTCAGCAAGGGGCATCAGTAAAAAAAAATTTCGATATCAGGTGTGGGGTGGGGTGGTCTAACAGGCCTCGCGGCAGACTTTTCTGGCGCCAGAAAATTTTGCAAAAAGGGGTGGGTCTAACTGGATTTTGGAATGAAAAAAAAAAATTTCAACAAAAAAGGTGGGTCAAAACACCTGACTTGAACTACAAAAAAATATTTCACTCCATTTTTCGCCATTTTCAAGCATTTTGTTAAAATGTTCGTGATCAGTGACAGCGTCAGTGATCGAATTTTCAATCGAGAAAAAATAAAAAACTTACGGGCATTCTCAGTGTCGGGCGACGATCCTATTCTTAATATGCGGCCGCCGCATTCTGAATGAAGAGCGACAACCGGCGTAATTTACGGGTAATTGTCGAATTTTCCAACTCGGAAACATTGAATCTTTGAAAACGAAAGTGAAGATAATAGTACGCTGGACTCCGAGGAACTGAGGACCGGATGCGGACTGAGACTGGCGCCGGGCGCCGGGGATGATTATCAGTGAATAACTGCTGCAGCAGTTCGCGAAAGTGAACGGACACAGATTCGTCTATATCTGTCTGAACGAGCAGATTTCCATGGTCAAATTCAGAATGATCTCGAAAGTCGTTCCGAAAATTTCGATCTCGTCACGAATTATCTCCTGTCGAATTCCGAAAAATATATCCCGTTAAAGGGGTGGGTCCGAACTTGAGTTGGTGAAATGAAAAAAATATTTCCCGTTAAAGGGGTGGGTCCGAACTCCAGTTAATGAAATGAAAAAAAAATATTCCGTAAAAGGGGTGGGTATGGCATCCGGATATCATTTTCAAAAAAAATATCCGTAAGGGTGGGTGGGTCAACGCCGAAAATTTCGTTGGAATTTTCTGACCCGATATCGAGAAATTTTCTTCCTGATGCCCCCTGCCCTCAGATAAAATGGACTCGTCTCAAAGATCGTCTCTAAGACAACTGTAATGTATATCGCGTTCGTGCTCGAATATATGAATACGTACAGCATTCGGGTTTCACAAGTCGTTAATGGGGAAGTCACCACGCGCGAGAGCTAGCTTTCTTCGATCAGGAGGGGGAGGGGATCGGGAGGGCGCTATAGCGTATTATGCACCGCGACTCGACTATATGCACCGCAACTCGACTATCACCGGCCGCGACAAACATTAACGACTTGTCCACAAGTCTACGTATTCCCTAACGTGTCCTTAAACAATACGCGAGACTCATTAAAGCTATGGTCACAAATCAGAGCAGCGACCGACCGATCAGTAGCCTGCTCGGTCGCTGCTGGAATTTAGGCATCGCCCAGCGATTTTTGGAGAAGTCGAGCAGGCTGTATGTAGAGCCCCAGCGATGCCTGGGCGGTGACCTGTTGATTTTCCGTCGGTCGCCGGTCGATTTTAGGTCAAAACTGGGCGAAATCGCGGAGCTTTTTCGCGCGGTGTCCCGGCAGTGACCGACCGGTGACCCTCCGATTGCCGGGCAGTCTCCCACCAGCCACCGGCTGATTTTAAAGAAATTGCCCGGCGGCCGGCCGGTAATCGACGGGGCATCGACGGTAATTGTCAGCCATTATCGGCTAGACGTCGCGGTGAATGGAGCTGGCGCTGCTGGACGCCGACTGATTTTGAACTCGCCACCCAGTGACCGATTGATCTCCCAGCAGCGACCGGGCGGCGACCGCTCGGCAGCCTCTGACCTAGCGGCTACGATTTTTGACTTAAATCGCTCAGCGGCGAACGCTCGATTAGGTCGGTGCCCGGGCAGCGACCGCCCAGGCACCGAGCGTATTTTGGGCGGCGAGTGAAAAGTGATCAGGCGCCGCCCAAATTTTAACTCCGCGCTAAAACTTCAGCGGCGACCGAGCGATGCCCTAAAAACGAGCGGTGCCTGGGCGGCCGCCGCTCGGTGGCCGGGCAGATTTGGTTAAAAACTCGCCGCTCGGCCGCCGAGCAGGCTACTTTTGAGTAATGTGACCATAGCTTTACACGGGTATCATACTCGGCCGTAATGTTGCGTTGCAGAAAAAACTCTGCTCAAGATGGAAATAATAAATATTCAAACATAGTTATGTTGATCACTTGTTGGGTTTGCTCTTACAAAAAAACATGATTTTAAGAGATCACAATCAGCTTTTTTATACAAATCATTTTTTGAGTTTGGAAAAACTTAGGGGGCCTATCTTCACTGTCAAATTTGTCCTGAAAACCATCCTTTCCTTAATGACTAACGAAATCGAGCGTCTGTATTTTAGTTTGTATTTTGCGCTTGTCATACCAATTTTGTTTGGTTTTGGGGGTTTATTACTTCGCGGATTTTCTTATTAATGAACTCTTCAAAATTGAAAAACCCCTCATGTCAGTATTCATCGGTAATTTCTGGTTTTTGATCGTCCCTCTGCCGTGAGTCACCGCTCATGAATTATGCTTGTGTTTATCTGGATTTGAAAATGGCACATGCGCACCATTGGTTTGCTGATGAGCCCTCCTCGTGAAGCCCATGGTCATTCAGAACGCCCGCCAAGTGCTTTGAGCCGGAACCACCCATGGACACCCACGCGTCTAAAGTGACTCTCACACTCTGCCGTGTAGGCCTACCGTGTGCCACCGTGCGCGAAAATGTCTGCGGACGGTGGAGAACGGCGAGGGCACACGGTGGTTCGTTATCAAAGCGGGCAACACGTTAATAGGGCGTTGGCGCTTATTTACACCCGGTGGGACCCGGCAAAAGTTTTGGGCATGTTCAAAACTTTGGCCGGCTGGCACCGGCCGCAAGTAAGCGGCAAGAGGACGGTGTTGAACGGTATGAGGACGGTATGAATACGTTATGAAAACGGTCACACTGTATGAACACGTTCACAACACGCTCATAACCCGTTACAGAACGGTGATGAACGGGCAAAAAAAATCCATCGTCTGCAACGGGTTGTAAGCGGGTTGTGAACGTGTCATGAACGTGTTGATACCGTGCCACCGTCTTCATAACGTATTCATACCGTCCTCATTACAGTGTTCATACCGGACTGCCAACGGGTGTTTCCAAAGCGGTACCGCCTGATTCTGACGGCGCCGCCTCCCTAACGCATGGGTAACATCCTGTTAACCTCTGACGTTCCCATAACGTCCTATAACGGGTCCATAACGTGTCCTTACCTTCACAGTAGCGTCATATGAACGTGCCATTACCAACAAATTTACTTTTGTCACCGTGTGCCACCGTTTGTCACTAATTATTGGGTATATATAGAGGGGTTTCGTCAGATGAACTTACTTTTTCTTGTGTACATGGTCGTATGAGTCGGTGACCAACTGACCAATTGACCATGGATTGTCCTGACAGGGTCCGACTCATGTACATGTTGGCTATTGCCCAGCGTGAGCGTGATGAGTTGGACCTGGACGTCAATGACCACATTGTCAGGAGAAACCAGAGAAGGGCACGGAGAGGCCAACGCAAGAGATGCGCTTGGACGAGGGGGTGGGTGAGGCGCCGCCGTGAGTTTGGCATTTACGACCAGCTCATGGTTGAATTACGCAGAGATCCGAAGGCTTTCAAGAACTTTCTGCGGATGCCCCCCGACATGTTCGATGAGATATTTGCCAGGATTGAACATCGTCTGACCAAGCAACACACCAGGTACCGGGAACCTCTCGAGCCAGGTCTCAAGTTGGCCGTGACACTTAGACACCTTGCTTCCGGGGCTAAGTACACAGACCTACAGTATAGTTGGAGGATCCCAAACAACTTCATCTCAATCTTCGTCAAAGAGGTCTGCAAGGCTATTTGCGACGAGTTCATGGATGAGGTCATGAAGCCACCATCAACAGAAGCTGAATGGCAAGCCATTGCAGATGGCTTCTTGACGAGGTGGAACTTCCCCAATTGTCTTGGAGCTCTGGACGGGAAACATGTCGGCGTCAAATGCCCCGCCAATTCAGGATCCCTGTATTATAACTACACTGAAGCCCAATCTCATGAAACCTTATGGTGGGCGCGGCAGAGACAAAGAAGAGAGGATCTTCAATTATAGATTGTCTCGGGCAAGGCGAGTCGTTGAGAACGCGTTTGGCATACTTGCCAACCGTTTTCAGGTGCTCATGACAACCATGGGCCACGACCATGGGCGTCAATCCTGGGGGGACAGGGCACGTCCCCCTCCCCCCCCCCCCCCCCCCATATTTTGAAGGGTGGGGGACACAATATCAAATGTCCCCCCATGTTTTTGAACTCGTGTATCTCATAATAGGGCAATATGTACATGTACTGTAGCGGAAACTGTCAAGAATAGCGGAGCGGCGGCGTAAGTGTGACGAATTTACACGGAGTCCATCCAAGTCCAACAACGCCTGCGGAGCCAACAGAACCGGACATTAACGCGCTACTGCGGGTTTGACCGCCCTAGTGGGGGTGTATGTGCGCGCGCGAACTCGATCTTCATGTGTGATGGTACGTGTGCATGTATGCACGTACATGTCAATACCGCAAATGGAGGGCTTTAATGTAAGTACACACTCACATACTGAGGACACCTTGCAAACCGAGCGCGTCCTCGGTATGAAATATTGTGAAAAATGGCACTTTCGTGGCCGTTTTTGACTGTTGGTTAAATATCAAAGCGTTTGGGAGGAGTCCTCGGTTGACGCATAAGACCTGACGTGAGGCAGTATGCACATTTTTTTTCCCGTCAAAAAAACCGCAAACGGGATTACTCTGAATGGCATAGCGCCCTCCGTTGGTTGCGCGTGTGAAAATGACGTAAATGTAAACATGTATGTACAATTACATGTGTACATTACATGACAACATACTCGTTCAGACATGTCTTAACTATTATAACGTTGTTTTGGCCTAAGTGCATATTGTAGTTTATGCGAAGACGTGGTCATTTGCAGCTAGCTAGGTGTACCATGAAGCTGGAATAAATGGTAAGTAGAGATATTGTATTTGGAAGCTTGCATGTTACTCGCTATGTATGACTATGAGTATGACTGAGTATGAATGTAGCAGAGTATGACATACCCGTCATCTGGGGTGACTTTGATAGTTTTTGGCACTTCTGATATCTTTTGAGTAGGATAAATGGGGTTTTCACCCTTGATTCTTTCAACTAATAACAATGTGCCTCTTGGCTATCAATAGACCAAATCACTTCTTCATCAGATTGTGTTTTCATATTTTTTTTAAAACCACAACAAAATATCAAAGTCACCCCGTTGTCGGGGTGACATTGATAACCAATGAATAAAGCCTATGTTATCAAATTAACCCTCTTATTGGGGTGACTTTGATAATTTTAATTCGTTTTAAAAAAACACAAGCTACAAAACTATTCAAACAATACAAATATTTGGGTTTTCTGATAACTTTAATGGTTTGATAGCCCCTCGACCCAGCCTTCCGTTTATAGACCCGTGGCATGATTGTTACGGTACATCAGAGCTCAATCAGTATCTGCGAAGACAGAAAAGACAAATACTATCATAAAAACACAACTACACAGAGTTTTGGACACTTTGTTGTTCAATTTTGACATTCGGGGTGATTTATCAAAGTCACACTGAGTATCAAAGTCACCCCAGATGACGGTATATGACGTGCTCATTTACGTTGTAATGTAATTTTTAGTTAAATGGCCTCGATCTCTTACTCTAGTCTATAGGATGATATGGGAAGTGAATATGCCTAATTTCAGAATAATATAGAAGTTATAACCAAATTTAACTGCTTTATTTTGCCAACGCAAGCATGAGTTGTTGAGCACCGTGCGAACAAGAAATAGTTAATTGTAGTTATTGTATAAATAATAAAACAAATAAGTAGCCACAATTATTAATATTTAATTGTATAAGCCAATTTGGTATTCCAACTGCACATGCGCACATTTTCCCTTGACGATTTTTCTTTCGATATAAACATTTCATCGATTGCGTGCAAAAGCATAGCGGGGTACCAGCAAATTTCAAGAGATCGTCGTGTTTTAAAGTTACTAAGTAACATATTTTTGTTTACGTTTTGGTGTTTTCAGCCGCTTTGTGTGGCCAAACTTTTGTTCGAACAAATATTATTTATTTTTTTCGATTTCACAAGAAAATGTAAAAAATGCGGATTTGGTTACCACGTCCCCCATAGCCTTGTGTGCATTTCTGCCGTGTTTGTATCACTTGACCTCCTTGAGAAAAATTGTTGAATCTTGTTGTGCACATGCGCAGTCGGAACTCCAAAGTGGCTTATTATCAGTTTAATGGTATATTGTTGTTGTATTGTTGTGTAGTCTAGGTGTGGCTGACAGAACTACCATAACAAACATGAAACGAAGTAGTCGTCTTGATGGAACCTTGACAAATCACCAGCATCATGAAGGGGAGAACGTAATCGCACTGTGTCCTCCAGATTCATCATGGTATCCTGCCGTAATAATCTCCTTCACCAAAGGTAAGTGCGGAGCCTCTAAAAGGACATATGACGAAAACAAATGGAATGCCCTCGTAATTTGTGGGTTCACGTTAACGTGAACCCACATTAGGGTTGTGGGTTCCGTAGGTAAGAAATGTAATCCATAATGTAGAATCCCATTTGTTAAACATAAATTAAGACAGCTGTATACCCTCTTAAATCCCCCCATGACATGTACCACATGTAAATAAACAATGCCATTTTTCCTAAACTTGATTCCTCCCCCCCCCCCCCCCTTTCAGAACCAAAAATATATATGATCTGTAAACAACAAATACTTTTCAACATTCCACTCCCAATTGCATGTAATCCCTTTAAAGTTTAATTAGTTGAATTTGTGGCTTTCTTATCAGGAAAGTACTGCGTCCGATACACTGATGGTGTGACACGCTGCCTATTTGAGCACCAGGTGAGAAAATTACCATAGAATGCATTAATTAAAAACAGACAGGTTAGGAAGAATACCAATGAAATGCGTAATTCTTCCAAATAGGCACTTGGGGAGACAAACTAGCGTAATTTTTTAGGTAATAAGGAGACAGTGGCACTTAGGGAGACATTTTAGTGTCTCCCTAAGTGCCTTAGAAGTCTTAGAAGTCATATAATGAATGCACATGACACAAATTCTCATTTGAATTACATATCTTTTTATGAAGAGGATAAATACCGGTATGTCGTCAGTTAAGTTGCACATCAAGGGCGAATGTTGTTGCTTGTGATGGTGTTAAAATAGATAGTATATTTTATAGATAACACAAAGAAATTGTTATTTGTTTAAAATTAAATGTGATTTTGATTTGATTTCTATGCCAGGTGGCCCATCCGAGTTTCTTGAATCCGCACTTAAATGGTTCAGACAGTCTACAAAGCAGTTCCATTTGGGATGATGGCCCACAGGCTGATTCTGGTACAGGACCTGCCGTTTGTACTGCTCCATATGAGGTAATTCACACACACTCAACTTGTTTTCAGAACCCAAATATTCACTCTGGGTGCCCAGAAGCCAGAAACAAATTTATAAATCAATTTTTTTTTTGCAAGCACCCCCCCCCCCCTTTCACCCCCCCCCCCCACCCCACACCCCACCCCTCCCACCCCTACTCCCAACTCCCTCTCCTTCAGAGGGGCAACTAGTCCGAGGCAATTAGGCATATGCGTCTACCCCGAAAGAAAATAACAGTGGTGTTTTGGTTTTTTCCACTCGTTCTAAATCATAAACGTTTTCTGCATCCGGCAACATAGAAAGTAGTAAGATTTTGATTCATTAGTGAACTTGTTTTCTGAACCCTATCAAATATTCACTGTGGGTGCCCAGAAGCCAGAAACAAATTTGTAAATAAAGTGTTTTTGGCAAGCACCATCCCCCCCCCCTTCACCCCCCCCCCCCCCCCCCCACACACCCACCCCTCCCCCACACACCCACCCCTCCCCCACACACCCACCCCTCCCCTCGCCCTCCCACCCCTCCCCAAAGAAATTGTTATTTGTTTAAAATTAAATGTGATTTTGATTTGATTTCTATGCCAGGTGGCCCATCCGAGTTTCTTGAATCCGCACTTAAATGGTTCAGACAGTCTACAAAGCAGTTCCATTTGGGATGATGGCCCACAGGCTGATTCTGGTACAGGACCTGCCGTTTGTACTGCTCCATATGAAGCCTCAAGTGCCGAGTCACAGAGATCATCAACCGAGGCTACTGAGACCGGTCACATAACGGTCATGGAGACCAGCAATGAAAGTGGGCACAGGAAATGGGACAAGAAACACTTTTGCTTTTTCTGTGAAGTACCTCAATCTAAGTTGCCCCGTCATCTCCAGTCATGTCACAAAGAAGAGAGCGAAGTTGTAGAGATTGCGTCTGAGACCAACCCAAGTGCCCGTAAGATACTTCTGTGGAAAATCCGCAATGTTGGTAATCATAGGCACAATTGCCAAGTCCTTCGGAAAGGCCGGGGTGCACTTATTGTAGGATATAGGCCTAATCATAAGGTATCTCCACATGCATACGGACCGTGCATATATTGTTATGGCTATTATGTGCGAAGTGATCTCTGGCGTCACCAGTGCCCACTGAAACCTGCACTCCCTGCACACTCGCATTGTAGCACTACCACAACTCCTCTGCGTAGATGTGTTGCTCACAAGAGTGATTTGTTAAAGCCTCCACCTGTCGGTGTGTCTTTCCAGTTGAACCAGGTTCTTATTCCGATGAAGAGAGATGAGGTGACTCTGCTGGCCAAGAATGACACTTTGATTGTGGAAGTAGCCAAGCGGGAATACGCGAAACTCGGGCACGATGTAGATCAACATGGCTACATCCGAAACAAGATACGGGAATTGGGTCGTCTTGTCATACAACTCCGCAAGAATACACACCAGCCAAATGCATCACTTGAATTATTTGTCCACCCCCACTACCTGAATGATATCATCAAGGCTATTCACGGTATTGCTGGCTTTAATGAAGACAAGCAGTTGTATGATGTTCCGTCTCTAGCTTTAAAGATTGGACATTCCATCAAGAAGTGTGCACTCATACTTAAAGGAAATGCTCTAGAGTCTGGCCAAAAGCAAAAAGCCCAACACGCTGAAGAATTTCTGCAGTTGTGCGAACTGACCTGGCGAGACCGTGTATCCACCCATGCACACAGAACACTGTACCAAGGAAAGCGCAACCAACCTCAAATTCTGCCGACAAATGCTGATGTTGTGAAAATGTCGGCGTTCCTCTATGAAGCTGGCAACAGAGAAGTGGGACTTGTCCAGGATGCTCGGGGCGAACAAATTGGACCAGCTTGGAAGAGATTGAATGAAGTCGCACTGTGCCACCTTATTATGTTCAACCGCAGAAGGCAAGGGGAGGTATCAAAAATGAAACTAGAAGACTTTCAGAAGCACACAACAGCTAGTGTGAACGGGGAATGCCTGCTGACTGATCTTGAACGGCATCTGTGCAAGATGTTCAGAGTTGTCGAAATAGTTGGCAAGAGGGGTCGAACTGTTCCTGTGCTTCTCAGCAATGAGGTGGTGGCGTGGTTGAGTGCTCTGATTGCGAAGAGAAATGAAGCTGGAGTCGCCCACGACAACACCTACTTGTTTGCACGATGTTCTTATGGAGGTACAGGTCATATAAGAGGATGTGACTGTATAAGATTGTACGCAGACATGGCGGGCCTTGACAATGCTGCCAGCATCCGGTCTACAAAACTTCGTAAGCACGTGGCAACCGCATCGCAAATTCTTGCCTTGAAGGAACATCAACTTGAAACACCTGCAAACTTCATGGGTCATGATTTGCGTGTCCATCGTGAATACTACCAGTTGCCAGATACTGTGCAGAGGGTCACCAAACTTTCTAGACTTTTTCTCAGCTTGGAGAGGGGAAACTTGCCTTCCCAGCAGGGCAAATCCCTGGATGAACTGCATGTCACTGGTGGTAAGGACACAGTTGTTTTAAATTATTTACTCAACAGCAAAAGAAAGACATTAATTATTGCTTTTGTTGAAAAATATTTGATCAGTAATTACTATTCACTAATACATCTTCAACAGCGAAAGAAATGCAAGAAATAACATTTTGTTATCAGTTCACAATATATGATAACAAATGGTATACGTGTTTGTGTGCATTTCTTTTGCTATTGCTCCTGCATTACAGAACAAGAAAGAGAAATAGAGAAAAATAGAAAGAAACAGACCACAGAAATTTGACAAGAGTTGAGTCCACTTTTCTGAATTTACATGCAGGACAACAACCAACTGTCGGGTATGTGTGCATTAATCTAACAAAAACTGCTCTTTGTGACTTGCAGAAGGCTTCACTAGTGACGATGACAGCGATAACAGCAGTGACAATTCCTGTGATGTGCCCAGTGAAAACAGTAAGTTTAGGCTTTTATGTGTCTGTATTTTAACCAGTTCGCGCCGGATGACGTATATAAACGCAAAAAATTTCCAAAATTCAAAACGAATGACGCATAAACCTGCCAAGTTCAAGTTCGGAAATGTATGTCAGCAGCGCGCAAGGCCGGAAATGCGTGGGTGTGCTTCCCGGCACTATCAGCCTGAACCCGCTTCAGATCGAGTTTCGTAAAAAATAATCCCGCCCGTGGGCTTGGCGATGTTAAAATAATCCCGGCGCAAACTGGTTAAGTCGGGCTGTCTTTAAAAAAACAATTGTCTGTCTGTCCATTTGTTTGTTCATCTGGCTATCGGGATGTCTGAATTAAAAGTGCCTAAATATCTGTGTTTTATATCGACTTGTTTCCTATTTGACATTAGGTACTCGACAGGCTCCTATCAGTGTTCCATCTGGAAGTCTGGCATCTCTGAACAACTCGAGACGAGTGAAACGTCGTCCCTGGACTGCCGAGGAGAAGGGAGACGTTACGAAGGGTTTGCAGAAATTCTTTCTGCTGAAGAAGCTTCCTGGCAAACGAGACATCGAAACATCCTGTCTTGTGGCACTGCAGACACGAAGCTGGAGGAACATCAAAGACTTTTGTCGGAACAAAATGAAGCTTCATCAAAGCTAAGCAGGGTGTTTCGTCAGTTCACATACATGTACGGATGCGTCAGAGTACTTGACTATTTAGAATTTGCAATCGCAATGATGACTTTAGAATGCACATCAATATGAAACCAATGGACAACCAGCAATTTAGTGTAGTGTCCTCACTTTGATAGGTGTAATTCACACACACTCAAGTGTCCTCCATTGGATAGAATGACAAGTATGCCCTCAGTGTGGTAGTGTCTACATGTATGCGTGTACATGTACATACGTGAACATACTGTTCGCCTGAAAACAGGCGTTATCTCGTCCAGACGTAATCTCACTTTTGTCCTAAATTTATATTATTTGTTGCTGTAACATAGCCCCTGAAATCGATAATTCAGTAAATGATGTTTTGCAGCCATATTCATACTGTATCATGTAGGTTGTGTGTGGACTTCGGCTGTGGTTAAAATCTGTGTTTTGGGTAAAGTTGTAGCCTTGTTTGAGAAAGTTTTGTGTGTACAAAAGTTCAGTGAAGTGCGTGTGCCATTGGCTGTGCTTGACCGTGTTCAACTCTAGTAAACCTTCGCAAAGCTGATCAAATCGCAGTAGGATACACCATTGGTAATTGCTGGAATTATCAGGAATATGTAGATTTGGGGGGTTGTATTTTATAGTAAATATCGTTTAACTTACCTGTCCGAAGTTTTACAATCATGGATGCCGAGAAAAACACGAAAAACAGCGTTTGTTTTCAACCGGAGTCGAGCAGTTATTCTTATGTTATCTTTGTTTTTTCGCGATTGCCGGCCGGCAATCACAAATTTTTCTTTATAAAATGTTACTTTTCAGAATAATTACAGGATATCTAGCGCAATCATTTTGCTGAATGACTAGAATCATTATTTACTTTCAAATGAGTAAGATATTTCTTAATTTTGGTAGTAAATATTTTTGATAACTGCAAATGGTGTATACTACCTTTAACTAATATCTACCGTACCACTTGGGGGCGCACGTTTAGGGCTTTTTTAATCTCTGTGTTCGGATTTGTCTTCGTCTTAGGATCAAGGGGATTTTAGGCTACTGCGAGAACTCGAGCCACATTCTGGTGCCTGTTGTGTTTCAGAAACATTCAATCAGTTGATATGAACCTATACAAAGGTCGGATATTTCTATTTCCTTCATTTCTCTTTACTTCTCAGTGATTCCAAAGTCGCAGGCGAACCGAAGCCAAAGACGCGAAGCAAAGGTTTAAGTACACGTAGCAGACGACTAATGCGCGGCGCAAGAGATCTTTGCCCGAACATTTCACTTGCATTTTAATAGTGGTTGTTCATTCATTTTACCATAACTGAACATTTTATTCCTCACTTCCATCACACTGAAACAATAACAAATAACTTCGTGGAAATTTCTACTGTTATCAGTTGGCCGTCAATCAAATTTCAAAGACTTGGGATTTATTATTTGAATTAATTCGACGGTGGAATAAAACAAATACCGGCACCTCCGATTGAATCTGGGCTTAATACTTTCAAGATACTTGATAAATACTTTTCAAGATACTTCTCCGTAACTTATTTGAAAACGTAAACCGATGAAACCTTATCTCATTAATTGTACAGGACACCGACATAAATGCAGATGAGAATTATTCCAGGTTTTCTTGTGTTTCTAAACTACATTCAAAATCCTTTGCACCATTTCGTTTGCGGAAATAGTTTTCTAATAGTTTCCAGGGATAACATTTTTTGCGAATTATTTTCACCAGAAAAGTAAGAATTAAAATTACCAAGCTAGTATTAAATGCACTTTAATTCCTAAACAAATTATCCATGTTTAAATATTCGACTTGACAATTTGTTATCGAGTAAATAGGTATGTGTTAGAGTCAGGGGACCACTGCGCCCCGGGTATGGGTATGGGTATGGCGCCCCCAGAAACACGTGGTTCTCCCTTCAAGTTATCTCTTATATCGTGTCTAAAGTCAACCACAGGGTTTTCTCGAGAACGGTAAAATATGAGGTTGGTTTCCTTTCAACCAGACATTTGAAATAGGATAAGTAAACAATCCAAAACATGAGATTTCTGGGGATTCCAAGAGTGCCCCTTTAGGTCTTCGCAGGAAGACGCTCGCCGTCTGGGCTTGTCATAATTATGCCGGCCGCATGATATGCTGGCTGTGCCAACATCTCTTGTGCACTCGCGTTGACGTTTGTATAATGTGCATGCTAAACCCCTCTAATAATTCTTGACTTCAGTAATGTCCCCCCCCCCCCCCACATTTGAAATGGGATTGACGCCCCTGGCCACGACCCCGCTACCGTCCGTCTCATCGTAACAACGTGCATGGTCATGCACAACTTGATGAGGATCCGTTATCCACAAATGCAGAACCAACTGGTCAACCGGCATGGTGCCCATGCCAACCCTGCTGGTCAGTGGAGGGCGGCAAGAAACCTTGAGGACACCGTCAGACAGCCTGGTCCCAACATCGACAACATAGAGGGAAAGAAGCAAAGAAACCTCCTTCGGCACTGGTGCAATTCGGAGGCGGGTGAAGTGCCATGGCAGGACAACATGATATGAATACATACAGGAGAGAAACCATACATGTGAAGTAAACTCCATGATTACCTGAGAACTTTCAGGAATACACTGTCATATCATATCATTATTTTATTGTATGTACAATAAATTGTTGTCAATATATTGTATGAACTTGAAACTATTGTTTCTGGTTGTTTTTATAATGAAAGGTTTGGGGGCCTATGACACTACTAATAAACTACTTTTAATAAATCAATGGTCCGGGGTAATAAGTTTACTATATATCTGTTTGTTTTTATAATCAAAGGTTTGGGGGCCTATGACACTAATTATGATAATAATAATAAACTGAAACAGAAGCCAATTTATATAAGATAACAATCATTTATTTTGACAAAATATAGCAAAGTATGAAATTACACTGGTTTAATCGCTAGGATCACTCAGTCTTTGAATATATAAAGTATGAAATTACAGTGGTTTAATCGGCAGGATCACTCAGTTCACTTGTTTTGAATAATGTCACAGGCAATAATATATGATGACACACTCCTGTGAATATAATGACTGAGAAATAATATATGACACATTGAAATTCACTCCTGTGAATATAATGACTCAGAAATAATATATGACACCTTGAAATTCACTCCTGTGAATATAATGACTGAGAAATAATATATGACACATTGAAATTCACTCCTGTGAATATAATGACTGAGAAATAATATATGACACATTGAAATTCACTCCTGTGAATATAATGACTCAGAAATAATATGTCACACATTGAAATTCACTTACAATAATATATGACACATACGGTGTGGACTTCGCTCCTGTGAATGTAAAATTACACATACTTAATCTTTATGTCCTGGAGGTGTATCAATGGTGGATGTGTCCTTGGGTGTGTCATTGGGTGTGTCCTTGAATGTGTCCTTCTCCTGGGAACCATCCATTGTGTTCAGAAATCCGGAGGCGTCAAAGTTTGACCCAATGGTGGTATCCAGCTGGGAAGAAGACAGATTCAGCACACTGGTGGCCTGTTGCAAAATGTCACCAGTTGACGGGGATGCCTTCGGAGTTGAAACAGCGGGTGTCGGCGTCCGACGTAGCGGTTGAGACTGAGATGCCTGCACCTGATGATATTGTTGTTGTTGTTGTTGATGTTGTTGTTGATTATAGGGTGTCGCCCATCCCTGCTGCACAAACTGGCCGTGCTGCTGCTGCTGCTGCTGTGGCCAACTTGCATACTGTTGATTAATGAAGTCTTGTGACTGGCTGCCCCAGACATCTGGCCGATGCCCAGGTGGCGGGGCCTTCCACAGGTGGGGTAAGGGCTGCTCACACGGGGAGGTTGGCCGGCTGCCGAGCCCAGTGCCGGAAAACGTTCCAGAACCTGTACCACTAAAAATACAAAAGGTAAGAACAAACATAAGTAATATTGTCACTGTAATAAATGTTAATAAATGTTAATTATTATTAAATTTTTTATTTCAGAGTACTTACCAGGCACCAGAGGAAAATCCAGAGGTGGTCGTCGCAGACGCAGAAGCAGCAGATGAGGGTCTGGTTGAAGGATGAGATGGAGGTTTCATTGCAGGCATGCTGGCAACAGATGCCTCATTAGACGAGGAGTCATCGGAGGAGTCCAGGAATGGCTCTAATGCTCTGTTAATTGCCATCCTGGCCTTCTTGAATACTGGCCGCGGCATCCGTACCAGAGTCATACGGATGTACTGAGCATATGCTGTGACATCAGTATGGGGCTCAGACATCGTCGCCTTCAAAGTAGCAATAACATCATCAGCCTCCTTTTGTTTCTTCTCCATACGTTGATTTTCCTCCTTGTCCTCTTTCTCTGTCTTCTCCTTTTCTTTCCTCTTCTTGGAAGATGGTCCGGTGGCATCAGACAAATTGTCAACATCAATTGCTTCAAGAGCAGCGGCCGCCTCCATCGCCTCCAAGTCACCTGCGTTCTCAGCAGCTACGTGCCTGAACTGTAAGTAAAAAATACAAACATGTTGATAAGTACAATGGTAACAATATATAATAATTTATGAGCAATGTTGTTTATTACCTTCTTATTTAGCTGATCATATATCAATCATCTCAGGTGGGTAATAATAATTAAAATAATTAATTATGAGCAATGTAAATTAATATTATTACTTCCTTATTATGTCAGGTGGGTAATAATAATAATTTATGAACAAATGAATGAATATACTTACACTCCTGACAGGCTTGGAGCGATGGGTCACCAGACGATTAAAGAACTTCAGATTGTCCAATATCCACTGCTGGCGCTCAGTGTACATGGGTGAGCCATCCCCGGACTTTCTCTTATGCAGCTTGGTGTACTGGTCCCGTAGCCCTTCGAACCATTTACTGAGAAAACCATCTGAAAAGACAGAAAAAAACACAAGAAATTAGACAATATTAGACAATATCAACATAAACATTTTGTAATGTAATTATACAATTATTTCATTATACAATTTTTGCCATCTTAATTTATTATCAGTACTTACCACTCATCTCGATGTCGTAAGCCGGGTCATCATTGATCTCTTTTTCTTTCAAACCAAATCTGGTCTTCTTTTTTTGAGGGCAGCGATAGTCTGTTCTGATGGAATTCCATAAGAAGTCATTTTCCTGTTGCTGCATCCATTCTAAAATGTTCTCTTCAAGTAGATGGTCATCAATTCTGTACACCTGCCTAGGTGTCCCTTTCTTCTTGCGAGTACTTTTATTACCTGTAGATGTTTGTGCTGCAGCAGGAATTTGTAAATTTTCTTGTTCTTGTTCTTGATTCTGATCCTGATCCTGATCCTGAGCCTGAGCCTGAGCCTCAGCAGCAGTAGGCTGTTCTTTCTCAGAACGAGAGGAGGTAGGAACTTCTTCATCAACAGACACATCAGAGACAATAGAAGGAGGTTTCCTCTTGGCCCTCTTCTGTAGTGGTGCTGGTACATCCGCTGCTTTGCTTCCACGGCGTCTGCCTGACCCTCTCCCCTAGGCTTACCCTTCTTGAGTGGCATAATGCAGTAAATATGTGATCAAAAGACGAGGAGAAGTGTCGTGGAGTTTCCTTGAAGAAAAATGGAGAGCGGACTGACCGTTGCCGTTCAAATCGGGGTATTTATGGCAGTCGTGTCATGACGTCAGCAGTCCGGGGACTCGCTCACAGGACGCTCCGAGCGGTGAGGGGACGCTAAGTGACTGGTAGGTGGCTGCTACAAACCCGGTGCACACGTTCGAGACCCGGTATGGGCCCGGTATGGAAACGGCCAAAATTTTCAACAAAAGTCAATCTGGGTGGTGAAGACGGTAGAAGCACGTTCAACACCCGGTATGCGCCCGGTGAGAACGGTCAGAAGATGGCAACGAAACGGTGAAAAGATTAATTTTATGAATTTTTTTTGCGGCCGGGGACAAGTTCGCTCAAAACCCAACGTTCTGGACTCTGTTGTTTTTTAATAGCCCGGCAGGTGGACGGTAGGCCTACACGGCAGAGTGTGAGAGCTCCATAAGTCCAGTGAGCCACTGTACATTGAATTTGGGGCGCAATGGTAAAATGTATACACATTCTGAGTTTATGACTCTCACAGCAGACCGTGAAAGGCTTAATTCGCCTCTTCGTGAAAACGGTGACGAATTATGTTTGGTGATAACCAGTATAATGTTAATATATGGTTTACCAGGGAATTTTCACCAGATATTTTTAGAGTGTGTACCGTACGAATCGCGTATGCTTTGTGTACACAATCATATCCCACGCAATGATACAACGTACATCATCATGTACATGCACGTATTCGGTAATGCTAGGTTCCTACTGTCGTGCGATCCGTTACGAACGCCACGATTGGCCATTCGTAGCTGATCGTGGAATTTTTGTTTCCTTTTCTGAAATTTCACGTTTGGATACGAGTTGATGCGAGTCGATACGTTCTAGGACGATTTGGTGCGCTTGGATGCGATATAGTCACGAGTTGGTCAATTTCAGGTGACACAATCTGTCACGATCTTGTCTCCCGTTCAGATACGATCAGATACGTTCCGATAGGATTGTCCCGATTGAGTCCACGATTGGGTCCTGATCTTACACGATCAGCACAATCGGGGTCCCCAATTTGGGACGATCTGGTACGTGCAGATACGTTCCGATACGTTCCGATACGACCATCACGAACCGATGCGCTCTGTTGTGATTAATACGACTCACGGTGGTCGCGATGTCTTTCACAATCGGGATCGAGAGTGATCACGATTTGAGCCACGATTGGACCCCGACGGGTATATATGTGACCCGCTCCAGGAAAAGGTGACATAAGTCGCAAAAACAAAAAATAGAGGTAGGCCTATGTACATGATTAAAAAGTCCAGGATATAAGCTTCCATTTGGTACATAGTACAGTTTTTGCATATTTGGACGTTTTTGCATATTAATGGTTCCATGGAATTCAAAATACACAACTGAGAAAACAGGCTTCGAAACACAACAAAACTAAGACAATACATTGGAACCATGCACTCTTAAAAGGTTTCGTTTCAATTTATTTATCAAATTCCAACTTTTTGTTAATTAAATCTGAAACTTTGGATATTAAAGATGTCATTTACGACAAAAAATGAAAATCTAATTTGACAAAATATTTAAAATTTAACAGACCATTACTCATAAATGCATAGCGCGACTTATGTCACCTTTTTTCTGGAGTGGGTCACATATACAGCCCGACTGACCATGGACTTCATTGTTTCTTGAACCTCTACAGAATGAAGACTATACAACCCACAATCAGATCGCAGCGCATCTCAACAGAGGTGGTGTTTGTCTTGTCCAAGGTTGATCCCGATCACCACGATTTTGAAGCACGATTAGATGCGATCTGTCGCGCTTTGTCTCCATCCATTACGATCTGATGCGATGATCACGATTACAAATTAATGGTGTTGATCGTAGAATTGTCTTCGTGAGTAACAAACCTTCAACGCGCCGCCGGCGTGTGCAGTCACATGCTGGCAAACGCTGGTCAAGTCTTTTTAAACATTGAAGAGGTGACACCTGCGAAACGCACTGCATGCATGGTACAACCATATCTCAGACATACATCCCCGATTTCTTGAAAATGAGAACGAAAACACATTAAAACTAGACATGTGTTTGTGGACAAACACAGAGCTGTTTCGAGTGTCTAAAATTACTTTCAATATGTGTGTGGTGGTCTTTTGTGTGTGCCAAGTCTCAAGTCGATCAGATTTACTAAAGTGTCAAAGGCAATAGTCTAAAGAAAAACGTGTACAAAACCTATGGGAAACAATTGAAACTTTAACGTGACGCCCCGTGACCTTGAATGACGTAATCGTGCCGAATTTTTTCTAGGGCCGTCTGTGGATGGTGGTCTAAGTGTGTGCCAAGTCTCAAGTCGATCGGATGTACTAAAGTGTTAAAGTCAATAGTCTAAAGAAAAACGTATACAAAACCAATGGGAGAAAAATGTGAACCTTTAATGTGACGTCACGTGACCTTGAATGACACAATCGTGCCGAAGTTCTTTCAGAAACATCTGGGGGTGGTGTTCTAAGTGTATGCTAAGTTTTAAGTCGGTCGGATTTACCGAAGTGCCAAAGTCAATAGTCTGAAGAAAAACGTGTACAAAACCTATGGGGAAAATTAAACCTTTAAAGTGACGTCACGTGACCTTGAATGACGCAATCGAGCCAAATTTCTTCTAGGACCATCTGTGGGTGGAGGTCTAAGTGTACACCAAGTCTCAAGTCGATTGGAATCACCAAAGTGCCAAAGTGTATTGGCAGAACAAACGTGTGTAAATCCTATGGGTAAAAACACTGAAAGTGGAAAAAAAAAAAAGGAAAAAAATATTAAAAAAAAAGAAAAAAAAAACTTTAACGAAAACAAAAGCTGTTTCGGTGGAAAACCGAAACAGCTAATAACAATCATAAATACCTGAGACAGGTTAAATTGGCTGCTCATTTGCCGAAATTGACCGGAAAAACCTATATCTACTTTTAAGTAATTTTATTGAAATTGTCTTTTTATGTTACACCTGTGTACAATGAAGTTAGAGGTCTTAGTTAATATCTTTGTAAATATATTTTGTAAATGTATTTTTGTAAATGTAAGTCTATGTAAACCCAGGGCTCCCAGTGAGAACAGTTGTTTGATTACTGATGGGACTACCCTGGGTAAATTAAACGAAATAAATAAATAAATAACAAAGTAGTCAACAAATAAGTCGATTGTCAAGTTGACAACCTGCAGAAAGTTATTATTAACTATGAGGCTTACCTTGTGAAATAAAGTGCAAACTGGGGTGACCACGCCCGCCTTAAAAACTCAGTTGTCCCGGAAAGCGAACTCCAAAGTCCTCAGGTCTGGACGAGTTAAATTCCGATTGATCTTGAGTTTACATTCAAGTCCAGGCGCGCTCAAGTAACCACAAAATATACCAGTCTAATGGCCCTGTCACACCAGACCATTTTAGGCCAACGCGTGAGTAACGTGTTGTAATTTTGACTCGAAAACTACATCAGAAACGAGTTTCAGGTTAAGTTGAGATTTATAGAGTATTCCAATACCCCCATGTTTGTCCTCGGGTCGTGGAACATTGATAAATGTATAACCAGGTAGAGTTATCTCATTTATCACAACAGGATCCTCTACGCCAAGCCACGTCTCGGTCAAAAAGATGATATCAATGTCATGGCTCAGCATGTGGTCGCATAGCAACAGGGTCTTGTTGCAGATTGAGTGAGCGTTCCAATGGGCAACATGAAGGTTAGAACACCGATCCTTGATAATGGCTGGTTTATCATTGTTGGGGACTACGTGAGTCTTATGGTGGATATGACATCCACCACGTCGACTTCTCTGGTGAAAGATGCCAATCTCCTTGAGGTTATTAAAAACAACCGGTGGAAGCCATTTTGTTTTTGCACAATGCTTAAGTGCAAGTAGCTCACTCCTTGTGTACGTATACATAGGGTCGACCCAGTCTATCATTGTGAGTAATCGTTCACCCGAAGCATAGTTATTGTGATCAATTGTGGTAGAACAGTCAATGCTGTGGCTATAGCAAAGTCATATCAACACAACACTTACAGTTTGAAGACCAACATGAGGTTGCAAACATCATGAAAAAACCACTTGAAGACTCAAATGTAAGAAATCAAAGTTTATCCAGTAGGTTGACAACATAGTAGGTAGTGGATAATCTCAAGAAAAAATACACAGCCAAGCTTAAAAACGACGTGAAAAGTGAAATTAGATCCACAAATTGTGGAGCAAAATCTCCAAAGTGGCAGCAGCATGAACAGCACCCTCAGCACCCACCACCCCGGCCAGCCAGCAAACCACCCCGGCCAGCCAAACCACCGCCCCGGTCACCTAGCCCACCACCAAGGTCGCCGAGCCCACCGCCCCAGTCAGCCAACCGTCCGCCCCAGTCAGCCAACCCGCCGCTCCGGTCAGCCAACCCACTGTCCCGGCCAGCCAGCAAACCGCCGCGGTCAGCCAGACAACTGCTCTGGTCACCTAGTCCACCACCCCGGTCACCGAGCCCAGTCACCCACCGACGACAGCCTGGAGAACTTGGTGGCAAAAATTACCAAAGACATCCGGCGCATCGAAGCCTCTCTACTAGCACCCTTGCAGAAACTAGATGCCATCTGGATCTTCGTGCAGCCCTGCCTGGCCTACACCCTGCTTGAAGAAACATCTTCGTCAACTACAGGGACAGCTGGTGAAGAAAGCACGTGTGGTGTGCAACCTGCCCATCCAGGCCACCACAAACTACATCTTCGCAGATCTTAGGACGGGTGGCCTGGGAATTATTACGACCCCAATATTACGACCCCATGACATCCCCTGATGACATCACTAGAACCATCGCCACCGGCCAGCTGTCTTCGTAGTTTATCGCCGTGCACCGATGGAGGCGGAGGTCGACAGTTACCTGCAGGTGCGGATTCAGGGGAGGGGTCCTGGGGGTCCGGACCCCCACATTTTTGGACTGGATTTGTTTTGTTATGTATTTTTATATCAGAGCAAAATAGCAGCGTGGTGCTTTCTGTAAAAGATTCCCAATAGATCAAAACGATCAAAATATATAAGAAAAAAAGCTCATAATGTCCCAGAATGCACCTCAGAGCTTCTACTGTAAAAACGAATTGGGGGGAGAGCCCCACATCCCCCGCCCATGGCTAGGACCCCACATTCATAAATTCCTGCATTCGCCCCTGACCTGGCGGAGTCCATGGAGGGGAATTTGGCCAACAGCGGAAACAGCGGACAGATCTCCTCCCTCTGGTCTAGAGCCCGGGCGGTGGCGAGACTTTCCGGTTCAGGGAATTTTCTGGCAAGTTCATCACCGCCGCCCTGCATGCAGTCAGCCGTGCCAAATAAACCAGCCGGCTGCTCTCCCTACCAGACCAGGGGCAAGTTGGCCAGTCCCTCCACCGCAACGGCGAAATGCTGTAACCCAAACACCAATGCAGCGTGCCGCCGTTGCAACTACCCTCAAGAGACGCCATTTTGTTCCGCCATTTTGAATTTCAGCCTGGCCTTCGTCTAAATGATCTGAAAATATCTTCATTGGATTCCTTGACCCCGAAAACATATGGTTTGACACACAAAAAAACATTCCACGCTGGCCTGTTACCGAGTTATTAGATGTTGTAGACGAATGGCGGCCATCTTTGAAAATGGCGGACGTACGGAAATCGCACGCAATTTTGACGATGTCATCACGCAGTTTCATGATACCTACACCCTAATGAATAATTTTAGACATGAGGACAAATGTTATTATTCAGCTGCCACCTACTCAAAAACTAGGGCCTTTTTGGGGCCTCTGCTGCAGCACTAGTATATATCATAGAATAATCTGTAACAGATATTTCTGAGAATACAATTTTTCGCAAGGAAATTGATCTATATGTAGGTCTTGGAGCACAACTAAAATGGCATTCCGCATTCATTAACCAGTTTGCGTCGGATGACGGGGGTACCGGTTTATACAAGCAAAGTTTTCTCGAGATTCTAAGCGGATGACAGATAAACACGTCATGAGCAAGGCCGGAAATATTTGTCAGCAACCGGTTCGTAGCGAGCAAGGTGGGGTGTGCTTCCCACTGATATCGAGTTTTGTGAAAAAGAATCCTGCGCCTGGGCTCAATCAAAGTAAAAGTAATCCCAGCGCGAACTGGTTAACACCAGTGGTGTTTCACTTTTTATAAGGCTGTAGAGCAGATTTGGTAAACGAAATTTAATAATGCCCAGACAGTTTACCCATTACTATGGTAAAGAACCCGTCATCACGTGGGTGTATTTAAACGGCCGATAAAAACACCAACCGGTTTTAAACAATTTTCTGGTGTCACTTTATTGTTGGACTCCTGTAAAGTCTGGCATGTGTATTACTAACATTTCTTAGTCCTGTTAAAGTTACCAGCGGTACAATGTACCAGTGCATTCTGCACCACACCCACAGTGCACGAGTGCTTCCCACATAAACATAAGGGTGATAGGGTGATTAGCTCAGGCAATATCATGTCCTCCAGTTTGAAATATTCTTGTTTAACCAGTTCACGCCGGAGGACGTATACACGCAAAGTTCTTCCAAAATTCAAAATGAATAACTCGTAAATGCGTCAAATTTCGCGTCACGAGCAAGGCCGGAAATGTCTGTCAGCAGCGAGCAAGGCCGGAAATGGATGAGTGTGCTTCCCGATACCATCGGCCTGAACCCATCTCAGATCGAGTTCCGTTAAAAATAATCCCGCGCCTCGGCTCGGTGAACAATAATCCTGCCGCGAACTGGTTAAAGCCAGCCAGCCCAAGATCAGACTACACTGTTCTGATAGCATTCTACAGTCAAGTGGCTTCAAAATTGATTTACATTTAACATGTTTTACACTATAACCCATCCATATCTGTTAACAAAAAAACAGTTTAAATCACTTTTTTTCTAGTGTCACATTAAATGACTCTTAAGAAGCATGATCCCTTTTGCCCTTTTATTGGTTAAACCCTAATAATTGGTAAGTGCAATACGACAATTAGTCTGCATTTCACACTGCATGGGTGATTTACACTGCATCGGTACTGTGCGTTGCGAGTCACAACATGCAGTATGCAACACAAGCATGTCAATTTCCATTGTTGTACAAAATCGTCGGAAATTTAAAAGTTTTGACTTAAGGTAGGAATGGGAATAGATACATGTATGTGGTTGGCCGATATTAAACAAGCAAAACTTGGACATTGTCATTAATGCGTTCCAGGCCCATGAGCTATCCCTTGATATTCAGAACGTATGAATACATGCATGATCAACTGCATTCTTAAAACCATACATGTATTCAAAAACAATTATCCAGCTATTTCACATTGGCAGTACAGTGGCTGTGTCCTCACCTTGAGATCCCTGTGTATGAGACCCTGTATGTGAATGTAATGGATTCCATCCAGTATCTGCTTGAAGATGAGCATGTTGGCATCGGTCTTCACAATATCTAACAAGTCTGTGGAACAAGAAATAGAAAAAGCAGTCAACATTAACCCTATCAATAGACATGCTCTTAAACATTACAGTACACATACCCATAATGGTGTGCCAAGTATTTGGACACAGCTAGTATTCAGAAACTTAAGTGTTTGATCAAAAAGGCAATTATCTTTACCGTACCAACGTAATATGACTACGGGGGATGTGGTAAGAGGGGGATGTGGTAAGAGGGGGGGGGAGGGGGTAACAGGGGGATGTTGTAACAGGGGTGTGTGGTAACAGGGGTGTGTGGTAACAGGGGGGTGTGGTAACAGGGGGGTGTGGTAACAGGGGGGTGTGGTAACAGGGGGGCGTGGTAACAGGGGGGCGTGGTAACAGGGGGGCGTGGTAACAGGGGGACGTGGTAACAGGGGGACGTGGTAACAGGGGGACGTGGTAACAGGGGGACGTGGTAACAGGGGGATGTGGTAACAGGGGGATGTGGTAACAGGGGGATGTAGTAACAGGGGGATGTGGTAACAGGGGGGGTGTGGTAACAGGGGGGTGTGGTAACAGGGGGGTGTGGTAACAGGGGTGTGTGGTAACAGGGGGGTGTGGTAACAGGGGGTGTGGTAACAGGGGGTGTGGTAACAGGGGGTGTGGTAACAGGGGGTGTGGTAACAGGGGGGCGTGGTAACAGGGGGTGTGGTAACAGGGGGGGGGTGTGGTAACAGGGGGGGGGGGGTGGTAACAGGGGGGGTGGTAACAGGGGGTGTGGTAACAGGGGGTGTGGTAACAGGGGGTGTGGTAACAGGGGGTGTGGTAACAGGGGATGTGGTAACAGGGGGTGTGGTAACAGGGGGTGTGGTAACAGTGGGGTGTGGTAACAGTGGGGTGTGGTAACAGTGGGATGTGGTAACAGTGGGATGTGGTAACAGTGGGATGTGGTAACAGTGGGATGTGGTAACAGTGGGATGTGGTAACAGTGGGATGTGTAAACAGTGGGATGTGGTAACATGGGGATGGGGTAACATGGGGATGGGGTAACATGGGGATGGGGTAACATGGGGATGGGGTAACAGGGGGATGGGGTAACAGGGGGATGGGGTAACAGGGGGATGCGGTAACAGGGGGATGCGGTAACAGGGGGATGCGGTAACAGGGGGATGAGGTAACAGGGGGATGCGGTAACAGGGGGATGTGGTAACAGGGGGGTGTGGTAACAGGGGGGTGTGGTAACAGGGGGGGGTGTGGTAACAGGGGGGGTAACAGGGGGGGGTGGTAACAGGGGGGGTGGTAACAGGGGGTGTGGTAACAGGGGGTGTGGTAACAGGGGATGTGGTAACAGGGGGTGTGGTAACAGGGGGTGTGGTAACAGTGGGGTGTGGTAACAGTGGGGTGTGGTAACAGTGGGATGTGGTAACAGTGGGATGTGGTAACAGTGGGATGTGGTAACAGTGGGATGTGGTAACAGTGGGATGTGTAAACAGTGGGATGTGGTAACATGGGGATGGGGTAACATGGGGATGGGGTAACATGGGGATGGGGTAACATGGGGATGGGGTAACAGGGGGATGGGGTAACAGGGGGATGGGGTAACAGGGGGATGCGGTAACAGGGGGATGCGGGTAACAGGGGGATGCGGTAACAGGGGGATGAGGTAACAGGGGGATGCGGTAACAGGGGGATGCGGTAACAGGGGGATGCGGTAACAGGGGGATGCGGTAACAGGGGGATGCGGTAACAGGGGATGCGGTAACAGGGGGATGCGGTAACAGGGGGATGCGGTAACAGGGGGATGCGGTAACAGGGGGATGCGGTAACAGGGGGATGCGGTAACAGGGGGATGCGGTAACAGGGGGATGCGGTAACAGGGGGATGCGGTAACAGGGGGATGCAGGTAACAGGGGGATGCGGTAACAGGGGGATGCGGTAACAGGGGGATGCGGTAACAGGGGGATGGGGTAACAGGGGGTGGGGTAACAGGGGGGGGGTACAGGGGTGGGTAACAGGGGGGTGGGGTAACAGGGGGTGGGTAACAGGGGTGTGGGGTAACAGGGGGGTGGGGTAACAGGGGGTGGGGTAACAGGGGGGTGGGGTAACAGGGGGGTGGTGGTAACAGGGGAGGTGGGTTAACAGGTGGTGGGGGTAACAGGGGGTGGTGGTGGGTAAGGGGGTGGGGGGGTAACAGGGGTGAGGTACAGAGGGGGTGAGGGGTGAACAGGGGTAGGTGAGGGTAACAGGGGGGGGGTGGGGTAACAGGGGGGTGGGGTAACAGGGGGGGTGTGGGGTAACATGGGGGTGGGGTAACATGGGGGTGGGGTAACAGGGGGTGGGGTAACAGGGGGTGGGGTAACAGGGGGGTGGGTAACAGGGGGTGGGGTAACAGGGGGGTGGGGTAACAGGGGAATGTGGTAACAGGGGGAATGTGCTAACAGGGGGAATGTGTTAACAGGGGGAATGTAGTAACAGGGGGAATGTGGTAACAGGGGGAATGTGGTAACAGGGGGATGTAGTAAGAGGGGGATGTGGTAAGAGGGGGATGTGGTAGCGGGGGGATGTGGTAGCGGGGGGATGTGGTAGCGGGGGGATGTGGTAACGGGGGATGTGGTAACAGGAGGGTGTGGTGACAGGGGGGGTGGTAGCAGGGAGGGATGTGGTAACAGAGGAGGTGGTAACAGAAGGGGGGGGGTAGTAGGGGGATGTGGTAGAGGGGGGTGTGGTAGAGGGGGAGGGTGGTAGAGGGGGGATGGTGGTAGAGGGGGGAGGGTGGTAGAGGGAGGAGGGTGGTAGAGGGGGGAGGGTGGTAGAGGGGGAGGGTGGTAGAAGGGGGATGTGGGATAGGTGGTGTGATAGAGGTGGTGTGGTAACAGGGGGGTGTGGTAACAGGGGGGGTGTGGTAAAAGGGGGGTGTGGTAACAGGGGGGTGTGGTAACAGGGGGGTGTGGTAACAGGGGGGTGTGGTAACAGGGGTGTGTGGTAACAGGGGTGTGTGGTAACAGGGGGTGTGGTAACAGGGGGGTGTGGTAACAGGGGGGTGTGGTAACAGGGGGGTGTGGTAACAGAGGGGTGTGGTAACAGGGGGAGGGATGTGGTAACAGGGGGAGGGATGTGGTAACAGGGGGAGGGATGTGGTAACAGGGGGAGGGATGTGGTAGAGGGGTGATGTGGTAGCGGGGGGGTGTGGTAACAGGAGGATGTGGTAACGGGAGGATGTGGTAACGAGGGGATGTGGTAATGGGGGGATGTGGTAACGGGGGATGTGGTAAAAGGAGGGTGTGGTAACAGGGGGGGGGGGGTGTGGTAACAGGGGGAGGGGGGGGGTGTGGTAACAGGGGGGGTGTGGTAACAGGGGGGGTGTGGTAACAGTGGGATGTGTAAACAGTGGGATGTGTAAACAGTGGGATGTGTAAACAGTGGGATGTGTAAACAGTGGGATGTGTAAACAGTGGGATGTGTAAACAGTGGGATGTTACCACCCCCCCCTGTTACCACACCCCCCTGTTACCACACCCCCCTGTTACCACACCCCCCTGTTACCACACCACCTCTATCACACCACCTCTATCACACCACCTATCCCACATCCCCCTTCTACCACCCTCCCCCTCTACCACCCTCCCCCCTCTACCACCCTCCTCCCTCTACCACCCTCCCCCCTCTACCACCCTCCCCCCTCTACCACCCTCCCCCCTCTACCACCCTCCCCCTCTACCACACCCCCCTCTACCACATCCCCCTACTACCCCCCCCCCCCCTTCTGTTACCACCTCCTCTGTTACCACAGTGGGATGTGTAAACAGTGGGATGTGGTAACATGGGGATGGGGTAACATGGGGATGGGGTAACATGGGGATGGGGTAACAGGGGGATGGGGTAACAGGGGGATGGGGTAACAGGGGGATGGGGTGACAGGGGGATGGGGTGACAGGGGGATGGGGTAACAGGGGGATGGGGTAACAGGGGGGTGGGGTAACAGGGGGATGGGGTAACAGGGGGGTGGGGTAACAGGGGGGTGTGGTAACAGGGGGGTGTGGTAACAGGGGGGTGTGGTAACAGGGGGGTGTGGTAACAGGGGGGTGTGGTAACAGGGGTGTGTGGTAACAGGGGTGTGTGGTAACAGGGGGTGTGGTAACAGGGGGGTGTGGTAACAGGGGGGTGTGGTAACAGGGGGGTGTGGTAACAGAGGGGTGTGGTAACAGGGGGAGGGATGTGGTAACAGGGGGAGGGATGTGGTAACAGGGGGAGGGATGTGGTAACAGGGGAAGGGATGTGGTAGAGGGGTGATGTGGTAGCGGGGGGGTGTGGTAACAGGAGGATGTGGTAACGGGAGGATGTGGTAACGGGGGGATGTGGTAATGGGGGGATGTGGTAACGGGGGATGTGGTAAAAGGAGGGTGTGGTAACAGGGGGGTGTGGTAACAGGGGGAGGGGGGGGGGGGTGTGGTAACAGGGGGAGTGTGGTAACAGTGGGATGTGGTAACAGTGGGATGGGGTAACATGGGGATGGGGTAACATGGGGATGGGGTAACAGGGGGATGGGGTAACAGGGGGATGGGGTAACAGGGGGATGGGGTAACAGGGGGATGGGGTAACAGGGGGATGGGGTAACAGGGGGATGGGGTAACAGGGGGATGGGGTAACAGGGGGATGGGGTAACAGGGGGATGGGGTAACAGGGGGATGGGGTAACAGGGGGATGGGGTAACAGGGGGATGGGGTAACAGGGGGGTGTGGTAACAGGGGGGTGTGGTAACAGGGGGGTGTGGTAACAGGGGGGTGTGGTAACAGGGGTGTGTGGTAACAGGGGTGTGTGGTAACAGGGGTGTGTGGTAACAGGGGTGTGTGGTAACAGGGGGGTGTGGTAACAGGGGGGTGTGGTAACAGGGGGGTGTGGTAACAGAGGGGTGTGGTAACAGGGGGAGGGATGTGGTAACAGGGGGAGGGATGTGGTAACAGGGGGAGGGATGTGGTAACAGGGGGAGGGATGTGGTAGAGGGGTGATGTGGTAGCGGGGGGGTGTGGTAACAGGAGGATGTGGTAACGGGAGGATGTGGTAACGGGGGGATGTGGTAATGGGGGGATGTGGTAACGGGGGATGTGGTAAAAGGAGGGTGTGGTAACAGGGGGGGGGTGTGGTAACAGGGGGAGGGGGGGGGGGGGGGGGGGTGTGGTAACAGGGGGGGTGTGGTAACAGTGGGATGTGGTAACAGTGGGATGTGTAAACAGTGGGATGTGTAAACAGTGGGATGTGTAAACAGTGGGATGTGTAAACAGTGGGATGTGTAAACAGTGGGATGTGTAAACAGTGGGATGTGTAAACAGTGGGATGTGTAAACAGTGGGATGTGTAAACAGTGGGATGTGTAAACAGTGGGATGTGTAAACAGTGGGATGTTACCACACCCCCCTGTTACCATACCCCCCTGTTACCACACCCCCCTGTTACCAAACCCCCTGTTACCACACCCCCCTGTTACCACACCACCTCTATCACACCACCTCTATCACACCACCTATCCCACATCCCCCTTCTACCACCCTCCCCCTCTACCACCCTCCCCCCTCTACCACCCTCCTCCCTCTACCACCCTCCCCCCTCTACCACCCTCCCCCCTCTACCACCCTCCCCCTCTACCACCCTCCCCCTCTACCACACCCCCCTCTACCACATCCCCCTACTACCCCCCCCCCCCCTTCTGTTACCACCTCCTCTGTTACCACAGTGGGATGTGTAAACAGTGGGATGTGGTAACATGGGGATGGGGTAACATGGGGATGGGGTAACATGGGGATGGGGTAACAGGGGGATGGGGTAACAGGGGGGTGGGGTAACAGGGGGGTGGGGTAACAGGGGGATGGGGTAACAGGGGGATGGGGTAACAGGGGGATGGGGTAACAGGGGGATGGGGTAACAGGGGGATGCGGTAACAGGGGGATGCGGTAACAGGGGGGTGGGGTAACAGGGGGGTGGGGTAACAGGGGGGTGGGGTAACAGGGGGGTGGGGTAACAGGGGGGTGGGGTAACAGGGGGTGGGGTAACAGGGGGGTGGGGTAACAGGGGGGTGGGGTAACAGGGGGTGGGGTAACAGGGGGGTGGGGTAACAGGGGGTGGAGTAACAGGGGGTGGGGTAACAGGGGGTGGGGTAACAGGGGGTGGGGTAACAGGGGGTGGGGTAACAGGGGGTGGGGTAACAGGGGGGTGGGGTAACAGGGGGGTGGGGTAACAGGGGGGTGGGGTAACAGGGGGGTGGGGTAACAGGGGGGTGGGGTAACAGGGGGGTGGGGTAACAGGGGGGTGGGGTAACAGGGGGGTGGGGTAACAGGGGGTGGGGTAACAGGGGGTGGGGTAACAGGGGGTGGGGTAACAGGGGGTGGGGTAACAGGGGGGTGGGGTAACAGGGGGATGGGGTAACAGGGGGATGGGGTAACAGGGGGGTGTGGTAACAGGGGGGTGTGGTAACAGGGGGGTGTGGTAACAGGGGGGTGTGGTAACAGGGGTGTGTGGTAACAGGGGTGTGTGGTAACAGGGGTGTGTGGTAACAGGGGGTGTGGTAACAGGGGGGTGTGGTAACAGGGGGGTGTGGTAACAGGGGGGTGTGGTAACAGAGGGGTGTGGTAACAGGGGGAGGGATGTGGTAACAGGGGGAGGGATGTGGTAACAGGGGGAGGGATGTGGTAACAGGGGGAGGGATGTGGTAGAGGGGTGATGTGGTAGCGGGGGGGTGTGGTAACAGGAGGATGTGGTAACGGGAGGATGTGGTAACGGGGGGATGTGGTAATGGGGGGATGTGGTAACGGGGGATGTGGTAAAAGGAGGGTGTGGTAACAGGGGGGGGGGGGGGTGTGGTAACAGGGGGAGGGGGGGTGTGGTAACAGGGGGGGTGTGGTAACAGTGGGATGTGGTAACAGTGGGATGTGTAAACAGTGGGATGTGTAAACAGTGGGATGTGTAAACAGTGGGATGTGTAAACAGTGGGATGTGTAAACAGTGGGATAAGTAAACAGTGGGATGTGTAAACAGTGGGATGTGTAAACAGTGGGATGTTACCACACCCCCCTGTTACCACACCCCCCTGTTACCACACCCCCCTGTTACCACACCCCCCTGTTACCACACCACCTCTATCACACCACCTCTATCACACCACCTATCCCACATCCCCCTTCTACCACCCTCCCCCTCTACCACCCTCCCCCCTCTACCACCCTCCTCCCTCTACCACCCTCCCCCCTCTACCACCCTCCCCCCTCTACCACCCTCCCCCCTCTACCACCCTCCCCCTCTACCACACCCCCCTCTACCACATCCCCCTACTACCCCCCCCCCCCCCTTCTGTTACCACCTCCTCTGTTACCACAGTGGGATGTGTAAACAGTGGGATGTGGTAACATGGGGATGGGGTAACATGGGGATGGGGTAACATGGGGATGGGGTAACAGGGGGATGGAGTAACAGGGGGATGGGGTAACAGGGGGATGGGGTAACAGGGGGATGGGGTAACAGGGGGATGGGGTAACAGGGGGATGGGGTAACAGGGGGATGGGGTAACAGGGGGATGGGGTAACAGGGGGATGGGGTAACAGGGGGATGGGGTAACAGGGGGATGGGGTAACAGGGGGATGGGGTAACAGGGGGATGCGGTAACAGGGGGATGCGGTAACAGGGGGGTGGGGTAACAGGGGGGTGGGGTAACAGGGGGGTGGGGTAACAGGGGGGTGGGGTAACAGGGGGGTGGGGTAACAGGGGGGTGGGGTAACAGGGGGGTGGGGTAACAGGGGGGTGGGGTAACAGGGGGGTGGGGTAACAGGGGGGTGGGGTAACAGGGGGTGGGGTAACAGGGGGGTGGGGTAACAGGGGGGTGGGGTAACAGGGGGTGGGGTAACAGGGGGGTGGGGTAACAGGGGGTGGAGTAACAGGGGGTGGGGTAACAGGGGGTGGGGTAACAGGGGGGTGGGGTAACAGGGGGGTGGGGTAACAGGGGGGTGGGGTAACAGGGGGGTGGGGTAACAGGGGGTGGGGTAACAGGGGGGTGGGGTAACAGGGGGGTGGGGTAACAGGGGGGTGGGGTAACAGGGGGTGGGGTAACAGGGGGGTGGGGTAACAGGGGGGTGGGGTAACAGGGGGTGGGGTAACAGGGGGGTGGGGTAACAGGGGGATGTGGTAACAGGGGGAATGTGTTAACAGGGGGAATGTGTTAACAGGGGGAATGTGTTAACAGGGGGAATGTAGTAACATGGGGAATGTGGTAACAGGGGGAATGTGGTAACAGGGGGATGTGGTAAGAGGGGGATGTGGTAAGAGGGGGATGTGGTAGCGGGGGGATGTGGTAGCGGGGGGATGTGGTAGCGGGGGGATGTGGTAACGGGGGATGTGGTAACAGGAGGGTGTGGTGACAGGGGAGGAGGGGTGTGGTAACAGGGGGGTCGTAACAGGGGGGGTGTGGTAACAGGGAGGGATGTGGTAACAGAGGAGGTGGTAACAGAAGGGGGGGGTAGTAGGGGGATGTGGTAGAGGGGGGTGTGGTAGAGGGGGAGGGTGGTAGAGGGGGGAAGGGTGGTAGAGGGGGAGGGTGGTAGAGGGAGGAGGGTGGTAGAGGGGGGAGGGTGGTAGAGGGGGAGGGTGGTAGAAGGGGGATGTGGGATAGGTGGTGTGATAGAGGTGGTGTGGTAACAGGGGGGTGTGGTAACAGGGGGGTGTGGTAACAGGGGGGTGTGGTAACAGGGGGTGTGGTAACAGGGGGTGTGGTAACAGGGGTGTGTGGTAACAGGGGTGTGTGGTAACAGGGGGTGTGGTAACAGGGGGGTGTGGTAACAGGGGTGTGTGGTAACAGGGGGGTGTGGTAACAGAGGGGTGTGGTAACAGGGGGAGGGATGTGGTAACAGGGGGATATGGTAACGGGAGGATGTGGTAACGGGGGGATGTGGTAATGGGGGGATGTGGTAACGGGGGATGTGGTCTCTTTAATCAAATTTAGAGGTGACTCGTCGTTAAAGCTCCGAGCATGACAAGGTGTGTCACCGGAGCTATGCACCCTAGGTGTTGTCGGGGAGGCAACAAGTGTGCTTGTCGAATCACTAGGACTACGAGTAAGCCGACTTTGGCTACTAGTCATGGATTCTGTATAAGGATGGGGAAGGTACTGGTTTAAAGGGGACACATTGTTATTGCCTCTCCAAATGCAAGGTGACAGCTCGCCTTGGTTGCCTAGGTCCTCCATCCTGACTTTATCCTTGTCTGTTGTCGAGCTCTCTTGCTCGCTGGAACTTTTTGGGCTAAAAGATGACAAAAAAATGAAAACAGAAAATCAAAAACCAATAACCCAATAACTTGATAGAACGGGAAAAACTAAACGATAAAGTTAAAGGTAACAATTCAAATGAACCACAAGAGAAACTGACTAGGTGCAGTTAATACTATTTTAAGAACTGAACAAAGAAATTGACTGGAGCGGGACTGGAGCGGGGCTTGAACCAGCGACCTGTAGATTGACATTTCAGTGTTCTACCAACTGAGCTATTTAGCTCTGTGTTTGCAGTTCCCCAACTTTGAATGATCCCTGTTTAATTTTCGAAATAAAATTTGTTTCCTTGTCACTTCCCAGGTTTTTCCAGACTTGGGACAGCTGCTTGCCATATGTTGTATCCTTGAACAAGCCAGTTTACCACCAGCAGACCACATAAAAGTGTGTGTCAATCCTCCATGCAAAAAGAGTGGGCTTATGTATTTTTAACTCTGGGGGAGCACCGCTCATGAATATGAACCCAGGAAAGCCGGGTTTGCTAAAAACACATTAGACTAGGCTTGGTCTGGTAATGTACCATTCTTTACCCAGGGTGTGCCCAAACAGTTTCAAAACTAGTTTCCATTGGGGCCCTGCATACTTTACATCATTACAGGTAGGATACACCATTTATATCAAAAATATTTACTACCGAATTATTGAGAAATATCTTATTCATCTAGAAGTAAATAATGATTCTAGGCATCCAGCAAAATGATTGCGCTGGATATCCTGTAATAATTCTGAAAAATATCATTTTATAAAGAAAAATTTGCGATCGCCATCCGGCGATCGCGAAAAAACACAAATAACATGAGAATAACTGCTCGACACTGGTTGAAAACAAACGCTTTTTTTCGTGCTTTTCTCGGCATTCATGATTGTGAAACTTCGGACAGGTCAGTTAAACGATATTTACTATAAAATTTAACCCCCCAAATCTACCCATTCATGATAATTCAAGCAATCACCAATGGTGTATCCTACCTTTAAATAAAATTGGAAAAAATACATCAAAAGTACGTACATACAAAAATACATACAACAAAACCGTAAACAGACAACCTACATTATTACATATACATGTAAAACACAATAACATTTACACAAAAATACAAACAGAATATTTACAGACGTACAAGAATATTTACAGGAATACAAAACATATACTTAGGTAAGTATGTACATTAACTTTTAGAGCAGTCCTGTTAAAGGCCAATTCTGACTTAATGGGAATTCTCATCCGGCTCCACATTACAGTGGCAACCAAGTTATAATTCCGTAGATCAGCACAATTGGCATATCTATAAACAGACGGCATTACGGAGCTCCGATTTAAGTAGCCGAAGGTTGGCAATTGTTCAGGCAGATTATTTCAAATATTGGCACCACTCACAGCGAAACTTGTGACGTAGCATTATTTTTTAGCGAACAATGCCATGTGGGTTTATTGCCTTGTTTTAGCGATCACTGTAAATGATGTGAAAATACTTGTCATGTACAAAAAAGGGAGTTTTGCTTTGACTTTTAAAGAAAAAGGTAGTCTTTTTTTTTATGACCCCGGTCTAAAAAAATAATGTACAAGTACAAGACAGAAAGTACTGACTAGGGGAAACATGGAAATACTTTGTGTATACACAAAATTTAACTATTTTACAATATTTACAAATTTTCGAATCTTTGCTGAAACTTTACTCTGTTGCGAATTATTAAGTTCACAATTTCAATTTATCATCTCAACAAAGTCACAAATATATAAGGTTTCAACACAATCTCGGATAAACCCAACAAATTCCTTGAAATATTGATCTACAATCCAATCGCAATTACTAGCTTTAACTTTAATGCATGAATCTAACTTAATCAATTCAAGAAATTATCTGGTTTTGAAATTCAATCATCACTTATCATTTAACTTTGTTACTTAGATATTTGTTGTCACATCAAGCTATAGCAACCAATATATACTATCCAATTTGTTGATCTAAAGGCACTTTGAACTTTCACTTTCAACTACATGGAGATTCTCCTAGAACACAAATTTACACAAAATGTACGAGTCTAAATAATACCATGCTATACACACTTTCCTTATTGTACATAATTATCTCATCTCTGTGGCACTGTTCTTGCTGATGGGACACGATGAATCGACACGGGGAGTATGGCCAGACATCGTAGCCTCGTCTCAGTCGTCACATATTGTCATGAACCAATCTCGTATGGTATTTGCGGCCATGGCTAATTCTTCATTCTGAAAACTGGGAAGGCTGAGTGTTGCCGTTGGTAGTCTACAAGACCGGGAAGGTGGCTTTTAGCTTGCCAAGACTATTATTTTGGCACTGGATTTGCCAAAATGACGGATCAGGCAAGATCGGTGGCAGATTTTACCGATCTGCCGAGAAAACCTGCTGTATCAGGCGTCTCCAGGCAAGTTGGCACCAGTCTCTGTCACACTCGACACACAATCTTACAAATATATTTGTTGATGTCGTCTTTCTCGATCGGAGAGTGGTCCGATAAAAAAACCTCACATTCACCTCTCTTTTACTACCACAAACATTCTTTCACACAACGTAACCAAACAGAACCAAACAGAAATCAATAGCCATGGCTACACGGAAAATACTTTTACGTACAAAGAAACTACCGACAAAAAATGTATATACGCGATTGGAGAAAAGCTTCTGCCGTCTTCGATTTAAATTACGAGGGTGACGCGATAGCCATAGCGCAATATAGTCGGATGTGCACATGACCAAATTTGGAAGACCTAGCATGATACACACGAAAACACCGAAAGGAATAAAGATAAAATACCGATAAGGGATGACTGTGACACCGAGCAAACATCATCTGAAGGGGTGGGGAAGATACATTAAGAAATATTTGTTAAGACATTTGTTTAGAATATTATCGTGAGATAAGTACCTTTCCCCCACAGCATACAACAATATTCTAATGTCACTTCCAAGCTTTTTACCGATCAATTCCACGACGGTTTCTAAATAAAGACACTGTACTTCGTAGTCAAGTCATTTTCGAAGTCCCCAAACAGACTGGAATGTAAGGTTGCATAGTATTTTCTCCCAGTTTCAGGACTCGTAGAGTTGCTGTTAACCCTCCTACGATTTTAACTATCACAAACTATCGAAAAACTAACCCACTTGTTATGGGCTTGGGCAAAAAATTGAAAATAAACTCTCAACCCTTATTTCTGGTGTAAGAGTTTTCTGGTTTTCTGGTGTAAGAGAATTCACGCATTTCACGGCGCATAATTTAATAGCCTTAAGTCAAGGCAATAGCCTTAAGTCATGGCACGTGTGGCTACCTGGACACATGACACACCCCGGACACATGACACACCCCGGACACATGACACACCCCGGACACGTGACGCGCCCGTAAAAGGACTGTTGAGAAGAAGAGAAGGCAAGGTGCATGGAGAATATGGATTTAGGCAAAAGGAAGCGCACAAGACAGGCAAATGTGGAAACGGAGCGTGATGACCTTACAGGTACATGTACATGTATGTGTATGTGTACATGTACTAGGTAAGGTACAGTTGGTAAGGCACATGTTACAACAATTTTTATAAATTGACACAGGGATAAATACAACTGTTGAACATAGCTTTATTTCGTCTTGGGTGTTGATCTCACCCATGGCAGCCGAAAATGTATTCAGAGCCTTGATCTGATCCTTCATAATAAAATGAAACAAGTGGAGATAATTATAAATAACACTCACGGTCGAATGACACCCTCTGGTATATAAGTCTAATTTATCAGTACTCGTTGCGGCCGAATGACGGCGACACAGCTGAACGGCTTGGAAAACCACGCTTTTGCCAAAACCAATTTATAGATTTACAAACAGGTACCTTCCAACTCATTTTTGATCGCGTGGCATTGTTGTGGTTTAAATTTATCTAAAAAGTTTATGTGTAGCGAATTTAAAAATTTCATTGATATTGCAGGCCCAGCAAGAATTATTTTGTAATGCATGCATTATGCATGATATTTTCTCTATGAAATTGGTAAATGTATAAACAAATATAATCGCTCTCAACAAGACGGTCAAGGCGGGCTATTTTTTCTTTCTTTTCGAGCTAGCATTTTGGGCGCGTCACGGGTTCAGGTAGCCATGCGCACCTTGACTAAAAGCTAGAAATGTAAGAAAAAGTTTCTTAGACATTAGCAACCTTCCTTGATTTCTTTCAAAATTTAAAAGCCAAAATACTCAGACTTCTTTCTCGTTTTCTGAGGTACCAGCTATTTCAGTTTATTTGCAGATTCAGAAAAGGCCCAACCTTCAAAACCGCTTGGTACCATTTACCTTTCACTAGATGAGAAGGGAAGACATTTCATTGGTGAGACCGGTTTTCGTCTGCTGCCTTCTTGTTGGAAGGTATGTTTATGGTTAGAGCTTGCTGGCTCAGCTTCAATCCAGGACGTGTTGTAGCCAACAATGTTGGAATGCTTGAGACTGGCTAAGAGCTTAACTTCCTTCACAAGCTAAAAACAAAACCGAGAAGTGGTAATGCCGAGTGATACATAACTGCAAGGAAAAACCCTCATGAGATCAAATTCAACTCATTTGCACGTTGTAGCCTAGTCGTGTGACATATGTGAGGTTGCTGTTCATGCTTTAATAGTGTAAAGTACGTGGGAGTGCATCTATAGCGTAGCTACTTGTACTGTTCATCGGAAACGAAAGTCGAATGCCTTGACCACGGCTTAATAAGCCAGTGTAAAATATTCTCGGATGTCAGCACTCACCAATAGTAAATCTCATGAGAATTCAACATAATACTTAATAGGATGAAAGCCTTGCATACCTTTAATGACTTCTCAATATTTGTTTGCTTTAATTTGATCTTCTTGACAGCATACAAAGACTGGTCCAGCTTGCTGCAGACCTGTGACAAATCAAAATTGCTGTCATAAATGACTCAAATTGAATATGCCCTGAAAGTTACTTTGTCATGGACTTTATTCACGAGAAAGCCATTTTGGTTGTGTTCCCTAAATGTATTGTAGGAATTGTGAACAGTTGAATGGGATGGTGCCAGACTATTTTTGCATTCAAGCCTCACTTTCAATATTGTTTTAAATGTGGCTTAAAATATTATTAAGGTCTGTTTAATTACAAATTTGAAATTATTCATTAGAGAAGACTGGTAATTAACTTTAGGTCATTGCTTTCATTTTTATCCTCATTTTACCTAACTTTCAATTTAATATAGCCGACTTATAAATACAGCCCACGGATACTGCTGAACATCACTAGTTGGCACTTTACACATACGTATATAATAGGACATGATGCTACCAACAGCACTTCACATAAGACTTGTTTCTGACCTTGTACACTCTGCCAAAGCCTCCTTTTCCCAGCAAGCCAAGCTCCTCAAACTCGGTCTGATACCGGGTAGTGCAGGAATAGATGATCTCCTCCTTCGACATCCTGGGTAAGCGAAGCAAAGGGTTCTGCATCTGGAAAAAGACCGCTGTCCTCTCCTGTTCCGTGCTAGACAGAAAACGAGGCTGTGTGGGGAGTGAAAAAAATGAAGAAATTATAGCGTCTGTTGAATATCGCATGATATTACGAGCCTTGGACAAACATGCACATTATTAAAATTTATCGCCATTATAGCCAGTCAGGTCGCAGCCTTCGCAAAAGTGCTTTTTTTTTTGGCTACGTATGCATAACTCTCTTGGTAAAATGAATATTCAAGACATAGGACACCACATTTCAAAACTTGCTTTCCAGAAAACGGGTCTTTAAAACTACGATTTTATTTAAAGATCAAATAAGTTAAGAGGGCCTAATATTTTGATCTTAACAAGATCTTCTTCAGAGACTAAATGACTGTGTACAAGAAACAAACATATATAGGGCAAAATACAGCATGATGCACATCATTGACGCTGAAAAAACACAAAAGAAAAAAGCACAGAGTTCAATGGAACAAACAACAAAAGAAGGATTAGGCCGAGGGATTAAAGGGTGAGGTAAGTGTGGGTAGGATCAAAGGCGGGGTGGAAACAAAAACAGAAGGGGTAAAGCCACAGGGAAAAGGGTCCAGGGTGGAGATCAAAGGGAAGGATTAAAGGCCGAGGGATTAAAGGGTGAGGTAAGTGTGGGTAGGATCAAAGGCGGGGTGGGAACAAAAACAGAAGGGGTAAAGCCACAAGGAAAGGGGTCCAGGGTGGAGATCAAAGGGAAGAACTAACAAAGAAGTATGAATAGGAGTAACGAGGAGGTGGGGGTTGAGGAAAACCAGAGGAGTAAGAACAAACAAAAACAAAATTCTGGCAAGGAATGAATCTGAAACAGATGACAAATGGAGAAAAAAATAGAAGTTAATCATTTCCTAGTTGGATGTTAAGCCCATGTGGTTGAATAGTCCGAAGACGATTCATCCACACTTTCTCCCGGCTGAGGCGGACTGAGTCTTTCCGATGGCCAAGTGATTCTATGCCCTGAAGAACCATATCAGAAATGCAATGGTTAGGCTGGTTAAAGTGATGTCCTACAGGGGTATCCAGTTTCTTAGTGTTGACAGTCGATCGATGACCGTATAAACGCTTTTTTAGGGCATTTTTGGTCTCTCTGACAAAACCTGCAAGAGATGAGATATATGACATTAGATGTACTGCAAGTGATGTTACCAATAATTCTATGAGTAGTACCAGAAGAGTGGCCAGAAAAGGAGTCAGACTCCTGGATGGGTTAAGCATTTGGGTTAAAAAAAAAACAGAACGAAAACAAAAGCTGTTTCGGTGAAAAACCGAAACAGCTAAAAAAAAAAAAAAAAACAGAACGAAAAAAAAGCTGTTTCGGTGAAAAACCGAAACAGCTAAAAAAAACAAAAAAAACAAAAAAAACTTTAACGATTACAAGAGCTGTTTCGGTGAAAAACCGAAACAGCTAATAACGTAAAACCAAATGGAAAGACCATGCACTGCCAGACCCAGCCCGCAGCACTCAACAAGAGAGCCCAGCGATAGCAACTCAAGAGAAACGATCACTGGTGAGATCAGGGAATGAAGGGCTCTCTAATAAGACGAGCACGTGGAAGTCAGGTCCGACAATGAAGTTACAGATTAAACAAATATGTCTTTAATGACCCTTTAAACTTGGCCACGGAGCTAGAATTTTTGATGGAGTGTGGAATGGAATTCCATGTTTTGATGAGAAAACAACTACGAAAAATTACCTTTGATTGTGATGTTTATCGGTGGCTCGATTGGAACAAAAATATCGATCACGTTTCTTGGGATATTTTGTCGTCTTAGCAAGTTTACTCTGAATCAAGTAAAGTATCATTGGACAGATCAATAAAGGACAATGTGGACGACTTTAACCAGTTTGCGCCCGAGGACATATGTGACCTGTCACCACAAAATGAGAGTAAAGTCGGAAATATTGAAAATTGAGATATTGGTATTTTCAAATTCTTCAGAAAGAGAGCTTTCCAATGATACATAACACTCGGGGATTTTGCTATAAATACTTTTTACAGCGCTCTAGAAAGTCATGGGTTTCACAAAATGTGTTTGTGAGAAAACTTACTTTAAACATCCTAAACAAAAACACGCACAAAATTACAAAACAGGACAAGTAAGGGTCAGTTGAGCATAGCAACGGCTATGTTCTAATCATTATTTCTTGTTTCCACACAGTATACAAACTATTGTACAAACAACAAAATATCAAAATTTCGAAAATGTGGGATACTTACGAGTGTTACGTGGTTCTATTTATGATTGAGGCTTGAAAAGACGACACTTATTCAGACAGTATTCTGACTAACAACTGTGTATTCTGAACTCCTGCAACTTCATGTCTGGTTAACATAGCCACACATTATAGAGGGCGCTATACAGTTTAAGTGGTGTTTCAGAGTGAACTCTTATATCCCAGACATCTCCCTTTTTTTTTTCTTTTTTTTTTTATCATAATAAACTTCGTGTAAATGTTACTCATGGTTTTTTAAGGAAACTTGGCTGTAAAACTTTTAAAAGTTGCATAAACTTGCATAAACTGTTAACTTGAAAGTTAAAAAATCGTATTATTTTTTTTTTTTTTTTTTTTAGAACTTTAAACTTTAAACTTGATAATTAAACATGTAAATCTGTTTAACTGAATTGGCTAGTGTTCTCCGTGTTTGCTTTTTATGTGGAATTTTGCATGACAGCTTTAGAGTCCATTGTCATGTTTCAAACTACAAAATCTTTGTATCGAGATGGTGGTTTGATGTTTGATCGTGTGCGTGTGGACTTTAAGTAAATCTGGTCATTGTTCGGTTGACTTTCGGTTGGGTGTAGAGGATCCTTGGTCGGTTCCACTGGCTTGGCTGCTTCAGGTAGGATTGCTGTTTGAGCTGGTGGTGTGTTTGAAGTAGAAACTGGGATCGTGGATGATTGGCTGTTCTCTGGCTGCTGTGTTGATGTACGCAAGTGCTTTCGGTTACGTCTCAGCACTTGTCCACTGTCCAGTTCGATGAGATATGAACGGGAACCGTCACTGTCAACACACTTGCCTGTTTTCCATGATGAGGTTTTGCTGGTTGGCTGTAGTCTGATTGGTTGTCCAATTTGCAGCTCCGGTAGTGGCTTTGCTGACTTGTCATATTGGCGTTTGGCCTTCTGCTTTCGAAGTTGGATGTTGTCTGGCACGCCTCCAATGACATTAGGTTGAAGAAAGAATTCAGGGGTTGGCAACAGCGTTCTCGTTCGTTTAGACATCAGTTTCTGCGCTGGACTACTGCCACTTGCATCAGGTGTGTTACGCCAATCTAGAATCGCGAGATGAAGATCCTCCTTTGCTTTGGTTACCTTCTTGATTATGTTCTTAGCTATCTTTACTGCTGATTCTGCTTTGCCGTTGCTCTGGCTGTGGTATGGAGAGGAAGTGACATGCTCAAACTCCCATTCTCTGCTGAATTCCTCATAGTCCACAGCTATGAACTGAGGACCGTTGTCGGTGATTACCTTGCTGGGTATGCCATATCGTGAGAAGTGTGTCTTCGTGCACTCAACTATGGTTTCAGATCTGGTGTCATCGACCTTGTCTAGTTCCCAGAAGTCGCTGTAGTGGTCTACGGTGATAAGATAGTCAGCACGTCTGTAGTGAAAGAGATCTTGACTGACTATGCTCCAAGCCCGGTTGGGTATTTCGTAAGACATCATCGGCTCTTTTTGCTGTTTGGTCAGGAACTCATTGCAAGACTGACACTGGCTAACCCTGTCCTTGATTTGGCTTGTCATCCCTGGCCAGTACAGTACTTCTCTGGCTCTTCGTAGGCAAGCCTCTACTCCAAGGTGACTTGAGTGGATTCTGGCAAGCATCATGTTGTGCATCGACTTGGGTATGATGACTCTCATGCCTTTGTAGAGTGTGCCATCTTGAACAGTGATTTCATCTCGGAAACCGAAGTATTCGCGGATGCATATTTGTACTTCGTTTCTCTGCTCTGGCCATCCTTCAAGAACCACGTTCTTCAAGACTTGTAGAACTGGATCAGCTTGTGTGGCCTTCTTGATCTGCATCTGCGTGCTATCCTTCATGCAAAGATAGCTGGACTGATTGATGATTTCAATCTCTGACACGAGTCGCTCTTCCTGCCTCAGCTGGAACATCTGGTACTCGGACAAGTGACTCTTGTCGGTGGTCTTCAGGGAAGCTCTGCTCAGCATGTCGGCTATGTACATCTGGCTTCCCGGTAGGTACTGTACTCTCAGATTGTACTTCTGTAACCTCAGAAGCATGCGCTGTAGCCTCTTAGGTGCTTTGTGTATTGGCTTCGTGAATATCGGCACCAATGGCTTGTGATCCGTGTTCACGGTGATCATCTCTCTGCCATGTAGATACTGATCATATCTCTCGCACGAGAAGACTATGGCTAGGCACTCTTTCTCTATTTGTGCGTAATTCTGCTCTGCAGAAGTAAGAGACCGGGATGCGAATACGACTGGTTGCCCATTCTGAAGGAGAGTCGTTCCCAGCCCTTTCTCGGATGCGTCACACTGAATTGTGACTTCTTCCTTCAAGTCGTAGTATCGGAGAACTGGAGCACTGGTGATCATGTCCTTTATCTGCTGAAAGGACTCTTCTTGTTGTGTCTGCCATGTAAAGACTGCGGTTTGCTCTGTCAGCTTTCGAAGTGGCTCACTCACCTCTGCAAGCCTTGGCAAGTATCGTGATAGGTAGTTGACACATCCCAGCAGTCGCTGGACTGCTTTCTTCGAGTCTGGCCGCTGCATGTTTTGCATTGCCTCTACCTTCCTTGGATCTGGACGAATTCCATCGGCAGTCAATATTTGGCCCATGTACGTCACCTCCTCAGTCGCAGTCTGAGCTTTTTCCTGTTGATTTTCAGGTTTGCCTCTCGTGCTCGCTGAAGTAGTGCTCTCAAGCTCCTGTCATGTTCCGCTACATCCCGGCCGTACACCAGGATATCATCTGCGATGACTGCTCTACGGGTAGTCCCTGTATTATCTCGATCTGTCGTCGCTGGTATTCTTCAGGAGCTGAAGCTATCCCAAACGGCATTCTGAGATAGCGGTATCTGCCGAATGGGGTCCAGAAAGTTGTCAAGAAGGAGCTCTCTTCATCAAGTTTCACTTGATGAAATCCTTCCTTCGCATCGAGGACTGAGAAGACCTTGGCATTGGATAGAGAGGGTAACATCTCTTCAAGTGTTGGCATCTGGTATTTGGGCCGCTTGATGGCTTTGTTTAGTTCTCGTGGATCTAAACAAATTCGCATCTTGCCTGGTTTATCGACAACAACCAGGCTGCTGATCCCTGCTGTAGGCTTTATTACCTTCGCTATGATGCCTCGCGCCTCTAGGTCGCATATCTTGTCGTGTAGTTTGTCTTTCATGGCAACAGGAACACGACGTGGTGCGTTCTGGACTGGTCTCATGTCAGGATCAATGTCAATTTGGTATTCGCCAGCTAGGCAACCTAGCCCTTCGAATACATCGCTGAACTCTGACAGAATGTTGCTCTCTGTCATAGGTGCTGCGTCGTGATGTTGCATGCTGTTGACTGCGTTGTCAACATGTACGCTGATGAGGCCCATCTTTGTACATGTCCGTCGTGACAGGAGGGGAGGCTGACTGGAATCAACTATTTTGAAGTTAAGATTCCACTGCACGCCTTTGTAGTGACATCTCAGATCACATTCTCCCTTGACGTTGATGATACTGTCATTGTACAGTTTCAACCTCGCTGTTGATTTCCTTATGCGGGGTTTCCCTGTCTGCATGATTGCACACAGGTTGTCGAATGACATCACGTTGCATGTCGCTCCGGTGTCGATCTGGCACTGGACGTTGATCTCACCTGGGTCTGTTTTGAATGTCAGTGGAACAGTAAGCGCTCTGCTACCACTGTTGACAGCCCCAAGCAGTTGCACATGCACCAAAAACAGATTCATCAGTATCGCTGTCCGACGATACCTCTTGCATCGTGTGCAGGCTCTTTTGCTTGTCTCTCCATCTGCACACTGTCTGGAAGTGGTTCATTTTCCCGCACTTCGCGCATTTTTTCCCATAAGCAGGGTATTTCTTTTTGTCCCACTCATGTGAAGATCCACAGTATTTGCACGATTTCAGTTTCTGAGTCTTTTTTGGATCTCTGGGCTTTGCTCTGTTGCTGCTTGGGGGTTTTCTGCTCTCTCGTTTCCTCACAGAGTGTACAGTTTCTGTCTGTGGCACATCTATCTTTTTGAGCTGTTCCTGTGTCAGCTCACTGATTCGGAGAGACTCTATTGCTTGCTTCAGATCACATTCTTTCTGCCTGAAGAGACGTGCTCGTGCTGCTTTGTCTCTAGTTCCAAGAACCAATCTGTCTCGGATCATCTCTGTTTCTAGCTGAGTGAATCTGCATTTCTCAGCCAACTGTCTCAGGCGAATGACATACTGGTCTACAGTTTCATTTGGCTGTTGATCTGCAGTATGAAACAGGTATCTCTCATACAGTACATTCCGTGAAGGTGCAAAATGTTCCTGTAGCTTGTCGAGAATGGTTTTATGACTTTTCATTTCGTCATCTGTGAGCTGAAGTTGCTTTAATATGTTCTTGCATTCTTTTCCCATCACACTTTTCAGAGTAGCCACTTGGATAGACTCATCCTTTTTATCAAGTTCTACTGCTTTGCGATAGTCCTCGAAACTCTCTCTGAAGAAGGTCCAACTATTTGCAAGATCACCCCCTTTACAGTTCATGGCCTCTGGCGGTGGAATTTGGTATCATAAGGTCTATTGTCGATCGGTTGATTTCAACAGGTGGCGCCCTGCGCTACGCAAGAAAGGGAGCATCGCGCGCATGGCGAACCACTCGAAAATATGTCGTCACAAAATTCCTAAACCTAAAAAGAAGACTAACTCTCATCGTATTTGAGGGCCAGAGGTGTTGTAGTAAATAATGAAAATAACAAAGAGCTTGCTGAGAAGGCATACCGGGCCGAAAAGCTTGGTTTAGTGCAAAACTGCTCCCTTTTCTACCCATCATGCTTTGCGCTATCGCGATCAGCAATAGACCTTATGGAAACACAGTCGTGTGTCGCTAATCACTGTGTAAAATATGTACACGTGTACTCTGCATGTGCAATGCACTGTTCGTATGCATGCACACAGTCACTGAAAATTCGGAAGTTCAGTCTCTTACCTCCGAAAAATCTCTCTTTTTTGCAGTTGAAGGCTGGCTACTCCAACATTCACAGTATACTCAATCGAATCTCTGACATTTTTTGCAAATATCAGTCCACTTCTGACACCATGTTACGTGGTTCTATTTATGATTGAGGCTTGGAAAGACGACACTTATTCAGACAGTATTCTGACTAACAACTGTGTATTCTGAACTCCTGCAACTTCATGTCTGGTTAATTTAACATAGCCATACATTATAGAGGGCGCTATACAGTTTAAGTGGTGTTTCAGAGTGAACTCTTATATCCCAGACAACGAGGACCTGATTTGCATATTTAATTACCGTGTTAATTAGACCACTAATGAACTATAATCCAAACACTAACTACGCAAAATCGCAGAATTAAAGAGGTTTTCGATCATCTGAAATCACCCCAAAAATAGGAATATGTAGAGGAGGACTTGGGCTTTCCAAATTACGCAAAATCTCAAATTTTACCACCCCTTCATATCTCTGAATCACATTGTGCGACTTTACTCTCATTTTGTGGTGACACCGTGACAGGTCACACATTTCAGAGTGGATTTTACCATTTTGAGGTTTTGGGCTTTTCCAAATCACTACAATATAACTATTATCTACAATCTCCCCAAATTTGAACATAATCCGTCACCCACAAGGTTGTTTTCTGTCGATTTGGTGAAACAATTTAGGTGTTTCACATTAATATGCGCCATCTTGTTCACAGGGCAAATTTACTTTACCAAGTTTACACGTTGCGCTTCCAAGTCATCATGTGTTCATTCTAAAATGTGCACGCGTCTAGCAACGAGTGTTTTTTTGGCCTATTGAACAAGATAGAAATAATAAGCTTCTATTAACTTCAAAGCTGTTTATCTCATAATTCCATGTACATGTAGGTTGTCAGGGTTTTATCACTAATTTCTTCCCCCAGGGAAGATACAGGTAGGGTGGGGGTACACGTGATACATGTGTATCAATTTAAAGCTGAGAACCTAGAGAATTTGAAAAAATCTAAATCTAAATAACAATAATTGTTAACTTTGTCTGGGTTTTGTGGAAGCAGGTCACATTAGTATCTCTAGTGGTGTGTCTATCATTTTGTGGCCATATTGAGGCTGAAATCGGATTTTTCTTCAAAGATTTATAGTTTTGTATTACACTGGCTCGGAATCTACAGTATTTAGTACATGTCAAAATGTTAAACAAGCGTTAACTAGGGTCTAGTAACTCAGACTACGGTGTAACTAATACACCGCAACGCTCACCATGATCACGGGGGTTTTCGGTCACTTCGCCCATTTTCCACTTCGCCCACAACCACCTCACCCATTTGCCACTTTGCCCATGCACCACTTCGCCCATGCACCACTTTGCCTATGTCATGCACCACTTTGCCCATTTGCAACTTCGCCCACGCAGCTTCGCCATGTGCCACTTCGCCCCAAACACCATCGTTTGGGTCTAACCCCGTATCCATTTCAACTAATTTAAATCAAACACTTTTCTGCGTCAATCTCGCACATTTTCTTTAAAGATGGTGTGTTCGTGCTTTTAGGGGTCTTTTAGTCTATTTATTTATTAAAACTTATTTATACACGGTAACCATTTAGGCCATCAGCTGAGTGCTGAAAATATCAAGATCTCGGTTAAGAATTCCTCAGATACAGATGCAAAAAAAGGACATGTTGCTGATTTGCTGTTTTATCAATTTTCAACAGACATATTACATACATAAAACAATTGTTCTTACTAGATTTCAAATATGTTTTTCGAAAATTTGAAATGCCAAAGCACGGCCTCGTACCGCACAGCCCCTGTAACATTTTGATTGCTCAGCTCCATAGTGCCAAAGTTTGAAATTTCCTCAACCTGTAAACATTCCTGTTCATTTTGAGTTTGCAAAATTAACACATTTATTGTTATTGTGATTTTCTGAGATTTGTTCAAGTGCGCCACGTTTATGGGGAGTGGTGACGATTTTGTGCCCAATTTCCGGACAGCACTTTTTTTTGTATTTCGGACTAAATTTTATACAAATTAAATTGTTAATGGTTCAAGAGCACCTAGTATAAAGGCAAATGTTCCAGTATTTTTAATAGCTCCATGGATTTAGAGTCGATCAACAAAGAGGTTCGGGTTAAAAAAACAAAAAAACTGTTTTTCGTGCTTTTCTCGGCATCAATGAATGTAAAACTTCAGACAGCTCAGTTAAATTGTATAATTTACTACAAAATACAACCCCCTAAATCTACCCATTCATGATAATTCAAGCAATCACCAATGGTGTATCCTACCTTTATATTACGCAAGTTTGCGTAGTGTTTGCGTAGTTAGTGTTTGGATTACACTCCATTAGTGGTCTAATTAGTGGTCTAATTAACACGGTAATTAAATATGCAAATCAGGTCCTCGTAAGTATCCAACGTTTTCGCAAATTTGATATTTTGCTGTTTATACAATAGTTTGTATACTTATGTGTAAAAAAATTCAGACGAAAAACAGATGACACGCGCCACTTTGCCCGCGCGCCACTTTGCCCGCGTGCCACTTTTTTAACCCTAACCCTCCCAAATCCTCTAAATTCCTCATTGCAAAATGCAGGATTTTGCAGGATTGAGGTCACTTGGAGTTTGATGCATTGCAGGATTTTGCAGGATTGAGGTTACTTGGGGTTTTACCCCTGCAGGAATATGGAGGATTCAGGTTATCAGGCTGAATGTGACACACAAGGATTTATTTGCAGGATTGAGGTCACTTGGAGTTTGATGCATCGCAGGATTTTGCAGGATTGAGGTTACTTGGGTTTTTACTGACTGCAGCCAGGGCAAGACTGCAGGATTTTGCAGGATACAGGCTGTATGGTCACCAGTGACCAATATTGGAGGATTTTGCAGGATTCAGGTTACTTGGAGTTTTAACAATTTAGGAATTGGAGGATTTTGCAGGATTCAGGTTATGTGTAAGTAAAAATGGGTAGGGAGTTAGTTAATTACCGGTACTTTGATTTGTGTTTATTTGTGATTTGAGTTTTTTTAATTTGTATTTTACCGGCCCCTTCAAAAACAACCTTGGTTGAATTAGGCCGTCAGCTAAACCTTAAAAACAGGCTGTAAAATGCATTTCGCTCCAGCAACACTGCGTCTACATTACCAACACACTCTCGTAAAAGTTGGTATCTTAATCCTGTCTTAACTTATTCTTCATATTGGAGCTTGTGGTTTACAGACTGGCAGTTTTATGTGCGATCAGGGAATTTCAGTCTTTCAACAGTGGCTGGGTCAGCGGAAGTTCAACTTCATGGTCAACCCCCTGGAGAAAGGACTAGGTCAACCTCATAGGGAACTGTACTGCCATGTACAGTACATGTACATGTACTACACTACACACACACTATGGACTTTGGCACAGAACAAAATAATGACCGTGAACTATAGGATTTTATACTGAAAGCAAAAATCTAATAATATGAACCAAAAAGTTGTAATACCAGAGAAATAAGATTATAATAATATGGATCGGAAAACTATCATTGACCCCAGTTAAGTCAAATTACTAAATTTAACTTTTGTATAATACATTTGCATACTCAAATTAAGTAAATCTTAATTCTCCAATTAAGTTCGTCAAAATGAGAAATCTAGCTGATAAAGAAAAGTCTTTAAAGGGATCGTATACGTTTGGTAATTACTCCAAACATTAATGGCAATAAAAACTCACTTTGTAAGGAGTATACAGCAGCTTTGGATAGTATAATGCATTTAAAAAAACTTTTAACTTCGAAGTACTGCGGTTATTGAAAAAGATATCACTTTTTATCCCCAAACATTTGAATCTGAGAAGCGTTACCGTGCAGTGACGTTTCTCAGATTGTGTATTCCAATGCAGATTGTTCTTCCTGCGTGGACATAACTGCTCTAGATTTTTAGCAATAGCCTATCTCAAAATCGCTACCACCTTTTGAAATGAAATTTGTACAGGTTAGTTTTATGGTATATATCTATAACTATATAGGATTGAAACAAAAAGTGGGTTCCAATTACCAAACGTATACTTTGCAGAGGCTAAATAGATTAACACGTCAGCTAACGTGCAAATTCTATTGCTAAATAGAGCAAGGTTATATTGATCAGTTCTGTAAAATGGTGTTTGGATGTATTATTGCATAATTGTAGCCAGTAGATTAATTTTGCAATATTGTGGCCCGTTTGTTCTCATAATATGGGGCATTGTTTTTTGTGAAGGTATAATAATATAATATAATCTCGATTTGCAGTGAAGTATGTCTGCTCGTATATATGGTGAGGAAATTGTATATACAAAAAAGAAAAACCTCTCGAAAACGTGACATGATAAAGTTCTTAGGAAGACTTCAAAGGAAACTAAAACGATTGAAGTTGGATCGAGTCGAGCCCGTTGTATCATCAAAAATTATATAACTGACATACAGATCCTTGTTATTAATTGGTGGACAAACTATAGTGGGTCTATAGTGTGTGCATGCATGGATCAATAAATGGACTAAATTTTAATAAGATGAGGTAAGATGAATAATCAAACATTTTTGTATAAAAACTAAAACCGTTTTCTACAAATCTCGCATCTCTTTTTACCTGGCCTTACCGTGCCTATATATACAATGTACATGCACTAAAACCTCGCATCCTTTTTCTATAAATCTCGCATCCCTTTGTTTACCTAGTCCTCACCGGGCTCCGTGCCTATACAATGTGTATGCACTTAAAACTCGCATCCCTTCTCTATAAATCTCGCGTCCCTTTTTTGACCTGGTCCTACCGGGCTCTACAGTGCCTATATACAATGTATATGCACTTAAAACTCGCATCCCTTTTTTATAAATCTCGCATCCCTTTTTTGGCCTGGCCCTACCGTGCCTATGCACTCAAAACTCGCATCCCTTTTCAACAAATCTCGCATCCCTTTTTTGGCCTGGCCCTACCGTGCCTAAATACAATGTATATGCACTTAAAACTGGCATCCCTCTTCAACAAATCTCGCATCCCTTTTTTGGCCTGGCCCTACCGGGCCTATATACAATGTTTATGCACTTAAAACTCGCATCCCTTTTCAACAAATCTCGCATCCCTTTTTTGGCCTGGCCCTACCGTGCCTATACAATGTATTTGCACTCGAAACTCGCATCCCTTTTCAACAAATCTCGCATCCCTTTTGGGGCCTGGCCCTACCGTGCCTATAAATACAATGTATATGCACTTAAAACTCGCATCCCTTTTCAACAAATCTCGCATCCCTTTTTGGCCTGGCCCTACCGTGCCTATATACAATGTTCATGCACTTAAAACTCGCATCCCTTTTCAGCAAATCTCGCATCCTTTTTTTGGCCTGGCCCTACCGTGCCTATATACAATGTTTATGCACTTAAAACTCGCATCCCTTTTCAACAAATCTCGCATCCCTTTTTTGGCCTGGCCCTACCATGCCTATATACAATGTATATGCACTCAAAACTCGCATCCCTTTTCAACAAATCTCGCATCCCTTTTTTAGCCTAGCCCTACCGTGCCTAAATACAATGTATATGCACTTAAAACTCGCATCCCTTTTCAACAAATCTCGCATCCCTTTTTTGGCCTGGCTCTACAGTGCCTATATACAATGTTTATGCACTTAAAACTCGCATCCCTTTTCAACAAATCTCGCATCCCTTTTTTAGCCTGGCCCTACCATGCCTATGTACTCAAAACTCGCATCCCTTTTCAACAAATCTCGCATCCGTCCCTTTTTTGGCCTGGCCCTACCGTGCCTATATACAATGTTTATGCACTTAAAACTCGCATCCCTTTTTAACAAATCTCGCATCCCTTTTTTGGCCTGGCCCTACCGTGCCTATATACAATGTTTATGCACTTAAAACTCGCATCCCTTTTTAACAAAGCTCGCATCCCTTTTTTGGCCTGGCCCTACCGTGCCTATATACCATATTTATGCACTTAAAACTCGCATCCCTTTTCAACAAATCTCGCATCCCTTTTTTGGCCTGGCCCTACCTTGCCTATATGCACTTAAAACTCGCATCCCTTTTCAACAAATCTCGCATCCCTTTTTTTGGCCTAACTAGTTCAGTTAACCTACACATGAAGTAAAGTTTTAATTTTTTTTGAGAACACGATTATGCCTTTAGTCCAGAAAAAAACAACGTTTCGTTTTTGTTCTATTACGAAGCTAATATACGTACGAGTTGAGCCACCTGTTGTTTTGAAAACAGATTGTTTTAGGATTCCTAATGAATAAAAACTGTTCATCAAATTACTCTCCAATAGCCTGAATATTCAAAATATTGAAATTTATTAAATTGATTTATTTTAATATAAAATAACGATATCAATAATTCAGCATAAAATGTATTTGCATTTTAAGTACAATTCCCTCAGAGTTATGAGCCATACAATTAAATTAAATTTCACACGATCACGATCAAGGTTTTTGTTATGGTCACAAACACACTGACTAATAATAATCAAGTCTGTTAAATACTTTCCAGTGTGCATTTTGTCAAGCAACTTTAGCTCTTTTTTTGTTCCTTATCGAACCTCGCTCCCCAGCTGCTGTTGAAGGCGCGTGCTCGTTAACTTCTAAAGTGTTGACACCTTGCAAAGTTTCTTTCTCAATGGTATAATCGTGAACAAATAAGAACAAATGGGGATGCAGCACACAATGACATTTCATATCGAAATTTCTAGCACCTATTAATATTATGTTCCTTTTTAGTATTTTTAGTTATGTTAGTTTTTAGTGGCACTTATAGGGAGACATTTCAGTGTCTCCCTAAATGTCTAGCTACCCTTAAAACGATATTTGGGAGTTATTCTAATCCTAGAACGACAGATTTTGGTCTAAATAGCATAAATCTCGAAGATCTTAGAGAAAAGGGTTAGCGTAAACAAGTTAGGACTGTTTTAAGTTTGTGTACATCTCTATGGGATTGTATCCCAAGTGCCTATTTGGAGGTATACTAATCATACAATTATGAACCGACAAGTGGATTCGGGTATCAGTCCCAATTTTTCGGGATTTAATTCTCTAAAATATCATTGAGATTTCCCCCACACCTCTAAAACTGAACAATAATTATCTCAATTAATAACCTACTAATTCTTTAGACTTCTGTGCTACAGTACGTTATGAAAGGAAGGATTTTTTAAAAAGAATCAATAACAATTAAATATGTATTGTTACATATTGTTACTTAGACTTCACGAGTGGGAGAAGTCTTATAGATCAATGCCTGAAGCAGTGACAAAGTAAAATCTTGCATGTGTGCATAGTTTCTACAGCCGCATGTAAATTGTACATGTAGGCCCTACATAGAAATTGTACACCTTATAAGTATATGCAATAATAAGACTGCGGTCAGAAGTCCAAGCGAAAAAAGGTCATCTTCTGGGCTTGCGGTTTGGCCGCTGTCATGGGGGTCGTAAATAACCGTATGATCAAGCTGGTGAGGTTTGTACACAAAACCCCCGGTGTCGGGGGTTTTGTGTAGAAATATTAAGATACCAACTTTCACGACAACGTGCTGGTAATGTACTTTTTTAATGCATTATTGTGAGGTTTATTACATCACAAACATCAATTATTTGCTTGCAAATCAAGGAAATTCGACCCAGTATTCGAGCGACTACTGCACAGTTGCTGTTCACAACCAGGAGAGAATGTGACGTGCGCGCGCATCATGTCGTGGATGTCAGTGACGTAACAGGTCAAAGTGTATCGACCGGTGGTAAACAACAAGCGCGCGGCGCAGCGACTGTTTTATGTCATGGCACAAGCTGTACGGTGGCTGCGTGCTGATGAGGAGACACCAATCGCTCTCGGGCGGGGATAGCGCACAATGCTTGCAATCGCTAGATATGGTCAAGATAAACCGTGTTTGTTTTAGGGGGCATTTGAATTACAGAGCTTCATCATTCCATACCATGTTACAAGAAAAGATATGTGCTGGAGATTATATACGCACGGTTCTTGCAATTTCTTTCTTGAAACGTAAAGCCTAAAAATCATCTCTTCTAATTTAGCTAACCCTAACCCTCCCAAATCCTCCAAATTCCTCATTGCAAAATGCAGGATTTTGCAGGATTGAGGTCACTTGGAGTTTGATGCATTGCAGGATTTTGCAGGATTGAGGTTACTTGGGGGTTTTACCCCTACAGGAATATGGAGGATTCAGGTTATCAGGCTGAATGTGACACACAAGGATTTTGCAGGATTGAGGTCACTTGGAGTTTGATGCATCGCAGGATTTTGCAGGATTGAGGTTACTTGGGTTTTTACTGACTGCAGCCAGGGCAAGACTGCAGGATTTTGCAGGATACAGGCTGTATGGTCACCAGTGACCAATATTGGAGGATTTTGCAGGATTCAGGTTACTTGGAGTTTTAACAATTTAGGAATTGGAGGATTTTGCAGGATTCAGGTTATGTGTAAGTAAAAATGGGTAGGGAGTACTTTGATTTGTGTTTATTTGTGATTTGAGTTTTTTTAATTTGTATTTTACCGGCCCCTTCAAAAACAACCTTGGTTGAATTAGGCCGTCAGCTAAACCTTAAAAACAGGCTGTAAAATGCATTTCGCTCCAGCAACACTGCGTCTACTTTTTTAATGCATTATTGTGAGGTTTATTACATCACAAACATCAATTATTTGCTTGCAAATCAAGGAAATTCGACCCAGTATTCGAGCGACTACTGCACAGTTGCTGTTCACAACCAGGAGAGAATGTGACGTGCGCGCGCATCATATCGTGGATGTCAGTGACGTAACAGGTCAAAGTGTATCGACCGGTGGTAAACAACAAGCGCGCGGCGCAGCGACTGTTTTATGTCATGGCACAAGCTGTACGGTGGCTGCGTGCTGATGATTGAGCAGACACCAATCGCTCTCGGGCGGGGATAGCGCACAATAAGGTTGTTTCACGTTCCAGTTGCGCATGCTCAGTAGAGCGCCCTCTGTAGGCCTACTACATGTAGGAGAGGGGAACACCCATATAAACACGCTATCATCCGGGTAAGTTGCGTACCCCTTTTTGCGCTGAATCCAAGATGGCCGCAGAACGTGAAACAACCTTATGCTTGCAATCGCGAGGAGTATGACAATGCAAAATACTAATTTGGTGACCTGTAGTTGCGCGCGCTGGCTGGGCGGAGCTCCGCTCAGTGACTCGCTGCGTGAATGCACGAGATTGTGTAACAAAGCCTATAGGTGTAAGTACATGTACATGTAGGTGTTTTTACATGGTGTACGTGTTAACCTGGGTGGTACGTAATGCGTGTTCATGGTTAGTTGGTGGAGTGCCGCGCCACCGGAAGAAGTACAGTACATGTAGGTTTCACGACTTGTGTTCTGAGTTGTACGTACATTGCGCACACCAATAGTGCATTGTATATGCTGTAGTACATTGCGTATGCGGTAGTACATTGCGTATGCTGCAGTACACTGCGTATGCTGTTGTGCACTGCGTATGCTGTTGGACATTACGTAGTTGGGCGTTGCGCATGGCGTTGCACATTGTTGATGCGGTTGCGCGTTGCTGCTGTAAGCAGTAGGTTTTCCTCCCCAGTAATTAAGAACTCAGGAAATGAAACAGCCCCAATTGAATCGTAATTATCGTACATTGTATTGATTGTTGAGAATAAATCATCATTGTTTATCTTTGTAGGCCTATACCGACAAGAAGGTGTCTTTGTTCACAGGTTTATTGTGTAATTAAAAGAGAGTAATCGCCATCATCATAATCGGTGGTATATGTCCACCAAAACGGACCTGCACCCTTAGCCTTTAGGTTGCTCCGAGTGATCTCTCGTATAGGGAAGAGCCTTGGGTTGGGAAGATTGCCGTCGGTTTAATAGGTGTCCGACTTATCCTAACAGCCTTAGGTTGGCCTGGGGAGTTCCCGCCACAGTATGCTGCATTTTGCTTGTTTCCTTTTGTTGCTTGTTTCCTTTTGTTGCTTGTTCCACTTTCTCACAATTTTGGGAAGAAAGGACTAAAGGTAAATGTTAGTGTTGGCTGTGATTTCATTGATTTGTTCGTTGTTCCCCCTGCGCAGTCAAGTAAAGTTTTGATTTCAGGACGGTAGGTTTAATTTTAACAATATGTTGTGGAGGATTTTGTATATATAGGTGAGTTGGTTCGCTTTCCTTCTATCTTACAGTTATAACCAGCATTAGTTTGCCAGCATTTTTTGAGACGCTACTTCTTCTTGAGAAATCACCACAGACAAAGCGGGAAACCCCTACTCAAGGTTTAGTCTAACTAAGGCAGTGTACAACTTCTCCTTGGCAGCCTTTTGAGGCTGGGTAGAAGTTTCGCATGAGGAAGTTCAAGATGCGGGTAGCTTTGAATGCTGCATGTCGGGTCTGACTGTTCCAGCTCAGATTACTCTGAATGTTGATACCTAGAGGTGATCTCAGATTTCTCATCGATCTAATAGATAGAGGGAGTAGTCGGCGCAGCGGAAATTGAAATGGATCCACTTGTATTCGGTTGGGGTTGATTTATTTATGATGCTCTAGTTTAAATTTACACAAGTCCAATTTATATGGTACAACATATCATTTAGCATTTGAGGGAATTGAGATAGCGCTGGTCGACTGGGATGAGGATGTCCTTTAATTTGAAGCAACCTGGAGGTATAATGGACGGCGGCCAAATGACAAAGCGGTTTTCACTCGAAATTTGCTGACGGGCAAGACGAGAGGTCGTTTTAGGCAGCTCAGATTTCAGTATGTATATATGTCGTCGAGACGAAGACAAACTATGTGCATTGTAAGAATGGTCAAGGTGCTACAATCCATCTCGGGGTAGTCCAGGCCTTCACTATTTTGCAACATGCCAAGGGCTGATGAGGCGACACCATGTGACAAAGCGAAATTAAGAATTGGTCGGCTACAGCAGTAAGGGAACAATGAGAAAAGGTACAATGCAGAAAGGTAAGGCAGCTTGAGACGGCTCTATGAGGAATAGTAAAAGTTGCCAAACGCCTTGCGGTAGTGTGCAAACAAGGATGGTACCTGCAAAACATGGGTTTGTCCTCATTTGAGGGTTAGCGGCTAGAGAATCCTGTCGGCAGGGAACAACACATCAAGACCATTAACTGGTAGACAAATCGATACAAAAACTATTGGTGGCAAAGGCTGTGTATCCCGAGGATAATCACGGGTAAGATTAGGGCTGAGAAATGGGATGAGATATGGGTTGCAGGGGCGGATCCAGGAATTTCGGTTAGAGGGGGCGCCAAAAATTGTCAACATAATATATTGGGAGAAGATATGGGAGCGCAGGAGGCGCGAAGCCCCAACGCCGAGATCTTCTCAATCTTCTCGAGATTTTTTTAGGGGGGGCGCGCGCCGGGTGCGCCCCCCCCCTGGATCCGCGCATGGGTTGGGATGGGGGTTGTGGGTAGAGGAAGAGAGAATAGTGGATTGGATTGGGGGTCTAAGTTCGGAGCGAAGAATCCTTCTACCCATACCTAAGATCAAATGTGGACTCTGGAGTCCGAACAAAGCAGCGATGCAAATACTTTACTATTTAGGTAGTGTTTTATTCTCAGTCGGTGCTTCATTTTAAAAGGTGACGGTTGGTTATTATTTCACCAATGAATAGAAGGCAACCGTTGCTTTAAAATTTGGTTTGATGAATAAGAATTTGGTGTGATGAAAAAGAATTTGGTGGAATGAAAAAGAATTTGGTGGAATGAAAAAGAATTTGGTGGAATGAAAAAGAATTTGGTGGAATGAAAAAGAATTTGGTGGAATGAAAAAGAATTTGGTGTGGCATTTAAAGTAGGCAACAAGAGGAAAGTATTGAAAAGGACGGATGCCATCTCGTGTAGCGGTTCTTGTATTTTTCAAGGCACTTTAGGTAACCTAACCCAGTTTTTCCACAGCCTTGCTCTACGGTTAAAATAATCCACAAGAACCTTTGCCAAAGAAAAAGATACATGTTTAACGATAGTCGGATTCGAACCACAGACCTCACCAGATCCAAAGCTCACCTCTCTACCAACTAGGCTATTGGCGAGTTGGTCGAGGACAGCCGTTCTTAAATGAACCCCAGTTGCCATTGTTTTTTCTCATGAATATACATTCATGCACAACCCAGCCACTAATTAATTTGTTTATATCGCGAACCGCTACACGGGTCAGTATTCTGCACCTGATGGACCGGCGGTTGAAAATCGATATACCAAACGATCGATGTACCGAAGAAAATCTGTGGATCCTGTGGTGTTCGTTATAGCTGTGTTCCACTGTGTATTTTGAGAATTGTTCAGTTTCGTTTTCGCACGGCACTTGATCACATTAATCTCACTTATGAAACAAATAACAGAACTAGTAGCAGACATGTGATGGTGAGTGGACCAGTTAGAGTAATCCTCAAAACAAACAAATTGAGGGAGGGGGGTGTGGTTAAGGTCTCAAAAGTTCAAATTTAAACCTTAGAAGGGTCGTTCCAGGTCGCGGAAAGGGCTGCAAGCATTTCTGGGCCGTCGTCAATCAATCCCATAATTCCAAGCAGAAAGCGTTTCACTTCTGGCAAAATGATATTGGAAGCTTGTCTTTGTCCGAAAACTGAAAATAGGAAAAGAAAAAATAGGAACTGGTTGACGCGGCCATTTGAAAGTAGTGGTCAATAGTTACGATTCACACCACGGGAACTTGTGGCGCAAAAAAGGTCAGTACCAAATAGGCCTATGATCATCCACCCAACATCCCAGTAACTTTTTTATTTCAAATATTTGAAAAAGGTTCACTGGAGGATCCAGCAGGGGGTACAGGGGGTGCACGGCCACCTGCCAATTTGATTTTGTTTATGCCGCGGCGATCAAATGCATAACAATCAAACTTTACGGTCACCAATATAGCCCCACCCTGTGATATAAGACACTCACAGCCACGCGAGGTCGCTGTTTGTGATTCAAACAGTATGTGGAGAGTGCGAGTGTATGCAGCGTGTGGCTACTATTTATTGTTAGCGACTTACTGTCTGTTGTCTGACAATCTTCAAATGCCTCAACCAAGGCTACTCAGATAGGGGTCTAACATTTTCAAACCCCTCGACCAAGGATACCCAGATAGGGGTCTAACATTTTCAAACCCCTTGACCAAGGCTACTCAGATAGGGGTCTAACATTTTCTAACCCCTTGACCAAGGCTACTCAGATAGGGGTCTAACAATTTCAAACCCCTCGACCAAGGCTACTCATATAGCAGGGGTTTCCCTTAAATTTTTGTTTCAGTGGCCCGCCGGGCTACCTAATTAGAGTTTTCAGTCGCCCACAAGCATTTTCAGTGGCCACGTGTGCATTTGCCATATCTGTGTTTTCCACCGAGGTTACGCAACGCCATCTGCATTGTCCGACCTTCCGCGAAAGCGCCCCGGGAAACGCGTTCGGGAAAATTGCCGAAACGCGGCACGGCACGGCACTTTACAGCCCAATGCTTGTTGTAATCGCTGATCTTGCGATTTAATTTGCATCCGCCACAAAAGCTATCAAAACTAAACCTCACCTGTGACAACAAAACTAGCAGAGTTATTGTAAAAGCATATTAAATGTTTAAGGTTGAAAACCTTTTGGGAAAAAAAACGGAGAATGTTGGCCTAAATCTTTCACACGATGAACGCCAAGTTGACCAACACACCACACAAGCGTAAACTGAATGCAGGAAACCTGCCGCGGTAGAACATTTTGTAGAAACACGCTACATCGCTCAAGAAGGACAAGCGTTACAACCTCGAAAGAAATACATTAACAGAAAATAAAAAAATAGTAAAGGGCGACCATGATCTGATAATTAACCTGCACATTAGCAACACACTCTCGTAAAAGTTGGTACCTTAATCCTGTCTTAACTTATTCTTCATATTGGAGCTTGTGGTTTACAGACTGGCAGTTTTATGTGCGGTCAGGGAATTTCAGTCTTTCAACAGTGGCTGGGTCAGTGGAAGTTCAACTTCATGGTCAACCCCCTGGAGAAAGGACCAGGTCAACCTCATAGGGAACTGTACTGCCATGTACAGTACATGTACATGTACTACACTACACACACACTATGGACTTTGGCACAGAACAAAATAATGACCGTGAACTATAGGACTTTATACTGAAAGCAAGAATCTAATAATATGAACCAAAAAGTTGTAATACCAGAGAAATAAGATTATAATAATATGGATCGGAAAACTATCATTGACCCCAGCTAAGTTAAATTACTAAATTTAACTTTTGTATAATACATTTGAATACTCAAATTAAGTAAATCTTAATTCTCCAATTAAGTTCGTCAAAATGATAAATCTAGCTGATAAAGAAAAGTCTTTAAAGGGATCGTATACGTTTGGTAATTACTCCAAACATTAATGGCAATAAAAACTAACTTTGTAAGGAGTATACAGCAGCTTTGGATAGTATAATGCATTTTTAAAAACTTTTAACTTCGAAGTACTGCGGTTATTGAAAAAGATATCACTTTTTATCCCCAAACATTTGAATATGAGAAGCGTTACCGTGCAGTGACGTTTCTCAGATTGTGTATTCCAATGCAGATTGTTCTTCCTGCGTGGACATAACCGCTCTAGATTTTTAGCAATAGCCTATCTCAAAATCGCTACCACCTTTTGAAATGAAATTTGTACAGGTTAGTTTTATGGTATATAAAATTATCTATAACTATATAGGATTGAAACAAAAAGTGGGTTCCAATTACCAAACGTATACTTTGCAGAGGCTAAATAGATTAACACGTCAGTTAACGTGCAAATTATATTGCTAAAAAGAGCAAGGTTATATTGATCAGTTCTGTAAAATGGTGTTTGGATGTATTATTGCATAATAGTCAGTACATTAATTTTGCAATATTGTGGCCCGTTTGTTCTCATAATATGGGGCATTGTTTTTTGTGAAGTTATAATAATATAATATAATCTCGATTTGCAGTGAAGTATGTCTGCTCGTATACTATGGTGAGGAAATTGTATATACAACAAAAAGGAAAACCTCTCGAAAACGTGACATGATAAAGTTCTTAGGAAGACTTCAAAGAAAACTATTACGATTGAAGTTGGATCGAGTCGAGCCCGTTGTATCATCAAAAATTATATAACTGACATACAGATCCGTGTTATTAATTGGTGGACAAACTAGTGGGTCTATAGTGTGTGCATGCATGGAATAATAAATGGACTAAATTTTAATAAGATGAGGTAAGATGAATAATCAAACATTTTTGTATAAAAACTAAAACCGTTTTCTACAAATCTCGCATCTCTTTTTACCTGCAGGGCCCTACCGTGCCTATATATACAATGTACATGCACTAAAACCTCGCATCCTTTTTCTCGCATCCCTTTGTTTACCTAGTCCTACCGGGCTCCGTGCCTATACAATGTGTATGCACTTAAAACTCGCATCCCTTTTCTATAAACCTCGCATCCCTTTTTGGCCTGGCCCTACCGTGCCTATGCACTCAAAACTCGCATCCCTTTTCAACAAATCTCGCATCCCTTTTTTGGCCTGGCCCTACTGTGCCTATATATACAATGTTTATGCACTTAAAACTCGCATCCCTTTTCTACAAAGCTCGAATCCCTTTTTTGGCCCGGCCCTACGATGTATACGACTTAAAACTCGCATCCCCTTTCTACAAATCTCGCATCCCTTTTTTGGCCTGGCCCTACCGTGCCTATATTATACAATGTATATGCACTTAAACTCGCATCCCTTTTCTGCAAAGCTCGCATCCCTTTTTTGGCCTGGCCCTACCGTGCCTATATACAATGTTTATGCACTTAAAACTCGCATCCCTTTTCAACAAATCTCGCATCCCTTTTTGGCCTGGCCCTACCGTGCCTATGCACTCGAAACTCGCATCCCTTTTCAACAAATCTCGCATCCCTTTTTTGGCCTGGCCCTACTGTGCCTATATACAATGTTTATGCACTTAAAACTCGCATCCCTTTTCAACAAATCTCGCATCCCTTTTTTGGCCTGGCCCTACCGTGCCTATATACAATGTTTATGCACTTAAAACTCGCATCCCTTTTCAACAAATCTCGCATCCCTTTTTGGCCTGGCCCTACCGTGCCTATGCACTCAAAACTCGCATCCCTTTTCAACAAATCTCGCATCCCTTTTTTGGCCTGGCCCTACTGTGCCTATATACAATGTTTATGCACTCAAAACTCGCATCCCTTTTCAACAAATCTCGCATCCCTTTTTGGGCCTGGCCCTACCGTGCCTATGCACTCAAAACTCGCATCCCTTTTCAACAAATCTTGCATCTCTTTTTTGGCCTGGCCCTACCGTGCCTAAATACAATGTATATGCACTTAAAACTCGCATCTCTTTTCAACAAAGCTCGCATCCCTTTTTTGGCCTGGCCCTACCGTGCCTATATACAATGTTTATGCACTTAAAACTCGCATCCCTTTTCAACAAATTTCGCATCCCTTTTTTGGCCTGGCCCTACCGTGTCTATATACAATGTTTATGCACTTAAAACTCGCATCCCTTTTCAACAAATCTCGCATCCCTTTTTGGCCTGGCCCTACCGTGCCTTTGCACTCAAAACTCGCATCCCTTTTCAACAAATCTCGCATCCCTTTTTTGGCCTGGCCCTACTGTGCCTATATACAATGTTTATGCACTCAAAACTCGCATCCCTTTTCAACAAATCTCGCATCCCTTTTTGGGCCTGGCCCTACCGTGCCTAAATACAATGTATATGCACTTAAAACTCGCATCCCTTTTCAACAAATCTCGCATCCCTTTTCAACAAATCTCGCATCCCTTTTTTGGCCTGGCCCTACCGTGCCTATGCACTCAAAACTCGCATCCCTTTTCAACAAATCCCGCATCCCTTTTTTGGCCTGGCCCTACCGTGCCTAAATACAATATGCACTTAAAACTCGCATCTCTTTTCAACAAAGCTCGCATCCCTTTTTTGGCCTGGCCCTGCCGTGCCTATATACAATGTTTATGCACTTAAAACTCGCATCCCTTTTCAACAAATCTCGCATCCCTTTTTTGGCCTGGCCCTACCATGCCTATATACAATGTATATGCACTCAAAACTCGCATCCCTTTTTAACAAATCTCGCATCCTTTTTTTGGCCTGGCCCTACCATGCCTATATACAATGTTTATGCACTTAAAACTCGCATCCCTTTTTTTGGCATAACTAGTTCAGTTAACCTACACATGAAGTAAAGTTTTTTTTTTGAGAACACGATTACGCCTATAGTCCAGAAAAAAACGTTTCGTTTTTGTTCTATTACGAAGCTAATATACGTACGAGTTGAGCCACCTGTTGTTTTGAAAACAGATTGACTATGGTCTACCCTATCTTTTGACCTGAATTAATAGACAGATTCTATTTTGAAATTAAAGTGTTTGTATGAGTTTAGCTATACGCATCCGATATCGATATGTAACCATTTGTTTATTAGGAAGTGGCAATAAACAAACGAGCGCCGTATAAGCAGGGTTGTAGTCGAGTCCCTGCAAGTCCTTTCACAAGTCCTTTCACAAGTCCTTTTGTGAAGCCAGTCACAAGTCCCTTCATAAAGGCAGTCACAAGTAACTGGATGAACAATGACAAAGGAATGCCTTTTGTCAAAGCTGATTTAAATAGCTTGTGATTTGAATTGGAACTTAAGGACTTGTGATGGACTTGCAGGGACTCGACTACATCCCTGCCGTATAGCTTCTAAACATGTTTACAAACTGATAGCAAGAAAAGTGTTTACTCGCTAAAAACAGTTGTTATAGTGTATATAATGTTATTAATTCTAATGTAACGTCTCACTTGGGTAGAGGCGTTATCAAAATAAGAGTCAAGATACAGCATCTTACACACACTATACTACTGGTTTATTCAGAAGTATTTACATCACAATAGAGGGCGCACTATATACAAGATCTAGTTTGTGCCTTACATGTTATCTGAGTATTGAGAGAGTGAAGCTCTGTGGCTAGAGCATACAGCTCATGCTGGGAACGAAGCTCTGTGTATGAGCTCAGCTCGGATAATAATCTACTCCGCCATTTCCACACCCTTTATATAGGCTTTTGGGTGCGCGTCTTAACCAATGAGAGCATTGGATTCTGGTAGTTATGAATAATGCATACGTGTACAAAGTCAATGGGGATGTTCCTATGGAGGATTTGTACACGTTCTGACTTAGACATTCTTGCAGGAGAAAGTCCGAGAGTTGTGGTGAGCGGGTGATGTAGGATTACTCGTGGGTGCGTTACGGGGAGTAATCCTCGAGGAAAGGGAAAGGGGTAACTTTCTCGGTACATAGGGTTATGCACAAGACTCAGTCTCTAGACTAGATGAGAACCTACACACAGTTCTATGGAGTAAACTCTTGCGTGGGGAGGGTAACTTGACCTCTGGTGTACCGTGACAGTACAGTGTGGTTTAGCGGCTCCCAGTCGCTATGTATAGGGTCAGATACACGGGAAGGTTTAGCGGTCCACACTCGCTAATGTGAAGGGTCAGTTTGGGTCGAATACAGGGGTAAGGTATATGAGGGGAATTCACATCGACTCCAGGGAAAATATGAGGGAAAACGACTAAGTCATAACTCGCTGTGAACGAGGTCATAGCACACAGTACATGCTGGATGCATTGCGCGCTATACAATAGCGTACCGTACCATGTGCTGTACACGCGTACCAGTATTGGTGCGTGATAACTTCGTGCTGTGTGAGGGCACACATATCGCTGCAAGAACGCTGCGCGTTGCTTGGGAAAGAAATAAAGACCGCTCGCTGTATGCGTGAACGCAACACTATCTCCCCCCCAGTTTTTACAACGTCCTCGTTGTAACGTAGGTAATAACATACGGTAAACAAAATAATAGAAAAGCGAAAATTGAACTAAAGTAACTGAATACATCAAAGTTAAACGGAGCGCTAGAAAAGACACACTAAAGGTTAACTCAAAAAGAAAATCAAAAGAATACAATCCTTTAACATAAGAATAATGAGAGCGAAAACAGAAGAATAAATAGCCATCTAAAACGACGAAAGTAAAAGTTCAGTGTCCATTGAGATGGTAGTGAAATCACTATAAGTTCACAATTGACGCAGTTCATCGCGAATATCGGGCTGGGAGACTAGAAATAATCTTGAAGTCTCGCTGGCCTACTCTTAGCACGGGCACTTCTCCTCTCTGACAAGGTCGACGTTCCTGACGTAGATGGCGCTACAGTTGGTTTGGGGGAACCACGTACTTTAGCCGGCCGGGCTGACGAGGGGGTGCCAGTGTTCCTGGTGCCAGGCGTTTTTCTGGTGTTACTGCGGAGGACGGCATCATCCGTTGAAGGAGAACTTTTCGCAAGTAACGTCTTACGGATGTCCACCATCCATGAAGGGACTTCATCGCTGAAATAATGTTTAAGCCGGTCGTGATGAAGAATTTTTGTTTTTCCTCTTTGCTTGACCCGTATCTCAAACAGGAGATCACTCATTGTTCGGAGAATGATGCAGGGGCCTACCCATTTAGCTTGTTTTAGCTTAGGGGATAAACCAGGGGTTCTGGTGCTATCGCGCATGTACACCAGGTCACCAATTTGATAGTTTCTTTGGGAAACTCGGGGATCGTGGTCTTTCCTCTGTCGTTCAGCGGATTTACCAAGATGTTTGCGAACCAGATGATAGACGGTTTCCATCCTCTTCCTTAATGATGCAACATACTTGCATTCATTTTGGGGTGTGTCCTCTGTGGCGGGGCCACCGAGTACAAACGCAATCGGCAAGTGTGTTTCTCGACCTAACATCAACATGTTGGGTGAGTAACGTGTAGCTTCATGCTGACAACTTCTGTACGCTGAAGTTAGAAGTGGGAGGTGGGTATCCCAATTGCGTTGGTCACCGTCAACATACGCTGCGATCATGTCGACTAAAACTTGATTAAATCTCTCCGCCTGTCCATTGGCGGATGGATGGTATGGAGAAGTTCGAGTTTTGTGGATTTCCAACAGTTTACAAACTTCTTGCATGAGATGAGACTCGTACGTTCGACCCTGATCGGAGTGAATGTCAAGGGGTGGGCCAAAACGGGAAATATACTCGTAGACGATTTTATGAGCTACCGCCTCTGCCTTCTGGTTGGGAATGGGGTAAGCCTCCATCCACTTTGTGAATTGGTCACCGACTAGGAGAATGTATCTGTTGCCATTGTCACTGACAGGAAACGGACCAAGGATATCCGTTACCAGTCTGTCCAGCGGCGCGCCGACTCGATAATCCTTGAGATGTGCTCTGGGGGTTGTGTGTGGCCTTTTCCGTGCACCACACTTCGCACACTTCCGGACCCATTCACGAACGGTTTCCTTCAGTCGGTACCAGTAAAACTGGCGTTTGACTTTCTGAGAAGTTTTCTTCACCCCGAGATGAGCAGAGATGACGGCGTCGTGTGTAGCTTTAAGAACGGCACCCTGCAGTTCTTGTGGAACAACTAGTTGTAAGTAAGACTGGGTTTGATCAGGGGTCACCCATCTTTTGAAAAGAACACCGTCTTTTAGCACCAGCTGTTGCCATAGCAACCACAAGTTCCTTGAGGCGGGACTCTCTCGTGCTATCTGATCTCTGCTAGGTCTGTCGGGAGATTTGATCATCAATTCCATGATGATTCTCAGGTCTGGATCTGCTCTTTGCAGTTCAGCTATTTCCTCCGTCGTATAGCCACCGACCCAAGATGTGGCTCGTCCGGCGCTGGGACCGGCGGGGGCACTCGAAGGGGCACGCTCACTCGTGTCCTCACCATCTTGGTCGTCTTGCTGTTCAGTTGGATTCGATTGTTCTGCAAGTTGCTGCCCGGCACTTGAACCGGCGTCGGCATCCTTATGAGGGATGCAGGGCGCGTTGCAGTTCGACTCTCCTCCAGCTGAATCAGAGGATCCTGTAGCAGGTTTAGTTCGGTTGGGCGGCCGTACTACCCGAATGGCAGTGGGCAATTGGGCTTGCCCGGTAGTTTCTCCAGGAGGCGTGGTTGTGCGCAAAAATTGACCGTTGAACTGTCCATCGTCAAGGTCGCCGGTAAACTCACTGCACGAGCGCCAAATAAGTTTACCAAGGCTGCACACAGGAACCAGTAGGAGTGTTACTATAATTGCCATCAGTGCGAGGACTGTCCGCGGGGATGCGGGCATGGCCTTAGGGTTGACGTCATTGCTCGAGGGCTGATCGTCAGGCGAAGTTCTCGGCGGAGATTGAACTTCAACGGTGGTAGCGTTTACTCGTTTGGTCGAAAGGGGGACCACGTCGTCGATTTTGACAAAATCGGACCACATCTCGCTTTTGGCTTTGCACTTCTCGCATCCGCCGCAAGGGAGATCAGTGAGTATGGTCGTGCCGTCGTAGCACAGGCAGTCGTCAGGGTCACATGGCACCCTAGAGAGGGCATCTGCGTTGCCATGTTTTCTCCCTGGTCGATGCTCGATTTTGAAGTCGAACTGGGACAAGATTTGAAGCCATCTTGCCATCTGGTCGACAGGCTCACGAAAGGACATGACCCATCGAAGAGCGCTGTGATCAGTTCTGACGAGGAACTGTTTTCCCAGTAGGTAGTGCCGGAAGTACTGGAGGAAGGTGACGATAGCAAGGAGTTCTCTCCTCGTAGTGCAGTAGCGGCGCTGCGGCTTTGTCATCGACCGACTGGCGTAAGCTATCGGTCGTTCCTCCTCCCTCTGAGTCCGATCACACCACTGGAGTTGCGATAGAGTTGCACCAATGCCAGTATCTGAGGCATCGGTATCAATGATGAACAACCCATCATCATTTGGATACGACATGACTTCGTTGCCGGTGAGGGCGGCCTTTAATTTCTCAAAAGCCGCTAGGCAGTCAGGCGTCCACTTAAACGTCTGTCCGGCCTCTAACAGACGATGTAAGGGGCTGGCCATCGTGGCGAATTGGGCTATGAATCTACGGTAGTAGGAACAGAGTCCAAGGAAAGAGCGTACTTCAGTAATGTTCTTGGGAGTCGGCCAGTTCTGCACGGCAGAAACTTTACTAGGGTCGGGTTTGACACCATCTGGTGTGATGATGTGGCCGAGAAACAGAACTTCCGTCTGGAAAAGTTCACACTTGCTCGGCTTCAGCTTCAGTCCAGCGTTCCCTAGTCGGCGTAGAACTTCATCAAGACGCTCAATATGCTCTGAAAATGTTGATGACTGGATGATGATATCGTCTAGATATATCAGAAGAGTTCGCCATTGCAGACCCTTGAGTACTAGTTCCATACAGCGCTCAAAGGTGCTGGGTGCGTTACATAACCCAAAAGGCATGGTCACGTACTCGTACAGTCCACTTCGGGTTACAAACGCGGTCTTGTGACGATCTTCCTCCTTTACCTCAATCTGCCAGTAGCCCGACTGCAGATCAAGTGTACTGAAGATTTTTGCCCCACTCAGGCAATCTAGGCAGTCGTCAACACGGGGCAGGGGGTACGCGTCACGGCGCGTAACATCGTTCAGTTTCCGATAGTCGACACAGGGACGAGTTGTGCCGTCCTTTTTTCTGACAAAAACCATTGGCGATGCCCAAGGGGATGTAGACTCGCGGATTACACCCGCCTTGAGTTGGCTCTCGAGCACTTTCTCCTCCTCGCCTTGGAATGCCTTGGGGGGACGGCGGGGAGGTTGTCGTATAGGACGTGCGTCGCCGGTGTCGATAGTGTGCTGCACTATTGAAGCTTTTCCCAAATCCTCCGCGGATTTGGCGAAAGTGTTCTCGTGGTTAGCCAAAAGTTCACACAATGATTTCTGCTGGTACGGGGACAGGTTTTCACAGCTCCTCTCGTACAGTTTCTGAAGATTTTCTGACCACTTGTCAGAAGGATTCTTGGGGTTGGGGGCGGCGGGGCTGACTGGGCTGACTGCATGTGATGCTGGGCGGGCATGCTCTCTGCACACACGTGTTACTCGATAAAGGTGATCGATTTCACCGTTTTCTTGTTCGGCTATGAGTTCCACTGCATCAACTTCATGCAGGTAACCAAGTGTTATACCCGCCTGAAGTTCAATGTTCTCGGGTGATGTGTTCATAACTCTGACGGGTATGCCGATGTCCTCTCGGTAGGGATCAGTTAGTGAACTTCCGACTACGAGATTGTGACGATGGTTTACAGGCTCAACGACTGCAAACTCTGAGTTGAGTTTGTAATGATCGGCTACACCCTCTGCAATCCACTCGCTGCATGCTGGAATTGTAATGTTCTGCTTCAGTGCAATCTTAATTGCATGGGGAGGGGCTCCTTTGACTGTCCATTGAACCCAGTCACCGGCAATTCGCATGCCGTGTCGTGCCTCCAATACGCAATCATAGTGGTACAGAAAGTCATAGCCAAGGATTCCTTCATCGCTGATGGGGGCGACAAATGCATCCCATTGAAAGTGCCGTTCACCAATCATCATGTCTATTGTGGCAACACCTTCAATGTCAATTAGTTCCTTGTTTGCCGTTTCTAGTTTTGTGCTTTTGCAGGGGGGTTTGAGTTCAGGGCGTTTTTCAGCGGGGATCTGGCTGAAAAGTGCTGAAGAAATGATGGTCACCGCCGCTCCGGTGTCGACTAAAAGTTCGCTATCTTTGCCGCACATCTGCACTTGCAAAAATGCAGACATGCCTTGAAATGTCTGTCTACCCAATCGGATAGTGTTCTGTTCATTTGGACGGACCGTTGCCAGGCCGGACGGCACGGTCCGCGTTAGTTTTCCGACTGTATGACGACGACCTCCTTGGCCGCTCTGTCGGGGCACTTGTTTGCAAAGTGGCCGGGCTTACCACATTTGAAACAAGTCACATCGTCAGCTCTCCTCTGCCTCTTGGCTTCAGCGGACGTGGAAAATCTCTGTTTGTTGGCGTTGTGGGCGGGCGTATCTTTGATCAGCTTGACGATTCCATTCAACCGCCGGTCGAGGTTGTCCTGAAACTGCTTGAGCTGTTTTTGGGTGACAAACCCCGGCTCCGCCTCGGGTGGTGCCTGCACGGTGTTCACTCGATGTGCCTTTCCTGGGCTTGTAGTATCACGGAGGCTCGAAAGTTTTCCACCGCTGTAGTGGCCTCCTCAAGGGACTTGGGATTTGTCATCCCAACAGAAACTGCCATCTGCTGATCAGAGAGACCCTTCAGAAAGTGGCGAAGGGCGATGCTTCCCCTTGTAACTGGGTCAGCCGTTGGGTAGCCACGAAAGAGGAGGCGGCGAATGTCAGCTACAAACTCCGCCAGCTTCTCCGCCGGCTGATGTCTCCTCGCTTCTAGCTGAGCGATGTAGTAGTTTGGCAACTGTCGCTCGCCAAATCGCTTGTCGAGCTCTTTTATCAAAGTGTCTGACGACTTGATTGCCTCAGGTTCCATTTGTTGAAACACGTACTCAGCCGCCTTCCCTCGTAAGCTGCTTACAAGTCGAAAGCGTTTTTCTTCTTCAGTCCAGCCGCAAGCCTCGGCGAGACCCATCAAAGGACGGACAAAGCCTTCCCATGACTTCGTGCCGTCAAATTCTCCTTGGCGAGGGAGAGGAACATCCAGCTTATGACTCGGCTGTGTTCTGGAAAGACGGGACTCTGCTGCTGTTGGCCTGGGGACAGTAGAAGGGTTGGTACTGGTGGTTGACATCACTGGCTGTGATTCCTGGGGCGAATTCGCTGAAACATCTGCTCCTGTCTGCTCAGCCGTTGGTGGACTGTGAAACGCAGCAGTTGCGCGGAGCTGTTTCAGCTCTTTCTCCGCCTCCACTGAACAAAGCTTCAAGAGTTTGAATTCTTGCTTGAGTTGTTGAAGTTCTGAACTTTCTGCCTGTAGACTTGAAAACGACATGTCGCTGTCATCACCCTCATACAATGACTGCAACCTGCGAGATTTTCGCCTTTGCTTGGTAGGCATGGTAGCGTTCGAGTTTGACGAGCTGAAAACCAGAGTTCAAAGCTAGCAGATCCGCTCAGTGGAGGGGCATGCGATGTGACTTAATTAAAAGTCATGATTGAGTTCGATGATGTGTGTAAGTTCATATCCCACCGCTTGCCACCAGTGTAACGTCTCACTTGGGTAGAGGCGTTATCAAAATAAGAGTCAAGATACAGCATCTTACACACACTATACTACTGGTTTATTCAGAAGTATTTACATCACAATAGAGGGCGCACTATATACAAGATCTAGTTTGTGCCTTACATGTTATCTGAGTATTGAGAGAGTGAAGCTCTGTGGCTAGAGCATACAGCTCATGCTGGGAACGAAGCTCTGTGTATGAGCTCAGCTCGGATAATAATCTACTCCGCCATTTCCACACCCTTTATATAGGCTTTTGGGTGCGCGTCTTAACCAATGAGAGCATTGGATTCTGGTAGTTATGAATAATGCATACGTGTACAAAGTCAATGGGGATGTTCCTATGGAGGATTTGTACACGTTCTGACTTAGACATTCTTGCAGGAGAAAGTCCGAGAGTTGTGGTGAGCGGGTGATGTAGGATTACTCGTGGGTGCGTTACGGGGAGTAATCCTCGAGGAAAGGGAAAGGGGTAACTTTCTCGGTACATAGGGTTATGCACAAGACTCAGTCTCTAGACTAGATGAGAACCTACACACAGTTCTATGGAGTAAACTCTTGCGTGGGGAGGGTAACTTGACCTCTGGTGTACCGTGACAGTACAGTGTGGTTTAGCGGCTCCCAGTCGCTATGTATAGGGTCAGATACACGGGAAGGTTTAGCGGTCCACACTCGCTAATGTGAAGGGTCAGTTTGGGTCGAATACAGGGGTAAGGTATATGAGGGGAATTCACATCGACTCCAGGGAAAGTATGAGGGAAAACGACTAAGTCATAACTCGCTGTGAACGAGGTCATAGCACACAGTACATGCTGGATGCATTGCGCGCTATACAATAGCGTACCGTACCATGTGCTGTACACGCGTACCAGTATTGGTGCGTGATAACTTCGCGCTGTGTGAGGGCACACATATCGCTGCAAGAACGCTGCGCGTTGCTTGGGAAAGAAATAAAGACCGCTCGCTGTATGCGTGAACGCAACACTAACAAGGATTTTAAAAAGCAAAATGTGTTTCTTGAACATTTGAAACTTTACTTTTCACCTTGTCTCAGTTTGTTATGTTTGCACGAATCATCATTTATCGATGGATGATTAAAAGTGTATACACAAACAATGCATATGCTTGATTGAACAATATTGTGGCGGACTTAGGTAACGAATGTTCCCATTACTAAAAATAGTAAGAATTGCAGTGACGCTCCAAGTTTTCCTCAATTCCTGTTCATCAAATTACTCTCCAATAGCCTGAATTTTCAAAATATTGAAATTTATTAAATTGATTTATTTTAATATAAAATAACGATATTTTATCTCACCTTTACGTTCAAATGGATATCAATAATTCAGCATAAAATGTATTTGCATTTTAAGTACAATTCCCTCAGAGTTATGAGCCATACAATTAAATTAAATTTCACACGATCACGATCGAGGTTTTTGTTATGGTCACAAACACACTGACTAATAATAATCAAGTCTGTTAAATACTTTCCAGTGTGCATTTTGTCAAGCAACTTTAGCTCTTTTTTTTCTTCCTTATCGAACCTCGCTCCCAGCTGCTGTTGAAGGCGCGTGCTCGTTAACTTCTAAAGTGTGGACACCTTGCAAATTTTCTTTCTCTATGGTATAATCATGAAGAAATAAGAACAAAATGGGGATGCAGCACACAATGACATTTCATATCGAAATTTCTAGCACCTATTAATATTATGTTCCTTTTTAGTATTTTTAGTTATGTTAGTTTTTAGTGGCACTTATAGGGAGACATTTCAGTGTCTCCCTAAATGTCTAGCTACCCTTAAAACGATATTTGGGAGTTATTCTAATTCTATAACGACAGATTTTGGTCTAAATAGCATAAATCTCGAAGATCTTAGAGAAAAGGGTTAGCGTAAACAAGTTAGGACTGTTTTAAGTTTGTGTACATCTCTATGGGACTGTATCCCCAAGTGCCTATTTGGAGGTATACTAATCATACAATTATGAACCGACAAGTGGATTCGGGTATCAGTCCCAATTCTTCGGGATTTAATTCTCTAAAATATCATTGAGATTTCCCCCACACCTCTAAAACTGAACAACAATTATCTCAATTAATAACCTACTAATTCTTTAGACTTCTGTGCTACAGTACGTTATGAAAGGAAGGATTTTTTTTAAAGAATCAATAACAATTAAATATGTATTGTTACATACTTGTTACTTAGACTTCACGAGTGGGAGAAGTCTTATAGATCAATGCCTGAAGCAGTGACAAAGTAAAATCTTGCATGTGTGCATAGTTTCTACAGCCGCATGTAAATTGTACATGTAGGCCCTACATAGAAATTGTACACCTTATAAGTATATGCAATAATAAGACTGCGGTCAGAAGTCCAAGCGAAAAAAGGTCATCTTCTGGGCTTGCGGTTTGGCCGCTGTCATGGGGGTCGTAAATAACCGTATGATCAAGCTGGTGAGGTTTGTACACAAAACCCCCGGTGTCGGGGGTTTTGTGTAGAAATATTAAGATACCAACTTTCACGACAACGTGCTGGTAATGGCAGGATATGACTTTTTTCATTGACGTTTGTTTGCCGGGCATTTTTACATCTTACGATGTCAAATTCGACCATTTCGCGTAACGGAAAAATACATGCATGTCGGCCATGGACTGGTTTCGGTCCTTAACTTTGTCCATTGAAGCGTGCGGCGGAAACCAATCCAAGAATGCGCCTGCATTATGCATGCTTTGCATGGGGCGAGCACATGGCTTTTTGGCACCATCACCGTTTTTACGTACGCTTGCGGTATATATGCCCAGGTGAAAATTCCAGTTGAAACCAGTTAAACTTTCAACTGGTTTCAACTGTTTTGAACTGGAATTAACTGGTATCCAACTGGTACGTGATGGAATCAACTGGCATCAACTGGTAGCTCAATCAGATTCAACAAAAACCAGTTGAAACCAGTTGTAAGCAGTTAAAGAACCAGTTACCAACTGGTAATTTGTGTGGCGACAATAGGAACCAGTTGAAACCAGTTGTAGGAACATTTACTGGTCAATCTTGTGGCGACAATAGGAAACAGTTTAAACCAGTTGAATGAACCAGTTACCAACTGGTCATTCTTGTGGTGAAAATAGGAAACAGTACAAACCAGTTGAAGGAACCAGTTACCAACTGGTCATTCTTGTGCCGACAACAGGAAACAGTTCAAACCAGTTGAAGGAACCAGTTACGTACGTACCCTGAACTGGTCTTTTTTATTAACAATAACCAGTTGAAACCAATTGTTGAAACCAGTTACATGTACCAACTGGTCAAGTGAACAGGAACCAAATAAAACATTCTTTAAAAGTCTAATTACATCCCCAACAAAATCAACAGACAGCACATTTTCCCCAACTTTATTTATTAAAAATACCTATTGCCAAGAACCAACACCCCCCTCGACTTCCGCAATACCAGTTGCAAAAATCAGTGGCAAGATTCGAACCAGTTGCAAGATTCGAACCAGTTGCAAGAACCAGTTGCAAGAACCAGTTGCAAGAACCAGTTGCAAGAACCAGTTGCAAGAACCAGTTGCAAGAACCAGTTGCAAGAACCAGTTGCAAGAACCAGTTGCAAGAACCAGTTGCAAGAAACCAGTTGCGCCAAAACCAGTTGCGCCAAAACCAGTTGCGCCAAAACCAGTTGCGCCAAAACCAGTTGCGCCAAAACCAGTTGCGCCAAAACCAGTTGCGCCAAAACCAGTTGCGCCAAAACCAGTTGCGCCAAAACCAGTTGCGCCAAAACCAGTTGCGCCAAAACCAGTTGCGCCAAAACCAGTTGCGCCAAAACCAGTTGCGCCAAAACCAGTTGCGCCAAAACCAGTTGCGCCAAAACCAGTTGCGCCAAAACCAGTTGCGCCAAAACCAGTTGCGCCAAAACCAGTTGCGCCAAAACCAGTTGCGCCAAAACCAGTTGCGCCAAAACCAGTTGCGCCAAAACCAGTTGCGCCAAAACCAGTTGCGCCAAAACCAGTTGCGCCAAAACCAGTTGCGCCAAAACCAGTTGCGCCAAAACCAGTTGCGCCACTGAAACCAGTTGCGCCAAAACCAGTTGCGCCAAAACCAGTTGCGCCAAAACCAGTTGCGCCAAAACATGCAGTTGCAAAAGCCAGTTGCAAAAGCCAGTTGTAAAAACCAGTTGTAAAAACCAGTTGCAAAAACAAGTTGCAAAAACCAGTTGCAAAAACCAGTTGCAAAAACCAGTTGCAAAAACCAGTTGCAAAAACCAGTTGCAAAAACCAGTTGCAAAAACCAGTTGCAAAAACCAGTTGCAAAAACCAGTTGCAAAAACCAGTTGCAAAAACCAGTTGCAAAAACCAGTTGCAAAAACCAGTTGCAAAAACCAGTTGCAAAAACCAGTTGCAAAAACCAGTTGCAAAAACCAGTTGCAAAAACCATGCAGTTGCGAAAACCAGTTGAAAAACCAGTTGCAAAACCAGTTGCAATAGTCGATGTTAAATTGTGGTATTTTGTCCAAAAATGCACTTTTGTGACATTATATGTAATTATTCAAACGATTCCATGATTGAATTTATATTTTTGTGCAAACATAGTTAAAAATTCCCATTACATTCCATTCGTATTCAAATTTTGACATTATTCATAAAAACTAGCTGTGACTATGTCGTGGACAAACAAGTGTAGTATAAAACTAACTAACGGCGATGGCTAAGTGTGTAGTATGTATTTACATGTAGTAGGTAATATATAACAGTAGGTTATTATTGGATGTATAACTACTTCCCCTATAGTAATGTTTAATAAGTAAATTCCATTGGTATTATTTCATTACGGAATTCCACGCAGTTATATATCAGAACGTTCATTGGTTTTTGGTTTCAAAACCAGTTAAACCAGTTCAATACCAGTTAAACCAGTTCAATACCAGTTAAACCAGTTCAATACCAGTCACCAATTCCCAGTTGAACTGGACCAGTTGAGACCAGTTCGACTGGTTTTAACTGGTCCCAACTGGTCCAGTTCAACTGGTTTCAACTGGAATTTTCACCTGGGTGTACATGTACATGTATGTGTGCCGCGCAGGCCATGCGCGCCATGCCAATGTATGCGCTAGCTATAGCAAGCCGGCCATAAACATCGCGAATCTGTATACAGGAATGACACGATCCTATCTCTGCAATGCACGTGCGCGTGCACTGTTATGTAAAGGTACTGCTGTACATACAAGTACATGTACTGGTAAACAGTTGATCTGGGAACTCACATGTAATGTATTTAATATTTTAACTCGCCGGCCGGACGACCGAGGGAAGTGTTTTGAGTCGTCCGTGGCTGTTTTGGGTCGCATTTGGCGAGCGGGCGACCGCTAAGGGGAAACCCTGTATAGGGGTCTAACATTTTCAAACCCCTTGACCAAGGCTACTCAGATAGGGGTCAAACAATTTCAAACCCCTCGACCAAGGCTACTCAGATAGGGGTCTAACATTTTCAAACCCCTCGACCAAGGCTACTGAGATAGGGGTCTTACATTTTCTAACCCCTCGACCAAGACTACTAAGAAAGGGTCTAACATTTTCTCAGGCAGACTTCGAAAACGAAGATCATTTTAGAATTGTTTTTCTTTTTGTTTACCTACCGTACTGCTGTGTTGAGCAGCTCATTGGTTGCATTCACGACTGTATTAGCCAATTGTAGAACGGCATTGTTGTAACGAAGTGCTTCCATGTTCAACCCAGAGGCACCGCTGCCAGTACTGAAACATAAAAAAGAATACTGTTGCTGAAATTTCTTCACTATACATCAATGAAAAGTGGTCTAAACTGTGCAACTCGGTGTAACTAAATTTTCGGGAATAAACTTAAAAGGGTTGTTTCCCAATACAAATCTGCAATAACAGTTTCTGCAAAGTACTTACGCCGTTTCCAACCACAGCTCCAGTTGTCTCTGGTTCAGCAGAGCCTGAATCCTTGTGGACACTTCTTGCCATTCCGCACCACTCCCCGTTACCACAAATTCAGGGTCAGTCAACAGGAGGTCGGGGTCAAAGCGTCGCTGGCTGGCGTCAACGATCAGCCACTGCAGCTGCTGGCTCTTGATGATATATGCCGAGATGTTGGCGTAGTGCGCATACTCGGATGGGATAGCCGTCATGTTGTGATGTGAAATGAATGCGTAAAATCGTTCAAACTATTCAAAGAGAATGAAAACAGCCCGGAATTATTCAAAACTGATAACGTCTTGGCAATAATAGAGTCCAGGAAAATTGAATTGTTTAATACAATGTATCATTGTAAATTTTTTCTTTTTACAAATGGGCTAGTGGAACCACCACTGAAGTGTTGGTTGATTTCGGTGGACACATATGTGACCTGTCACCACAATATAGTTGCACAATGTGATTCGGAGATATGGTAATTCAAAGTCAAAATATGAAGGGGTGTTCAATTTTGAGATTTTGCGTAATTTGGAAAGCCCAAGTCCTCCTCTACATATTCAATTTTTTTGGGTGCGATCAGATGACCGAAAACCTCTTAAATTACGCGATTTTGCGTAGTGTTTGCATAGTTAGTGTTTAGATTATTAAAGTCTATTAATTAACACGATAGTTAAATATGCAAATTAGGTCCTGACGTAAATATCCCACGTTATCAAAATTTTGATATTTTGTTGTTTATACAATAGTTCGTATTTGTGGAAATTTAGTTTCAGGAAGAAATAATGATTAGAACATAGCCATTACTATGCTAAACCGAACATTACTTGTCCTGTTTTGCAATCTTTTGCGTGTTTTGTTTAAAATATTTATTAAGTAAGTTTTCTCACAAACACATTTTGTGAAACTCATGACTTTCTGGAGCACTGTAAAATGTATTTATTGCAAAACCCCCAAGTGTTATGTACCATTGGAAAGCTCTCTTTCTCAAGAATTTGAGAATACCAATATCTCAATTGTAATTTTTTTTTCTGACTTTACTTTTATATTGTGGCGACAGGTCACATATTAAACATGCCCTTAATATATGACAACACTGTATCCTTGGACCAAGTCCGCCAACATTCAACGATTTGGGGAGATGGATTTTGGCTAGTCCGAGTTACTGGACTCTAGTTATCGCTTTTTTAACATTTGGACATCATCTGGCGCTACTAGAGTCCGAGGTCGGGCAATATAAAACATTCAGAATGTCTTAAATGTGATTAAAAAAGTCGCACAAATCCCTAACAAAATACCTTAAAATCACCTAAATATCCTTCCATGTGTGTCCAAGTACGCCGGGGTGGTCTTCGGGGTACTCACGATCAATTTTTTGCTTGCAAATCAAGGAAATTAGACCCAGTATTCGAGCGACTGCTGCACAGTTGCTGTTCACGTTCGGGAGAGAATATGGACGTGCGCGCGCATTATGTCAGTGACGTAACAGGTCAAAGTGTATCTACCGGTGGTAAACAACAAGTGCGCGGCGCAGCGACTGTTTTATGTCATGGTACAAGCAGTACGGTGGCTGCGTGCTGATGAGACAAATCGCTCTCGGGCGGGGATAGCGCACAATGCTTGCAATCGCGAGGAGTATGACAATGCAAAATACTAATGTTTATAATAACCATAACAAAACAATAATAATAATTTCGGTTAAGTGAAGTGAAATGGTAAATTAATGCCTTCCTAGATGCAGATCCGCGCGCGGATGCTGCTACATTATTTATTGGTCTCTTTAAGTTTATGATGATTTTTAGGCTTTACGTTTCAAAAAATATTAAGATTATTATTATTGTTTTGTTATGATTATAATAAACATTAGTATTTTGCATTGTCATACTCCTCGCGATTGCAAGCATTGTGCGCTATCCCCGCCCGAGAGCGATTTGTCTCATCAGCACGCAGCCACCGTACTGCTTGTGCCATGACATAAAACAGTCGCTGCGCCGCGCACTTGTTGTTTACCACCGGTAGATACACTTTGACCTGTTACGTCACTGACATGACGCGCGCGCACGTCCATATTCTCTCCCGAACGTGAACAGCAACTGTGCAGCAGTCGCTCGAATACTGGGTCTAATTTCCTTGATTTGCAAGCAAAAAATTGATCGTGAGTACCCCCGAAGACCACCCCGGCGTACTTGGACACACATGGAAGGATATTTAGGTGATTTTAAGGTATTTTGTTAGGGATTTGTGCGACTTTTTTAATCACATTTAAGACATTCTGAATGTTTTATATTGCCCGACCTCGGACTCTAGTAGCGCCAGATGATGTCCAAATGTTAAAAAAAGCGATAACTAGAGTCCAGTAACTCGGACTAGATTTTGGCGGATTTGGGACGATTAGGGTTATGGGGCAAACATGTGCTTGGCCAGTTTTAGTCAATTTTTTTCTGATGTTTATTTTGTAAGACTCCCCTACCAGTTCCTAAATTTTGTCAGATACATACCTATACAAAATTACTATATGAAAATACCTATGAAAACTTGTCAGCTTCACTTACTGCTGCTTGAATATCAGGCCCATTCCAGAGCGCAGACTGTTCCTGCAGTAACGTCCATGGGTCCAGGCTACAGAGTCTTGGTCTGGCCCAAGCATCAGATGGCTGGAGATCCACAAACTTCCCTCACTGCACAGAAGGGTAGAATGGTCATCATTCCGATTGGTGTCCAGAAGCATCTAAAATACAACAAATTCCATAATTGGCATCGTTCATGTTTACAAATATAAAACTCAAAACTTTAATGTTTTTTTTTATATTAAATGCAAACTTTAAACAACCATAACTTGTCAATGAAATGTTATACTTGAAATCAAGTTGGTAATTAGTCGTTAATCCGCCTGCGCTGCCGTGACTGACACTGTACACCGCACTTCCAGGGGTTACGTGTAGCGAGCGGTATAATAAGTGGGAACGTTCTGTGCAACCTCAGCCCCAAGATGCATGCGTCGGCAATCCCCAAATACCGACTTGAATCATTTGTAATTTTAATAGAGAATATGAATATTCATGTTACATGTGCTTTTATAGCAAATACGATTATGAAGGGAAATACGGTACCCTGTGGAGACATGAACACATTGGGGATAATGCGAATAAGTCTCCAGAAGGTAATTTCAATAGATGTATAGGTCTCTATTAGGAAGTTCACAAAATAGATTTTTAGATTTTACTCAGATTACTCATAATCTAGGTTTAGGATGTCAGTTAGGATTAGGGTAGGGTATATTGGGTCAAAATTTTAACCCAAGAAATTAATTGTGGTTCAAATAGGAGTATTTTGAAGACATGCTTGACTTTATGACATCTTTAGAGATGTCTCCACAAGGATACACAAATGAGAATGTATTGTATAATGTATAAAATGATTCGGACTATCTATACATATCGTAATCTTTAGTTTTAATAACAAAGAGATATTCAGGATTAGAAAGACACACTTTAGGGCCTTCACCTGCATTAATTTTGTGTGTAAATATGACTTTGTACGGTTTTTTTTGCACAAGCACTTTTAATAGAAAACAAAGTCTATGGGATTTAGGTCCCCACCCCCCTTAAAATTTAAAAAAAAAAAAAAAAAAAAAAGTTTTTCGCAAAATTGCAAATAAAGCCAGTTAAAGGTGTACAAGTCCACATAACCATAGTTTAGAGAAAAACAAGTGTAATTGTTGCAAAAGTGAAGTTGGAGGTCAACATTTTAACTTAAAAGAACAAGCTTTTCTGGTCGCAAATGTCCTCTAACTATTTTTAAACCGTTTATTTCAACATGCTTGTGTCATCTGTAGGCCAATTAACCATGAAAACACCCTCTGTTGTTTTAGATGAATCAAATTGCCGCAGCTTTGTCAGTCTTCCTTTGGAAGTTTTTTTTCTACCGTATAGCATACCTACAGAACGGGCAAGGGAGTACTTTTTGAAACAGTCGACATCGTACGTACATTGAATCAATCGACATCATGAACACAGAACGAGATGAAAACGCTTTATCTAAAAAGGAGACAAAACATTTACAGCTGGAAATATTATACGTGCACCACAAAATGGCCACCACGTCAGAAATAATAAGCAACCTCGTATTTAGGAACAGTGATTTTTGCATCCAACCAGCAATCTTCAGTCATTTCAGGGTGGCGTGCCCCTTTAAAGGTTTATTGCCCTCTTAATTCAGTAATTTATTCTGTTTGAAAAGTTTGCAGGGTTAGTCGTATACGTTTTGCATGTTGTAATTTTACAACCGGGATTATTTTAACATCACCGAGCCGAGGCGCGAGATTATTTTTAACAGAAACGCGTTTCGAGGCGGGTTCAGGCCGATGGTACTGGGAAGCACAACCAACGCATTTCCAGCCTCGCTCGCTGCGGACAGACATTTCCGGCCTTGCTCGAGACGTGTTTATGCGTCATCTGTTTTGAATCTGGGAAAAACTTTGCGTGTGAATATGTCCTCCGGCGCGAACTGGTTAAACATGAATTAGTATGTGCCGGTTATGTTGAGTAGGAATTTGGGGTGTGCGGACAAAATTTAATAGACTGGTTGACCGGTGTATGTTTGGGTAAATGTGATTGGTGTGCGAGCAGAGGATTATTTTTGCAAATCCTCTAGTTTGCAATACCATGCTTTGGTGCCTTGCTGTGATGGCACCAGCTTTCTATGGTCTGTTGAGTCTTTTTGGTTATTTTAGGGATGGGGCTGTGCATGCTCTTAGTCTGTTGCAAGTTTTAAACTACGCCTGAAAAGGACAGCGCCTTTAAGTGATTGTGGCATACTGCACGGGCTATCTATCGCTAATGTCAATTAGTCATTTATTTTGCCATTTTAATCTTCCTTAATTACGTAATTAAAAAATATTGCCCCATCACTGTCTGCTCGAGATCCCTGTCGGTACACATGCCAAATATGAATGCTGTCAGGCTGCCGGTGTCCAAGGAAAATGTAGGACAGAGATACTAGCGGTACTTGCTCAAGCTAACTTGTATGTTTGTAAGATAATTTGCCTATCAGGGGAAAAAATCATTGTAAGCTATTCTTACCTCCAACTTGGTGACATTGAGTAATGACCGAATGACCGATTCGGTGACGCTAGGGCCGAGTTCTAGGAGGGTTCTCGTGGCATTGACAAACGGCTGCTCCTTCAAGAGTTTGACCAGGATGTGATCTGTAAAAAAAAATCACATCAACGGGAAATACGTGATGTGGTCAAGCAGAATGAGTCTGACGCCGACCCTAGTTAGGCCCGCGATCCCAATTCGCACAGTTCTCAGACGGTCTGGAACAACCTCCACCTGCTTAACCAGGGTTCGACCTTAACACTGGTCCGCTAGACAAATTCTAGTCAAAATAGCGGCGGTCTAGTAAAAACCCTTTTCTAAGTAGTCTAGCGTTCTAGTGACAAAAATTGCCAAGATAAGCTAAGCACGCGCGCCTGCAGAGCCAGATTGCCAACAGCGATCCCCAATTGCGGGGGGTTTACTCTATAAATCTTTGTAAATACAGTGTACTTGGTCAGTTTATTTTTCAACCGGGCCGTGAATGTATCAACTGTTTTAGCCGCCACAGTTGACCCGGTGTTGCATAAGCTGTTCTTGTGGCGTGCTCTTAAGCCCTGTTCGCACTGGACTTTTTTTGATAAAACTTACAGAGACGATGGGTACTTTTCCCATTTTAAATGCGGACAGCCTATAGGACGTTTTCCTCTCAGTTACTTTTCCCGAACTGCTGCCCGGGAAAACTTCCCATGTAACTTTTCCCTAGACAATAAGTACAGTCCAGTGCGAACAGCGCGAGTCGGTTAAAGCGGCTTAGGAAAACGTACATCCGGCCAAAGACCCTAGAGCGCCTACGGCGCTCTACGATCTTTGCATCCGGCCCCCTAGTGCGATTTCATGCTACACAAGACACCGCGCATGCGCTCTTTGCATTGTTTACGTGCGCGCGCGGATGCATGTGTGGAGTGGACATTTATTAGCTGTTTCGGTTTTTCACCGAAACAGCTTTTGTTTTCGTTAAAGTTTTTTTTTTTCTTTTTTAGCTGTTTCGGCATTTCAGCCGAAACAGCTTTTGTTTTCGTTAAAGTTTTTTTTTTTTTTTTTTTTTTTTTTAGCTGTTTCGGTTTTTCACCGAAACAGCTATTGTAATCGTTAAAGTTTTTTTAGCTGTTTCGGCCTTTCAGCCGAAACAGCTTTTGTTTTCGTTAAAGTTTTTTTAGCTGTTTCGGCACTTCAGCCGAAACAGCTATTGTATTCGTTCTGATTTTTTTTTTTTTTTAGCTGTTTCGGCACTTCAGCCGAAACAGCTATTGTATTCGTTCTGATTTTTTTTTTTTTTTTTTTTTTTTTTTTTTTTTTTTTTTAGCTGTTTCGGTTTTTCACCGAAACAGCTTTTGTTTTCGTTAAAGTATTTTTCTTTTTTTTTTTTTTCTTTTTTTTTTTTTTAGCTGTTTCGGTTTTTCACCGAAACAGCTTTTGTTTTCGTTAAAGTTTTTTTTTTTTAGCTGTTTCGGTTTTTCACCGAAACAGCTTTTGTTTTCGTTAAAGTTTTTTTTAGCTGTTTCGGTTTTTCACCGAAACAGCTTTTGTTTTCGTTAAAGTTTTTTTTTTTCTTTTTTTTCTTTTTCTTCTTCAGACTTTTTCCCATAGGATTTGTACACGTTTCTTCTGGCATAGCACTTTGACCCTTTGGTAAATCCGATCGACTTGAAACTTGGCACATATTTAGACAACCACCCAAAGACGGTCCTAGAAGAAATTCGGCCCGATTACGTCATTCAAGGTCACGTGACGTCATGTTAAAGGTGAAATTTGTCCCATAGGTTTTGTACACGTTTTTCTTCAGACTATTGACTTTGACACTTTGGTATATCCGACCGACTTGAAACTTGGCATACACTTAGAACACCACCCACAGATGGCTCTTGAAGAAATTCGGCACGATTGCGTCATTCAAGGTCACGTGACGTGACATTAAAGGTCTAATTTTTTCCCCATAGGGTTTGTACACGTTTTTCTTCAGACTATTGACTTTGACACTTTCGTCAATTTGATCGACTTGAGACTTAGCACAAACCTCGACCACCATCTCCAGGAGGGCCAAGGGGAAAATCGTCATGATGACATCATCGGGGGGTCATGAGACGTCACATTAAAGGTTCAGTTTTTAGGACCCGCTATCTCTGGAAGTACAGGTCCGATTGGGGTTAAACTTGGTATGCAAGTATTCCAGGGTGTGTTATAGACGAAAAATAAAATGACATCATGATGACGTCATCGTGGGTCCTGTGACGTCACATTAAAGGTCCAGTTTTTAGGACCCTCTATCTCTAGAAGTACATGTCCGATTGGGGTCAAACTTGGTATGCAAGTATTCCAGGATGTGTTACAGACGAAAATTAAGATGACATCATCATGACATCATCGGGTATCATGTGCCGTCACATTAAAGGTTCAATTTTCCCCATAGGATTTGTACACGTTTTTTTCAACTAATATATATTTGGCACTTGTGTAAATCCAATCGACTTCAGACTTGGCACACACATAGACCACCACACACACATATTGAAAGTAACGTTAGACAATCGAAACAGCTCTGTGTTTGTCCACAAACACATGTCTAGTTTTTCTTTTTTTTTTTTTTTTTTTTCTTTTTTTTCTTCAGACTTTTTCCCATAGGATTTGTACACGTTTTTTCTGCCATGGCATTTTGACACTTTGCTAAATCCGATCGACTTGAAACTTGGCATACACTTAGAACACCACCCACAGATGGTCCTAGAAGAAATTCGTCGCGATTACCTCATTCAAGGTCACGTGACTTCGCGTTAAAGGTGATATTTTCCCCATAGGTTTTGTACACGTTTTTCTTCAGACTATTGACTTTGACACTTTAGTAAATCCGATAGACTTGAGACTTGAAATACACTTAGAACACCACCCACAGATGGTCTTGGAAGAAATTCGGCACAATTGCGCCATTCAAGGTCACGTGACGGCACGTTAAAGGTTTAATTTTTCCTCCATAGGTTTTGTACACGTTTTCCTTCAGACTATTGACTTTGATACTTTAGTAAATCCGACCGACTTGAAACTTGGCATACACTTAGAACACCACCCCCAGATGTTCCTGAAAGACATTCGGTACAATTGCGCCATTCAAGGTCACGTGACGGCACGTTAAAGGTTTAATTTTTCCTCCATAGGTTTTGTACACGTTTTTCTTTAGACTATTGACTTTGACACTTTAGTAAATCCGATCGACTTGAGACTTGGCACACACTTAGACCACCTTCCACAGACGGTCCTAGAAGAAATTTGGCAAGATTACATCATTCAAGGTCACGGGGCGTCACATTAAAGGTTCAATTTTTCCCTATAGGTTTTGTACACGTTTTTCTTTAGACTATTGACTTGAACACTTTAGTAAATCTGATCGACTTGAGATTTGGCACACACAAAACACCATCACACACATATTAAAAGACACTCGAAACAGCTCTGTGTTTGTCCACAAACACATGTCTAGTTTTCTTTTTTTTTTCCACTTTCAGACTTTTTCCCATAGGATTTGTACACGTTTTTTCAGCCAATACACTTTGACACTTTGGTAAATCCGATCGACTTGAGACTTGGCATACACTTAGACAACCACCCAAGGACGGTCCTAGAAGAAATTCGTCGCGATTACGTCATTCAAGGTCACGTGACTTCGCGTTAAAAGGTGAAATTTTTCCCATAGGTTTTGTACACGTTTTTCCTCAGACTATTGAATTTGACACTTTGGTAAATCCGACCAACTTGAAACTTGCCATATACTCAGAACACCACCACCAGATGTTTCTGAAAAAAATTCAGCACGATTGCGTCATTCAAGGTCACGTGACGTCAAGTTAAAGGTTTAATTTGTCCCCTATAGGTTTTGTACACGTTTTTCTTTAGACTATTGACTTTGACACTTAGTAAATCCGATCGACTTGAGACTTGGCACACACATAGACCACTATCCACAGACGGTCGTAGGAGAAATTTGGCACGATTACGTCATTCAAGGTCACGGGGCGTCACGTTAAGGTTCAATTGTTTCCCCCATAGGTTTTGTACACGTTTTTCTTTAGTCTATGACTTAGACACTTTCGTAAATTTGATGGACTTGAGACTTGGCACACACTTAGACCACCATCCACAGACGGTCCTAGAAGACATTCGGCACAATTACGTCATTCAAGGTCACGGGGCGTCACGTTAAAGCCTCAATTTCCCCCATAGGTTTTGTACACGTTTTTCTTCAGACTATTGAATTTGAAACTTTGGTAAATCCGACCGACTTGAAACTTGCCATACACTCAGAACACCACCACTAGATGATCCTGAAAGAAATTCAGCACGATTGCGTCATTCAAGGTCACGTGACGTCAAGTTAAAGGTTCAATTTTTCCCCCATAGGTTTTGTACACGTTTTTCTTTAGACTATTGACTTTGACACTTTAGTAAATCTGAGACTTGAGACTTGGCACACACAAAAGACCACCACACACATATTGAAAGTAATTTTAGACACTCGAAACAGCTCTGTGTTTGTCCACAAACACATGTCTAGTTTTTATTTGTCATTTTTCCCCATAGGATTTGTACACGTTTTTTCTGCCAATACACTTTGACACTTTGGTAAATCCGATCGACTTGAAACTTGGCATACACTTAGACAACCACCCAAGGACGGTCCTAGAAGAAATTCGTAACGATTACGTTATTCATGGTCACGTGACGTCACGTTAAAGGTGCAATGTTTCCCCATAGGTTTTGTACACGTTTTCCTCCAGACTATTGACTTTGACACTTTAGTAAATCCGACCGACTTGAAACTTGGCATACACTTAGAACACCACCCCCAGATGTTCCTGAAAGAAATTCGGCGCGATTGCGTCATTCAAGGTCACGTGACGTCACGTTAAAGGTTCAATTTTTCCCCCATAGGTTTTGTACACGTTTTTCTTTAGACTATTGACTTTGACACTTTCGTAAATTTGATCGACTTGAGACTTGGCACACATCTCGACCACAATCCCCAGGAGGGCCAAGGGAAATTCGTCATGATGACGTCATCAGGTGTCATGTGACGTCACATTAAAGGTGTAGTTTTCCCCATAGGTTTTGTACACGTTTTCCTTTAGACTATTGACTTTGACACTTTGGTAAATTCACTCGACTCCAGACTTAGCATACACTTAGAACACCACCCACAGATGGTTCTGGAGGAAATTTGGCACGATTGCGTAATTCAAGGTCACGTGACATGACGTTAAAGGTTCAATTTTCCCCCCATAGGTTTTGTACACGTTTTTCTTTAGACTATTGACTTTGACACTTTCGTAAATTTGATCGACTTGATACCTAGCACACACTTCGACCACCATCCACAGGAGGGCCAAGAGAAAACTCGTGATGATGACGTCATCGTGGGTCATGTGACGTCACATTAAAGGTTTAGTTTTTTTAATAGCATTTGTACACGTTTTTTTCAAGCAATATATTTGGCACTTTATTAAATCCGATCGATTTCAGACTTGATACACACTAGACCACCACCCACATATTGAAAGTCATTTTAGACATTCGAAACAGCTCTGTGTTTGTCCACAAACACATGTCTAGTTTTTTTTTTTTCTCCTTTAGACTCTTCTCCATAGGGTTTGTACACGTTTTTTGTTCTGGCATAGCACTTTGGCACTTTGGTAAATCCGATCGACTTGAGACTTGACATACACTTAGACCACCACCCACAGATGATCCTAGAAGAAATTTGTCACGATTACGTCATTCGTGGTCACGTGACGTCACGTTAAAGGTACAATTTTTTCCCATAGGATTTGTACACGTTTTTATTCAGAATATTAAATTTGACACTTCTGTACATCCAATTGACTTGAGACTTAGCACAGACCTCGAACACCATCCCCAGTAGGGCCAAGAAGAAAATCGTCATGATGACGTCATCAGGGGTCATGTGACATCACATTAAAGGTGCAGTTTTTAATACCCTCTATCTCTAGAAATACAGGTCCGATTGTGGTCAAACTTGGTATTCATGTATTCCAGGATGAGTTATATACGAAATTAGGATGACGTAATTATGACGTCATTGTTGGTCATGTGACGTCACATTAAAGGTGTAGTTTTTGGGACCCTTTATCTCTGAAAGTACATGTCCGATTGGGGTCAAACTTGGTACATACAGGTATTCTGGGATGTGTTATGGACGAAATGTAGGTGACGTCATGATGACAACATTGTGGAACATGTGAAGTCGCCTTTAAGGAGCAGTTTTTGATGATGTCGTGAAGACGTCACTGTGTGATTTGTATATGAAATGTTGTGTTTTGTGACCTTTAAGCCATAATTATGGTGGCCTTGGAGGGACTACACAGAGTGTGAATATTGACATCAATATTTGCAACAAATGTTACAATTTTTCCCAAAGTCGTCAATATTGACGTCAAATGTTATGACTTTCCCCCAAAAGTTGCTAATATTGACGTCAATATTGACGTCAAATTTCACGACTTTCTCCAAAGTAGCGAATATTGACATTAATATTGACGTCAATATTGACGTCAATATTGACGTCAAATTTTAAGAGTTTCTCCGAAAGTCGCAAATATTTACGTCAAATTTGACGTCGATATTCGCAACAAATTTTACGACTTGCTCCCAAAGTCTTGAATATCGTCGTAAATATTGACGTCAAATTTTATAACTTTCCCCAAAAGTTGCGAATATTGACGTCAATATTGACGTCAAATTTCACGACTTTCCCCAAAGTCGCGAATATTGACGTCAATATTGACGTCAAATTTCAAGAGTTTCCCAAAAAGTCGCGAATATTGACGTCAAATTTGACGTCGATATTCGCAACAAATTTCACGACTTGCCTCCAAAATCTTGAATATCTACGTAAATAGATAAATGTCCGATTGGGGTCAAACTTGGTACATACAGGTATTCTGAGATGTGTTATAGACGAAATGTAGGTGACGTCATGATGACAACATTGTGGAACATGTGACGTCGCCTTTAAGGAGCAGTTTTTGATGATGTCGTGATGACGTCACCGTGTGATTTGTATATGAAATGTTGTGTTTTGTGACCTTTAAGCCATAATTATGGTGGCCTTGGAGGGACTACACAGAGTGTGAATATTGACATCAATATTTGCAACAAATGTTACGACTTTTTCCAAAGTCGCGAATATTGACGTCAATATTGACGTCAAATGTTATGACTTTCCCCTAAAAGTTGCTAATATTGACGTCAATATTGACGTCAAATGTTATGACTTTCCCCCAAAAGTTGCTAATATTGACGTCAATATTGACGTCAAATTTCACGACTTTCTCCAAAGTCGCGAATATTGACATCAATATTGACACCAATATTGACATCAATATTGACGTCAAATTTTAAGAGTTTCTCCGAAAGTCGCGAATATTTACGTCAAATTTGACGTCGATATTCGCAACAAATTTTACGACTTGCTCCCAAAGTCTTGAATATCGTCGTATTGACGTCAAATTTCACGACTTTCCCCAAGGTCGCGAACATTGACATCAATATTGACGTCAAATTTCAAGAGTTTCCCAAAAAGTTGCAAATATTGACGTCAAATTTGACGGCGATATTCGCGACTTTCCCCAAAGTCGCGAATATTGACGTCAATATTGACGTCAAATTTCAAGAGTTTCCCAAAAAGTCGCGAATATTGACGTCAAATTTGACGTCGATATTCGCAACAAATTTCACGACTTGCCTCAAAAATCTTGAATATCTACGTAAATATTGACATCAAATTTCACGACCGGTCATACATTTTGACCTGATTTTTTTTCCAGCAAGCTAGGTTTTTGTTGTCGGTTATTATGCGCACGCGCAGAATAATTGGGCGTTTGTACTTGCAAACATCATGCGACCGCATGCACTGGTACTTATGCACGATGAACATTGTAGGATTTTTGTTGATTTCAATCGTTTCTCGCAGTGTGCATAGTATCCCTAACTTAAGGTTCATCTGTGAACAAATTTAAAAGAAGCTAATTTCAACTGATTTGGGTAGGTATGGGTATGGACAACTACCAACAAAAAGGAAGGAGGGATAGGGGTTGGTTATTTTTTTTATTAGAGGTCAAAGTTCATTGACCCCTGCCCAAATAATTAAAAATTATATTTTAGCAACAAAATATGGTATATAGATGATCTTGGTGTCAAAATGCACAGAATTACAATAGAAGATGACATCAAATAATTATTGACCCTTGGGACCAAATCCTGACCTCCGAAAATGAGGTCAAAGGTCACAAAACAATTTTATTACTAAAATGTCATATTTATAGCAACAAAATATAGTATATAGATGATATTGGTGTCAAAATGCACAGGATTATGAAAGAAGATGACATAGAATAACTACTGGCCCCTTACATAAAAAGGTCAAAGGTCAAAAATAGACGTATTACTAAAATGTCATATTAGTAAAATAACAGGAAAATTACCATGAACAAAAACAAATCTAAGAGGCTAATTTCAACTTATTGTGGCGGGTATGGGGGTTATTATTTATTCCAAGAGCAAAGAAGGAGGGGAAATTCCCTTTCTGAGGGTCAAAGGTCTTTGACCCTGCATTAAAACATTATAAATTGTATCTCAGCAGCAGTATGTTTTTCATAGGTCTAAGGTACAATTTTCCCCATAGGATTTGTACACGTTTTTGTTCAACTAATATATCTTTGGCACTTGTGTAAATCCAATCGACTTCAGACTTGGCACACACATAGACCACCTCACACACATATTGAAAGTAAGACAATCGAAACAGCTCTGTGTTTGTCCACAAACACATATCTAGTTTTTTTTTTTTTTTTAGCTGTTTCGGCAATTCAGCCGAAACAGCTATTGTAATCGTTAAAGTTTTTTTTTTTCTTTTTTTTTTTTTTTTTTTTTAGCTGTTTCGGCAATTCAGCCGAAACAGCTTTTGTTTTCGTTAAAGTTTTTTTTTTTTTTTTAGCTGTTTCGGCAATTCAGCCGAAACAGCTATTGTTTTTGTTAAAGTTTTTTTTAGCTGTTTCGGTTTTTCACCGAAACAGCTATTGTTTTCGTTAAAGTTTTTTTTTAGCTGTTTCGGTTTTTCACCGAAACAGCTTTTGTTTTCGTTAAAGTTTTTTTTTTTTTTCTTTTTTTTTTTTTCCACTTTCAGACTTTTTCCCATAGGATTTGTACACGTTTTTTCAGCCAATACACTTTGACACTTTGGTAAATCCGATGGACTTGAGACTTGGCATATACTTAGACAACCACCCAAGGACGGTCCTAGAAGAAATTCGTCGCGATTACGTCATTCAAGGTCACGTGACTTCGCGTTAAAGGTGACATTTTTCCCATAGGTTTTGTACACGTTTTTCTTCAGACTGTTGAATTTGACACTTTGGTAAATCCGACCGACTTGAAACTTGCCATACAATCAGAACAGTACCACCAGATGTTTCTGAAAGAAATTCAGCACGATTGCGTTATTCAAGGTCACGTGACGTCAAGTTAAAGGTTTAATTTGTCCCCCATAGGTTTTGTACACGTTTTTCTTTAGACTATTGACTTTGACACTTAGTAAATCCGATCGACTTGAGACTTGGCACACACATAGACCACTATCCACAGACAGTCGTTGGAGAAATTTGGCACGATTACGTCATTCAAGGTCACGGGGCGTCACGTTAAAGGTTCAATTTTCCCCCAATATAGGTTTTGTACACGTTTTTCTTTAGACTATTGACTTTGACACTAGTAAATCTGATCGACTTGAGACTTGGCACACACAAAAAACCACCACATACACATTGAAAGTAGCTTTAGACACTCGAAACAGCTCTGTGTTTGTCCACAAACACATGTCTAGTTTTTTTTTTTTTTTTTTTTTTTTTTGCCTTTTTTTCTCCATAGGATTTGTACACGTTTGTTCAGACAATACACTTTGACACTTTGGTAAATCCGATGGACTTGAGACTTGGCATACACTTAGACAACCACCCAAGGACGGTCCTAGAAGAAATTCGTCGCGATTACGTCATTCAAGGTCACGTGACTTCGCGTTAAAGGTGAAATTTTTCCCATAGGTTTTGTACACGTTTTTCTTCAGACTGTTGAATTTGACACTTTGGTAAATCCGACCGACTTGAAACTTGCCATACACTCAGAACACCACCACCAGGAGTTTCTGAAAGAAATTCAGCACGATTGCGTCATTCAAGGTCACGTGACGTCAAGTTAAAGGTTTAATTCGTCCCCCATAGGTTTTGTACACGTTTTCTTTAGACTATTGACTTTGACACTAAGTAAATCCGATCGACTTGAGACTTGGCACACACATAGACCACCATCCACAGACGGTCGTAGGAGAAATTTGGCACGATTACGTCATTCAAGGTCACGGGGCGTCACGTTAAAGGTTCAATTTTCCCCTATAGGTTTTGTACACGTTTTACTTAAGAATATTGACTTTGACACTTTATTAAATCTGATCGACTTGAGACTTGGCACACACAAAAGACCACCACACACATATTGAAAGTAATTTGAGACACTCGAAACAGCTCCGTGTTTGTCCACAAACACATGTCTAGTTTTTTTTTTTTTTTCTTTTTAGCTGTTTCGGCAATTCAGCCGAAACAGCTATTGTTTTCGTTAAAGTTTTTTTTAGCTGTTTCGGTTTTTCACCGAAACAGCTTTTGTTTTCGTTAAAGTTTTTTTTTTTTTTCTTTTTTTTTTTTTCCACTTTCAGACTTTTTCCCATAGGATTTGTACACGTTTTTTCAGCCAATACACTTTGACACTTTGGTAAATCCGATCGACTTGAGACTTGGCATACATTTAGACAACCACCCAAGGACGGTCCTAGAAGAAATTCGTCGCGATTACGTCACTCAAGGTCACGTGACTTTGCGTTAAAGGTTAAATTTTCCCCATAGGTTTTGTACACGTTTTTCTTCAGACTATTGAATTTGACACTTTGGTCAATCCGATTGACTTTAGAGTTAATATAAACCTCAACCACCATCCTCAGGAGGGCCAAGAGGAAAATCGTCATGATTACGTCATCGGGGGTCATGTGACGTCACATTAAAGGTGTAGTTTTTAAGACCCTCTAACTCTGAAAGTACAAGTCCGGTTGGGGTCAAGCTTGGTTTGCAAGTATTCGAGGATGTGTTATAGACGAAAATTAAGATGACGTAATTATGACATCATCGGGTGTCATGTGACGTCACATTAAAGGTACAGTTTTCTCCATAGGTTTTGTACACGTTTTTCTTCAAAATATTCAATTTGACACTTCTGTCAATTCGATCGAATTGAGACTTAGCACAGACCTCGACCACCATCCTTAGGAGGGCCAAGAAAAAAATAATCAAGATGACGTCATCGCGGGTCATGTGACGTCACATTAAATGTGTAGTTTTTTAAGACCCTCTAACTCTGAAAGTACATGTCTGATTGGGGCCAAACTTGGTATGCAAGTATTCAAGAATGTGTCATAGACGTAAATTTAGATGACATCATGATGACATCATCGGGTGTCATGTGACGTCACATTAAAGGTTTAATTTTCCCCATAGGATTTGTACACGTTTTTTCAACTAATATATCTTTGGCAATTGTGTAAATCCAATTCTCTTCAGACTGGGCACACACAAAGACCATCATCAGATACACATATAGAAAGTAATGTTAGACACCCGAAACAGCTCTGTGTTTGTCCACAAACACATGTCTAGTTTTTTGTTTTTTTTCTTCTGTTTCAGACTCCTCTCAATAGGGTTTGTACACGTTTTTTCTTCAGCCAATACACTTTGACACTTTTGTAAACCCGACCGACTTAAGACTTGGTATACACTTAGACTACCACTCACAGATGGTCCTTGAAAAAAATCGTCACGATGTCATCATTAATGGTCACGTGACGTCACTTTAAAGGTGTATTTTTTTCCCATAGGTTTTGTACACGTTTTTCTTCAGACTATTGACTTTGACATATTGGTAAATTCAATCGACTTCAGACTTAGCACACACCTCGACTACCATCCTCTGGGGGATCAAGAGGAAAATTGGCACGATGACGTCATCGTGGGTCATGTGACGTAACATTAAAGGTTCATTTTTTAAGACCCTCTATCTCTGTGGGTACAAGTCCGATTGGGGTCAAACTTGGTGTACAAGTATTCGATGATGTTTTATAGACGAAAATTAAGATGACGTCATTGTAATGTCATCCTGGGGTATGCGATGTCACATTAAAGGTGCAGTTTTCCCTATAGGTTTTAAATACGTTTTTCTTAAGACTTTTGAATTTGACACTTTGGTAAATTCGATCGACTTCAGACTTAGCACGCACCTCGATCACCACCCGTAGGAGGGCTTAGAGTGAAATCGCCATGATGACGTCATCGTGGGTCATGTGACGTCACATTAAAGGTGTATTTTTCAAGACCCTCTATCTCTGGAAGTACAAGTCCAATTGGTCTCAAACTTGGTATACAAGTATTCGAGGGTTTGTTACAGACGTAAATTAACGTCTTGATGACGTCACGTCACCGTGGGTCATGTGACATTACATTAAATGTGTAGTTTTTAAGACCCTCTATCTCTGAAAGTACAGGTCCGATTGCGGTCAAACTTGGTATGCAAGTATTCCAGGATATCAGACTATTGTGAAAATCGGACTCCGTTTTGCCTATTATTTAATAAACTTTTTCACGTGACTGTTTACTCTCTTAATTATCATGATCATCACTTAAATAAGCATGCACAATACTACGAATGAGTCTGTATTTCATAGAATCTGAAATGTATGTTATACCTGTTCTATTCTTGACCAGGCCGGAATCGTGCAACCGTTCAAGTTGTTTGCCGCTCTCAGTGTAGTCAAGTGATTTAAAACAATGATGGAACGTGTTATACAGTTTACAGGCAACATTTATTTATTTAATAAGCGTCACCCGGATGCGAATTTTTTTTTCCCAAACGTGATTGCCAAATTTCATGAATTATTCAGTAGTTTGGATGATAAGTTATGTTTATTCGTTGGAATAAAACATGACGTCACAGCATTGTTGTTATTAGTTAACTAGTTGCAATAAATCACTTTAAAGAACAACTGTTGTTGTGCTGCTATACGTAGTGTAGTGGATAGTGGGATGGGCTATGGATCAAAGATCCCTGGTTCGATTCCTGCTGTAGTAGGTCACCTCGTTTTTTCTAGTCAAATTGATATCTTTAGAGTATTTTTAATTTAAGGGGAAAAGGAGACCTAGAACCTAAGTGTTGTACAGCGATCAACGCAACTACTGAATAATTCATGACATTTGGCAATCACGTTTGGGAAAAAAAAATCGCCACCCGGATATGGCGGGGGTACCTCCGGGTAGGGAAGACAGATGGATATGAAGATTTATAGGGAAGGGCAAAACTCAAGATCAAGTATTAAACAGTCACACACAAAAAGAAGCGGGCAATATTCAAGTTTTGTTCGTATTATATTAGTTTACAGTATTTCTAGTAGCGGCCGAGGGGTGGCGAAGAAACCAAGGATATAATTAGTATTCACTTTCTCACCCTCCCCCTCTCCGGTATTAGTCATCACCTACAGCACATGTACATAACGTCAAAACATTATCGTTTTTAGGAAAGATTTGTAACATTTCAGGGATGTTTTTCGCTGAAAATGTCCTATGAGAGGACTTCAATTCTCTGGTGCATAGTGTTATGTAATGTGGATATATTTTAGAGGCAATTGTTTTTGTTCGTTAAGAGAAAGTGCACGGATGTAAAAATCAATCAAATTCGACAGGCGATAGGCCAAGGAAGGGTAAATTTTGGAGGGGGAGATTAGAAAGGTATGGTCACCACAAGTTAAATTCATAAATATATTTAACAAAGAAAACAATATTTTAAATTGGGACCTACAAAACTATGTTTGAACAAGTTACTACATGTATATTTTATAGTGTAGAGCACTATTGTTTATTAAGTAAATGATATTTGTACCTGTAGTATTATAATTGGTTGAATTTACAAACGTCACTAGTACCCTTATTTTAGTGAATTTTATTTTCCCTGAAAAGAAATGTTTTGTTTATACTTTGGGAGTTGTTGTTTTTCAAAAAGAGTTCGTGTTTTGTATATATAGTTTGTACAGATTCTTGACACTAGTGTTTGGTTGAAAGAAATAAAATAAATTTAAATTTCATCTATGATGTCCCTGGCATGCATTTACAAAATACTACTCATTTTTCGAAGGCATTAAAGTACATGTACATAAAGAGTACTGCATGCACACTACAGTTCACTCAAGTAGTATTTTGAAGTATTGGGTAATGTTAGTGTTCAAGTTAAGTGTAGAGCACCATTCCTAAGTAACAATTAACCTGTTATTTTACAAAATTGTTATTTTGCTTGAAATTACAAATGTTACTAATATAAAGCACTTATTTGAGTGAAATTTGTTTTCGCTTAAAGACAATAAAATGTATATACTTATCTGGAGTTGGGGAACATCCTTTTCTAAACAGAGTTCGTCTTTTGTATTACCGTTAAAGTTAAACAGAACTGTACATGTACCTGTATGATGATCAATAAACACAGCACAAAGTACAATGTAATGCCAATAACGGGCACTCTGCAGTATGACCGACAGACTCCAATGACAATGAACATTAAGTTAACAATTACGAATTTTACTGAGTTTGAGCTCCAAACCCCCATGTCTTTTGGCAAGAAACCATCCTCAATCCCACAAAGTCCTCCTTGTTGCCACTATGTCACAACTCACAAACGATAATTGAATCGCAAGTGTCTCCCGCAGTCGATCCCTATACATACATATTGTGTTCTTAAACAGTCAAACTTTGTGCATGTTTAAATGACGACTTGACATTACACGACTTGTGACTTCAATATTAGAATTGTGTCTTTCCACTCAAAGTTTCATCAAAATCTATCAGTATCAAAGCATCTAGAAGTTTAACAATTTTCCCTAAAACAAATTCCTTGAAATTTAACCTACATGTTGTATAAACAGTATTGTGGACTGATATTGTCTCACAAACTTAGAATACACTGTATGTAACATAAATTGTATACATCTGTAATCCTCCAACAGAATTATCCATTCATCTTCAATCCTCCAACACAATTATCCATTTGTTTTCTTGAATGTGTTTCCAATGACACTGACAGTCCCCAATGCTTTAATCGTCCATAATCGCTGCAATGGGTTTAGTCGGTGCTGATGACATTTAAAAGCAGTACGGGAGGTATTGATCTAAGCAGAATGCAGTGGTCATTTATGAATAGCTCAATATAAACAATGCTCGGTACATCTTACTAACTCAACACAATGCATCTTCTAAAATCAATCAACACGTTTTTGCCAGCCCTCCAAAATTCTAACGAAAATGCCTGAAAGATTCAGGAGATTTTACGAAGGTTAGGTTAAGGAAGTATTCTACTATGGATTAGAAATCAGCCTTTAGCATAGCAGTGATATAACAGAACTGAGTGCAGTAGGACAATGATAAGTAGCCTTGAAATGTAGTATATACCATTTGCAAACAAAACTATTAAATTAGTATGAAATATCTTATTTGGCGGCTGGCAATCGTCGAGTATAATGATATACTCAGGACTGTATGTGCCATGGGGTATCCCTCTTTTGTTTCTATATCCTATATGCACTCCATATTATTGTTACATAAGACATCCCCTCTGATGAGTTACACAAATCAGACTAACAGACTTGGATCAAACGTCATTAGTAGCCCCTGCCATTGCAGTAGTGGAAGAAGTGGCTCAAAGTACATGTACTTAGGCTTAGATGAAAGGTGATTAGTAGCCTGTGATATCATAGTGATACAAGAGACGAGTCACACAAATCAGACTTGGGTGACAGGTGATTAGTAGCCTCTGTCATTGCAGTGGTAGAAAAGGTGGCTCACAATAGTCAGGCTTGGATGACAAGTGATTAGTAGCCTCTGTCATTGCAGTGGTAGAAGAGGTGGCTCACAGTACTCAGGCTTGGATGACAAGTGATTAGTAGCCTCTGTCATTGCAGTGGTAGAAGAGGTGGCTCACAGTAGTCGGGCTTGGATGACAAGTGAGTAGTAGCCTCTGCCATTGCAGTTGTAGAAGAGGTGGCTCACAGTAGTCAAGCTTGGAAGACAAGTGATTAGTAGCCTCTGCCATTGCAGTTGTAGAAGAGGTGGCTCACAGTAGTCAAGCTTGGATGACAGGTGATTAGTAGCTTCTGCCATTGCAGTGGTAGAAGATGTGGCTCACAGTACTCAGGCTTAGATGAATAGTAGCCAGTATTGTGACTTGATATTTCCTGGAGAAAATTGTTCTGAATAAAACAAAATGAAAGTAAATAAATATATATAAAAATAAATATTTATAATAGCAAAGGTTCTTTGCACATAAAGTTACAATCAATAAGTTACACAAGTGTTTTCTGTTTGTGCATATTCACATAAAATAGAACATGTTTAAAAGTATGTTTTTGCTAATAAATAAAACACTGATAAACTCTGCTTGCATTAACCTGATTGTCTCAAAACACCAATAGAAAGTCATGTTCTCTGCATCAGAAATGTGTTCAATTTCATAAAAACGGTTTTCAAATTTGGGAACACAAAAATAACTATTTTGACATAGTCCGAATTGCTGTTCAATTGACTTTATTGCCCCTAAACAGAAAAATCGTAACAAATTACTAAAAAAACACATTTTTTGGGACTAAAAATAAAAAATGTGACATGCCACGTAAAAACTCACTTGTTTTAAAGACGTATTTGAAAAAAAAACCACACTCGCATCGTTTGCTAAGCAATTGTTTTCACCTCTTAAAGTGTTTCAATCTACATCCTATCGATTGGTCAACTTGTATCTGACGTTAAAACTGTACACAGTGGGCAGGTGATAAAACACGAATAGATTGCCTTGTGTATACGCGGCATTTTATTACAAAATTGCCAGCAACTTAAAGCTGTCAAGCAATTGATACATATTTTCTAATTAAAAGTATTTTGTTTGTATTTTCTCACATAACTCGGTCGTGTATTAGACTATGGGAAAATAAGGTTGCGAATTGACAACTCTCCGTTCATACTTCAAATAGAAGGAGGTGAATTTGCAACCCTCCATTTAATCTTAAAATGCAAGGATGCGAATTGACAACCATTCGTTCAATCTTAGAATGAAAGGATACGAATTGACAACCCTCTATTAATCTTAGAATAAATGGATGCGAAATGACGACCCTCCATTCAATCATTAGAATGAAATGATATGAATTGACAACCCTCTATTGAATCATCAGAATGGAATGATGTGAATTGACAACTCTCTATTGAATCATCAGAATGGAATGTTGTGAATTGACAACTCTCCATTCAATCATCAGAACGGAATGACGTGAATTTACAACCCTCCATTCAATCATCAGAATGGAATGATGTGAATTAACAACCCTCCATTCAATCATCAGAACGGAATGACGTGAATTTACAACCCTCCATTCAATCATCAGAATGGAATGACGTGAATTTACAACCCTCCATTCAATCATCAGAACGGAATGACGTGAATTTACAACCCTCCATTCAATCATCAGAATGGAATGACGTGAATTTACAACCCTCCATTCAATCATCAGAATGGAATGACGTGAATTTACAACCCTCCATTCAATCATCAGAATGGAATGATGTGAATTAACAACCCTCCATTCAATCATCAGAACGGAATGACGTGAATTTACAACTCTCCATTCAATCATCAGAATGGAATGACGTGAATTTACAACCCTCCATTCAATCATCAGAACGGAATGACGTGAATTTACAACCCTCCATTCAATCATCAGAATGGAATGACGTGAATTTACAACCCTGCATTCAATCATCAGAATGGAATGACGTGAATTTACAACCCTGCATTCAATCATCAGAATGGAATGACGTGAATTTACAACCCTCCATTCAATCATCAGAATGGAATGACGTGAATTTACAACCATCCATTCAATCATCAGAATGGAATGACGTGAATTTACAACCCTCCATTCAATCATCAGAACGGAATGACGTGAATTTACAACCCTCCATTCAATCATCAGAATGGAATGACGTGAATTTACAACCCTCCATTCAATCATCAGAATGGAATGATGTGAATTTACAACCCTCCATTCAATCATCAGAACGGAATGACGTGAATTTACAACCCTCCATTCAATCATCAGAATGGAATGACGTGAATTTACAACCCTCCATTCAATCATTAGAACGGAATGACGTGAATTTACAACCCTTCATTCAATCATCAGAATGGAATGAAGTGAATTGATAACCCTCCATTCAATCATCCGAATGGAATGACGTGAATTTACAACCCTCCATTCAATCATCAGAATGGAATGATGTGAATTAACAACCCTCCATTCAATCATCAGAATGGAATGATGTGAATTTACAACCCTCCATTCAAGCATCCGAATGGAAGGATACTAATTGGCGACCATCCATTCAAGCATCAGAATGGAATGACGTGAATTTACAACCCTCCATTCAATCATCAGAATGGAATGACGTGAATTTACAACCCTCCATTCAATCATCAGAATGGAATGATTTGAATTAACAACCCTCCATTCAATCATCAGAATGGAATGATGTGAATTGACAACCCTCCGTTTAATCATTAGAATGAAATTATGTGAATTGACGACCCTTCATTCAATCATCAGAATGGAATGATGTGAATTTACAACCCTCCATTCAAGCATCCGAATGTAAGGATACTAATTGGCGACCATCCATTCAATCTTAGATTGGAAGGATACAAATTGACAACCCTCTAATAATCTTAGAATGAAGGGATGCGAATTTACAACCCTCCATTCAATCATTAGAATGGATTTTTGTGAAGTAACGACCCTCCATTCAATCATCCGAATGGACAACCATCCATGCAATCATCAAAATGGAAGGTTACGAATTGACAACCCTCCATTTAAACTCGGAAAGGAAGAATGCGAATTTTGACAGCCCTCAATTGATTTTAATTTTGTTTAGCCGTCGAAGGACTAGCATCTTTGGTGCAAAATTGATTGTTTCATTTACGCCTTGGACATTTGTTTTATCAAACGACTTTACTTGAAAACATTTAATAAAGGAACCAACATTGACAAAATAACATTTCACCGACTTCATTCATGTACGTTAAATTTCATTCACAAACTAGTGTCATGTTTTCACAAACATATTAATTTCAACATATAAATCAAGAGAACGTCTTTTATTAGGCTTCAACATATCAGTATCCATGACTTGGCCAGTTGGAGTAGTTTTGTGTGGCATAGAATTAGGCGTCCCGGTAACGTTTCTAAAATGTTTTAAACAATTTGGCATTCTACATGTATATTGACAAGTTACAATAATATAAGGACAAGGATAAGTTAAAGTCAAAGGTTAAGTGAGCCTGAAACTTTATAACCAGCCCCGTGCAGGTCGACCTGCGATTTGCTTTTGCCCTGATGGAATTGTCAACATCATGTAGAAAAATAACGCTCGGGTCAAAACTTAGAAATCGTAGAACACAAAATTCAATAGTTATAGTGTTATCGGACGATCAATGAGCGAACGCGCCCTCTTGTGGTGACTTGACAAGACACCGCAGTTCTATTGCCTCACTTGGCCAGTTGTTGTTGACAGATTAGTTTAGACGGGTCGACAATGCTATGCGGTTGATTACATCCCAGGGGTCTGCTTATGCACATCTTTAGACGACATTTGTTTTAAAAACTTTTGACAGCATCTGTTCAACTTTTACAATGTCTAAAGATGTAAAATAAATCTTGTTGGGAACACGTTCCATAGCGGCTGTTGATTTGTGTTTTTAGCGCCGACGAATGGTCTTAATAGTCGTCGCAGTTAGAATGGGGTCGCAAAACAAAAAAATTGGGTCTGTTTCGTCGCGCCCGCAAGGTCGACTTGGTTTAAAAGCCACGGCGGCGGGCTTCCGGCAACCTTAGGTCGTCGATCACTATTAGTTCTTGAACACTGATCGAAATGCAGTTTAACCCAAAAATCTCCTTAAAATCACCGTGAAATTTCACGGTTTTCAATAACTCATAGTGTATTATCTCGCTTACGGTTGTTTTTCACATAGTACATTTGCGTGATAACAAGATATGTGTAACAATGCGAACGAAGATCCACCTACTTACAGCCGATGGGTTCAACATGTTGATGGGCTGGATTGAATGAAGTCGTTGTTAGCGGTTAGACATCATGGTTTTATATTAAATTGTTTGCTTTCATAAATGATGGCCACACAATTATTGTATAATTATTTATTTTTTAATTCCAGAAGTCAGAGGTCAGTTTGGGTTGGACATTTCTCTTCCATGTCAGGTGATTGAACAGTCTTCAATAAATACCCTTTTGGGGGTGATCATTTTATAGAAATCAATGTACCACGATTATTCTCGGTTAAAAATTTAATATGGTAATTTTGCTTTGTCATTCAAGGTATTTAGAAGCGCGCAACATTAATGTTCAGGCACTATTACATGCCTGTTCAATTTCAGCATACTTGTCTTTAAGAGTACTGACCGTCTGTGATTTCAAACAGCTCTTTTTTGCTGTTAAGGGAAAATCCCACAATATAGCGGTCCTCAGGTCCAGCAGCTCGGTGTACGGGCGCCTACTAGCCCCTGAACCTGTATAGCGAGGCTTGCAAGGGCCCGTCCATGAGCTGCTGTACCAGTGCACGTTTATTATAAGACCCTCCTCATCCTTTGAAACGAGTCGGCCGATCAATGGTCTTGCTGGGAGGTAGTCCACGTACAGTGCCACCAACATATCGGGTTGCAGACTGCTGTAGTCGTCCATCATTACGACGTCCTTTAATTTTTTAGGACGCCCTTGGCTTCCAATGAAGACCTTGATACATGTAATAGGCAAACAAAAGAAAATATTTATTTTGATAATCTATTTTATAATTACGGTTAGAAATACTGCACCACCTACGTATTCATGGCATAGGCTATACACGTGTTCAAAATCTGAACGAAAAGCACAACGTACTTGATCTGTAAAAACATAATAAAAACAAACGATTATTGTAGCAAAATAGTTTTTTATATTAGTGTTTCCCAGTTATTTTGTGAATTCATGGCACCTGGCGTGCTGTCGTTTAAATGTTTGTATCGATTGCTATCGGCCGTCGGCCTCCCATACAAACAAATAATACCCTTTTTTTTTCTTAAAAGCAATGCCCTGATTTATCAAATTTCGTATGTCCACTATAATTATTATGTTTGCAATCTTTCACCCAATCTGAAAACGGGTGCAATCCAGTTATTCTAGTTCCCGACGTGAATACAATTAAGTAGGATCAGGGAGCCAAACTACAAAAACTGCCTTTTTTTCTGGTTTTCCCAGCATCTATAAATAGTTTGAACACAAAACGTTAAAACGTTTAGTGTAACAATAATTATTTGCTATAAAATACCGCCCCTGATAATTACAGCAAAAGCATTTTAGATGTATACATTGTTGTCCCAAAACATAGTCGAGCTTAAGGCCATTTAAAATTAATAAAAAGTTTAACATCGCTGAGATTTAAAAAAATTGGTGGGGAGGGAAATTTATATTTTATATTTTATATTTTTAGTATTTTACTTTCCTTCATATCCAAGGTGCCCAAATTATATGTAGCGACCGTTTGCTGTTCATTGTTTATTTAATAGTATCAATACAGTGCATGTGGCTTGAACACATTGGAATGGTCGTCATAGTGGAAGGAATAGGACATACATCTGACATCGTTAGCCACCTGTCCACCAGCGTGCAGCGACTTGCCCTGTTGACTGTAGTCTTTAGGCAAGACGTTGCTTAATCTGCAGCCACGAGAGGGCGCTATCGTGACAAACCATCATCACTTACGAACCTATCGGTTGCTAATATGATGGTTTGTCGCGATAGCGCCCTCTCGTGGCTGCAGATTAAGCAACGTCTTGCCTAAAGACTGACGATCTTTTCAGAGCGCGCTATTGCATGCCGTCAGCCACGTGATGCGACTTTTCTGAAGGCGGGTTTTGATGACGCGATCGCGTACATCTCCCTACAAGCACTGGATGGCGCGCGCAGTTGTTATCGACGACCATCGATTGCATGCACAGAAGTAGAAAAAACACAGTTTTAGAAAAAATATAAAATATACAAAAATATCGGGACGGAGCTCAAAATCGGGACGGACGGCGATGTTAAACTTTTTATTAATTTTAAATGGCCTAAATAAAGTTAAAATTGGTAGCATTTTAATTCATCTTATAAGTGTCCTCACACCATAGCGATCACCAGTTGCATATGGTTGCGAATACAAAATAGTGGTCATAAGTTCCGAACGCAACTCACACGCAACTAATAGGTTTTATAGGTTTTAGTACGCAACAAGCACGCAGGTGATCGCAGACACACGCAGAGTAAGTTTGGAAATTTAGAATGGCGTTAAAATAAAATGTTTATGATATGCGTTAAAATAAGTGGGAAATCTTATAGCGCCATGATGTAACTACTGATGGTTGTGTGTGTTAGTCAAGTTTGGCATGTTCGTATTCACATGCAACGTCAACGAAAAACTTACCGGTGGGCAGTCTTGAGTCAGTTTCTGGTGGATGTCTTGCATTCTGCCTGGGGTCGATTCGTTGGGGTCCTGACTTGTCAACGGTGTTTGTGAAAGAACTCTTGCAGTATTTATATACTGAACGAGTTGTTTCATCTTCCAAATAGGATCTTTAGGTGGGACCTTTTAATGAGAAGTAATACTGTGTTTTAATGGCATGTACACAGTTCGCATAAGTTAATTATTTATTGCAATGGCCTAGTGTTGATTTATCTTGTATGCGTCTGGTTTGAACTCCAGTTCGCCCGCGTTGAATGAATTAAGAACGAACATCAATTTAGGGCTAGATTTGCACATAATAACTGTAATCCATGTATGGGGTGTAAAACTTGATATATTGAATTTACTTTTTGATTAGGGCTAGTTGGGTAAAACCAAAGCAATTTAGTTAACCCTGGGAGATACCAACCAATTTTTGTTACGCAGAGGCACCAAGATGCTCCAATTTGGAGCACATATGTTGTGGGGGTAATGAACTGTGTTTGGGGGCACAATTTCTTTTCTCACGGTCTGAACATATGGATAGAAGTTCCCTGGCCACACTAGTCTTGGTTCCAAGACCTTCGTGTTGTTTATTCCGCGATCACTGACACAAACCACCGATGTTACAAAGGGCACTATCTCCAGACGAATCGCACCCGCGAACTGGACTCACTCGAAGGAAATTCAAAATTATGTACGTTTGTCAAACGCCGGCTCCAGTGCGACATGGATCCAGCCACATTTTGTAAACTAAGCATGCGCGAGACCAGAAAGCACACGAAGCCGGGATTTGAAAAAGAGACAGCGTTAACGAATCTGTGCGCGTGGTGGGCGCCGAAATAACACAAGGGTCTAGGGCTAGACTATGGCAACGCAAACCAAATATTTAAAAGGTTTTGTTTTAAAGACATCCCGCGGCAATCAAAACATTGAAATCAGTATTGCCATGCAATACACGCACTGACATAAAACAGCCACAGGGTGAAGAAACAAAAACACAGCAAACAACAACTATAACTACCCCCCAGGGTATTTCTGGGTCAGGATTGGAAACTGATATGCTTGCCTTTGATCCAAGGCCGAACACTGATGCCAGAGACCTTTATTGACAGTTGGCTATCCAAAAAAGGGATCAGGTTTCGATTTCTCTGCACAAGTCTATGGCGTTTTGCCAAAACCGTTATTTTGAATGGTTGGCCTGCCCCCTAAATAACCTCTGGGGTTGTAAATGTGTTTTCAGCCTATTGAGCAGGGTCTAGGGGTAGATGAAAATTCAGCTCCGTTGACTTAACGAATTGTTTTTAATTAACACAAATAGGTTTTTGTTCCACCCGTTGGAGGGGTTTCGCTTCTCCAAGGGTTAAATAAATCGATGATCTATTAAATTCCGTATACTGCCAACCTCTTGTAGTTGTTCAATATCCTTCGTGAATTTAGTCCACCACTCCTTTGCCTCAGTATCAAACCGTCCTGAATATCCTCTGGGAAGGTCTTTCTTCAGTTGACCTGGGTCCATATTTTCCAGATCAGGAACTACCCAATTTGGCCCGTTTTCGAGATTTGGGATTGTCTGTATACAATAAAAACCAATAATAATTCGATTAGAACTTTAACATCAGTTGGTGGATGTCCCGAAATAATGGTGTTTCATCTGGTTTTAAACGAGTACATTTAAAGCCGGGTAATGGAGCGGAGCGAGCAAAAAGAAACCCATTCTTTACCATGGACCCTAGCCGTTTAAAACACGCCAAGCACATTTTATTCATATTCATAACAGAATTACAAATGTTCATCGATTTTAGTCAACAATATGCATATTACTTAGGTGTCCATTTTCCCTACAACTCATTCTTGCATGTTTTACTCCCATCAACTGCATGTTTATATTACCTGAAAACACTTTAGACCAGCAGACTCCTCCAATGGTTCATCACCCTCTTCTGGGGGTTGTGGTCTCCACTCGTCGCAGCTCCAGAGCCGGTAGTGCATGACGACCGTCCCCTGAACTTTCTGGAACCGGAAGCAGTGAGGACGACTGTGATTGCCCATTGTTTTAAACATATGGGGCTCCATCCACTTCTTGATGTCATACAACTGGGTCACATCCTCTATTTGCACCTCAGGTGTATAACTTGTTCTTATACTGGAATACAGATCTGTAAGAAATATGAATTATTTGCCGGGGGAAAAGTATTAAACAAATGCGTGTAAATCATTCCACGGGGTTTCAACAGTAATGTCAGTTTTAATTTAACTACGTTTCCGATCACTTTGAAACTAGATGTTTATCCGTTACGTTATTTAAAGAACAAACGTATAGAGAATGTATTTACCCTGGAGAGTGTACACATTCCGCCTTGCTATCTTGCTCGCGAAGGCAGAGAACATCTGATCTACGTCTTCGTGCGTATGGCCAACCACGAGAAAGTTAACATAGACCTGAGAAAGAAAATACAGACTGCTTTAGTGTGGAAATCGTATTATTAACCCGCTTATGGTTTTACCTTTCAAAACCTTTCAAAATCTGCTTAATGGGCAAAATGGCTATCAATAAGTATGAACCTTTCAAAACGCTCCAGAATTGTTTGCTACTGCACTGCTACACCTTTCAAAACCTTTTGAATTTTTTTTTTTTTTTTAACACCAGTTTGTTCAGAGAGTTGTTTTACCTTTCAAAACCTTTCATAGGTTCTATTCGTCAGACAGCTTTCTCATCTTTCAAAACGTTTCAGTCCAGAAAACTTGAAACGTTTTGAAAGGTCTGACAGCTCTACGGTAACTGCACTGTATATAGGAGGGTTAATCTCTGAAAATGTTGAAAACAAATCGTGGACGGAAACTGACTTTTTCGATAGATTCTATCGTTGGTGCGATTTTGTATCATCATTTGTGTCAAAATTCCTTGAATGGGCAAATTTAAAAAGCGAGGGGGTGTGTTGCGACAGAAATTTCCAAAGCCAACTTGCGCACTTAATTGTCTTCCTAATCCTTACACCAAAGCGATGCATTTACATATGTCAGTGTTGTATTTCTGGGTTTTTTTACTTTTCAATATTGAAAAATTACAAAACAAAGATCTGAGGGGGTCTTGATCCAACCAACCTCCGTCAAAAAATATGTGGGAATATAAATACCCTTTCCATGATTGGCGCCCACGAAAACAATTTAAGTCGCTTATTTCAACTATAACTTACATAATGATTTGCATAAATTAAATTCCCTTATTAACGAATTACCGCTTAACAAAACAGCTGACTGCGGAATGAATGTCAGGGTGCGAAATTTAATGTTCTTACCTCTGAAAATATTCCATACTCAACCATTAATGAGCAGAAGGACAACACGAATCGGTTTTTGTTTTCTCTGAAACAATTGTCCAGTTGCAAATGTAAGATTTTGCCAAGATGTTGCTTTTTATTCCACAGTATTCTCAATAGAACGTTCATGGTTAAATTGGGGTCATGTGGAAACTGTCTCAGGTCCATGAAGGCAAGTGGTATTTTGCCAGACGGCACATTTGTGTGCAGTATGGCACCTATGTGGGAAACGAAAAAGAAAAGCAATTTAATGCTGCCAATTATGGTATTAACAGAACATTTTCTGTGTTTTGTTATTTGCATTTGAATAATTATTAAAATCCAAGAAGTGGGCCAGGAGGACCATTGAAGAGGGAGAGTGGCAGCTTATTATTACCTGCAACATAATACCCGGGATATTGTTTATCTCAAGCTAGCTATCATCATTACAAAAGCCCGGCCTTTTGGGACAAAATTCCAATTTGTTTGTCTCTGTGCAGTTGACACATTTACCTAACAGTAATCTTAGTCACGAGGTCAACCACTAACCTGTTATATGAGTCCGAAGTCTTGCCAGATGTTCCGTCGATTTATCTGAAGTGGTCAGATGGGGCACATCGGTTTTTCGCTGGTCCATGCCATCGATTATTAAGGCTACGTCCTCGGTAGAACCTAGACGCGCCTTCTCCCTACTGTTATAGTATTGCTGACGCTCCATCCTAACAAAAACATGAAACCACATAAAACGTGCCTCTTAGTTGTATGCATCTTTTATTTTACTCAATGTGCTGTACACTTAACACGAACTCCATCCTTTGGACGAGTTGAAATCAATGTTAGGTTTTTAGCACTCAGAAAATCAGTCTGAAAATCAATTCATATTTTATAAATTCCATTTCATCAATTTAATTAGTTCTAGTTGTACATCGCCAGTTATGGTTTTAACCAGTTCGCGCCGGATGACGTATATAAACGCAAAGTTTTCTCCAAATTCAAAACGGATGACGCATAAGCACGCCAAGTTCAAGTTCGGAAATCTCTGTCTGCAGCGAGCAAGGCCGGAAATGCGTGGGTGTGCTTCCTTGCACTATCGACCTGAACACGCTTCGGATCGAGTTTCGTTAAAAATAATCCCGCCCCTCGGCTCGGTGATGTTAAAATAATCCCGGCGCGAACTGGTTAAAGGTAGTATACACCATTTGCAGAAATCGAAAATATTTACTACTGAATTATTAAGAAATACCTTACTCAATTGAAAGTAAATAATGATTCTAGGCATTCAGCAAAAGGATTGCGCTAGATATCCTGTAATTATTCAAAAAAATTGAATTTTATAAAGAAAAATTCGCTCTCGCCGGACGGCGAGAGCGAAAAAACAAAGATAACATAAGAATAACTGCTCGACCCCGGTTGAAAACAAACGCTGTTTGTCGTGCTTTTCTCGGCATCCATGATTGTAAAACTTCGGAAAAGTCAGTTAAACGATATTTACTATGAAATACAACCCCCCAAATCTACCCATTCATGATAATTCAAGCAATTACCAATGGTGTATACTACCTTTAAGGACAGTGACGCTATAAAAACAAACATTTTTACCTTTAAAAAATCCTGATATTTTGTGTGGTTTCGTGTGGTTGTGTGCGTTGTGAGCTTGAAATATTGCTGTCAAAGTGTGGATACTAGGGACTTTTCGATTTGCACGTTTACTAGTAGACTGCGACGTATGCGGTCATTTGTGAAGCAGTGCGCATGCGCATCGACGAACTCGTCGTTCGTAGCAGAATTCTCGAACGCGTTCAACCTTGTTTTGCCGTCGTTGGAAAACTGTGACGACGTAGTGTGCATAGCGCGCGCCAAACATAAGGCATGACGTCACTGAGTGAGCGTAGTCGTAGTCGTAGAAATCGAAAAGGTAAGGTACAACATTTAGCGTGCCGCATACGTCGCAGTCTACTTGTGACCGCATACGTCGCAGTCTACTAGTAAACGTGCAAATCGAAAAGTCCCTATTCTAGCATGCACGCCGGCTTTTGGCCGCCACATTGTTATGGGTTGTTCTAAAAAAAACTCGACCCCCAATCCCTCGACCCCCATTTATATAGATAAATATTAGCAGTAACAAAAATATTATTATCGGAAAATGAATGCGCGTATGTTTTTTTTGGGGGCGTGTCGATTTGTTGGGAAAAAGCTTGTTTGTGTGTGTGTAAAAATAAAATATACAAAATATACAACAATAATGGGGGGGGGGGGACTGAAACAGTTGAAATAATATTGAACTGGCGTTACAGTACTTGTAATTTCTGTAACGATATTATTATGTTTTCACAGGACAGTCTTGGCGTTCCATTTTGTAAGATTTTGTGTGAAAATATGATTTCTTTTTTTTCTTCAACAAAGTGAGTAATGTCTTACGATGGTACTTACATCAGCTGCTGGCAATGGATTTCTTTCAGATCAGCTATCTGCTTCTTAATGTCCTGGTTTTTTGTGCTGTGATACCGTTCTTCAAGCTCCACACAAGTGCTACACTTTGTGAATTCAGAGCCCTGTATAAAATACGCATATTGTTTTGTATTACTTCAAGTTAACCCGAGCGTACATTGCGGTTTCAATCGTAATGTACACAATTTTCTAAACAAAAGGACATATCCGTTTAATCTGAAATTGCAAATAACATTAACAAGTTACTGTCTGAATACGTATACCTTATCTTTATAGTACTTAGTAGTAATCACAACAAAATCAAAAATTGGCTAGCGTGGAACAAGATTTATTACACTATACGTTCGTCGCCTTGAAGGCAATGACCACCTCAAAGCAATGCCCCAAGGCCTTTCTTTAAGATCCCATGTCGCCAGTTTCGGAATTTCTGACATGTGAACATAATGTGATGACCACCTGACTTTTCCAAGTAACCCTGAATACTGATTCAGGCAGTTTTAGTTAGATTGTATATTGTGCTGAAAATTTGGAGGACCAAAAGAAAATGTTCTAGCCCGTTTTTGCAAAATTAGGTCATACCACTCACCAGTTACACAGTAAAGTAATCAAGTGTAATTTATTTTTCTTTAAAAAAGTATGCTGCATTTTTTAAATCAGTGTCGATGTTGATATTACATTTTTCGTGTGAATTTTGTTTCAATTTCTGAAAGTTTTTCATTTAAAACATGTTTTCTCAACTTTTACCTTGAAACAAAAACTTGCCTGAATTTCACAAAAAATAAGGACGAGTCTTAAAAAAGAACAGAGAAATGTAACGTCGTTCACACGGTTGATGGTAACATTGCGGCACTGTCCGTAAATAGAACTCAGCGACTGCGTCTGTACTATGTATCCCAAAAACAACATTGCGGGGGTATGACGCAAAGGAAACTCACACAAAACGACTCACAAATATAATTTTTAAATAAAGTCATTAAAACGGAAATTACATACAAAGATTGACGGTTTTCTGTAAATAAACTTTAAAAACTTTCTTTCTCTAAATTATAGTTTCGGCATTTTTACTAGGAAAAAAAACCCAAAATATTTATTGCGAGTGTGGGCAACAAATTACAAGCATTTTAAAAGCGTTGTCATCAAACAAGAAAATACAAATTATTTTTGTTTTACTTGCCGTGTGAAACTTTAGTGTCGCACCATTTTTCTTTCCTTGTTTTTTTTTACTTTGGGAGCAGTCAGGGCGTAGCGAGGACATTGAATCAAATTTCATAAATTTGCCTTGACATTTTGGGCTGCATTATCTTTCTTCTGAGCGGAACCCATCACCTATTCAACAGTTTACTGCAAAAACCATGTGTATTGTGCAGGCCTATTTCTTCAACCAAGGTTAAGAATTCAGATTAATAGTTCTGTTAAAAATTGAACTGAGGTGAGGATTAAGATCTCAGTGACCTGCCTAATGGTCACTTAGTCTCAAGTCTCGCAAGAACTTAGGGTCAAATGGGGGTCAATGTACACTTGACGATAGATGATGAATAAAGTATGCTGGATAATTACTGAGAAGGCTTTCTGCGCTATTTTCTTCAGTCGGCTTTTGAGCCTGCAATGGGCCATTTTGGGGCAAATGGGCTCATTTTTTTGAGTGATTTTTTGTTGTGGTCCAGTTGCTGACTGAGGCTTGAAATGCCGATTGAGGGAAATTACTTGGGTGTGACACACCAACACATATTCGTACGCATACAAATACAGCGGTGTTATTATTTTGACATAACTAGGACTGTACATGTGTTTTCCTTACCTTTCCTATGTGAACGTTTGCAAAGGAAAACTTCCACAGAGCCAGGAAATGTCCGTAAGAAATGATTCCTTCTTCTTCGATTCCACGTGCCTGAATATTGTTTTACAAAATGAAATTGCTATTATTTTGGGCAAACTCATTTGGCCAGGCACGCAAGGATCGAGTTGTAAATCTAACTTTGACCCAAAATATAATATTGACAATTTCAAATAAGATCTTTGTAAATGTGACAAAATATATAATACAACCCTGTAAATGCAATCTTTATCGTTGGCTATTTTGAGGGCCGTGGGAGTAGAGAGAGGGGTTTGAGGGGTAAGTGAATTCGCCCGTGTTTGGCAATAACAAAAACCCAATAAGTTTGGACCCTCTTCAAATACAAATTAGAATGGTAATTGGTATGACATAACAAACTTCAGGAGATGCTGGTGTTTAATACTCATTGTTCGTTTTCAAAGGATTATTGAATTTGACTCAACGCCATGCAAGTAAATTTTGTAATATTTATACATATTTTTCTGGAAGTAGAAGTAAAGAATCTTACCTGAAATTCTGCAGTCATATTGGCATACACTTGTTTTTTGTTCCAAGTTGGCGGAAGATTGATAACGCTTTTGTGAGGCATAAAGTCGCCGAATGTGTGGAAAAATACATCCATCCACCCTGTTGCCATGGTTGATTTTTCCCTTGGATGTTTTTTACCCAGGTTACCATGAGATATGCTGTGATAACCTTCCTTGACGAGCTTGAGGCATCTGTCAAAGCGTGATTGTGAAACTTGGTAAACTTTCATCCAAGCGTCATTACAAAGCGTGTGTCCACAGACGACTAGATTCATATGAACGCACACTTTGTGGGGCTGCCCGCTATTTGACGTTGCAGTGATTACTGCATGTCGTCTCATCTGTTCTAATAGGAAATTGCGTTGCATTGCCTCATCTAAACCGATAAACTCATCGTGGCACTGGGTGATGTCGTTTAAACTAAGCATACTTAAACACTTTCTGGTACAACGACAGGTCTTTTTAATAATAGAAAGGGGAGATGCTAGGTTTTTTCGTCTCCTTTGCCTTTTCGATACCGTGTAACTTGATTTGTCAATGGATGCGGCTGGTTGTATTTCGCTGTCTGAAAACTCCGAATCACTTTGTAGGATTCCAAAATACGAATCTGTCAGTGTCGTATCTCTTGTATGGGGAGAACTGGTTGAATCGTTTTCATTTGAATCAGTTAAGGAAAGCGTGTACTCATTCTCGATCGGGCTAGTGCTGTCTCCGCGCGCCCCTGAAATACACTCGTTCTCAATATCGGATTCGCCTAAAATGTCGAAGTACGAATCATTGAGTGTTACGTTCCTTATTGGAGTGTGTTCATTTGAGGGAGAACCCAGATTGCCATAAGCAGCACAATTACTAGTAGTATCAGTACTGGTTATCGGTGTCGATGTGAATCGTGGTAGGCGAATTCTGACCGGTGTTTGATTCAGCTCAGACCATGGATCAGAAACAGTAGGTTCATCATGTTCATCATCGGAATCAGACATAAGTCCAAAATAAGAGTCTGACAGTGTTTGGTTCTTGGTTGGAGATGGTTCATCACACGAAGACATTTCAATCTCAAGTTTCGAAGTGGCTGTGCACTGTGCAGGAGCTGGACACAGCATACATGTACATGTAAATGATATACATGCACATGTAAATGATGTACATGTAGTATAAAACGAAGAGTATCGAATATGGGGATGCAGTCAGTCCGCAGCGCACTGAAAAGCCGTTCATTTTATGTGCGCTTTATGCATGGCACTTTGTGGGTGACCTCGTTTTTGAATACCTAATGAGCTGGCGACGACGCCTGGAATTTGGTCCGAAACATCCGTTTTATTTACCGACTGTCAATATTAGGTATATTTTCTTTTGGATAAGAAAACATTATTGTATAACATACAATTATATTAGAAATTATATGACATTGAGAGGGTGAAATTTATAACGTAAAAAAAGCTTCCGAACTAACAAATTGACCTTCAGAAAACGAAGAGATTTTCCCATTTTCTGGCGGTGGCCACAACCCAATTTCACACTGATGTTAAAGATAATTTCATATTCTATCGAAAAACTGTCGATTTGGGGTTGATTTTAACTTAGTCCAGTCAGGGCGCAGAAAATGCTAACGTCCACAATAAAGTAACGAACGGAATATCCCACCATGACAGTCCATAGTCTTCCTGCGCCCTCATTGGTCGAAAATGACGTCATTGAAAGGGCTTCGTGATGATAGGTGGTTTAGAGGTCAGTGGGTGATAGTGATACCCATACTAGAGAGGCGGCCGACATGCTGATAGCGTGGCTGCGATGGCTGTGTTGGGCATGGCCATGGTGGTGGACGGCATGACCTACTGTCTACATGTAATAAGAAACATATTGGAAGACAGAAAAAGGAACTGTGAAGTTTAGCAGTAACTATTAAACAAGTTTTATAACTTTGAACAAAACGTAGGCCTAAGTCGTTTTTATACAAGACAAATCAATTGTGTATGCATGACATGAAGGCAGAAACCTAACTTGGGCATATAAATAAGCCACAAAAAACAAAACAATTTACATGTTCATGTACATGTACATGTGCTTGTGTGCATAATACAGTAATACACGCTCTGCGTATTAAGTACACGCCGAAAGACATGGCCGAAAAAAAGTAAAAATCGCGCGCACGAGAATCGCCGCAGAATACATGAAAAACATGTCGCCACAGGCTAAATTGTATATCAAACGAAAGATCATTGCTTTCTTTATCGACGTGTAGTGATCATTTTTGGCAATATTTGTTAGTCCAGTCAGGGCGCAGGAACTAAACACACGACAAAATAAAACCTTAAAATAATCATACCCTAAGTTCGAGTGAACGGAAATCTGCCAAAAACATAATGAATCTCGTTATATTATATATCATTCGATTCAGAACAACGTTCGCTTTTCACTTTCCACGCCATCTTGGAGAATAACTGCTCCGTTTGCAACGTGTAGCTCGTTAAAACAAAGCTGCCGAACTTTCGAAATTACTCGCGTAAATCTCGTTGCCGACTTGCGACGCCGGCCGTGCAAATCAAGTTCGGGATATTGACCTCATTAACGCGTGCGCTGCGGACTGACTGGATGCTGCCGATATGAGAGCACGACCCAATGTACGTCACATGTGGGGGGTAGTCTGTTAGAGACAGTTAAGGAACCTGCTGCTGTATATGGCGCTACTAGACTCTCTGACCTTGACGCGGCGTGTACCGTACCATGAGCGAGTTCCTCAGGTCACCCGTTTGTTTTCATATAAATCACACGAATTCCGTCGGTGTATTGCATGTTATGTATTGCGTCCTACCATGGAGGAATAAGGCTTATTCCTCCATGGTCCTACCATAGACATGGAGTCTTTTTTCTCTCCATGTCTATGGTCCTACCATGGTCCTACATACAAGCTAAAACCTTTTTGAGAGCGGACCACTCCGGAGGATTTAAAAACATTAGGATTAAACCTACAACCTACTAGGTTGTAGGAATTTTAGAAAATAAATAATGCAATGGTTGATGAAGGGCACCTTAGTTTTGTTTAAGTTTATTTTTACAAGTTTTCTCTGACAATACTGGAAAAAATACAAAACAGACTATTACATACACAAATTATGAAATTTTGGCCTAAAATGTCAACTGATGAATCAAATTTTACAAAACTTGGCCTCACTGAGATGTCCTAACAACATCCCAAACCACATATCAGAAAAAAAGACTTTCATGGAAAATTAAAACATTTTGGGGCAAAACTTATGTTTTAATGCACTTTGTCCCATTTCGGGAACATATATAATGAAATGTTGGCCTAAAATGTCAACTGATGGATTAAATTTTACAAAACGTGGCGTCAGATATCGTAACAACATCACAAACCAAATTTTAGAAGAAAAAAAAAACCTTCACGGAAAATTAAAACATTTTGGGGAAAAACTTATGTTTTAATGCTGACTTTGTCCCATTTCGGGATCTTTTTAATGAAATTCTGGCATAAAATGTCAACTGATGGATCAAATTTTACAAAATTTGGCGTCAGATGTCGTAAAAACATTGCAAACCACATATCAGGAAAAAAGGACCTTCGTGGAAAATTTAAACCTTTTGGGGCAAAATTTATGTTTTGTATGTTATGTATTGCGTCCTACCATGGTCCTACATACAAGCTAAAACCTTTTTAAGAGGGGACCACTCCGGAGGATTTAAAAACATTAGGATTAAACCTACAACCTACTACTAGGTTGTAGGAATTTTAAGACGAATTTGGACCATATTTGAAGTGCGTTGACATCAATCATGAAGGAACCAACTGCACTTTTTGTTTTAGAAAATAAATAATGCAATGGTTGATGAAGGGCACCTTAGTTTTGTTTAAGTTTTTGTTTACAAGTTTTCTCTGACAATACTGGAAAAAATACAAAACAGACTATTACATACACAAATTATGAAATTTTGGCCTAAAATGTCAACTGATAGGTCAAATTTTACAAAACTTGGCGTCAGATATCGTAACAACATCGCAAACCAAATTTCCGGAAAAAGAGGACCTTCGTGGAAAATTTAAACATTTTGGGGCAAAACGTATGTTTTAATGCACTTTGTCCCATTTCGGGATCTTTTTAATGAAATGTTGGCCTAAAATGTTAACTGATGGGTCAAATTTTACAAAACTTGGCGTCAGATATTGTAACAACATCGCAAACCAAATTTTAGGGAAAAAAAGACCTTCGTGGAAAATTTTAACATTTTGGGGCAAAACATATGTTTTAATGCACTTTGTCCCATTTCGGGATCTTTTTAATGAAATTTTGGCCTAAAATGTCAACTGATAGGTCAAATTTTACAAAACTTGGCGTCAGATATCGTAACAACATCACAAACCAAATTTCCGGAAAAAGAGGACCTTCGTGAAAAATTTAAACATTTTTGGGCAAAACTTATGTTTTAGTGCACTTTGTATCATTTCGGGATCTTTTTAATGAAATTTTGGCATAAAATGTCAACTGATGGATCAAATTTTACAAAACTTGGCGTCAGATATCGTAACAACATCACAAACCACATAGCAGAAAAAAAAGACCTTCATTGAAAATTTAAACTTTTTGGGGCAAAACTTATGTTTTAATGCTGACTTTGTCTCATTTTGGGATCTTTTTAATGAAATTCTGGCATAAAATGTCAACTGATGGATCAAATTTTACAAAATTTGGCGTCAGATGTCGTAACAACATTGCAAACCACTTAAAAAAAAAAAAAAGGACCTTCGTGGAAAATTTAAACCTTTTTAGGCAAAACTTATGTTTTGTATGTTATGTATTGCGTCCTACCATGGTCCTACATACAAGCTAAAACCTTTTTGAGAGGGGACCACTCCGGAGGATTTAAAAACATTAGGATTAAACCTACAACCTACTACTAGGTTGTAGGAATTTTAAGACGAATTTGGACCATATTTGAAGTGCGTTGACATCAATCATGAAGGAACCAACTGCACTTTTGTTTTAGAAAATAAATAATGCAATGGTTGATGAAGGGCACCTTAGTTTTGTTTAAGTTTTTGTTTACAAATTTTCTCTGACAATACTGGACAAAATACAAAACAGACTATTACATACCCAATATATGAAATGTTGGCCTAAAATGTCAACTGATGAATCAAATTTTACAAAACTTGGCCTCACTGAGATGTCCTAACAACATCCCAAACCACATATCAGAAAAAAAAGACTTTCATGGAAAATTAAAACATTTTTGGGCAAAAATTATGTTTTAGTGCACTTTGTCTCATTTCGGGATCTTTTTAATGAAATTTTGGCCTAAAATGTCAACTGATGGGTCACATTTTACAAAACTTGGCGTCAGATATCGTAACAACATCGCAAACCAAATTTTTAGGAAAAAAAGGACCTTCGTGGGAAATTTAAACATTTTGGGGCAAAACTTATGTTATAATGCGGCACTTTGTCCCATTTAGGGATCTTTTTAATGAAATTTTGGCATAAAATGTCAACTGATGGATCAAATTTTACAAAACTTGGCGTCAGATATCGTAACAACATCGCAAACCAAATTTCCGGAAAAAAGGGACCTTCGTGGAAAATTTAAACATTTTGGGGCAAAACTTATGTTTTAGTGCACTTTGTCTGATTTCAGGATATTTTTAATGAAATTTTGGCCTCAAATGTCAACTGATAGGTCAAATTTTACAAAACTTGGCGTCAGATGTCGTAACAACATTGCAAACCAAATTTTAGAAGAAAAAAAAAACCTTCATGGAAAATTTAAACATTTTGGGGAAAAACTTAGGTTTTAATGCTGACTTTGTCCCATTTCTGACGCCACATATCAGAAAAAAAAGACTTTCATGGAAAATTAAAACATTTTTGGGCAAAAATTATGTTTTAGTGCACTTTGTCTCATTTCGGGATCTTTTTAATGAAATTTTGGCCTAAAATGTCAACTGATGGGTCACATTTTACCAAACTTGGCGTCAGATATCGTAACAACATCGCAAACCAAATTTCAGGAAAAAAAGGACCTTCGTGGAAAATTTAAACATTTTGGGGCAAAACTTATGTTTTAATGCGGCACTTTGTCCCATTTCGGGATCTTTTTAATGAAATTTTGGCATAAAATGTCAACTGATGGATCAAATTTTACAAAACTTGGCGTCAGATATCGTAACAACATCGCAAACCAAATTTCCGGAAAAAAGGGACCTTCGTGGAAAATTTAAACATTTTGGGGCAAAACTTATGTTTTAGTGCACTTTGTCTGATTTCGGGATATTTTTAATGAAATTTTGGCCTAAAATGTCAACTGATAGGTCAAATTTTACAAAACTTGGCGTCAGATGTCGTAACAACATTGCAAACCACATAATAAGGAAAAAAAAGACCTTCATTGAAATTTTTTTTAAAAATGGGCAAAACTTATGTTTTAATATGCACCTTGTCTCATTGCGGGATCTTTTTAATGAAATGTTGGCCTAAAATGTTAACTGATGGGTCAAATTTTACAAAACTTGGCGTCAGATATCGTAACAACATCGCAAACCAAATTTTAGGAAAAAAAAGACCTTCATGGATAATTTAAACATTTTGGGGCAAAAATTATGTTTTAATATGCACTTTGTCCCATTTCGTGATCTTTTTAATGAAATTCTGGCATAAAATGTCAACTGATGGATCAAATTTTACAAAACTTGGCGTCAGATGTCGTAACAAAATCGCAAACCACATATCAGAAAAAAAATGATCTTCGTGAAAAATTTTAACATTTCGGGGCAAAACTTATGTTTTAATGCACTTTGTCTCATTTCGGGATCTTTTTAATGAAATTTTGGCCTAAAATGTCAACTGATGGGTCAAATTTTACAAAACATGGTGTGAGATGTCGTAACAACATCGCAAACCACATATCCGGAAAAAAAGGACCTTCGTGGAAAATTTAAACATTTTTGGGCAAAACTTATGTTTTATTGCACTTTGTCCCATTTCGGGATCTTTTTAATGAAATTTTGGCCTAAAATGTCAACTGATAGGTCAAATTTTACAAAACTTGGCGTCAGATATCGTAACAACATCGCAAACCAAATTTCCGGAAAAAGAGGACCTTCGTGAAAAATTTAAACATTTTTGGGCAAAACTTATGTTTTAGTGCACTTTGTCTCATTTCGGGATCTTTTTAATGAAATTTTGGCCCAAAATGTCAACTGATAGGTCAAATTTTACAAAACTTGGCGTCAGATGTCGTAACAACATCGCAAACCAAATTTCAGGAAAAAAAGGACCTTCGTGGAAAATTTAAACATTTTGGGGCAAAACGTATAATGCACTTTGTCCCATTTCGGGATCTTTTTAATGAAATTTTGGCATAAAATAAATGTCAACTGATTGATCAAATTTTACAAAACTTGGCGTCAGATATCGTAACAACATCACAAACCACATATCAGAAAAAAAAGACCTTCATTGAAAATTTAAACTTTTTGGGGCAAAACTTATGTTTTAATGCTGAGTTTGTCTCATTTTGGTATATTTTTAATGAAATTCTGGCATAAAATGTCAACTGATGGATCAAATTTTAAAAAACTTGGCGTCAGATATCGTAACAACATCGCAAACCAAATTTCCGGAAAAAAGGGACCTTCGTGGAAAATTTAAACATTTTGGGGCAAAACTTATGTTTTAGTGCACTTTGTCTGATTTTGGGATATTTTTAATGAAATTTTGGCCTAAAATGTCAACTGATAGGTCAAATTTTACAAAACTTGGCGTCAGATGTCGTAACAACATTGCAAACCAAATTTAAGGAAAAAAAGGACCTTCGTGGAAAATTTAAACATTTTGGGGCAAAACTTATGTTTTAATGCGGCACTTTGTCCCATTTCGGGATCTTTTTAATGAAATTTTGGCATAAAATGTCAACTGATGGATCAAATTTTAAAAAACTTGGCGTCAGATATCGTAACAACATCGCAAACCAAATTTCCGGAAAAAAGGGACCTTCGTGGAAAATTTAAACATTTTGGGGCAAAACTTATGTTTTAGTGCACTTTGTCTGATTTTGGGATATTTTTAATGAAATTTTGGCCTAAAATGTCAACTGATAGGTCAAATTTTACAAAACTTGGCGTCAGATGTCGTAACAACATTGCAAACCACTTAAAAAAAAAAAAAAGGACCTTCGTGGAAAATTTAAACCTTTTTGGGCAAAACTTATGTTTTGTATGTTATGTATTGCGTCCTACCATGGTCCTACATACAAGCTAAAACCTTTTTGAGAGGGGACCACTCCGGAGGATTTAAAAACATTAGGATAAAACCTACAACATACTACTAGGTTGTAGGAATTTTAAGACGAATTTGGACCATATTTGAAGTGCGTTGACATCAATCATGAAGGAACCAACTGCACTTTTGCTTTAGAAAATAAATAATGCAATGGTTGATGAAGGGCACCTTAGTTTTGTTTAAGTTTTTGTTTACAAGTTTTCTCTGACAATACTGGAAAAAATACAAAACAGACTATTACATACACAAATTATGAAATGTTGGCCTAAAATGTCAACTGATGAATCAAATTTTACAAAACTTGGCCTCACTGAGATGTCCTAACAACATCCCAAACCACATATCAGAAAAAAAAGACTTTCATGGAAAATTAAAACATTTTTGGGCAAAAATTTATGTTTTAGTGCACTTTGTCTCATTTCGGGATCTTTTTAATGAAATTTTGGCCTAAAATGTCAACTGATGGGTCACATTTTACAAAACTTGGCGTCAGATATCGTAACAACATCGCAAACCAAATTTAAGGAAAAAAAGGACCTTCGTGGAAAATTTAAACATTTTGGGGCAAAACTTATGTTTTAATGCGGCACTTTGTCCCATTTCGGGATCTTTTTAATGAAATTTTGGCATAAAATGTCAACTGATGGATCAAATTTTAAAAAACTTGGCGTCAGATATCGTAACAACATCGCAAACCAAATTTCCGGAAAAAAGGGACCTTCGTGGAAAATTTAAACATTTTGGGGCAAAACTTATGTTTTAGTGCACTTTGTCTGATTTTGGGATATTTTTAATGAAATTTTGGCCTAAAATGTCAACTGATAGGTCAAATTTTACAAAACTTGGCGTCAGATGTCGTAACAACATTGCAAACCAAATTTTAGAAGAAAAAAAAAACCTTCATGGAAAATTTAAACATTTTGGGGAAAAACTTATGTTTTAATGCTGACTTTGTCCCATTTCTGACGCCACATATCAGAAAAAAAAGACTTTCATGGAAAATTAAAACATTTTTGGGCAAAAATTATGTTTTAGTGCACTTTGTCTCATTTCGGGATCTTTTTAATGAAATTTTGGCCTAAAATGTCAACTGATGGGTCACATTTTACCAAACTTGGCGTCAGATATCGTAACAACATCGCAAACCAAATTTCAGGAAAAAAAGGACCTTCGTGGAAAATTTAAACATTTTGGGGCAAAACTTATGTTTTAATGCGGCACTTTGTCCCATTTCGGGATCTTTTTAATGAAATTTTGGCCTAAAATGTCAACTGATGGGTCACATTTTACCAAACTTGGCGTCAGATATCGTAACAACATCGCAAACCAAATTTCAGGAAAAAAAGGACCTTCGTGGAAAATTTAAACATTTTGGGGCAAAACGTATAATGCACTTTGTCCCATTTCGGGATCTTTTTAATGAAATTTTGGCATAAAAAAAATGTCAACTGATGGGTCAAATTTCACAAAACTTGGCGCCAAATGTCGTAACAACATCGCAAACCACATAATAGAAGAAAAAAAAGACCTTCGTGGACAATTTAAACATTTTTGGGCAAAACTTATGTTTTAATGCACTTTGTCCCATTTCGGGATAATTTTAATGAAATTGATCTTTTGATCCATCAGTTTGATCAAATTTGATCCATCAATTGAAGGCCAACATTCTACTATTTTGTTCCTGAAATTGGACAAACAATGGCCAGCTATTGCCTCAAATCACAGTCAGAATGTGACTGTGACGGGAGTACTGAATTTTAACAAGCTCAGACCAGGGTCAGCGCTGCCCATTGGACCAAGTCCGAGCATGGATGAATATTCCTCCATGATCTGAGACAGTTCATTAATATCTTTGTATATGGTGGAAATATATTGAATGGTCTTATTATTATTATTATTATTTATTCGGCCAAGAAATAAAAACAAACCAAAAAACAGTACATTGACAAAGTTATACATGTACATGAAATCATTGCAAGTATAAAGTAACAATGCTTTCAATATAACAGAAACAATAAGTTTAAATAGCAAAACTGAATTATTCAAGAGGTAAAGAGGATTAGAGAGCTGGGGTCAGTGGGGGATGGGGTTATCGGAGGGAAACGAAGGAAAATGAGAAGTAAAGTATGCAATGGGGATTGGGGAAGGATTGAAGTGGTTGAGAAGGGGAGGGGTGAAGGAGGGGATTGGTCGAGGAGGGAAGGGGTGGGGAGGGGAGTGGTCAAGTAGGGGGGGGGGAGTTGTGAGTGTGTGGGGTAGGCGAGTGACGAGTGGTTGTGGGTTTACAGAGGGAAAGGAAGGGAAATAGGGAATAAAGAATGTGGTCTATTTGGGGGGGGGGGGGGGGGGGAGGTTAGACAAATGATAAAAGATTGAGGGTTGGAATTAAACAAAGACAAAAAAAACCTGGCCAGGGTAGGCAAAAGTGTACTAAAATACTGTAGCCCTAAAGCATGCCTACCCAACCTTGAAATGTCTACATACAATTACTATATATCAAATAAATAATACATTTAAATTAAATACAAATTCCCGGATGTTGAATTTGGTGCACATCATCATAATCATTTAGAAACAACAAAAACGAAAACAACACCGGGCTCTAGCCCCGTCTGCAACGCGGCTGAAAACAGGTTTTGAACTCAATCTAGTGATATTTTGTTTTTTTATTGGGGCCAATGTTTAGCAACACTAGATGACGACATTGCGTTCAGATACTAGTCTTTAACGTATGGCTCTTACTTTTTCAAAATACAGTTCTGAAGATTTTGTAATTTAGTAGGTTTTCACTTGAATTCACTTTTTAGCCACCACAGTTTAGTTAATTGTGTACTAAACTGGGTGCAGTATATCCACTGATAACCATAAATCAGTGCACAGCGCAGGAAATGGACCGATGAGTGACGCGAGTTGACCACTGCAGACAATGAAACCATTAGTGAGGGGCCTTGGCTCTCTCTGTCCCTGGCCGGCATACTTCGAGTGCAACACAACAACTACCACATGCCGCTCTACAGCGACGAAAATCATTAACATTCTGCACAACTTAGGTTTGGAGTTTCACAACAAAATTAATGGATACCGGTACACCTTATGACCTGTTTGCAGTTTATTATACCGGTTGATGTGATACGGTTCAAGCTTTCGCGAATTATGGTTATATAATTTGGACTGAAGAAACTGTATCCCCTGAAAAAGCTGACAAAGAATACCAACAATTATCGTAGTTCTCTCCTCGCCTTCCACCACTATGACCCGTGTTCGATACCGGCCTGGGCCAATATGTAAATTGGATTTTTAGTCCCTGTCGGTTTTCCCCAGGATATCCTTCTTGGGCTTACTTCCTCCCACCTCTAAAACTTTACCTTCTTCTCAATGTCTTCTCTTTATTTTTACGCTTACGAGCTACAGTGTCAAATAATAACAAGAAAAATACCTATAGGGGTACAAGAGGGCTCGAGTGTTTGTTTTTTAATGGAGAAGTATTCTTCAGGCCTCGCATTAAAAAATAGTTCGGGGTGTGTGCACAGAAACAACACCTTTAATAAAAAAATGACAAAAATTTCAATAGGTTAAGATTACGAAATAGCATAGAACATAACATTGATAGTATCGCGTGTTTTCAACCATTTTTCGGTTAAGTATTTATTGAAAAACCTTCCATTTCCGATAGTTGTCATGAATGGTGTTACTGGCAGTTATTGGGACAGGGGTCTGTAAATCAGTAAGAAATGTCCGCTCGCTGGCAACGCAATTAATGTACCGTGTTTACGTTTTCAAGGTTCTTCCAGGAGGCCACGCAAATCACAGCGAAAGCAAGTGTCGAGGTTTGAGCCAATCAGTAGGCTATGCTACGACCAACCACGTGTCTTGGCAGCATGTTTAAATTGGCCACCCTTAACGGCCACAGACATTCGTCCCACGTCTTCATACTGACATCTATGATACTGAGCTCCTTGCATAAGCACCGTTATCGGCATCTTATTTTAAAGTTAACGAATTTTCTTAATTCTTCGACACAATAATTCGAACGAAATGCCAAGCAAACGATCCTGGTGGTTTGAACCAGACCCGGAAGGCGAAGATGGCAAGAACTGTACCATTTTTGTCATGGCGCTCTCGCAAACGGCAACTGGTTGGAGGGAAATCAGACTACATCATCCTATCGGTAGAGGAAAAACGCTGAAGTACTTCAAAGCGGTCACAGATCTTACAGTTTGCGACGGTGGTCAGGTGAAGGTATGTTTCAAATTTCTTTATGTTCCATTAATATAAATATACACATTTAATTGTATACTTTGAGATCTTCCTGTAGTTCATAATTACGTCATACATGACGTACGCGTGTGAAGATGCTTCTGAACCTAAACATATTGACACAGCTCAAATATAACCAGGGGCTATATTTACACTATCCCACTTTTTTTCCCAACGGTCTCCTTTAAAACAAAACAATTGAGGAGGGGGGGGGGGGGGGGGGGGGGGCGGGCACATTTCATGCTAATGAACTCGCGTATAAATTCTCCCTTCAATTAGGGTAGTGCACCCTAATACTAGTCCTTTTTGTTTTACTACAGTATGCACCATTCGCTTTTGCTGTAGTTTTCAAAAATGGATGAGTTAGGAGATTCATTTTTTATAGTAAATATTGTGACGCTGACAAGAGTGTAGTGTACTTAGAAGCTGCAAAAACCAAGAAAAAGTGCTGGTCTTGCAGTCTGGTGTATTGACTTGCTTCAAACGAATTTAATAAGTTGAGGGCAGTGTTTAAAAACATTCAGGTTTTTAAACGATTGCTGGCCGGGAATCGTTTAATTTTGTTATACAAATTCCACTTTTCCTGAAAACCACATCACATCATGTGCCGTGATTTTACAAAATTAACAGGATGCTTGAGACTGTTATTCACAAACAATCAAAGTTGTTCATAATATTAATTTAGTATTTTTTTATGTTTGCAAATGGTGTTTAGAATTATCACGGTGTTGATCTTGTGTATTATAAAGTCAACGTATTATCTGTTGATTGGAATGGATCGACGTCCAACCCAATTGTATTTACATGTAAATCGAATCTACACGATACACACAAAACTAGTAAAAATTGAAAAATGTCAAAATGCTGTTCACAGGTCCATTTCGAAGATGGTCAAAGGGTTGCCAAATCAAGAGAGCACTTCGACTGGAGTAGAAACCTCTTTTCAAAGAAATTCCGGAGGTCGGTGACCGCAGCTTCCTTTGTCAGTGCTTTCAGAGATGTATGTGGTATCACTAGTAATGATGATGTTACCTGGTCAACTGTGACTGAGACACAACTACCGGTAAGCTGTAGTGTTAGTTAGCTTATTACAAGAGTAATCAGTAAAGTTTCGAGGAGATAATTGTATTTGTTTATTGAGGGTTACCCCCCCAAAAAAAAAAATATATAATAATAATAATAATAATAATAAATAAATAAAATAAAAAAGAAGAAGAAAAAAGAAGACATATATATATATATATATAGATATACATATATGTAAAAAACTATTACAACAAAAATACAGATTAAACAATTACTCCCAAAACGGACAAAACACAGATACACTATTAACATCAACCAAACAATAATAACAAGAATATTATTTGTTAGTATAAATATATGGGCTACCTAATTTGAATTTCTACGGAATTTGATTGGGTTCGGTTCAGGTAAGAAGCGTAATTAACTACGGGTTACAATACAATGTCTAAACAAATCTTACTTAAATGAAACAATGCATTGGTTGGTTATCAAGCGTGACTATGACTACAGAACATGAGTAATAGTCCCAGGGAAAATACTTAACTTGCCAAATTTGAAGCTCACCAATACTGACTACTTGAAGATATCTGAAGACAAGGTAAATGCGTGAAAATTATAGGGTATGATTGTAGTCATTTTGGACCATTACTATATTTTCATAATTATTCAGTCACTTACAAGCTTTGAAAAATTACGCGGCAGGGATTAACGATTTATGCAAATTAGTAATATTTCCACCATTTATTTTGGAGATTTTTAGTATGTCATTATAGGGACCTTATAGAAATGCACTGTGGTGAAAAATATTCTATTGCAATTTGTGTGAGGTCCAAACGTATTTTCCCGGGACTATAAACCCAGTCGTTTTATTTGAGTTCAATTCAATTCTAAAAGTAAGTAGGAGTTTACATTATTTTTCTCTGTCACAATTCACAGCAGGAGAGCGCAGAATCAACACCTTCGGGATCTTTCAATGACTCGCAAGACACGAGTGGTGCAGTTTTCGTCAGTTTACGGGATTTACAGGATAGTGACACTCCCAGCACATCTGGATCAGCAGAATCACAACAGGTTTTTGTACAAAGGTAATCAAATATATTTATAACATAACAAACACTGGAATGCGCAATATTCACATTCAGTGTATACAAACCAAACTTTCCCATTACCAGACAAAGCCCGGTCTAATGCGTTTTTGGCGAAACGTGCTTTCCCAGGTTCGTATTTATAAGCGTCGTGTGCTCCCCCAGAGTTAATATTCATGTATTGATATTTGTCATCAGAGATATACTTTCAAATTCAGGGAAAATTCGATGCTCACAGACTATAGTTTCCTAATAAATTTAAATTATATGCGAAGATAAATCGGAAAATATACAGGGGTCCAACAAGTTTTGTATTTTTTTCTCAATTTCTTCAGGGTTTGTCTCATTAGTTTTCAGAAAGGTCCCGGTAATTGTCGTTATTATTACTTTCTGTGTAAGGTTTTTTTTGGGGTACACTATAAAAGCTGTAACAAAAAATATTTCGCCCCGCGCACACGAGGTCGAGAGAAATCAGGGCACAAACACATCATCAATTCACGCCGCGATTCAAGGCCCCCGATTCTTTCCGCAATGTGATGGATGGTACCCCAAAAGTCACAGTATTCCCTTTGACAAGTGGGGGATTAGCCCACTGATTTCCCTTGACCTCGTGCGACGGCTCCGTTCAAAAGATATATAGTTGTCAGTCCAGATGTGATTCCAATTAACTAAAGCTATCCAGAATCGATGTTGTGCCACTTTACAGTTTGCACGTGTGTTGTGTGAATATTCTCCACAGAGAAGTAATCGCCCACGTGTAAAATTAATCCTGGATATTGTGGCCCTGAAAAACATTATTTTTCTAAAAGTGGCACACACTGTCTTGATTGTTAGTGCTGGTGGTTAATCAAACATATCTTTTAATTGACAAAAGCCAATAAGGTAAAACAAACGGCATTTGAAAGCTGATCTGGTTATCTTGTAGCTCATACAAACACCCATAGCAAGTTCCGATTTGTTTATATTTTTTTCGGGGGGGGGGGGGGGGGGGGACACACTGATTATGTTTGATACACCATTGGTTATTGCTTGAATTATCATAAATGGGTAGATTTGGGGGGTTGTATTTTATAGTCATTTATGCCGAGAAAAGCACGACAAAATCGTTTGTTTTCAACCAGCGTCGAGCAGTTATTCTTAAGTTATCTTTGTTTTAACGCGGCGATCGCGAATCTTTCTTTATAACATTATATTTTTCGGAATAATTACAGGATATCTAGCGCAATCGTTTTGCTTGATGCCTAGAATCAATATTTACTTTCAAATGAGTAAAATATTTCTCATTTAATTTTATTTCCCATAAACCTTTAATTTGTATCCCTTTATAATTGTTTCCAATCACTGCAGACAAAGTACCGGTAGTAAAAAGAGAAAATCTCTTGAAACCAGTGATGTCCCCGGATTACTCAGAAAAAAGAGATCTGCGAAGCCTACCAAGATGAATGCTACCACCAAGGACGATGCACGTCGTCTTCTGACTGAAAGTGTTCCAAAACACGAAGTCGGTATGTATAGTACCACGATAATCAATGCCCATGCCACAAACAGTCTGTCATCATGCTTTCACCAAAAGTGAACAGAAAAACTTCGGTGGTCTAAGCACACTGAATGAGAAGGGGGAGGGGTTGTTTGGGGGGGGGGGGGGGGGGTTATTATTGTATCAAAATGTGAGACATTTTTGATGGTTTAATTAGGCCTATTGTAAATTATTATGTAAATGCGAATGTTGCCATTGCAACTAAGACCGTTTTTTACAAGTTCTAGGCCTATACCTGAATTTGTTGGTTGTCTAACAACATTCTTGTTTGTTCTGTTTATCATATCGTAATGGTAATTAAAAAACAAACTCCAACGCCTAATGGCATCAGTTTATGACAAATGAAGACCAATTTTTTAAAATGTAAAACATCTATATGCCATGTGAAATTGTCAGAAGATACGCACATAGACAAATATACGGTCTGTTAATATGCATTTACTTACAGTTTGCTACTGAAAGGATTTAACAAAATTGACCAAATTAATTTTACCAAAATAATGTATTTCATTACCTCATCGTGTACAACTTTTTTTCCTGTAACATTCTTCATTTTCAGCCACCAATATTTTGATAAACATATCAAACATGGGGTTAGGCGAGCAGGCCAGAACTGTGGACAAAACATTCTGCAAGTCTTTGACGAAAAAAGTGAGGGAGTTTGTGGACAACACTCACCAGGCCTTGCTGCTACATGTTGAAGATGTGGGGGTTAAAGATTATGACCCTAAAAAGGTATAACTTGTGTGTTGTGATGTCAAATCTACAAAAACATATATATTTTGGCTTCGGGAATAAAAACCCTCTTCTGGTCACTCACAGTCTTATCAGGACGATTATAGACGGGCTCAAAGTGACCCCATTGCCGGTCTAGTGATGTTGTGTATCATAGTTTTCTTTTGCTGAAAAATCACACAGGCAAACGGGTACAGCTACACGGTGATAGGCGGACAGCACTGCTTCCTGGCCATGAAGGCCCTGTCCAAAGAGCAACCGGACAACAAGGCACTACAGGCCCGGAGATGTGTTGTATATGCTGGTCTTAACCAGGAGCAGATGCTCTGGTTATCTAATGAACATAACCGAACAGGACAACTGCGGCACGAAATATCATTCAAGGACAAGGTGGGTGTCTTATTTCATAACAAAACTCCATGACTATTTAACGAAGCTGATCGTCAAATTCAAGTTTGCAATGTGGTATAAATCAAATGTTACATCATCTTCACAAACCTGAAGCATTGTTCGCACAATATCGAAAAATTAATGATATATGCAAAAGATCGGTCGTGAAGCTTGACTGAAGCGCTGCAATCAAACAGTTACAGTTACTCACGTACTCATGCTTTATACTTATGTGCGATTATACGTGCATGGATTATAATGTGGGTGTGCGTGAGTTTGTTTTTTATTCGAAGGTAAGATACAACATTTGCAGATATCGAGAAATTTACTAGCAAATTATTAAGAAATATCTTTTGTTATTACTGAAAGTAAATAATGATTGTAGGCACCAAGCAAAAGGATTGCGCTAGATATCCTGTAATTGTTCCCAAAACATTTATTTTATATAACAAAATCACGATTGCCGGACGGCCATCGCGCAAAAAACCCACACAAAACATAAGAACAACTGCCCAACGCCAGTTGAAAACGAACGCCGTTTTTCTTTCTTTTCTCAACTTCCAGATTGAAAAACTTCGGACAGGTCAATTAAACGATATTTACTCTAAAATACACCCCCCAAATCAACCCATTTAAGCAATTACCAATGGTGTATCTTATAGGGACGTAGAACCAATAAGGGCAATAGGGACACTTACAAGTCACTTAATCACTCTGCACCAGATTATCTCTCCCCTCTTCTCAAAATCCACAAGAGTCCTTACTCCCTTCGTTCTTCTGCTTGTGAGTCTCTTGTTATCCCTAAGTCACATAAATTGGCTGGTAACAGGGCCTTCTCTGTTGCCGCCCCCCGGCTATGGAACAACCTGCCCATCTCCATCAGAAACTCAGGCAGTGTTTTTTCCTTCAAAAAAGCTCTCAAGACCTACCTTTTTCCCCAAACGTAACTGCATGTCCTTTTTTCTTTGTTGTTTTTTGTCTTCTATTCCTCTTTCTTCCTTTCTAGCGCCTTGTATCCTTTGGTAATTTGGCGCTATAAAAATCCAGTTATTATTATTATTATTATTATTTGGAAAAGGTCCCCGATTCCGATTCTTGCACAAAACATATGGGAGGTCTTCTGAAAGAGTACAAACAAAAGAGGGACAGGGACAGGGACAGGGGGTCCCTGAATGGAGGCGTATATACACTTGAATTGTGTGCAGACGGCCTTGCATGGATAAAAGAGACTTTACTACAATTTCCTCTCGATTTCCTCCCATTAATAATGGGGACCTGGGCAGGTAGAAAACAGACCCGCTGATCTTAACCTGATGCAAAATACAACAAATGCAATTTGTTTTTTACTAAATTATAGTTGCATGTGTTTGAAAGATAATTGTTATTTTACGTAATTTCAATAAAGGTATCAATTTGCAGAAAGCGATTGCAGGACCTGGCAGACACACCACGCAAGGTAGCAGACTGGAAGAAGTCCTGCTGCGTCATTTTAGATGAGGTAAAATACATGATAATGAGGTAAAATGCCGATTGGGTTTGTTTTGCATTTGGAAACGGTTTCTCCACCTAGAATAGCCTTTAAAACACTTCGATGCTACCGTACTGTAATTAATATCATTATACCTCTCAAGTAACACAAATAAAATGGTTAAACAATCCATGTATTCATTGTCTCTCTTTTTGTAGCAAGAAAATGATCTGAGAACCATTTTCTTCGTTGCTCTTTTGAGCAACGACGCATATAGCATTTTTCTGCAAATCGTGGAAATGTATGAGTCAGGGGACATCAAAGGCCAGAAATTGAGAAGAGGGGATTTCGTTGCCACTCCCGACATTGCAAAGGTGGCGTACACTTTGCTGCCGCTATCGGGGTTGCACGAAGAGACGGCCAATGAGCTTCTGCAGCAGGTTGCCGACGGAAAGCTAAGCACCGCAGAGCTGAGAAGGGATGCTACTGAGGTGAAGAAGCTTATCCCGGTAAATATGCTTTATTTAAATCTTGGAATTGTGACCCTTCATCCAAGTTTCCGCATTCAAAATTTGCTTCCTAAGTCGCAAATACATGCATTCGAAAACAAAATATATATTTGACTTTTTGGCCATACATGAACAGTGCAACTCTTTCAACCAAACACAAATTAATGGAAACAATAGCCATTCTCTTGTATATCTCTTCTGTATACTTTGTATATTTAAAACGGTGCCGTGTTGTTATTGTGGGGCCCTCTTCCAATTTTGTGTATAGAGCCTTGGGCCTTGAGAGTCCAAAGCCAAGTTGGCCTGGTCCTGAGGATCAAGATTTGTGCTCCAACACCGATAAATATATAGCAATTTACGACACTAATTGTTCCCTTTGAAAAACGACTTTGACTTCACACTTGTCAAGTGAATGTACGTAAAACATTAAATGCATCATATTTGCACGTAGGCCTATTTATTTCATCAAAATGCGTCCAATTTAAAAGGTAAAATACAATATAAAAATACCAATCTGGCATAAAAACCTGAATTTCGTAAACTTCATCAATACGTAACTTTTCATCACGACGCTGATCTTATTAATTTCTAGCCATTTTGTTGTTGTCATAAACAAGATTCAGAAAGCCTTCTGCGACCACACGGGTTGCACGAGTTGGCAAGATGCCAGCAAAAAATACCCCGAGACAGCCACACGCGAGGTCCTGTCGCGCTTTGCCCCAAACTTTAAGGCTGGTGATCTAGAATTCAAGAGCTTCTGCTTGAGAATAAAGCACCAGCACGAGTTTGGGGTACCGAGCGACCTGTACTCCCACAACTCCTCAATCGGGTGTGTGATGACATCAGACGTAATGAGCATCACTCCCGATGAGATCAAAACCCATTGGCCTGGTTTTATTGGAGCGGACTTGACCATCATTGACCTGCCCGAGGTATTATTTTTACCACTGAATTATTAAAGGGGTACATTGTCTTGCGATTAAAAAAACAAATTGTTTCAGAATATCAGAACAATTACAGAATATCTAGCGCAATCATTTTGCTGGAAGCCTAGAATTGTTATTTACTTTCATTATTTAATTTACAATTGAAATTCGGTAGTAAAATGTTTCCTATATACCTTCAATACAGACATGTAATCTGCGAAAGAATTGTTTGCTTGTACAACAAATTAAGAAATGTGTTTGTCTGTGTTACAGGAGTGGACAGAGGAAGAGCTGGCCACATTTGTCAGGACATTAAAAAACCTGAATGGGGCAAAGAGCTCGTTCCGGTTGGTGGTTGTGTGCCCACCACATAGAATGTACATGGTAAATTGCGTACTGGCAAAGACCAAGTTTTTTCTACAAACGGAGGACGCATTTTATCATGTCGTTAATGCCACAAGCAACAAAGGTTCGTTTTATTGTTTTTCAATAATAATTATAATAATAATAGGCAATCAATAATGCGCCATTACCACCCTAATGAGATGCTCAAAGCGCAGCTAATAAAAACAAGATAGCCACATGATATAAAACGTGGACATTACACAACACAACCTGACAATCAAATGAACGAATGAGCTAATCGAATGCAACTTGAAAGACGTGGGTCTTCAGAGCACATTTGAACTCTTGCAATAAAGACACATTGACCAAGTATTACTTTATTCATTAAATGTACACCTGATCATAAAGTGTCTAGGGAAGGTGTTAGCTTTTCGTATTCTCCATACCTATTTACTCATAATATTATTGATAATGATTTTGGTCAATATATTTGTCACACAGAAGACCCAACTTCACTCTTCTATCCAGCCGTCGGAGGACTCGTTATGGCGTTCTTTGAACACACTGGACAAATTCATCCAGCCCGATTTAACATCAAGCAGTGCCAGGAGAATATGTTCAGTGTGTTCAAAGAACCACTGAAAAGGGACGACCAGGGGGTTATCATCAACAAGGCAGAAAAACCGGCTGAATTGATGCTAAGCCTGGTCAAGCTTCTCACACACAAAGGGGATGTGGTATTCGATGCCTGCTGTGGAACAGGTTAGTAATGTATCCACACACATCACAATTATTTAAATGTACACCTTACATTTATAAAGTACTAAAACAAGTTCATGTTTACATGATACACTCATTGCAATACATTCACGACACACCAAACATGTATAATTCGAATGCAACACTCGCCTTTAATCAAACAAGTAGGCCTATATATCGAAGGCACTAATATGCAATGTTGATGACAATGTATATTTGTTCAGGTACTGTGCTAATGGCGGCACTAGTCCAAGAGAGAAGCTGTGTAGCAGTCGATAGTGATGCCAGACAAACTGAATTTCTCGATACATCTTGTCTTATTGCCTTTGGTGAGGACTTTTCGCTACAAATAGCAGGTAAGGATCTTCTAACATCGATATAAAATCTACGTGCACGTGCATCATTTGAGTACAGTAACCTAAACAGCGCAAAAAATCAGTCATCAGTCAAAAATACCAGCCACATTGAAGGTGTCGCACAAAACAGGAAAATCCAGTTATGCCTTGTAAAGTTCAACCAATATAAGTTTAAAAGCAACCAGATTTCACGGACGTCCGCATTTCATGAGTCATCGGAAAAGTGTATAAAACTGGCCCCAGTGTTTTATCGGCCACGTGACGGGCTCCCGACCCAGAGGCATTGGTAATCTGTCTGAAGTGTGAATTTGTCTTTAAACAATATTGATTTTTTATTTGCCTACAGGTGACGATGATGATAAAGATGATGATGATGATGACGGGGAAGAAGAAGACGGTGGAGAAGATGACGAAAAAGAAGATGACAGCAACCCTGGTGAGGAAGAGGATACCCCGTAAACAATAGTTCCGATAAATTCGTGCAAATTTATCCCAGCAAATTTGCGCAGTGTATGTTCACGCATTGTCATACAATGTTCTGTCTAACCCACCGAGATTTACAATCGTTCTGAATACTCGTTTCATTTTGCTTGCAGTCTATTCTACTTCACTTCCATTAATAAATTTGTGTGCATATTACTAAATCAAATTCTTTAAAGATGGACTACAACGGAATAATGATAAAGGCTGTGTTGCTGTTTTTGTTCGAGAAATGTATAATGATTACTAATATATCATTAGTATTCAATAAAACTTGTTCCTTCATGCAAAAAAAATTTGATCGGCGTTCTACGACCCAGAAAAACCCAGTTTTAGCAAAAGCCCTTAACTCATGAATAATTCATACTTTGTGTGTGACGTACTACCCATGACGATTTACTCGGATCGATCGTGTGCGTGCATACATAATACACACAGAATAACATGGCGTCTTTTGTTTACTCTCGGTTGCTCATGGGTAGTACGTCATCACTTTTCGCTGGTTTACAAGTCCGCTGGTACTATATCGTGGATTTCATTGTGGTTTTCAGTGGATCTTTGCCGGGAACCAGTACAGGGCGGGAAATTTCAAAATCGAAGAATCGAGATCAAATTTTTTCGGTCAAATTGCAACGAAATTATTTAGAGAAAAACATGGCCGCAACAATAAAGTGTTACCTGAACACAACATAAACAAGGTCCGATAATAAATTTAATGTGTGAGTTTTCGTTGTAGTCCATCTTTAATGCTATTCTTTAATTCGTTGGAACGATTTCCTTTCAATAGGAATTATTCAATGGTTTGTTGTTATTTAAGTTTGCATACAAAAGCGCTGCGTTTTTGTAAGACTTTCAATCTACTTAAAAATAATTCATAAAGAGACAATTGAAAGGACTACAAATTCCTATTCCAGAAGCTATTGTTATCATTGTCGTTTCAAGTATGTTAATGAAAGATAATATAGGCCTACTCCATTTGCTTTTGCTGAAATTTTCGGAAATGGGTGGGTTAAGCCCCTGTCACACTTGTCCGAATCGTCACTCCGTTCATATTCCGAGTAAAAAATTGTGGATTCGGTGTTTAATCGGTTTGAACTGAACTCAAACAGAATTCCCTCGGTTTCCCTCGGTTTTCCAACGCTATATACTCGTGTACGTTCGGTGATGTACTGAGGAACTCGGAGAAATTATTGAACCTGTTTAATAATTTCTCCGAATTGTCGCGGCAACTTCAATACGGACGGTATCCGGTATACACACGGAATATGCACGGAATACACGGAAAACACACTGTACTCATTCGTTGCCATTCGTTGCAATGCGGAATAGGTACGGAAGAGTACGAAACAGTTTGTAGTGCACGTTGTAAAGTCTTGAACTTGAAGCGTTGTGAGAGAAGGTGCCGGGTGCGCTCCTTGTTATAGCCGTCCCACCCTCGGTTGCCGTTCTGTGCGCCACCGGTACATGTTCGGAATACAAACAGAATGGCCGAAATACGCTCAGAATGCGATCGGAATAGTTCGGAATGCATGCGGAATACTCCGGAATTACGTCACTTTTGACCGGTATAGCCGTCCGGTGAACAATTCGGTGCATATTCTTTGCAACCGGAGACGAACGGAATATAAACGGAATATTCGGAAAGCGGTCGGTCTTGAGATCAATGAATTTGTCAAAGTTTGGCATGTCCGGTGTTGATCAGAGAGGTTCTGAATATAGACGGATTGCACTCGGAATAGCAACTTATTAGATTCGGAATAAGACCGGATTATGGTCGGTGTATTTTCATTTCTGGCTGTTTTTTTGACATTTCTCTCCGAACGTGTCCGAATTAATAATATTTCAGATCGGTTTATGAACGGAATTATAGATTCGGACAAGTGTGACAGGGGCTTAAGGGGAGTCATATTTTATAGTAAACATTTTAACGCTGATCTGCTTAAAGTTTTGTTTCCAAAGATGCTGAAACACCAGACGAATTCACGAATATAATATCCAGATGTGTTTAAAACTATAAGTTTTTCCAAACGATCGCTTGCCGGAAGTCGTTGTCAAGTCGTTGAAAATTGATACCAAATTATATTTTTCTTGAACACCCCAGGTCATCATCAATTAACGTGATTTGACAGTATGCTTGAGACTGTTGTTAACTTACAGGCAAATATAATATTTCATAATAATCGACTGTTTTTATATTTGTAAATGGTGTGTACTATCCTTAGGTAATATTATCTTCTGTTATAGTCAATATACCTAATTGTTCTTGTGTTTGAACAGTATTAATCTGTGTTTGTTAAATCATGTATAGACGAATCCAATGGGAGGGGGCGTGCGGACGCGTCATATACATCGGTAAATGAATCCAATTTGTTTTTTCCGAATACATTCTTAAAATACTCAAAGCCAAACTTATTTGTACTTTTTTCGTAAATAACTTTAACACTCGAGGTTTGCTTTCTATTTCGTACTGGCCCACTATAATGACGCGTTCAATGGGGGCGTCCAATGAGGGCGCCACGGGCCCACCGTGCGTTGTCCATCTGATTTGTCCAAACCTAAAGACTTTTCATGATGATAAAACCCCTTCAATGTTAATATCGAATACGGGAAAGCTTAAACCGATCCTAAAGTAGTAAGCATGTACAGACTTCATCGTAAATTGCAAGAAAATCGAGACAAAAATAATTACATTCATGAAATAATAAGTTTTTGTGCATCCATCAATTTTTGGGGAAAAATAACGGTGTTTAAAATTCAGATTACTTTCTTACTTTGATGTGTTGTCAATTCGTATTCTTTCGTTCAAACTTTAAAAAGCGGGTCCTCCTTTTATATCTGAATAAATGATATATCGTCAATTCTCATCCTTTCATTTTAAGATTAAATGGACGTTGTCAATTTGCATCCTTATATTCTAAGATTAAATTGAGGGTTGTCAATTCGCATTCTTCCATTCCAAGATTAAATGGAGGGTTGTCAATTACATCCTTAAATTCTAAGAAAGAATAGAGTGTCGTCAATTCCCATCCTAAAACTCTAAGATTGGACGGAGTGTTGCCATTCGCATCTTTTCATTCTAAGTATGAATAGAGGGCTGTCAAATAGCAGCCTTTCCATTTTTAGAATGAATGTAAGGTCGTCAATTCGCATCCTTCCATTATAAGATTTAACGAATGGTTGTCAATTCGCATGCTTCCATTCTAAGATTAAATTTATAGTGGTCAATTCGTATCCTTTCATTCTAAGATTCAATAGAGGGTTGTCAATTCGCATACTTTCATTCTATTATTGAATGGAGGGTTGTAAATGAGCATCTTCCATTTTAAGAAAGAACGGAGGGTTGTCAATTCGAATCCTTCCATTCTAAGAATGAATAGAGGGTTGTCAATTCACATCCTTTCATTCTGATGATTGGAAATTCACATTATTCCATTCTGATGATGGATTGAAGGGTTGGTAATTCGCATCCTTCCATTCTAAGATTCAACGGATGGCTGTTGATTCTCATCCTTCCATTCTAAGAATAAATAGAGGGTCGTTAATTCACATCCTTCTATTCTAAGATTGAACGGACGGTTGTCAATTTGCACTATCCATTCTAAGATTGAACAGAGGATTGCTAATTCGCATCCCTCCATTCTCAGAATAAATGAAGGGCTGTCAATTCGCATACATTTCTTCTTAATTTGTAAACGGAGGGTTGCCAATTCGCATACTCTCATTGAATGGAGGGTTGTCAATTCGCATCCTTCCACTCCAAGAATGAATAGAGGGTCGTTAATTCACATCCTTCTATTCTAAGATTGAACGGGCAGTTGTTAATTTGCACTATCCATTCTAAGATTGAACAGAGGATTGCTAATTCGCATCCCTCCATTCTAAGAATGAATATAGGGTTGTCAATTCGCATACTTTCATTCTCAGAATAAATGAAGGGCTGTCAATTCGCGTACATTTCTTCTTAATTTGTAAACGGAGGGTTGTCAATTCGCATACTCTCATTGAATGGAGGGTTGTCAATTCGCATCCTTCCACTCCAAGAATGAATACAGGGTCGTTAATTCACATCCTTCTATTCTAAGATTGAACGGGCAGTTGTTAATTTGCATCCTTCCATTCTAAGATTGAACAGAGGATTGTTAATTCGCATCCCTCCATTCTAAGAATGAATAGAGGGTTGTCAATTCGCATCCCTCCATTATAACATTAAATCAAGGGGTGGCAATTCGCATACTTTCATTCTCAGAATAAATGGAGGGCTGTCAGTTTGCATACATTTCTTCCTAATTTGTAAAGGGAGGGTTGTCAATTCGCATACTCTCATTGAAAGGAGGGTTGTCAATTCGCATCCTTCCACTCTAAGAATAAATGGAGGGTCGTCAATTCACATTCTTCTATTCTTATATTGAACGGAGGGTCGTTAATTCGCATCTTTCCATTTTAAGATTGAACAGAGAATTGCTAATTCGCATCCTTCCATTCTAACATTTAATTAAAGGGTTGTCAATTCGCATCCTTCCATTCTGAGAATGAATAGAGTGTTGCCAATTCACATCCTTTTATTCTGATGATTAAATGGAGGATTGTAAATTTACATCTTTCCATTCTGAATATTGATTGAAGGTTTGTAAATTCGCATCATTTCATTCTAAGATTCAAGGGATGGCTGTTTATTCTCACCCTTCCATTCTAAGAATGAATAGAGGGTCGTTAATTCACATCCTTCCATTCTAAGAATGAACAGAGGGTTGTCAGTTTGCATACTTCCATTCTAAGATTAAATGGAGGGCTGTCAATTCGTACACTTTTCTTCTAACATTTTAAAGGGAGGGTTGTCAATTCGCATTCTCTCATTCTAAGATTGAATGGAGGGTTGTCAATTTTCATCTTTTCATTCTATAGATGAATAGAGGGGTGTCAATTTGCATCCTTACATTCTAAGATTAAATATACGGTTGTGAATTTGTATACGTTTATTCTAAGATTGATAGGTTTATGGTACCTTTTATTCTTTCATTCGAAGATGAAATGGAGTGTGGTCAATTATCATCCTCCCATTCTATGGAAAGTTGTCACTTTGCATCCTTCTACATGTATTCTCATGTATTCGCACCCTTTCATTCTAAGTTTAAATGGAGGGTTGTCAAATCGCACCCTTTCATTATAAGTTTAAATTGGGGGTGGTCAAATCGCACGCTTTCATTCTAAGTTTAAATGGAGGGTTGTCAAAACGCACCCTTTCATTCTAAGTTTAAATGGAGGGTTTTCAAATCGCACCCTTTCATTCTAAGTTTAAATGGAGGGTTGTCAAATCGCACCCTTTTATTATAAGTTTAAATTGGGGGTGGTCAAATCGCACGCTTTCATTCTAAGTTTAAATGGAGGGTTGTCAAATCGCACCCTTTCATTATAAGTTTAAATTGGGGGTGGTCAAATCGCACGCTTTCATTCTAAGTTTAAATGGAGGGTTGTCAAAACGCACCCTTTCATTCTAAGTTTAAATGGAGGGTTTTCAAATCGCACCCTTTCATTCTCAGAATAAATGGAGGGTTGTCAAATAGCACCCTTTCATTCTCAGTTTAAAAGGAGGGTTGTCAAATCGCACTCTTTCATTCTAAGTTTAAATGGGGGGTGGTCAAATCGAATCCTTTCATTCTAAGTTTAAATGGAGGGTTTTCAAATCACACCCTTTCATTCTCAGAATAAACGGAGGGTTGTCAAATAGCACCCTTTCATTCTCAGTTTAAATGGAGGGTTGTCAAATCGCACTTTTTCATTCTAAGTTTAAATGGGGGGTGGTCAAATCGCATCCTTTCATTCTAAGTTTAAATGGAGGGTTGTCAAATCGCACCCTTTCATTCTAAGTTTAAATAGAGGGTTTTCAAATCGCACCCTTTCATTCTCAGAATAAATGGAGGGTTGTCAAATCGCACCCTTTCATTATAAGTTTAAATGGGGGGTGGTGAAATCGAACGCTTTCATTCTAAGTTTAAATGGAGGGTTGTCAAATCGCACCCTTTCATTCCAAGTTTAAATGGGGGGTTGTCAAATCGCACCCTTTCATTCTAAGTTTAAATGGAGTGTTGTCAAATCGCACCCTTTCATTCCAAGTTTAAATGAAGTGTTGTCAAATCGCACCCTTTCATTCTAAGTTTAGTGGAGTGTTGTCAAGTCACACCCTTTCATTCTATAAGATTGAAATGAATTTGGCTATTATTTGTCTTAAGTTCAGTTTAATATGTTTAATATAGCCACCTAGTTTTGGTGGGAAAGACAATGGTCGGAAGGGGTTGGTGGTTTTGAGGGGTAGTTGTTTGTAGGTTGTTAAAGGTTTTTAATTCATATTTTGTTTCTCTTTTATTGTAATAATTTGTAATTTGTAACTCAAATATTTTAATTTACGAGCATGTTCGACAAGGCAACTTTCCATTTTCGATGGACAATAAAAATTTGAATTTGAATGAAAGGTCGTCAAGTCGCATCCTTCCATTCTAAGATTTAATAAAGGGTTGTCAAATCGCATCCTTACATTCAGAGACCAAACGGGGGTTGTCATTTCGCAAGCACTTATTGTAAGACAAACTTCCCCCTCCCTCTGTAAGACACACCTAGCAGTCCCTTTGTTAAGGTAAAGTTAGATGGTAATTTTAAGGTATTTTTTATAAAAGAAAACTAAAACTATTTCTGGAGCCAATAAGCACCACACGATTCTGATGGTAAATAAAACGGTATTTGAATAAGATTACACCACATTATGTTTTCACTTGAAAAATTGTTCGATTCAATTATTAGTTGAAATTATCCTAAATTTTGCTCCCAAAACACCATGATTTATAATATATTACTCCGTCAAAATAGTTCTTAATGTGTTTGGTGTACCTGTTACATATGACAAGTATACAATTCTGCAAATCAGGACACGTTATTGTCTCATATCTCCTTCAATGACTACTCTCTGTATGCAAAGCAAAGTACCTTCTTTGTACCTGATGACTGTGAAGTCATTAATTGCTCTACGATGCTCTACAGTTATAGTGAGTGATGACTAGGAGGACTGGTATATGTTACACACAGCTGTGGATGTGACAACAATGGTCCACAGTTATAGCGAGTGATGATCATAATCCAGTGATGACCAGGAGGACTGGTGAAATGTTACACAGCTTTGGATGTAACGACGATGGTCCACAGTTATAGTAAGTGATGGTCATCATCCAGTGATGACCAGGAGGACTGGTGAAATGCTACACAGCTTTGGATGTAACGACGATGGTCCACAGTTATAGCGAGTGTTGGTCATCATCCAGTGATGACCAGGAGGACTGGTGAAATGTTATACACAGCTGTGGATGTGACGACAATGCTCCACAGTTATAATGAGTGATGGTCATCATCCAGTGATGAACAGGAGGACTGATGAAATTGTACACAGCTGTTGATGTGACGACGATACTCCACAGTTATAATGAGTGATGGTCATCATCCAGTGATGAACAGGAGGACTGATGAAATTTTACACAGCTGTTGATGTGACGACGATACTCCACAGTTATAGTGAGTGATGGTCATCATCCAGTGATGACCAGGAGGACTGGTGAAATGTCACACACGGCTGTCAATGTGAAGACGATGGTCCACAGTTATAGTGAGTGATGGTCATTATCCAGTGATGACTAGGAGGACTGGCAAAATGTCACAGACAGCTGTGGATGCGACAACGATGGTCCACAGTTACAGTGAGTGATGGTCATCATACAGTGATATGTAACTATAGGAGGACTGGTGAAATGTTACACATAGCTGTGGATGTGACGATGATGCTCCACAGTTATAGCGAGTGTTGGTTATCATCCAGTGATGACCAGGAGGACTGGTGAAATGCTACACAGCTTTGGATGTGACGATGATGCTCCACAGTTATAGCGAGTGGTGGTTATCATCCAGTGATGACCAGGAGGACTGGTGAAATGTTATACACAGCTGTGGATGTGACGACGATGCTCCACAGTTATAATGAGTGATGGTCATCATCCAGTGATGACCAGGAGGACTGGTGAAATGCTACACAGCTTTGGATGTGACGATGATGCTCCACAGTTATAGCGAGTGTTGGTTATCATCCAGTGATGACCAGGAGGACTGGTGAAATGCTACACAGCTTTGGATGTGACGATGATGCTCCACAGTTATAGCGAGTGGTGGTTATATCATCCAGTGATGACCAGGAGGACTGGTGAAATGTTATACACAGCTGTGGATGTGACGACGATGCTCCACAGTTATAATGAGTGATGGTCATCATCCAGTGATGAACAGGGGGACTGATGAAATTTTACACAGCTGTTGATGTGACGACGATACTCCACAGTTATAGTGAGTGATGGTCATCATCCAGTGATGACCAGGACTGGTGAAATGTCACACACGGCTGTCAATGTGAAGACGATGGTCCACAGTTATAGTGAGTGATGGTCATTATCCAGTGATGACTAGGAGGACTGGCAAAATGTCACAGACAGCTGTGGATGCGGCAACGATGGTCCACAGTTACAGTGAGTGATGGTCATCATACAGTGATATGTAACTATAGGAGGACTGGTGAAATGTTACACATAGCTGTGGATGTGACGATGATGCTCCACAGTTATAGCGAGTGGTGGTCATCATACAGTGATGACTATAGGAGGACTGGTGAAATGTCACACTCAGCTGTGGATGTGACGACAATGCTCCACAGTTATAGTGAGTGACGGTCATCATCCAGTGAGGACCAGGAGGACTGGTGAAATGTCGTACACAGCTGTGGATGTGACGACGATGGTCCACAGTTATAGTAAGTGATGGTCATCATCCAGTGATGACCAGAAGGACCGGTGAAATGTCACACTCAGCTGTGGATGTGAAGACAATGATCCACAGTTATAGTGAGTGGTTGTCATCACCCAGTGATAACCAGAAGTTACAAATGTACCATACTGTTGACCATACTAGTTTATCGTTATTGTCATACTGTTTATGGTTGTTAACTATCCTGATCGACCATACTATTCAATTATCCGCCTGTTTACCACTGTTTTTATCCTTCTTAGTAATACCATACTATTTCCTCATTCTTGTTATTCATTGCTCTTGATTATTACGCTTCATGGTCTTGGCAACATTTTTGTAAGCATTCCTTTTTTTTTTACCATCTACAATTTTTTAATTTTTTTATCATAATAATTCCTTCATTTTTAAATATAGTAATTAATTGTTCTTTTTCAGATGTAATTTTATAACTAAAATGTTTCTATTGTCGTGTCTATTCAAATTTACAATGGATGTTATTAAATGATCTTAAAAAAAGGAAGATTTAAAAAAAATGTAAGTATACATATAACAAAAAAGTATACATGTGTTCTATTCATAAAACTACAATCGAATGATGACTGCTTCGTGGTAGCTATAGTAAGTTGGAATAATTTGAACATGAATATCATCTATATCTCTTACATAAACATGGTCAAGTAAAGTATCTTTTTCAGTTGTTGCATGACTTAAACACTGCTTATAGCCATGATCATCCATCAATTTCTTTACATGTGATTCTTTTTTCATTATATCTTCATTAAAATCACCCATAACAATGCACGTGTTTGAAACCTTGTGTATCTCATTCAACAACTCTTCAAGAATCTTTACAAATGTCTTTAATGTATATGATGGGGGTCGATAAACAATTACAACAACTGATGACTCGTTTGGAATTGCATGTAACTGAAGTGCAATATATTCAAGATTGTTGATTGGCAAATTAATTCTACTGAACACTTTGTTCTTTTTACCGCACACAGCTACACCTCCATGACTCTGTTCTTTTAACATGCATGACACATGACTGGAGTTATCATAACACATACTTCTTGGTTGATGATACCATGTGTAATCACTCATATCCATATTACAATCAAAGTCTTTCTCAGTCCATGTTTCTGTCAGGCAAATAAAATCACATGACATCATTTCATCATTAGCTTTCAAATCCATTACATGTGCTTGAAGTCCTTGAATATTATGCATAGCAATGCTTGTACTATAACATTTATCATCCTTGATTTCATTGTTATTAATATAAGATGCCATTTTACTCATTGCCTCAGCTACTGCCACATTACAATAAATATATTTCTCATCAAACCCTTCTATCACAAGACCATTCAATGAAACAACTCTACTCAAACTAACATATGCTTGTCCTGCTGAAAACGTACGGGTCAGACACACCACTGCTTTTTCTAAACTCATGCCTTGCACTTTGTGAGCTGTACATGCCCAAGCTAACTTCAGAGGGAACTGGTGTCTCACACACTGTTTATTCACATTTTCTTCTACCATTTCAATAGTGACAGTATCTGTATTATTATCAGGGGACTGCGTTTTTACTTTGGAACCAATCCTCTCATTATCAAATTTAACTTTGATACACTTAGGTGACTGCAGAGCATCATTAGGTAACATAACAATGTCAATTACAGTTCCAAACACGCCATTTACAAGTCCATCAGAAACGTCAAGATTCCTTGTAAGCATAACTCTAGCACCAACACCAAGCCACAAAAAATCAGGTAAATTTGTGTTCGAGGATTTCTTCACTGATTTCTTTATTGGTATCATTTTCCCACTTTTGGCATCTCTCTGGAAATCTTTAGCAAGAACACAAGTTTTTACACAATTTGAACATTTAGCGAAAAGAGTCTGTCTGTTGTACTCATCTACCTCCTTATTGCATGGATAAATATGCACAGCATCAGTCCAATCTTCTCCAGTCTCACGTGATTGTAACAGTCTCTTATCATCAGTTTGTAAACTGTCCTTTTTCTTTCTTATTCGTAATCTATTCAGCACTTCAGCAAACTTTGCATCATCCTTCTGTCTCATTATCTCAGTCAGTTCTACTTTGACAAAGTTGTCATTCCATAAGTCAGTTGTAACATTAGTCTGGTACAAAGATTTTCCTTTTACTGGAGGTAACTGATAAAAATCACCAACGGCCAATATGCTGACATTTCCAAAGGGACTATGATCCCGTGATTGTTTAACCTGTCGCAGACGACCATGAATGTAGCACAATAGTTTATGGCTCACCATGGAAATTTCATCAACAATTATAATTTGTAGTTGTCTTAGTTTATGTCGCAGTGTATTAATCTTTTCTTCACCGAGTGGTTGGTATGGCAATTTCACATTTGTTGTTATTGACAAAGCACTGTGAATTGTGGCACCATGAATATTATATGCTGCAACACCTGTAGGAGCTGTAAGTAACACTGATACATCATCAGGATTTTCTACCATTCTTCCAAAAAGTCTGGTTGCTTCATAGTAGATGCACTTTATCAAATGACTTTTCCCTGTGCCAGCTCCACCAGTGACAAATACACGAAATGGTTCAGGATTCTTACCATTGACTTTGTCTAAACACCATTGCCTTACTTTGTAAAACACTTCTTTTTGTTTAGCATTCAGACACCTCAACAAATTCATTGCTTCTTGTTTGGATACATTTAGTCTGTGTGGCTCAATAGTACATTTCACACTATCATCTTTTTTAGATTTCAAATCAGGAATATCAGAATCACTGTCACCATCTTGCACTTGTTCTTCTCGCTGTCCTGCACATTCAAGTCTTTCCATTTCAGCTTCTGGAGCTATCAACGCCCAAGCATCTTCTTGTGGACCATACTTTTCCAACATTTCCTCTGCTTCATCTACAGCCTGAGCACTAGCTTCATACAATGATCGGTTATTTTCCACAATGTTTTTGACAAGTTTTAATACACCACTTAACTTAATAATGCCATTGCTATAAAATTCCTCATAAGATTCAAACTGCTGCGGTTTCAAATGAACATCAACACGATATGGAAGATACAATTGCAAGATACTCTGATAGTACTTTTCAGGACATTTAGCTACTGAAAATCTAGGAAATCGTATGACTGCTGGATCAGTTCGACTACGTTTCTGTATGTGTCCTAAACTATTCTTCAATTCAAATATTGGCGAACGACTTGTTTTAGCTATGTTAGTGTATATGACTCTATAATCCGAGCAAAATGTTGCCAAGCACATTGTTTCAAATGTATCAGTATTTGGTCTTGCTAGATATCTATCAATTCTGCTGGTCATCCAAATACTATCATCATCTTCATCACATGTTCTTTGAATAACACTGAGTGGCTTGCTCATTCTAATTGGATTTTCACCGACAGGTATGAATTCCACTTTTCTTGATCCTTCTTTCAATCTCAGATTACAAACACGATAAACTGATTCTTGTGCTGAGACTTCACGATTATGCAAATACACACAACCTATTTCTTTCATACTCTGTCTAGCATCCAAGTTTCCTTTCTGCACTTCAGCCTGTGCATGTGACAACAGTATACTCATTTCACGTTCAGCTTTTGACATATATGATACTACATAAGCAACACAAGCATATGCATCACAAATGTACTGAATATCCATGTTTGCATTCCAACATCTTATCAAATCTGGATTGTATAAATTAACCCACACATCTTGTGGTTGTCTCTTATGGACTAAACTTGTTTTGCGACTTAATACATTGTTAGCCTTTTCAAAATCAATTTGCGTGATATTTACACTTGCAAATAATTCATTGGTTGTCATGTGTTCATTCTCAGGTTTCTGTATTGCAGTCCATATTGATTGTAGTAATTCCTTGGCCTTATTTCTTTCACTGATTTCACCATCATTAGTTTCATTCTCATCACTACATGCAGTTTCATTCTCATCACCTGTTGGCATGGGCTCTGAAATGAACGTTCGTTCAGATGGAGGTCTTGGGAAATTAAACCTGCACTCAGTACCCTTCTTCTTGCATGACTTGGAATGCTTTTTACTATGTAACTGCACATGACTGATGATTTCATTTAACTCTTTGTCTTGTTTCTCTGATGGCATACTACAACTTATATATTTGTCAATAAACTTTACAACCTTTTTTTTACTGTCATGTTCTAACTTTGGTGCATTTTCAATCCAGAAAAGACAATGTGTATGTGGAGACCCTCGTTGCTGAAATTCTACTCTGTAAAAATAGTCTTTGACTTTTCCAATCGGTTTTGCTTCAGACAGTATAACATCTCTCAAAAATGTATGGAATCGCTGATCAAACATTCTTGCAGCAGTTACAGGATTACTTTTCAATACTGTACATTTCTCATTCCAGTCCAAATCTTTCACATCTCTAGAATCACCTTGCTGTCTCAGAATTGTATTGATTACTTCTGGCCATCGCATATCTGCTGCAGAAAATGAACAAAACCATGTTGGTATTCCTAGCTGTCTAATCATAGCCAAAACATCCTTCTGTGCTGCTTGCCAATATGGAGGTGTACCACGGATAGGTTTGAGAAATTTATATCCACTGTCCGATTTCAAAATATCTTTTAACTGATCTCTGTCATTGATCATGGATGCACTTACTCTGTCACCATTGTACTTTTTATCACACCCTTTTCGCAATGCAATAGACACGCTAGACATAACTTTCTGAATCTCTGCCAAATACTGAGCATAAAAAATGTATTGAGTACTCTTTGCAAATCTGTTATCAACATTCATTAATCGATTATGCAAATATCTACAAAGTGTCACCCTTACTTCACGATTATCATCAAATATAGGCTGACCTGATGGAAATAATGCTGGAAAGCATTTTGCCTCATTACCTTTTTCCATTAACAATCTAATTGGACTATTGCCTTCACAAGGAGCCACACTCGTTACATCGTCAAAATATTGATCCAGTATTTCCTGTCCTACATTAGTTGGCTGCAGACAACTGTCTAATGCCATGCCTCGTAAACGATCATCATCGGTTTTCTCATCAGTATCACTTTCATCAATGACTTCTTTTTCATCATTTCTAGACTTATCCATTTCATCATTATCTTTATCACACAATGGAGTGTCCCAATCAGGATTAATTTTAATCTCACTGAACCACTTATTGTTATGTTGAAGATAATGTAAAGCATTCTCAACATTTTGTTTACTTACAAACTGATATTGATAATATCCTTTATAAGTAAGTTTTCTCTTTAACTTTACACGAATCATCTGGTCATCACTTGCAGGTCTTGGTAGTGCTTTCACTGTGTCCGTTATATTAGACGGTACACAAATGACCGGCCCTCGTAAACCAAATTGACCTCCCTTAGGCAGTGGAATAATTTTCATGAACGGAACATTTATGGCTATTAGATGCTCTTCTAGTGTATTCAAACAAGCTAATTCTTCAGGAATGTCTGTCAGATTTAAATTATTCACACTTGCTTCAGCAGGCACTTTGTTAACAAGTAATTTCCTATGACATGTATAACATATCCATAAACGTGATCTGCTTGATTCTGCAATCATACACCTCGATTCACAATGGTCACTGCAAGTATGTAGATATCTATTACTAAAAACACTCTGGTCATTGTATTTATGCATATTACACTTCACAACTTGCCTTTGAAACAACAGTTTATGACAGCAAGCACACACATACTCAGGTCCTTTAGATATGCTTTCTCTAAATGCCTTGACAACAAAACTAATTTTAAGTCTTTTCTGTGTATCAATCACAGTACGTCTGCATTTCCTCTCTGCCATGTTTTTACGGTATTTACAATTTGTTTGATATTTCGTTTTTCCATACTTTATTAAATTCGCCCTGTACGAACTGACACATCGATATTTTTTTTTAATTTTTGCAATGAGATTATTTCTATATGAAGCATTGCCATGGTATTTACATTTAGCTGCGTTAATTATCGTCTGTCTGTAAGCAGCATCCTCACGATATTTTGTTTTTGACTTGATTATTAACTTCTCTCTATATCCTGCATCATCGTGGTACTTTGTTTTCCCATTAGCAATTAGTTTATGTCTGTATTTAGGATTATCACGATAATTTCTTTTCCCACTGTTTATTTTATTTGTTTTGTATTCAGGATTGTTACAGTACTTTTCTTTTCGACACTTCAAAATACTATTTCTATGTATTCCATACCTTCTTTCATCAGCCTTTAATCGCTCTGTTTTAAAGTTGGTGTCACTACTGTACTTTGTTTTAAACCATTCCTTCTTCTTATCTGCATTCTTTCTGTAGTTCGTTTGGTTATACATCCTTTTCTTCTGCTTTTGCTTATCACACCTATTTTGTTCACTTTTCAACTTCTCATCCAAATTATTTAAATTACTCGACCTACACGTGGTTTGATCATCAGATTTGTTTGTACATTGATGCATTTCTTTCCTATTTATTTTTACTTTATTTACCTTATGTACATACACTTCCTTATTTTTCTCTCTTTTTTTTTGTTGTTGTAATTTTTTATTTGCTCGTTTACGCCGTTTATACTTGAACTTATATTTGGATTTACTGTCAGTACTATCTTCTCCCAATTTTATTTCACCGTCTTTGTTGCTTGGAAATACATTACATTGTCCGTTATCTGCTTGTCTATTTTCTTCATGAACTGACAACACAACATCATAGTGAATCCTTTGCCTATGATACAAATAAACTCCCTCATCTGATGTTACAGTCTCTCTGTCAAAGGTACTTGCTGAGAAAACATACCACTTGCTTTCATGTTCATATGTATATATGTCAGTACAAAGCATGTGTGCCATTGTCATGATTTCAACCTCGGTAGCCCATATTCCACAGTCAAACATTCTTTGCCTCGTGACATATTCTTCAACATTTACATAGCCTTGTCGGAGAAAACCATTAAATTTATTTCCATTTTTCAACAGATGATTAACAGTAGCCATTCTTAATTGCACATGGTTATCTTCAGTTCCTGACAAAGCATATGATATTGCCCTGAAAAAACAATTACCATCTCCTTTAATTCTCTTCACTGAATTAGGTCGTCCCATCTCTTCACATTTATCTGAAATTTCATTGCAATCCAGTGACACATGGCCCATTCTATGTTGTCTACACAGTGCATCCTTACTACCATATGTCAACGGAACAAACTTAAAACCCTGCATTTGTGTCACCCTGTCGATTTCCACATCACTGCCTCCATCTGATTCGATATTGCAACTCATTCCATGCAAACTGCCTTTGTCCTCTTCCTTTATATTATTTGACATATCACTATGTGTACTTGAAAAGCCACTATGAGATCCAAGCTCAACTCCAGAACTAGTACTGACTCCACCTATGTCTTCACTATGATTACTGCTCCCTAATAACAAATGTCCAGTCTCCTGTGTAATACCATTAGCATCATGTCTTACCTCATCATCTATCCACACAGATGCACCTGTAATTTCAAACTGCTCATTGTTAGATAAATTCATAGATCTTGCCAAATCAGTACAGTACCTGTGCACATCTTGCCATGTAGCTACACGTTTGAGTAGACTCTGACCTTCAGCAACCTGATAACCTCGTTTATCCCTGGAGTGAGAATCAAAGATATAATACATGCCATCTTGAGTTATTACAACAAATGTATTTCCATGGAAAGTTATGAAACATGCATAGTTCTGCTGAAGAGTCTGTTCCAAAGCACGATTCATTGGTATCATATCAAATTCAGGTAAATTGAATTCTTCTCCAAATGCACCACATACAGAATCAATAAACTTCATACTGAAATGATGATTCACCAGATCCAACTCATTTGGCAGTTCTGTTACCAACAAATAGTCATGATTTACTGTAGAGCTCCGAGATAAATGACCATATAACTCATTTCCCGTATTCAATGTTCTATCCATGTCAGAATAAGTCCAATGTCTTAGTTTCTTCAACCTGCTCATTAACACACAACTCAATCCATTAGCTACGCATTGTTTACCACTGTGACATCCAAACTTATGATGGCCTTGATGAAAACTACCCTGTACAATCTTTTCTGGCAATGTCACACTCCGCTGATTTGTTTCATTATGTTCTTTACTATCTTCTAGCAAAGTCACAGGCAATTTTTCTTGTTTTCTTCTGACCGAATCACAAGTTCTTGGTGGAAAGTTTTTCTTTATATTATTTTGGGCATTATCTTCTTTTTCCAGAATTTCATCTTCCACCACTTTTTTATTCACTTTCAATTTCACTTCACAACTGTCGGTATTCTCTGACACTTTTCTCTTTCTACTTCCAATTCTATTTGATGACTCAACACCATGACTACCATCATTTTTCTTTGCCTTAGATCTATCTTTTTTATTTCCCTTTCCAACAGCTCTTGCCAAGTCATTTTTATTTTCATTCTCTTCATCAGTACTTTTGCTCTTTTTACTCCTTAAGGAATAACCTCCTGTCTGTGTATGCAACATCTCTATTTTGCTTTCACTTGTCAACATAGTACAACCTGCTCCTTCTTCATTCCTAATACAACTTCCACCCTTACTCAGTTCACTTACAATGTGTGTTCCATCTGCTTGGCTGCCTTTGTCTCTGCAATTGCTATGTACACGGGTCTGCATCACCAAATTATTGTCATTACTGCATGTCTCCTCGGCAATCACCTCATACACACTCTTATCTACAGGAATGCCAAGATTATACAACAAAGAGTCTGCATAATTACATCTTCCACATTTTAGACACAACCATGATACCGATTTACTTGCCAAGATATACTTTAAGTTAGAAAATCCCATACAATTGACATGATAGCTGATGTTGCAAGTATCACAGTCCACAACTCGATCAACTGCAGTAGTTACTTGATCACATAACCAACACTGCATAGCTTGTGATTTCTTCACAGAATGATTGATATTCTGAATCTCCATCTTCTCAACATGTATTTTGTTTGATCTTTTTCCTGTACCATTCTCAGTTATTCCATGTAAACATTTACTTCTTGTCTTCAATGAATTCTGTTCTTCATTCTTACTTTTCCTGGGTGTCCTCTTTTTCCATTGTTTCTTCTTATTCTGCATATTCTTGATAACATAGCTCAGACTTCTTCTTGTGTGACTTTGAATATTCTTCTGTGCTTTTACATGATTGTTCATCTCTTCCTTACTCATATGTAATTCAATGATTTTACCATTCCTCAACCTTTTGATCACTTGTCTTCGTTCACATCTTCTAATTTTCTTTCTATTTGGTTTTGAAACCTTCCTTTCTTCTCTACAATACTCTACCAAACACTCCAGTACCTTATTTCTGGTACAGCATGTCCTGTTGCTCACCTTCAACTTCGTCACTGCTTTGTGATTGCTCCCTTTCTTCTTCATACTGACATTAGCCATTCTATTCTTCTTCTTCTTAGGTTCAGCCACATCTGTCTGCTCTACATCTTTTCTCAGTTCATGTCTTTGGTACAAGTCTCTTTGATAGTTACTCATTGTAAATCTGTTCGTAAATCTGTTCGTAAATCTGTTCGTAAATCTCTTTGTAAATCTCTCTGTAAATCTCTCTGTAAATCTCTCTGTAAATCTCTCTGTAAATCTCTTTGTAAATCTCTTTGTAAATCTCTTTGTCACAAATCTCTTTGTAAATCGTATGCACCTTTTGAGACTATTAAACCAGCTGAAGGACACGCTGATCCCAGTACCCTCGTAAAGAGAACTGGGGGTATGCTCGCCCCCAAGTTCCCGGAATACGAACACACAATGTACGTGTGCCAGCTGGTTTGCGCAATGCCTATGGTGGGGCATGCGTCTTCCCCGAGGAGGTGCCAACCTCAGGGAAGTTGAAGGAACGCAGTGTTGCCGATGTTTTACAGTCTTCACCATTTTCTGCAAAATACAAATGAAACAAATACATAAATACAATGTACATAAGCAACATTTCTTTTTACAGAGTAGAAAAAACACGCAACCTTATAGTTCCACTTTTCACACATCTACACTTTTGATGTACATGTACATGTACAACTGTATATGTATAGGAAATCTTGTGAGAAGGAAAATGATACCCAGAACTCATGATTCAGTACTTTTGATTTTAGCACCATGTTTGTCAACCCAAATCAGGGGTTCCGACCAAATTTGGTCTTGGATGTTCACTGAATGCAATAATCTCAATTAGAACCCCCGACTTTGGGTTCACAAAAAATGGCTATAGAATCAAAACTACTGAACCAAATCAGGAGTTCTTGGTATCATTTTCCTTCTGACAAGATTTTATATCCATATATCAAAAGTGCAGGTGTGTGAATGGTGTAAGTATGAGGTTGCGGTTTTTTTATCACCCAGTATTAGGCCAAGTAAAAAAATAATCTATTTAAATCACTCTCATTTTTTATTTCAACATTTTGACTTTATAATTTCTGTAATTATAGATTTACATGTAGATTCTCTGTGCAACCTCTACGAAAATAAAAAGGAAGATTACACTCATTTAAAAAAAACCGGACGACAGGCATCTAGAAAAACAAGTCAACCATTTGGCCATCTGTAAAGAAATGAGAAAAAAGGAGCCTCTTCCTTTACAAACCTAGACCATCAACTGATTTTTTTAATTTTTTTCTTCTTTTTCTGAGAACGTAGAAACTAATTTTATGCAGCCATCGACTTTTCCCCACATGTCGTTTGTTTACAATTTTAACAATTTAAAAAAAAAAACTACATAAGTTTAAAACTCCCAACAGTCATACACAGTCAACAGTCCCAACTTGTACATAACGGTAGACGGGATTATCAAGAAATCAGATTTGGAAATAATGTTTAAATATTTTCCACAAAATGCTCCCAAAACATATTGAGTACCCATACGAAATGTTACTACATGTAGGCCTACGATAAAACAAAATAATAAATTTGAGATCAGGTACCGGAGATTGCCAGAAAAAAAATGCAAGGGCCTAAAACAATACTATTTAATCGGCTTTTAAATTTGATCAATTTCATTTCATTACTATTTTTTTTTTTTAATAGTAAAAACAGATTGTCTATTGTACATAAAGATCACCCAGTGTTTATGTTCAGCACTTCATTGCCCTGTAGAAAATCATGTACGCCACTGTACGAAACTCTTTACAATGAACAAAATCATTACCTAGAAATTTTCTCCGAAATGGAATTCTAACGTTAGCCTATAATGTATTGTTTGGAATTTACTTAACCGTTACTCCCTAGCCTAGGTGTTTGCAAAATCATATTAATTTTGGAAGATTTGGGACGGTTAGGGGTAATACAAAAACAAAAATTAATACACAATTTTTCAAAAAATTGCACCTGAAAACATCTAACAAAAGGAGGTGCGTGGTTAATATGCTAGAACCAATTTCGTCTGGTTTTGGATTGCATAGTCAAGTACCTGCCGCACCTAGAACAGAAATACTCAATACTGCACAAGTATGACTAGTATGAGTGTCACAGTACCAGCCTAGACTCCATGGGCGCGTGCGTGTTCCTTAACCCTGGCCATGAGGAGTGCGTAAACGACGCTGATTGGCTATTTAGTGCATACTGCATGCGTATTTCGTAAACTACACACCCTGAATGTTATTCGCGCGATGTTCCTAAACGCACGTCACGTACATGTATGAAATTGTTTTCAAGTCTGCGCCTAACCTGTACAATATCATGAATATGGATTTGGAAGCCTCGTTTTTTGGGCCAAAACCCCGTTTCTAACGTTATATTATACATGGACGACAGAGGTACGTAAATTTAATCATATAGAGCAAGGATGATTTAATATAAATCCTTGCTAAATAACACGACGTCAAAATATCATCTTCGAAAAGATTAATTCCACACAATAACTAATACAAAATGTTAAAGATGGCGTCGCGTGTTAAACGCATTGACTGCAGCCTTAATTTAAATGTACCAATAATAATGGCACATTTAAAATAGATAATACCAGGGGTTAAGATCGCGCAAGGCATGGTGGGAAAACATCACGCAAGTTCGTAACCAGGGAAACGAGGTTGTGACAGTACACACACGAGACCTATACTGCATCCTACATCATGCATAAACGCAATCATGTCTCAATTCTCATTACATTCCATCACCCTTTTTCCAAATATATTTCCACATAATTAGTACGAATTCCACATTCAAATCATTACATTCGTACAGTAATCATTTCCCTTTTAAATCATTACAATAAAACCTGAAACAAATTCCGCTATGCAGAAAAACAATTCAAAAACAAAGTTTGATAATCACTTTACCACCGAATACCTTAAGCGTTGAATGGCTGGTCTGGTGCCGCGACCTTCCTCCCAGCTCCTTGTCCATAGCACAGCATACAATTTCGATACACACGAACCACAGATACCAATTCACCACGTCCCACGTTATTTAAGAGTACGGTGTCCAATAAACACCACATGTTGTTGGTGAAAAAATACAACGGAGGCCTTTAATTTTAATTAAGTTCAACAATTAGCCGGTGTTCCTAGATCCATTGAAGTAATAAATAAAAGGAACGTCATGATAACGTTATCGGGTGTCATGTAACGTCACGTTAAATGGAACTGAGAAAGTACAAGTCCGATTGCATTCAAATTTAGAATGCATTGCAAGTTTTTATCTCTGGAATTACATGTACAGGCCCGATTGGGATCAATCTTGGTACGCAAGTATTCCAGGATGTCTAATAGACGACAATTATGATGGCATCAGAATGACGTCATCGAGTGTCATGTGTCGGATCCATAGGATTTGTACACTTTTTTTACAAATATATTAGCACTTTGGTATCTCCGATCGACTTCAGACTTGACACACACTTAATTAGACCACCACCCACTGATGGTCCTCGAAAAAAATCGTAACGATTACATCATTCATGACGTCACGTTAAAGGTGCCATTTTTCCCCATAGGTTTTGTACACGTTATTTTTCCAGACTATTGACTTTGACACTTTAGTAAATCCGATTCACCTGAGACTTAGCACACACTTCAACCACCATCCTCAGGAGGGCCAATATGAAAATCGTCTTAATGACGTCATCCGGGGTCATGTGACGTCACATTAAAGGTTCAGTTTTTAAGATCCTCTATCTCTAGAAGTACAGGTCCGATTGGGTTCAAACTTGGTATTTAGGTACTCCAGTACGTGTTACTGACAAAAATTAAGATGACGTAAATATGACGTCATCGTGGGGCATGTGACGCCATATTAAAGGTGTAGTTTTTAAGACCCTCTATCTTTGAAAGTACAGGTCCGATTTGGGTCAAACTTGGTATACAAGTATTCCGGGATGTGTTATAGACGGAAATTAAGTTGACATCATGATGACATCATCGGGTGTCGTGTGACATCACATTAAAGGTGAAGTTTTTCCTATAGAATTTGTACACGTTTTTTTAGACCAATATATATTTGGCACTTTGGTAAATCCGATCGACTTCAGACTTGGCACACACTTAGACCACCACCCACATATTCAAAAACATTTTAGACACCCGAAACAGCTCTGTGTTTGTCCACAAACACATTTCTAGTTTTTTTTTTTTTTCCTCTGTTTCAGACTCCTCTCCATAGGTTTTGTACACGTTTTTTCTTCAGCCAATACACTTTGGCACTTTGGTAAATCCGATTGACTTGAGACTTGGCATACATTTAGACAACCACCCACAGATGGTCCTAGAAGAAATTCGTCATGATTACGTCATTCGTGGTCACGTGACGTCACGTTAAAGGTGCAATTTTTCCCCATAGGATTTGTACACGTTTTTCTTCAGAAAATTGAATTTGACACTTCGGTAAATCCGATCGACTTGAGACTTGAGACACACCTCGACCACCATCCCCAGAGGGGCCAAAAGAAAAATCGTCATGATGACGTCATCGTGGGTCATTTGACGTCACATTAAAGGTGCAGTTTATAAGACCCTCTATCTCTGGAAGTACAGGCCCGATTGGGGACAAACTTGATATGCAAGTATCCTGGGATGTGTTATAGACGATAATTAAGATGACATTACGATGACGTCATCGGGTGTCATGTGACGTCACATTAAAGGGGCAGTTTTCCCTATAGGTTTTGTACACGTTTTTCGTCAGACTATTGAATTTGACACTTTGGTAAATCCAATCGACTCGAGACTTAGACTAAGATGGTTTAAGGATTGAGGATGGCCCAATGACCAGGGGTATTAATTTGTTCAGCGCCTTGATCTAGTGTCTAGGATATGTGCGCTTTATAAGAACTTTGTATTATTATTATTATTAGTACACACCTCGACCACCATCTCTAGGAGGGCCACAAGGATAATCGTCATGATGACGTCATCGTGGGTCATGTGACGTCACTTTAAATGTGTAGTTTTTAAGACCCTCTATCTCTGGAAGTAAAGGTCTGATTGGGGTCAAACTTAGTATGCAAGTATTCCAGGAAGTGTTATAGACGAAAATTAAGATGACGTCATGACGACGTCATCACGGACCATGTGACGTCACATTAAAGATTCAGTTTTCCCTATAGGTTTTGTACACGTTTTTCGTCAGACTATTGAATTTGACACTTTGGTAAATCCAATCGACTCGAGACTTAGTACACACCTCGACTACCATCTCTAGGAGGGCCACAAGGATAATCGTCATGATGACGTCATCGTGGGTCATGTGACGTCACTTTAAAGGTGTAGTTTTTAAGACCCTCTATCTCTGTAAGTAAAGGTCTGATTGGGGTCAAACTTGGTATGCAAGTATTCTAGGATGTGTTATAGACGAAAATTAAGATGACATCATGATGACATCATCGGGTGTCATGTGACGTCACATTAAAGGTTAAGTTTTTCCCATAGGATTTGTACACGTATTTTTCAACTTATATATCTTGGGAAAATTGGCAAATCCAATCGATTTCAGACTTGGCACACACATAATGAAAGTCATCTTAGACATCCGAGAGAAAAAAAACTAGACATGTGTTTGTGGACAAACACATGTCTAGTTTTTCTTTTTTTTCTTATTTGTCATTTTCCCCATAGGATTTGTACACGTTTGTTCTGCCAATACACTTTGACACTTTAATAAATCCGATCGACTTGAGACTTGGCATACTCTTAGATCACCACCCACAGATGGTCCTAGAAGAAATTCGTAATGATTACGTCATTCATGGTCACGTGACGTCATGTTAAAGGTGTAATTTTTCCCCATAGGTTTTGTACACGTTTTTCTTCAGACTATTGACTTTGGCACTTCGGTAAATCCGACCGACTTGAAACTTGGCACACACTTAGACCACCATCCACAGACGGCCCTAGAAGAAATTCGGCACGATTACGTCATTCAAGGTCACTTGACTTCACGATAAAGGTGAAAATGTTCCCCCATAGGTTTTGTACACTTTTTTCTTTAGACTATTGACTTTGACACTTTCGTAAATTTGATCGACTTGAGACTTAGCACACACCTCAACCACCGTCCCCAGGAGGGCCACGATGAACTTCGTCAGGATGACGTCATGTAGGTCATGTGACGTCACATTAAAGGTGATTTTAAAAGACCCTCTTTCTCTTGAAGTACAAGTCCGATTGGGGTCAAACGTGGTATCCAAGTATTAGGGGATGTGTTACAGGTATAAATTGAAGTGACGTCATGATGACGTCATCGTGGGTCATGTGACGTCACTTTAAAGGTGCAATTTTTTCCCATAGGTTTTGTACACGTTTTCCTTCAGACTATTGACTTTGACACTTTGGTAAATCTGATTGACTTTAGACTTAATACAAACCTCAACCACTATCCTCAGGAGGGCCAAGAGGAAAATCGTCATGATTACGTCATCCGGGGTCATGTGACGTCACATTAAAGGTGCAATTGTTAGGGCCCTTTATCTCTAGAAGTACAGGTCCGATTGGGGTCAAACTTGGTATTCATGTATTCCAGGATGTGTTATAGGCGAAAATTAGGATGATGTCGGGATGATGTCATCGTGGGTCATGTAACGTCACATTAAAGGTGTAGTTTTCCCCATAGGATTCGTACACGGTTTTTTCAACCAATATATCTTTGGCACTGGGGTAAATCTAATCGACTTCAGACTTAACAAGCACTAAGACCACCACCCACATATTGAAAGTCATTTTCGAAACCCGAAACAGCTCTGTGTTTGTCCACAAACACATGTCTAGTTTTTTCTTTTTTTTCTTCCGTTTCAGACTCCTCTCCATAGGGTTTGTACACGTTTTTTCTTCAGCCAATACACTTTGACACTTTAGAAATCCCGATCGACTTAAGACTTGGTATACACTTAGACTACCACCCACAGATGGTCCTTGAACAAAATCGTCACGATTTCGTCATTCATGGTCACGTGACGTCACTTTAAAGGTGCGATTTTTTCCCATAGGTTTTGTACACGTTTTTCTTCAGACTATTGACTTTGACACTTTGGTAAATTCGATCGACTTGAGACTTGGCATACACTTAGACCACCATCCCTAGGAGGGCCAGGAGAAAAATCGTCATGATGACGTCATCGTGGGTCTTGTGACCTCACATTAAAGGTGTAGTTTTTGAGACCCTATATCTCTGAAAGTACAGGACCGATTGGGGTCAAACTTGGTATACAAGTATTCCACGATGTGTTATAGACGAAAATTAAGATGACATCATGATGACATAATCGGGTGTCATGTGACGTTAAATTAAAGGTGCAGTTTTTCCCATAGGATTTGTACACATTTTTGTTCAATCAATATATTTTTTGCACTTTGGTAAATCCGATCGACTTGAGATTTAGCACATACTTAGACCAGCATATGTAGATGGTCCTAGAAGAAATTCGACACAATTGCGTCATTCAAGGTCACGTGACGTCACGTTAAATGTTCAATTTTTCCCCCATAGGTTTTGTACACGTTTTCCTTAGACTATTGACTTTGACATTTTCGTAAATTTGATCGACTTGAGACTTAGCACACACCTCAACCACCATCTCCGGCAGGGCCCAGAGGAAAATCGTCATGATGACGTCATCATGGGTCATGTGACGTCACATTAAAGGTTCAATTTTTAAGACCCTCTATCTCTGGAAGTACAGGCCCGATTAGGGCAAAACTTGGTATGCAAGTATTCCATGATGTGTTATAGACGCAAATTAAGATGACGTCATGATGACATCACCGGGTGTCATCTGACGTCACATTAAAGGTGCAGTTTTTCCCCATAGGATTTGTACACGTTGTTTTTTAACCAATATATCTTTGGCACTTTGGTAAATCCGATCGACTTTAAACTTGGCACACACTTAGACCACCACACACACACACAAGTGGGTAAATGCCGTCAATAGGGGACGGGGCATTGTCCGACCGTCTTCCCTCTTTTGTTTGTACTCTAACGTTTTCGGATGACCGCCATAGGATTTGCACACGAGTCTGAATCGGGGACCTTTGCGGAATAGGGGACCCCATTGTTCCCTTTGTCATACGTCCCCTATTTCAATCAAAAACAAACGCACACATAATGAAAGACATTTTAGACACCCGAAACAGCTCTGTGTTTGTCCACAAACACATGTCTAGTTTTTTTTTTTTTTCCTCAGTTTCAGACTTTTCTCCATATAGTTTGTACACAGTTTTCTTCAGCCAATACACTTTGACACTTTGGTAAATCCGATCGACTTTAGACTTGGCATACATTTAGACAACCACCCAAGGACGGTCCTAGAAGAAATTCGTCGCGATTACGTCATTCATGATCACGTGACGTCACGTTAAAGGTGTAATTTTCCCCCATAGGTTTTGTACACGTTTTTCTTCAGACTATTGACTTTTACACTTTGGTAAATCTGACCGACTTGAAACTTGGTATACACTTAGAACACCACCCACATATGGCCCTTGAAGCAATTAGGCACGATTGCGTCATTCAAGGTCACGTGACGTGATGTTAAAGGTGCAATTTTTTTTCCCATAGGGTTTGTACACGTTTTTCTTCAGACTATTGACTTTGACACTTTCGTAAATCCGATCGACTTGAGACTTGGCATACACTTAGACCAGCATCCCTAGGAGGGCAAGGAGAAAAATCGTCACGATGACGTCATCTCGGGTCATGTGACGTCATATTAAAGGTTCATTTTTTAAGACCTTATATCTCTGAAAGTACAGGCTCGATTGGGGTCAAACTTGGTATACAGGTATTCCGGGATGTGTTATAGACGAAAATTAAGGTGACATCATGATGACGTCATCGTGGGTCATGTGACGTCACATTAAAGGTTCAGTTTTTAAGACCTTATATCTCTGAAAGTACAGGCTCGATTGGGGTCAAACTTGGTATACAGGTATTTCGGGATGTGTTATAGACGAAAATTAAGGTGACATCATGATGACGTCATCGTGGATCATGTGACGTCACATTAAAGGTTCAGTTTTTAAGACCTTATATCTCTGAAAGTACAGGCCCGATTGGGGTCAAACTTGGTATACAGGTATTCCGGGATGTGTTATAGACGAAAATTAAGGTGACATCATGATGACGTCATCGTGGGTCATGTGACGTCACATTAAAGGTTCAGTTTTTAAGACCTTATATCTCTGAAAGTACAGGCCCGATTGGTGTCAAACTTGGTATACAGGTATTCCGGGACGTGTAATAGACGAAAATAAAGGTGACGCCATGATGACGTCATCGGGTGTCATGTGATGTTAAATTAAAGGTGTAGTTTCCCCCCTAGGATTTGCACACGTTTTTTTCAACCAATATATATTTGGCACTTTGGTAAATCCGATCGACTTCAGACTTGGTACACACATAGACGACCACCCACATAATTCAAAGTCATTTTAGACACGCGAAACAGCTCTGTGTTTGTCCACAAACACATTTCTATTTTTTTTTTTTTTTTTGTTTTTTTTTCTCCTTCAGACTCTTCTCCATAGGGTTTGTACACGTTTTTTGTTCTGGCATAGCACTTTGGCACTTTGGTAAATCGGATCGACTTGAGACTTGGCATACACTTAGACCACCACCCACAGATGATCCTAGAAGAAATTTGTCACGATTACGTCATTCGTGGTCACGTGACGTCACGTTAAAGGTGCAGTTTTTCCCATAGGATTTGTACACGTTTTTCGTCAGACTATTGAATTTGACACTTTGGTAAATCCAATCGACTCGAGACTTAGTACACACCTCGACCACCATCTCTATGAGGGCCACAAGGATAATCGTCATGATGACGTCATCGTGGGTCAGGTGACGTCACTTTAAAGGTGTAGTGTTTAAGACCCTCTATCTCTGGAAGTAAAGGTCTGATTGGGGTCAAACTTGGTATGCAAGTATTCCAGGATTAAAGGTGCAGTTTTTCCCATAGGATTTGTACACGTTTTTTGCAACCAAGATATATTTGGCACTTTGGTAAATCCGATCGACTTCAGATTTGGTACACACATAGACCACCACTCACATATTCAAAGTCATTTTTAGACAAGCGAAACAGCTCTGTGTTTGTCCACAAACACATTTCTAGTTTTTTTTTTAGCTGTTTCGGCAATTCAGCCGAAACAGCTATTGTATTCCTTCTGATTTTTTTTTTTCTTTTTTTTTTTTTTTCAGACTATTCTCCATAGAGTTCGTGCACGTTTTTCTTCTGGCATGGCACTTTGGCACTTTGGTAAATCCGATCGACTTGAGACTTGGCACACACTTGACCCATCACCCAAGGATGGTCCTAGAAGAAATTCGTCGCGATTACGTCATTCGTGGTCACGTGACGTTACGTTAAAGGTGCACTTTTTCCCCATAGGATTTGTACACGTTTTTCTTTAAAATATTGAATTTGACACTTCTGTAAATTCGATCGACTTGAGACTTAGCACAGACCTCGACCACCATCCTTAGGAGGGCCAAGAAAAAAATAATCAAGATGACGTCATCGCGGGTCATGTGACGTCACATTAAAGGTGTAGTTTTTAAGACCCTCTAACTCTGAAAGTACATGTCTGATTGGGGCCAAACTTGGTACTCAAGTTTTCCAGGGTGTGTTATAGACGAAAATTAAGATGACGTCATGACGACATCATCGTGGGCCATGTGACGTCACAATAAAGGTGCAGTTTTTCCCATAGGATTTGAACACGTTTTTTTCAACTAATATATCTTTGACACTTCGGTACATCCGATCGACTTCAGACTTAGCACACACCTCGACCACCATACCCATGAGGGCCAAGGGGAAATCGTCATGATGACATCATCGTGGGTCATGTGACGTCGCATTAAAGGGGCAGATTTTAGGACCCTCTATCTTTGAAAGTACATGTCTGATTGGGGCCAAACTTGGTATGCAAGTATTCCAGAATGTGTTATAGACGAAAATTAAGATGACATCATGATGACATTACCGGGTGTGATGTGACGTCACACGTTTGTACACGTTTTTTGTTCGGACAATACACTTTGGCACTTTGTTAAATCCGATCGACTTGAGACTTGGCATACACTTAGACCACCACCCACAGATGATCCTAGAAGAAATTTGTCACGATTACGTCATTCGTGGTCACGTGACGTCACGTTAAAGGTGCAATTTTTCCCCATAGGATTTGTACACGTTTTTCTTCAGAATATTGAATTTGACACTTCGGTAAATCCGATCGACTTGAGACTTAAAACACACCTCGACCACCATCCCCAGAGGGGCCAGAAAAAAATTGTCATGATGACGTCATCGTGGGTCATGTGACGTCACTTTAAAGGTGTAGTTTTTAAGACCCTCTATCTCTGGAAGTAAAGGTCTGATTGGGGTCAAACTTGGTATGCAAGTATTCCAGGATGTGTTATAGACGAAAATTAAGATGACGTCATGACAACGTCATCATGGGCCATATGACGTCACATTAAAGGTGCAGTTTTCCCTATAGGTTTTGTACACGTTTTTCGTCAGACTATTGAATTTGACACTTTGGTAAATCCAATCGACTCGAAACTTAGTACACACCTCGACCACCATCTCTAGGAGGGCCACAAGGATAATCGTCATGATGACGTCATTGTGGGTCAGGTGACGTAACTTTAAAGGTGTAGTTTTTAAGACCCTCTATCTCTGGAAGTAAAGGTCTGATTGGGGTCAAACTTGGTATGCAAGTATTCCAGGATGTGTTATAGACGGAAATTAAGATGACGTCATGACGACGTCATCGTGGGCCATGTGACGTCACGTTAAAGGTGCAGTTTTTCCCATAGGATTTGTACACGTTTTTTGCAACCAAGATATATTTGGCACTTTGGTAAATCCGATCGACTTCAGATTTGGTACACACATAGACCACCACTCACATATTCAAAGTCATTTTAGACAAGCGAAACAGCTCTGTGTTTGTCCACAAACACATTTCTAGTTTTTTTTTTTTTTTTTCTCCTTCAGACTCTTCTCCATAGGGTTTGTACACGTTTTTTGTTCTGGCATAGCACTTTGGCACTTTGGTAAATCGGATCGACTTGAGACTTGGCATACACTTAGACCACCACCCACAGATGATCCTAGAAGAAATTTGTCACGATTACGTCATTCGTGGTCACGTGACGTCACGTTAAAGGTGCAATTTTTCCCCATAGGATTTGTACACGTTTTTCTTCAGAATATTGAATTTGACACTTCGGTGAATCCGATCGACTTGAGACTTAAGACACACCTCGACTACCATCCCCAGAGGGGCCAGAAGAAAAATCGTCACGATGACGTCATCGTGGGTCATTTGACGTCACATTAAAGGTGCAGTTTATAAGACCCTCTATCTCTGGAAGTAAAGGTCTGATTGGGGTCAAACTTGGTATGCAAGTATTCCAGGATGTGTTATAGACGAAAATTAAGATGACGTCATGACGACGTCATCATGGGCCATGTGACGTCACATTAAAGGTTCAGTTTTCCCTATAGGTTTTGTACACGTTTTTCGTCAGACTATTGAATTTGACACTTTGGTAAATCCAATCGACTCGAGACTTAGTACACACCTCGACCACCATCTCTATGAGGGCCACAAGGATAATCGTCATGATGACGTCATCGTGGGTCAGGTGACGTCACTTTAAAGGTGTAGTGTTTAAGACCCTCTATCTCTGGAAGTAAAGGTCTGATTGGGGTCAAACTTGGTATGCAAGTATTCCAGGATGTGTTATAGACGGAAATTAAGATGACGTCATGACGACGTCATCGTGGGCCATGTGACGTCACGTTAAAGGTGCAGTTTTTCCCATAGGATTTGTACACGTTTTTTGCAACCAAGATATATTTGGCACTTTGGTAAATCCGATCGACTTCAGATTTGGTACACACATAGACCACCACTCACATATTCAAAGTCATTTTTAGACAAGCGAAACAGCTCTGTGTTTGTCCACAAACACATTTCTAGTTTTTTTTTTTTTTTCTTTTTCCTTTTTTTCCTCAGTTTCAGACTTTTCTCCATATAGTTTGTACACAGTTTTCTTCAGCCAATACACTTTGACACTTTGGTAAATCCAATCGACTTTAGACTTGGCATACATTTAGACAACCACCCAAGGACGGTCCTAGAAGAAATTCGTCGCGATTACGTCATTCATGATCACGTGACGTCACGTTAAAGGTGTAATTTTCCCCCATAGGTTTTGTACACGTTTTTCTTCAGTCTATTGACTTTGACACTTTGTTAAATCCGATTGACTCAAAACTTAGTACACACCTCAACCACCTTCCTCAGGAGGGCCAAGAGGAAAATTGTCATGATGACGTCATCGGGGGTCATGTGACGTCACATTAAAGGTTCAGTTTTTAAGACCCTCTACCTCTGGAAGTACATGTCCGATTGGGGTCAAACTTAGTATTCAGGTATTCCACGATGTGTTATAGACGAAAATTAAGATGACATCATGATGACATAATCGGGTGTCATGTGACGTTAAATTAAAGGTGCAGTTTTTCCCATAGGATTTGTACACATTTTTGTTCAATCAATATATTTTTGGCACTTTGGTAAATACGATCGACTTCAGATTTGGCACATACTTAGACCAGCATATGTAGATGGTCCTAGAAGAAATTCGACACAATTGCGTCATTCAAGGTCACGTGACGTCACGTTAAAGGTTCAATTTTTCCCCCATAGGTTTTGTACACGTTTTCCTTAGACTATTGACTTTGACATTTTCGTAAATTTGATCGACTTGAGACTTAGCACACACCTCAACCACCATCTCCGGCAGGGCCCAGAGGAAAATCGGCATGATGACGTCATCATGGGTCATGTGACGTCACATTAAAGGTTCAATTTTTAAGACCCTCTATCTCTGGAAGTACAGGCCCGATTGCGATCAAACTTGGTATTCAAGTATTCTATGATGTGTTATTCAAGAAAATTAGGATGAAATAATGATGACGTCATCGGGGGTCATGTGACGTCACATTAAACATGCAGTTTTTAAGACCCTCTATCTCTGGAAGTACAGGCCCGATTAGGGCAAAACTTGGTATGCAAGTATTCCATGATGTGTTATAGACGCAAATAAAGATGACGTCATGATGACATCACCGGGTGTCATCTGACGTCACATTAAAGGTGGAGTTTTTCCCCATAGGATTTGTACACGTTGTTTTTTAACCAATATATCTTTGGCACTTTGGTAAATCCGATCGACTTGAGACTTGACACACACAAAAGACCACCACACACATAATGAAAGACATTTTAGACACCCGAAACAGCTCTGTGTTTGTCCACAAACACATGTCTAGTTTTTTTTTTTTTTTTTTTTTTTTTTTTTTTTTTTTTTTTCTCCTTCAGACTCTTCCCCATAGGGTTTGTACACGTTTTTTGTTCGGACAATACACTTTGGCACTTTGTTAAATCCGATCGACTTGAGACTTGGCATACACTTAGACCACCACCCACAGATGATCCTAGAAGAAATTTGTCACGATTACGTCATTCGTGGTCACGTGACGTCACGTTAAAGGTTCAATTTTTCCCCATAGGATTTGTACACGTTTTTCTTCAGAATATTGAATTTGACACTTCGGTAAATCCGATCGACTTGAGACTTAAGACACACCTCAACCACCATCCCCAGAGGGGCCAGAACAAAAATCGTCATGATGACGTCATCGTGGGTCATTTGACGTCACATTAAAGGTGCAGTTTATAAGACCCTCTATCTCTGGAAGTAAAGGTCTGATTGGGGTCAAACTTGATATGCAAGTATTCCAGGATGTGTTATAGACAAAAATTAAGATGACGTCATGACGACGTCATCATGGGCCATGTGACGTCACATTAAAGGTGCAGTTTTCCCTATAGGTTTTGTACACGTTTTTCGTCAGACTATTGAATTTGACACTTTGGTAAATCCAATCGACTCGAAACTTAGTACACACCTCGACCACCACCTCTAGGAGGGCCACAAGGACAATCGTCATGATGACGTCATCGTGGGTCAGATGACGTAACTTTAAAGGTGTACTTTTTAAGACCCTCTATCTCTGGAAGTAAAGGTCTGATTGGGGTCAAACTTGGTATGCAAGTATTCCAGGATGTGTTATAGACGGAAATTAAGATGACGTCATGACGACGTCATCGTGGGCCATGTGACGTCACGTTAAAGGTGCAGTTTTTCCCATAGGATTTGTACACGTTTTTTGCAACCAAGATATATTTGGCACTTTGGTAAATCCGATCGACTTCAGATCTGGTACACACATAGACCACCACTCACATATTCAAAGTCATTTTAGACAAGCGAAACAGCTCTGTGTTTGTCCACAAACACATTTCTAGTTTTTTCTTTTTTTTCTTCAGACTTTTTCCCATAGGATTTGTACACGTTTGTTCTGGCATAGCACTTTGACACTTTTGTAAATCCGATCGACTTGAGACTTGGCATACATTTAGACAACCACCCAAGGACGGTCCGAGAAGAAATTCGTAGTGATTACGTCATTCAAGGTCACGTGACGTCATGTTAAAGGTAAATTTTTCCCATAGGTTTTGTACACGGTTTTTTCAGACTATTGACTTTGACACTTTGGTAAATCCGACCGACTTGAAACTTGGCATACACTTAGAACACCAGCCCCAGATGTTTCTGAAATAAATTCGGCACGATTGCGTCATTCAAGGTCACGTGACGTGAAGTTAAAGGTGCAGTTTTTTTTCCCATAGGGTTTGTACACGTTTTTCTTTAGACTATTGACTTTGACACTTTCGTGAATTTGATCGACTTCAGACTTAGCACATAACTCGACCACCATCCCCAGGAGGGCCAAGGGAAAAATCGTAATAATGACGTCATCGTGGGTCATGTGACGTCACATTAAAGGTTCAGTTTTAAGGACCCTCTATCTCTAGAAGTACATGTCCGATTGGGGTCAAACTTGGTATGCAAGTATTCCAGGATGTGTTACAGACAAAAATTAAGACATCATCGGGTATCATGTGACGTCACATTAAAGGTTCAATTTTCCCCATAGGATTTGTACACGTTTTTTTCAACTAATTTATCTTTTGCACTTGTGTAAATCCAATCGACTTCAGACTTGGCACACATATAGACCACCACACATACATATTGAAAGTAACGTTAGACAATCGAAACAGCTCTGTGTTTGTCCACAAACACATGTCTAGTTTTTTTTGTTTTTTTTTCCACTTTCAAACTTTTTCCCATAGGATTTGTACACGTTTTTTCAGCCAATACACTTTGACACTTTGGTAAATCCGATCGACTTGAGACTTGGCATACACTTAGACAACCACCCAAGGACGGTCCTAGAAGAAATTCGTCGCGATTACGTCATTCAAGGTCACGTGACTTTGCGTTAAAGGTGAAATTTTCCCCATAGGTTTTGTACACGTTTTTCCTCAGACTATTGAATTTGACACTTTGGTAAATCCGACCGACTTGAAACTTGCCATATACTCAGAACACCACCACCAGATGTTTCTGCAAGAAATTCAGCACGATTGCGTCATTCAAGGTCACGTGACGTCACATTAAAGGTTTAATTTTTTCCCCATAGATTTTGTACACGTTTTTCTTTAGACTATTGACTTTGACACTTTAGTGAATCCGATCGACTTGAGACTTGGCACACACTTAGACCACAGACGGTCCTAGAAGAAATTCGGCACGATTGGGTCATTCAAGGTCACGGGGCGTCACGTTAAAGGTTCAATCTTTCCCCCATAGGTTTTGTACACGTTTTTCTTTAGAATATTGCCTTTGACACTTTAGTAAATCTGATCGACTTGAGACTTGGCACACACAAAAGACCACCACACACATATTGAAAGTAATTTTAGACACTCGAAACAGCTCCGTGTTTGTCCACAAACACATGTCTAGTTTTTTTTTTTTTTTTTTTTTCCACTTTCAGACTTTTTCCCATAGGATTTGTACACGTTTTTTCAGCCAATACACTTTGACACTTTGGTAAATCCGATCGACTTGAGACTTGGCATACATTTAGACAACCACCCAAAGACGGTCCTAGAAGAAATTCGTCGCGATTACGTCATTCAAGGTCACGTGACTTCGCGTTAAAGGTGCAAATTTTTCCCATAGGTTTTGTACACGTTTTTCTTCAGACTATTGAATTTGAAACTTTGGTAAATCCGACCGACTTGAAACTTGCCATACACTCAGAACACCACCACCAGATGATCCTGAAAGAAATTCAGCACGATTGCGTCATTCTAGGTCACGTGACGTGACGTTAAAGGTGCAATTTTTTTCCCCATAGGGTTTGTACACGTTTTTCTATAGACTATTGACTTTGACACTTTAGTAAATCTGATCGACTTGAGACTTGGCACACACAAAAGACCACCAAACACATATTGAAAGTAATTTTAGACACTCGAAACAGCTCTGTGTTTGTCCACAAACACATGTCTAGTTTTTTTTTTTTTTTTTTTTCCTTTTTTTTTTTTTTTTGGCTTTTTCGCTAAAAAGCGAAAAAGCCTTTGTTTTTCTTCTGTTTGTTTTTTTGGCTTTTTCGCAAATTTTGCGAAAAAGCCTTTGTTTCTGTTCTGATTTTTTTTTTTCTTCTTCTTCTTCTTCTTCTTCTTCTTCTTCTTCTTTTTTCTTTTCTTTTAGTAACCTAAACCCCATAGACTTTGTACACGTTTTTTCTGCCCGTCACTTTTAATAGAAAACAAAGTCGTATTTACATAAAACTTAACCCAGGTGAAGACCCTATAGTGAACTCGTGTCTCGCAGAAATACGTCATGGTGACGTCATCAGGGGTCACGTGACGTCATCTTAAAGGTGTAATTGATTTAATCTTTGAAATTCAATAACAAATCAACCGCAAAAGACCGAAACTAAATTTTTGTGGCAATAGATAGAATAATCCAGGATCTTAATTTTATCTCGTGTGCGTGAAATCACGTGACCCTTCCTTCCGGTCTAAACCGGAAGTGCCTCATAATTTAAAAGTGAAAAATGATATGAACTTACTTTCAACGATGTTAGTGTCTGGCTACAATGTATTTTTCAAAAAAAATATTGGTGACGTCATAACATGTTATAGCGCCCTCTAGCGGCAGTTTGAAAAATTGTTAAAATGAATAATCTGTTGATGTGTGTGGCGAAGTTTGCTGAAATCACTTTATAACCGGTGTATTTAATCAGCTTCATGCTAGGAACAAGTTGACGGGAAGAAAAAATTATGACGTCACCAGACCGGAAGTTAGAATGAAAAGACTCCTTTTCCTTTGAAAATTCCTAAACAATTAAACCTGACAGATACAATCTTGATTTTTGCTCTAAAGGTTAATGTAAAAGTAGTTCTCGAACTTCCCTGTGTTTTGGGGCAAAAAACGAACTTGAACATACCCTGCGGCACCCTTGAAATGTAATCGTTTTGGCCTAGGCGCATAAAGCATTGACCCCTTATATGTGCCTGGCACACGTATAATAGGGGTGTACATGCTTGTATATGTACGTACGTATACACTGATAGTGTACTATGCATTGAGCGAATGTATCACTACTGACATCGTACGTGCATGCAAATGTACGCTCACCCAAGAGGACACTAGCCGCCAACAAGCGAAACAGGATGACGTCATCAAATTGCCTATGGGGAAGGGCGCCGTGTGCGACAGGTAGGTAAACAGGCTCTCGGCTACGCAGAATCCAATCCCATAGACTTTGTGAACGTTGTTTGCACAATTCCCAGCACTTTTAACGAAAAACAAAGTCGTATTTCCATAAAACTTAACCCAGATGAAGACCCTATAGTAAACTCGTGTCTCGCAGACATACGTCATGGTTACGTCGTCAGGGGTCACGTGACGTCATCTTAAAGGTGCAATTGATTTAATCTTTAAAAATAAATAACAAATCAACCACAAAAGACCGAAACTTGATTTTTGTGGCAATAGATATAATAATTGAGAATCTTCATTTTATCTCGTGTGCTTAAAATCACGTGACCCTTCCTTCCGGTCCAAACCGGAAGTGCCTCATAATTTGAAAGTGAAAATGATATGAACTTACTTTCAACGATGTTAGTGTCTGGCTAGAATAAACTTTTCCAAAAAAAATCAGGCGACGTCATAATATGTTATAGCGCCCTCTAGCGGCAGGTTGAAAAATGGTTAAAATGAATAATCTGTTGATGTGTGTGGCGAATTTTGCTGAAACCACTTTATAACCGGTGTATATAATCAGCTTCATGCTTAGACCATATTGGGAAGGAGAAATATTTATGACGTCACCAAACCGGAAGTTACAATGAAAAATCCTTTAAACCTTAAACAATCGCTTACAAATCAACCACTATAGATATAATCCAGATTTTTGCATCAGATAGCAAAGTAAAGACAGCTCTCGAGCTTTCTGTTAATTACGTCACGATGACGTCATCAAATGTCAGATTACAAGCAACCAAATATTTCTAGATTTAATCTTTGAAAATCAATATAAAATCAACTGTAAGAGATCTGATTCAGATTTTTAAGGGAATTGATAGATTAATCCATGGTCTTCATAATTTGTATTACATGCAAAAAAACCTGACCCTTCCTTCCGGTCTAAACCGGAAGTGCATTATAATTTAAAAGTGGAAAACGATGGGAACTTACTTTCAACGATGTTAGGCGCTGGCTAGGTTGTAAGTAACAAACAAGTTAACGGTGACTTCTTAAAATGTTATAGCGCCCTCTAGCGGCTTGTTGACAAATGTTACATCATATTACGATTACATTTGAATTATTACGTTTTTCGACCTTTAAGTCATATCTCAGCAACGGAACGTGCTAACATAACATACGTTTGTATTGTTAGGTGATAGATAGTTGCACAAAAAGTTCACAAACGTGTGACGTCATCGTTTTAATCAGTTTGGATTCATTTTAATCTGTTTAAATTAACTTAAATTAGTTTTCGATGATTTTAAATTATTTTGATGGTATACAAGTTCAATTTTTGAAAAATTTAATCTATAAAATTGCGAAAGCGAAAAAGCCCTATGTTCTGTTCCTCGAACAGACGTAGTTCTAGTTTCTTCTTCTTGTTCTTGTCCCATAAATCGCATAGACTTTGTACACGTTTCTTCTGGAGGTCACTTTTGTCATTAAACATACTTAAATTTCATTGAAACTTTGCACATACTCAGAACTCATACTGAGCTAGTGCCTAAAACTCGGATGTCATCATGACGTCATCACGTGACACGTGACGTCATCTTAAAGTTTTAATAATTTAATCTTTGAAAATCTATACAAAATCAACCGCGAAAGACCGTAACTAGATGTTTGTGGGAATCGATAGAATAATTAAGGATCTTCATTTTATCTCGTGTGCGTAAAATCACGTGACCCTTCCTTCCGGTCCAAACCGGAAGTGGCTTATAATTTGAAAGTGGAAAATGATTTAAACTTACTTTCAATGATGTTAGTCTCTAGCTAGGCTGCGCTCTCCAAAAAAGTGACCGGTGACGTCATAAATTGTTTTAGCGCCCTCTAGCGGCAGGTTGAAAAATGTTTAAAATGAACAATCAGTTGATGTGTGTAGCGAAGTTTGTTCAAATCACTTTATAACTGATGTATTTTATCAGCTTCATGATAGGAACAGGTTGACGGAAAGAAAAAAATATGACGTCACCAGACCGGAAGTTATAATGAAAATACCTCTTTTACTTTAAAAATTCCTAAAAAATTAACCCTGACAGATATAATCTTGTTTTTTGCTCTAAAGGTTAATGCAAAAGTACTTCTCAAACTTCCCTGTGTTTTGTAGCAAAAGGCGAACTTGGACATACCCTGAGACACCCTTGAAATTTCATGTTTTATGTCCTTGATTGCAAGGCGCAAGTATACGTGTACATTGTATTGAGCGTACTTGCACGTACGATGTCAGTACGCTCCATACATTGTACAATAGAGAAGGGAAGGCGGGACACTGGTATCCACTGGTATGTACGGTGACATGTGAAACACGAGAGTCATCAACATAGGCCACGAGGAAGGGCGCCGCTTACGGCAGGTAGGTAAACGTGCCTTCGGCAACGCAGAACTACGCGTGAATTATACATACATCTACCATATAATAGATGTACGCGAACTTTTGCACAAGTACTTTTAACAGAAAACAAATTGGTATTCTCATCAAACTTAACCTCCGTAAATACTCTATAGTGCACCCGTGCCTTGCGGACAGGCGTCGTGATGACGTCACCATGGGTCACGTGACGTCGTCTTAAACGTGCAATAGATTTAATGTTTGAAAATTAATAAAAAAATCAACCGCGTATGATCGGAACTTGAAGTTTGTGGGAATTGATATAATATTAAATCCATGATCTTCATTTTATCTCGTGTGCGTGAAATCCCGTGACCCTTCCTTCCGGTCGAAACCGGAAGTGGCTTATAATTTAAAAGTGGACCATAATGTGAACTTAGTTTCAACGATGTTAGTCTCTGGCTAGTAGTGCTTTTCACACAAAAATACCGGTAACGCCATAACATGTTACAGCGCCCTCTAGCGGCAGTTTGAAAACTGTTAACAATGAATAACCAGTTGATTTGTTTTGCGAAGTTTGCTCAAATCACTGTATAACTGGTTTATATAATCAACATCTTGTTAGGAACAAGTTGGCGAAGACAAAAACATATGACGTCACTAGACCGAAAGTTACAATGAAAATATTTTCAATAATTGCTGAAAAATCAACCGCGATAGATATAATTCTTTTTTTGGCTTTAAATAGACAAGTTCAGACAGCTCTCGAGATGTATGTTAATGACGTCACTATGACGTCATCAAGTATTATATTGCAAGCAACTAATGATTTGTAGATTTAATCTTTGAAAATCAATATCAAATCAAATGTAACAGATCTGATTTAGATTTTAACGGGAATTGATAGAATAATCCAGGGTCTTCATATTCGTATTACATGCAAAATGACTTGACCCTTCCTTCCGGTCCAAACCGGAAGTGCCTTGAAAAAATAATTTGAAAGTTGAAAATGATATGAATTTACTTTCAACGATGATAGTCTCTAGGTAGCCTGCACTCTACAAACAAAGTTACCGGTGACGTCATAAATTGTTATAACGCCCTCTAGTGGCAGGTTGAAAAATGTTTAAAATGAATAATCAGTTCATTTTCGTGGCGAAGTTTGCTCAAATCGCTTTATAATTGGTATTTATAATCAGCATCTTGTTAGGAACAAGTTGGCGGATAAAAACAAAATAATATGACGTCACTAGACCGGAAATTACAATTAAAAGACCTTCAAACATTTCTGAAAATTAACCGCGAGAGATATAATCCAATTAATAATTAAAAATTTGCAGTTTTGAAAAAATTAAATAAAGAAATTTATTAAATGAAATCATAAATGTAATGAACAATACAAAAAAAAATGCGAAAAAGCCATATGCTCTGTTCCTTGAACAGACATATCTCTAGTTTTTTTTAGCTGTTTCGGTTTTTCACCGAAACAGCTTTTGTTTTCGTTAAAGTTTTTTTTTTTCTTTTTGGCTTTTTCGCAAATTTTGCGAAAAAGCCTTTGTTTTTGTTCTGATTTTTTTTTTTCTTTTTTCTTCTTTTTTTTTCTTTTAGTAACCTAAACCCCATAGACTTTGTACACGTTTTTTTGCACAAGTACTTTTACCAGATAACAAAGTCGTATTTCCATAAAACTTAACCCAAGTGAAGACCCTATAGTAAGCTCGTGCCTAGCCGACATACGACATGGTGACGTCATCAGGGGTCACGTGACGTCATCTTAAAGGTGCAATTGATTTAATCTTTGAAAATCAATAACAAATCAACCGCAAAAGACCGAAACTTAATTTTTGTGGCAATAGATAGGATAATCCAGGATCTTAATGTTATCTCGCGTGCGTGAAATCACGTGACCCTTCCTTCCGGTCCAAACCGGAAGTGCCTTATAATTTAAAACTGAAAAATGATATGAACTTACTTTCAACGATGTTAGTGTCTGGCTAGAATAAACTTTTCAAAATAATTACCGGCGACGTCATAACACGTTATAGCGCCCTCTAGCGGCAGGTTGAAATATTGTTAAAATGAATAATCTGTTGATGTGTGTAGCGAAGTTTGCTGAAATCACTTTATAACCGGTGTATATAATCAGCTTCGTGCTAAGAACATATTGAGAAAGAGATTTATTGATGACGTCACCAAACCGGAAGTTACAATGAAAAGACTTTAAAACCTTAAAATGTCGCTTAAAAATCAACCGCGATAGATATAATCCAGATTTTTCCTTGAAATAGCAAAGTTAAGACAGCTCTCGATAGATAGAATAATTAAAGATCTTCATTTCAACTCATGTGCGTGAAATCACGTGACCCTTCCTTCCGGCCTAAACCGGAAGTGCCTTATAATTTAAAACTGAAAAATGATATGAACTTACTTTCAACGATGTTAGTGTCTGGCTAGAATAAACTTTTCAAAATAATTACCGGCGACGTCATAACACGTTATAGCGCCCTCTAGCGGCAGGTTGAATAATGGTTAAAATGAATAATCTGTTGATGTGTGTGGCGAAGTTTGCTGAAATCACTTTATAACCGGTGTATGTAATCAGCTTCGTGCCAAGAACATATTGAGAAAGAGAAATATTGATGACGTCACCAAACCGGAAGTTACAATGAAAAGACCTTTAAACCTTAAAAAGTCGCTTAAAAATCAACCGCGATAGATATAATCCAGATTCTTGCTTCAAATAGCCAAGTTAAGACAGCTCTCGAGCTTTCTGTTAATTACGTCAAGATGACGTCATCAAGTGTCAGATTACAAGCAACCAAATATTTCTAGATTTAATCTTTGAAAATTGATATAAAATCAACTGTAAGAGATCTGATTTAGATTTTTAAAGGAATTGATAGATGAATCCATGGTCTTCATAATTTGTATTACATGCAAGAAGACCTGACCCTTCCTTCCGGTGCAAACCGGAAGTGCCTTATAGTTTAAAAGTGGAAAACGATGTGAACTTATTTTCAACGATGTTAGGCGATGGCTAGGTTGTAAGTAACAACAAAGTCAACGGTGACTTCATAAAATGTTATAGCGCCCTCTAGCGGCATGTTGACAAATGTTACATCATATTACGATTATATTTAAATTATTACGTTTTAAGACCTTTAAGCCATATCTCAGCAACGGAACGTGCTAACATAATACATATGTTTGTATTGTTAGGGGATGGATAGTTTCACAAATAGTTCACAAACGTGTGACGTCATCGTTTTAATCAGTTTGAATTCATTTTAATCTGTTTAAATTAACTTAAATTCTTGTTAATAATTTTAAATTGTTTTAATGGTATAAAAGTTCAATTTTTGAAAAATTTAATCTAAAAAATTGCGAATGCGAAAAAGCCCTATGTTCTGTTCCTCGAACAGACGTAGTTCTAGTTTGTTTTTTTTTTTTTTTTCAGATTTTTCTTCATAGGATTTGCACACGTTTGTTCAGACAGGGCACTTTGACACTTTGGAAAATCCGATCGACTTGAAACTTGGCATACATTTAGACAACCACCCAAGGACGGTCCTAAAAGAAATTTGTCACGATTACGTAGTTCAAGGTCACGTTACCTCACGTTAAAGGTGAAAATTTCCCCATAGGTTTTGTACACGTTTTTCTTCAGACTATTGACTTTGGCACTTCGGTAAATCCGACCGACTTGAAACTTGGCATATACTTAGAACACCACCCCCAGATGTTTCTGAAAGAAATTCGGCACGATTGCGTCGTCACATTAAAGGTTCACATTTTTCTCCCATTGGTTTTGTACACGTTTTTCTTTAGACTATTGACTTTGACACTTTAGTAAATCCGATCGACTTGAGACTTGGCACACACTTAGACCACCATCCACAGACGGCCCTAGAATAAATTCGGCACGATTACGTCATTCAAGGTCACGGGGCGTCACGTTAAAGTTTCTATTTTTTCCCCATAGGTTTTGTACACGTTTTTCTTTAGACTATTGCCTTTGACACTTTAGTAAATCTGATCGACTTAAGACTTGGCACACACACAAGCCCATCACACACATATTGAAAGACACTCGAAACAGCTCTGTGTTTGTCCACAAACACATGTCTAGTTTTTTTTTCGTTTTTTTTGTCACTTTTTCCCATAGGATTTGTACACGTTTTTTCTGCCAATACACTTTGACACTTTGGTAAATCAGATCGACTTGAGACTTGGCATACATTTAGACAACCACCCAAGGACGGTCCTAGAAGAAATTCGTCGCGATTCCGTCATTCAAGGTCACGTGACGTCATGTTAAAGGTAACATTTTCCCCATAAGTTTTGTACACGTTTTTCTTCAAACTGTTGACTTTGACACTTTAATGAATTCGATCGACTTGAGACTTAGCATACACTTAGAACACCACTCACAGATAGTCCTGGACGAAATTCGGCACGATTGCGTCATTCAAGGTCACGTGACGTGACGTTAAAGGTGTAATTTATTTCCCCATAGGGTTTGTACACGTTTGTCTTCAGACTATTGACTTTGACACTTTCGTACATTTGATTGACTCGAGACTTAGCACACATCTCGACCAGCATCCCCAGGAGGGCCAAGGAAAAAATCGTCATAATGACGTCATCGTGGGTCATGTGACGTCACATTAAAGGTGTAGTTTTTAAGACTCTATATCTCTGGAAGTACAAGTCCAATTAGGGTCAAACTTGGTATTCAGGTATTCCGGGATGTGTTATAGACGAAAATTAAGTTGACGTCATGATGACGTCATCAAGTGTCATGTGACGTCACATTAAAGGTGTAGTTTTCCCCATAGGTTTTGTGCACGTTTTCCTTCAGACTATTGATTTTGACACTTTGGTAAATACACTTGACTCCAGACTTAGCATACACTTAGAACACCACCCACAGATGGTTCTGGAGGAAATTTTGCACGATTGCGTAATTCAAGGTCACGTGACATGACGTTAAAGGTTCAATTTTCCACCCATAGGTTTTGTACACATTTTTCTTTTGACTATTGACTTCGACACTTTCGTAAATTTGATCGACTTGAGACCTAGCACACACTTCGACCACCATCCCCAGGAGGGCCAAGAGAAAACTCGTGATGATGACGTCATCGTGGGTAATGTGACGTCACATCAAAGGTTCAGTTTTTTTAATAGCATTTTTACACGTTTTTTTCAAGCAATATATTTGGCACTTTGGTAAATCCGATCGATTTCAGACTTGATACACACTGGACCACCACCCACATATTGAAAGTCATTTTAGACATCCGAAACAGCTCTGTGTTTGTCCACAAACACATGTCTAGTTTTTTCTTTTTAGCTGTTTCGGCAATTCAGCCGAAACAGCTATTGTTTTCGTTAAAGTTTTTTTTTAGCTGTTTCGGTTTTTCACCGAAACAGCTATTGTTTTCGTTCTGTTTTTTTTTTTTTTTTTTAGCTGTTTCGGTTTTTCACCGAAACAGCTTTTGTTTTCGTTAAAGTTTTTTTTTTTTTTCTTTTTTTTTTTTTCCACTTTCAGACTTTTTCCCATAGGATTTGTACACGTTTTTTCAGCCAATACACTTTGACACTTTGGTAAATCCGATGGACTTGAGACTTGGCATACACTTAGACAACCACCCAAGGACGGTCCTAGAAGAAATTCGTCGCGATTAAGTCATTCAAGGTCACGTGACTTCGCGTTAAAGGTGAAATTTTCCCCATAGCTTTTGTACACGTTTTTCTTCAGACTATTGAATTTGACACTTTTGTAAATCCGACCGACTTGAAACTTGCCATACACCCAGAACACCACTACCAGATGTTTCTGAAAGAAATTCAGCACGATTGCGTCATTCAAGGTCACGTGACGTCAAGTTAAAGGTTTAATTTGTCCCCCATAGGTTTTGTACACGTTTTTCTTTAGACTATTGACTTTGACACTTAGTAAATCCGATCGACTTGAGACTTGGCACACACATAGACCACCATCCACAGACGGTCGTAGGAGAAATTTGGCACGATTACGTCATTCAAGGTCACGGGGCGTCACGTTAAAGGTTCAATTTTCCCCCATAGGTTTTGTACACGTTTTTCTTTAGACTATTGACTTTTGACACTTTAGTAAATCTGATCGACTTGAAACTTGGCATACACTTAGAACACCAGCCCCAGATGTTTCTAAAAGAAATTTGGCACGATTGCGTCATTCTAGGTCACGTGACGTGACGTTAAAGGTTCAATTTTTTCCCCATAGGGTTTGTACACGTACGTTTTTCTTTAGACTATTGACTTTGACACTTTCGTGAATTTGATCGACTTCAGACTTAGCACAAACCTCGACCACCATCCCAGGAGGGCCAAGGTAAAAATCGTAATAATGACGTCATCGTGGGTCATGTGACGTCACATTAAAGGGGCAGATTTTAGGACCCTCTATCTCTGGAAGTACATGTCTGATTGGGGCCAAACTTGGTATGCAAGTATTCCAGAATGTGTTCTAGACGAAAATTAAGATGACATCATGATGACATCATCGGGTGTCATGTGACGTCACATTAAAGGTGCAAGTTTTTCCCATAGGATTTGTACACGTATTTTTCAACTTATATATCTTGACAAAATTGGCAAATCCAATCGATTTCAGACTTGGCACACAAATAATGAAAGTCATCTTAGACATCCGAAACAGCTCTGTGTTTGTCCACAAACACATGTCTAGTTTTTTTTTTTTTTTTTTTTTGCCTTTTGTTCTCCATAGGATTTGTACACGTTTGTTCAGACAATACACTTTGACACTTTGGTAAATCCGATGGACTTGAGACTTGGCATACACTTAGACAACCACCCAAGGACGGTCCTAGAAGAAATTCGTCGCGATTACGTCATTCAAGGTCACGTGACTTAGCGTTAAAGGTGAAATTTTCCCCATAGGTTTTGTACACGTTTTTCTTCAGACTATTGAATTTGACACCTTGGTCAATCCGACCGACTTGAAACTTGCCATACACTCAGAACACCACCACCAGATGTTTCTGATGGAAATTCAGCACGATTGCGTCATTCAAGGTCACGTGACGTCAAGTTAAAGGTTTAATTTGTCCCCCATAGGTTTTGTACACGTTTTTCTTTAGACTATTGACTTTGACACTTTAGTAAATCTGATCGACTTGAGACTTGGCACACACATAGACCATCACACACACATATTGAAAGTAATGTAAGACACTCGAAACAGCTCTGTGTTTGTCCACAAACACATGTCTAGTTTTTTTTTTTTTTCTTTTTTTTTTTTTTCCTCTGTTTCAGACTCCTCTCCATAGGTTTTGTACACGTTTTTTCTTCAGCCAATACACTTTGGCACTTTGGTAAATCCGATCGACTTGAGACTTGGCATACATTTAGACAACCACCCAAGGACGGTCCTAGAAGAAATTCGTCGCGATTACATCATTCGTGGTCACGTGACGTCACGTTAAAGGTGCAATTTTTCCCCATAGGATTTGTACACGTTTTTCTTCAGACTATTGAATTTGACACTTCTGTAAATTCGATCGACTTGAGACTTAGCACAGACCTCGACCACCATCCTTAGGAGGGCCAAGAAAAAAATAATCAAGATGACGTCATCGCGGGTCATGTGACGTCACATTAAATGTGTAGTTTTTAAGACCCTCTAACTCTGAAAGTACAAGTCCGGTTGGGGTCAAACTTGGTTTGCAAGTATTCGAGGGTGTGTTATAGACGAAAATTAAGATGACGTAATTATGACATCATCGGGTGTCATGTGACGTCACATTAAAGGTTCAGTTTTCTCCATAGGTTTTGTACACGTTTTTCTTCAAAATATTGAATTTGACACTTCTGTACATTCGATCGACTTGAGACTTAGCACAGACCTCGACCACTATCCTTAGGAGGGCCAAGAGAAAAATAATCAAGATGACGTCATCGCGGGTCATGTGACGTCACATTAAAGGTGTAGTTTTTAAGACCCTCTAACTCTGAAAGTACAAGTCCGGTTGGGGTCAAACTTGGTTTGCAAGTATTCGAGGATGTGTTATAGACGAAAATTAAGATGACGTAATTATGACATCATCGGGTGTCATGTGACGTCACATTAAAGGTTCAATTTTCTCCATAGGTTTTGTACACGTTTTTCTTTAGACTATTGAATTTGACAATTTGGTAAATCCGATCGACTTCAGACTTAGCACACACCTCGACCACCATACCCAGGAGGGCCAAGGTGAAAATCGTCAGGATGACGTCATCGTGGGTCATGTGACGTCACATTAAAGGGGCAGATTTTAGGACCCTCTATCTCTGGAAGTACATGTCTGATTGGGGCCAAACTTGGTATGCTAGTATTCCAGAATGTGTTATAGACGAAAATTAAGTTGACGTCATGATGACGTCATCAGGTGTCATGTGACGTCACATTAAAGGTGTAGTTTTCCCCATAGGTTTTGTACACGTTTTCCTTCAGACTATTGACTTTGACACTTTGTTAAATCCGATTGACTCGAGACTTAGTACACAGCTCAACCACCATCCTCAGGAGAGCCAAGAGGAAAATTGTCATGATGACGTCATCGGGGGGTCATGTGACGTCACATTAAAGGTGCAGTTTTTAAGACCCTCTACCTCTGGAAGTACATGTCCGATTGGGGTCAAACTTGGTATTCAGGTATTCCATGATGAGTTACAGACGAAAATTAAGATGACATTATGATGACGTCATCGGGTGTCATGTGACGTCACATTAACGGTGCAGTTTTTAGGACCCTCTATCTCTGAAAGTACATGTCCGATTGGGGTCAAACTTGGTAGACGGGTATTCCGGGATGTGTTATAGACGAAAAATAGGGTGACGTCATGATGACATTATCGTGGGTCATGTGACGTCACATTAAAGGTGTAGTTTTTAAGACTCTATATCTTTGGAAGTACAAGTCCAATTAGGGTCAAACTTGGTATTCTGGTATTCCGGGATGTGTTATAGACGAAAATTAAGTTGACGTAATGATGACGTCATCAGGTGTCATGCGACGTCACATTAAAGGTGTAGTTTTCCCCATAGGTTTTGTACATGTTTTCCTTCAGACTATTGACTTTGACACTGGTAAATTCACTCGACTCCAGACTTAGCATACACTTAGAACACAACCCACAGATGGTTCTGGAGAAAATTTGGCACGATTGCGTAATTCAAGGTCTCGTGACATGACGTTAAAGGTTCAATTTTCCCCCCATAGGTTTTGTACACGTTTTTCTTTAGACTATTGACTTTGACACTTTCGTAAATTTGATCGACTTGAGACCTAGCACACACTTCGACCACCATCTCCAGGAGGGCCAAGAGAAAACTTGTGATGGTGACGTCATCGTGGGTCATGTGACGTCACTTTAAAGGTTTAGTTTTTTTAATAGCATTTGTACACGTTTTTTTCAAGCAATATATTTGGCACTTTGGTAAATCCGACCGATTTCAGACTTGATACACACTAGACCACCACCTACATATTGAAAGCCATTTTAGACATCCGAAACAGCTCTGTGTTTGTCCACAAACACATGTCTAGTTTTTTTTGCTTTTTCTTTTCCTCTTTCAGACTTTTTCCCATAGGATTTGTACACGTTTGTTCTGGCATAGCACTTTGACACTTTGGTAAATCCGATCGACTTGAAACTTGGCATATATTTAGACAACCACCCAAGGACGGTCCTAGAAGAAATTCGTCGCGATTACGTCATTCAAGGTCACGTGACGTCATGTTAAAGGTAACATTTTCCCCATAGGTTTTGTACACGTTTTTCTTCAGACTATTGACTTTGACACTTTGGTAAATCCGACCGACTTGAAACTTGGCATACACTTAGAACACCAGCCCCAGATGTTTCTGAAAGAAATTCGGCGCGATTGCGTCATTCAAGGTCACGTGACGTGACGTTAAAGGTGCAATTTTTTTCCCCATAGGGTTTGTACACGTTTTTCTTTAGACTATTGACTTTGACACTTTCGTAAATTTGATCGACTTCAGACTTAGCGCATACCTCGACCACCATCGTAATAATGACGTCATCGTGGGTCATGTGACGTCACATTAAAGGTTCAGTTTTAAGGACCCTCTATCTCTAGAAGTACATGTCCGATTGGAGTCAAACTTGGTATGCAAGTATTCCAGGATGTGTTACAGACGAAAATTAAGATGACATCATGATGACATCATCGGGTATCATGTGACGTCACATTAAAGGTTCAATTTTCCCCATAGGATTTGTACACGTTTTGTGTCGTGTGACGTCACATTAAAGGCGTAGTTTTCCCTATAGGTTTTGTACACGTTTTTCGTCAGACTATTGAATTTGACACTTTGGTAAATCCAATCGACTCGAGACTTAGTACACACCTCGACCACCATCTCTAGGAGGGCCACAACGATAATCGCCATGATGACGTCATCGTGGGTCATGTGACGTCACTTTAAAGGTGTAGTTTTTAAGACCCTCTATCTCTGGAAGTAAAGGTCTGATTGGGGTCAAACTTGGTATGCAAGTATTCCAGGATGTGTTACAGACGAAAATTAAGATGACATCATGATGACATCATCGGGTATCATGTGACGTCACATTAAAGGTGTAGTTTTTAGGACCCCCAATCTATGGAAGTACATGTTTGATTGGGGTCAAACTTGGTATGCACATATCCCAGGATGTGTTATAGACGAACATTAAGATGACGTCATGATGACATCATTGGGTGTCATGTGACGTCACATTAAATGAACAGTTTTTTCTATTGAATTTGTACAAGTTTTTTTCAACCAATATATCTTTAGCACTTTAATACATCCGATCGACTTCACACTTTGCAGACCCAAATATTGAAATTAATTTAAGACATGCGAAACAGCTCTGTGTTTGTCCACAAACACATTTCTAGTTGGCTTTTTCGCTCAAAAGCGAAAAAGCCTTTCTTTTTCTTCTGTTTGTTTTATTTCTTCTTCTTCTTCTTCTTCTTCTTCTTCTTGTTCTTGGCAATAAATCGCATAGACTTTGTACACGTTTCATTCTGGCGGTCACTTTTGTCATTAAACAGACTTCAATGTCATTGAAACTTTGCACATACTCGGAACTCATACTGAGCTAGTGCCTAAAACTCGGATGTCACCATGACGTCACCACGTGACATGTGACGTCATCTTAAAGTTTTAATAATTTAATCTTTGAAAATCAATACAAAATCAACCGCGAAAGACCGAAACTAGATGTTTGTGGGAATCGATAGAATAATTAAGGGTCTTCATTTTATCTCATGTGCGTAAAATCACGTGACCCTTCCTTCCGGTCCAAACCGGAAGTGGCTTATAATTTAAAAGTGGAAAATGATTTGAACTTACTTTCAACGATGTTAGTCTCTAGGTAGGCTGCGCTCTACAAAAAAATGATCGGTGACATCATAAATTGTTTTAGCGCCCTCTAGCGGCAGGTTGAAAAATGTTTGAAATGAACAATCTGTTGATGTGTGTGGCGAAGTTTGTTCAAATCACTTTATAACTGATGTATATAATCAGCTTCATGATAGGAACAGGTTGACGGAAAGAAAAAAATATGACGTCACCAGACCGGAAGTTATAATGAAATTACCACTTTTCCTTTAAAAATTCCTAAAAAATTAACCCAGACAGATATAATCTTGTTTTTTGCTCTAAAGGTTAATGTAAAAGTACTTCTCAAACTTCCCTGTGTTTTGTAGCAAAAGGCGAACTTGGACATACCCTGAGACACCCTTGAAATTTCATGTTTTATGTCCTTGATTGCACGGCGCCAGTATACGTGTACATTGTATTGAGCGTACTTGCACGTACGATGTCAGTACGCTCCATACATTGTACAATAGAGAAGGGAAGGCGGGACACTGGTATCCATTTGTACGGTGACATGTGAAACACGAGAGTCATCAACATAGGCCACGAGGAAGGGCGCCGCTTATGGCAGGTAGGTAAACGTGCCTTCGGCAACGCAGAACTACGCGTGAATTATACATGTACCATATAATAGATGTACGCGAACTTTTGCACAAGTACTTTTAACAGAAAACAAATTGGTATTCTCATCAAACTTAACCTCCGTAAATACTCTATAGTGCACTCGTGCCTTGCGGACAGGCGTCGTGATGACGTCATCATGGGTCACGTGACGTCGTCTTAAACGTGCAATAGATTTAATGTTTGAAAATTAATTAAAAAATCAACCGCGTATGATCGGAACTTGAAGTTTGTGGGAATTGATATAATATTAAATCCATGATCTTCATTTTATCTCGTGTGCGTGAAATCCCGTGACCCTTCCTTCCGGTCGAAACCGGAAGTGGCTTATAATTTAAAAGTGGACCATAATGTGAACTTAGTTTCAACGATGTTAGTCTCTGGCTAGTAGTGCTTTTCACACAAAATACCGGTAACGCCATAACATGTTACAGCGCCCTCTAGCGGCAGTTTGAAAACTGTTAACAATGAATAACCAGTTGATTTGTTTTGCGAAGTTTGCTCAAATCACTGTATAACTGGTTTATATAATTAACATCTTGTTAGGAACAAGTTGGCGAAGACAAACAAATATGACGTCACTAGACCGAAAGTTACAATGAAAAGACCTTTAAACCTTAAATAATTGCTGAAAAATCAACCGCGATAGATATAATTCTTTTTTTTGCTTTAAATAGACAAGTTCAGACAGCTCTCGAGCTGTATGTTAATGACGTCACGATGACGTCATCAAGTATCAGATTGCAAGCAACTAATGATTTGTAGATTTAATCTTTGAAAATCAATATCAAATCAAATGTAACAGATCTGATTTAGATTTTAACGGGAATTGATAGAATAATCCAGGGTCTTCATATTCGTATTACATTCCAAATGACTTGACCCTTCCTTCCGGTCCAAACCGGAAGTGCCTTATAATTTGAAAGTTGAAAATGATATGAATTTACTTTCAACGACGATAGTCTCTAGGTAGCCTGCACTCTACAAACAAAGTTACCGGTGACGTCATAAATTGTTATAACGCCCTCTAGTGGCAGGTTGAAAATGTTTAAAATGAATAATCAGTTCATTTTCGTGGCGAAGTTTGCTCAAATCGCTTTATAATTGGTATTTATAATCAGCATCTTGTTAGGAACAAGTTGGCGGATAAAAACAAAATAATATGACGTCACTAGACCGGAAATTACAATTAAAAGACCTTTAAACATTTCTCAAAATTAACCGCGAGAGATATAATCCAATTAATAATTTAAAATTTGCAGTTTTAAAAAAATTTAATAAAGAAATTTATTAAATGAAATCATAAATGTAATGAACAATACACACAAAAAATGCGAAAAAGCCATATGCTCTGTTCCTTGAACAGACATATCTCTAGTTGGCTTTTTCGCAATTTTGCGAAAAAGCCTTTGTTTTTGTTCTGATTTTTTTTTTTCTTCTTCTTTTTTTGGCTTTTTCGCAATTTGGCGAAAAAGCCTTTGTTTTTGTTCTGATTTTTTTTTTTCTTCTTCTTTTTTTTTTTTTTCTTTTCTTTTAGTAACCTAAACCCCATAGACTTTGTACACGTTTTTTCTGCCCTTCACTTTTAATCGAAAACAAAGTCGTATTTACATAAAACTTAACCCAGGTGAAAACCCCATAGTGAACTCTTGTCTCGCAGAAATACGTCATGGTGACGTCATCAGGGGTCACGTGACGTCATCTTAAAGGTGTTATTGATTTAATCTTTGAAATTCAATAACAAATCAACCGCAAAAGACCGAAACTAAATTTTAGTGGCAATAGATAGAATAATCGAGGATCTTAATTTTATCTCGTGTGCGTGAAATCACGTGACCCTTCCTTCCGGTCTAAACCGGAAGTGCCTCATAATTTGAAAGTGAAAAATGATATGAACTTACTTTCAACGATGTTAGTGTCTGGCTACAATGTATTTTTCAAAAAAAATATTGGTGACGTCATAACATGTTATAGCGCCCTCTAGCGGCAGTTTGAAAAATTGTTAAAATGAATAATCTGTTGATGTGTGTGGCGAAGTTTGCTGAAATCACTTTATAACCGGTGTATTTAATCAGCTTCATGCTAGGAACAAGGTGACGTGAAGAAAAAATTATGACGTCACCAGACCGGAAGTTAGAATGAAAAGACTCCTTTTCCTTTGAAAATTCCAAAAAAATTAAACCTGACAGATACAATCTTGATTTTTGCTCTAAAGGTTAATGTAAAAGTAGTTATCGAACTTCCCTGTATTTTGGGGCAAAAAACGAACTTGAACATACCCTGCGGCACCCTTGAAATGTAATCGTTTTGGCCTAGGTGCAAAAAGCATTGACCCCTTACGTGTGCATGGCACACGTATAATATACATGCTAGTACACACACGTATACATACATAGTGTACTATGCATTGAGCGAATGTATCACTACTGACATCGTACGTGCATGCAAATGTACGCTCACCCAAGAGGACACTAGCCGCCAACAAGCGAAACAAGATGACGTCATCAAATTGCCCATGGGGAAGGGCGCCGCGTACGACAGGTAGGTAAACACGCTTTCGGCTACGCAGAATCCAACCCCGTAGACTTTGTAAACGTTGCTTGCACAATTCAAAGCACTTTTAACGGAAAAACAAAGTCGTATTCCCATAAACTTGACCCAGGTGAAGACCCAATAGTGAACTCCAGTCTCGCCGACAGACACCACGAGAAAGACGTCATCAGGGCCACGTGACCTTATCTTAAAGGTGTAATTGATTTAATCTTTGAAAATCAATAAAACATCAACCGCAAAAGACCGAAACTTGAATTTTGTGGCAATTAATAGAAAAAAATCCAGGATCTTCATTTATCTCGTGTGCGTGAAATCACGTGACCCTTCCTTCCGGTCTAAACCGGAAGTGCCTCATAATTTGAAAGTGAAAAATGATATGAACTTACTTTCAACGATGTTATTGTCTGGCTAGAATAAACTTTTCAAAAAAATTCCGGCGACGTCATAACATGTTATAGCGCCCTCTAGCGGCAGGTTGAAAATGATTTCTATATTTAATCTTTTAAAATCTTTATAAAATCAACTATGAAAGATCTGAGTTCGAATTTTACGCGATTTTATGGCATAATCGAGCGCCTTCATATTTGTGAACTCATGTCTCGCAGAAGGACGCCATTATGACGTCATCAGGGGTCACGTGACGTCATCTTAAAGGTGCAATAGATTTAATTTTTGAAAATAAATAAATCAACAGCAAATGCCCTGAACTTGAAGTTTGTGGCGATTGATAGAATAATTCAGGATCTTTATTTTATCGCCCGGGCGTAAAATCACTTGGCCCTTCCTTCCGGTCCAAACCGGAAGTGCAATACAACAAGCAGCGGCCTAGAGCTGAATATCTTAAAGCCGTGCACCAATTTTCCAGAGGAGCACGTACTGAATACAGGAACTTGTGTGTAGTAATTATACATTTCAAATGGGGGTCGGGGTAGTACCCAGGGGCGCACATATATCTCCAACGGGAAGGAAGGACGTCCTCCGTAGTTACGCCACCACTACAGCTATATACCAAGGGGTGTCAATCATATACTTTCATTAAAACAATTTATTTCAAAAACATTCCAATTTATTTCCAATAAGTTTTTGAGCTGTACGCCTATTTGTATCCTTTATTTGATCCTTGGACGTGTGTGACTTCGTAATGACGTCATCAAAAACATAACTTTAAAAAATAAACAAAAGAATAGGTCCGATCGTCATGAAACTTGAGAAGTTAGATACGATCATTGGTACGCAAAACCGAAGTGACGTATTACTGACGTCATCAATTCATTTTTAATGAATTTTTCTTTCTTTCTAATTTTATTCCACTTAAAAAAATCACACTTCCTTTGAACAGATTGACTGCAGACTTGGCACAGACCAATATCATAGTGACTAGATGTGAATTGACACGTATTGTCGTGGTGACGTCATCAGGGGGCATGTGACGTCATGAACTTTGATTTTGTTTACATGCGTTTATATTCGTTTTATTTTATTTTCAATTCTTTAAAAATGTTGTTAATAGTTTAAATTCGTTCAAAATCATTTAAATTTGATTTAATCTGTTTAAATTCATTTTAATCTGTTTCAATTCAGTTAAATTCGTTTTGAATGTTTTTTAAGGTATAATAGTTTAATTTCTTGAAAACTAAATCTAAACAAAATGTACATGCGAAAAAGCCCTATGTTCTGTTCCTCGAACAGACGTAGTTCTAGTTTTTTGGCTTTTTCGCAATTTTGCGAAAAAGCCTTTGTTTTTGTTCTGATTTTTTTTTTTCTTTTTTGGCTTTTTCGCAAATTTTGCGAAAAAGCCTTTGTTTCTGTTGTGATTTTTTTTTTTCTTCTTCTTCTTCTTTTTTCTTTTCTTTTAGTAACCTAAACCCCATAGACTTTGTACACGTTTTTCCTGCACGTCACTTTTAGTAGAAAGCAAAGTCGTATTACCATAAAACTTAACCCAAGTGAAGACCCTATAGTAAGCTCGTGTCTCGCCGAAAAACGTCATGGTGACGTCATCAGGGGTCACGTGACGTCATCTTAAAGGTGTAATTGATTTAATCTTTGAAAATCAATAACAAATCAACCGCAAAAGACCGAAACTTAATTTTTGTGGCAATAGATAGAATAATCCAGGATCTTAATTTTATCTCGTGTGCGTGAAATCACGTGACCCTTCCTTCCGGTCTAAACCGGAAGTGCCTCATATTTTGAAAGTGAAAAATGATATGAACTTACTTTCAACGATGTTAGTGTCTGGCTAGAATAAACTTTTCAAAAAAAATATTGGTGACGTCATAACATGTTATAGCGCCCTCTAGCGGCAGTTTGAAAAATTGTTAAAATGAATAATCTGTTGATGTGTGTGGCGAAGTTTGCTGAAATCACTTTATAACCGGTGTATTTAATCAGCTTTATGCTAGGAACAAGTTGACGGGAAGAAAAAATTATGACGTCACCAGACCGGAAGTTAGAATGAAAAGACTCCTTTTCCTTTGAAAATTCCTAAAAAATTAATCCTGACAGATACAATCTTGATTTTTGTTCTAAAGGTTAATGTAAAAGTAGTTCTCGAACTTCCCGGTGTTTTGGGGCAAAAAACGAACTTGAACATACCCTGCGGCACCCTTGAAATGTAATCGTTTTGGCCTAGGTGTAAAAAGCATTGACCCCTTACGTGTGCATGGCACACGTATAATATACATGCTAGTACATGTACGTATACACTGATAAGGTATTATGTATTGAGCGAATGTATCACCACTGACATCGTTCGTGCAAGCACATGTACGCTTACCCAAGAGGACACTAGCCGCCAAACTGTGAAACAGGATGACGTCATCAAATTGCCCATGGGGAAGGGCGCCGCGTACGACAGGTAGGTAAACACGCTTTCGGCTACGCAGAATCCAACCCCGTAGACTTTGTAAACGTTGCTTGCACAATTCAAAGCACTTTTAACGGAAAAACAAAGTCGTATTCCCATAAACTTGACCCAGGTGAAGACCCAATAGTGAACTCCAGTCTCGCCGACAGACACCACGAGGAAGACGTCATCAGGGCCACGTGACCTTATCTTAAAGGCGCAATTAATTTAATCTTTGAAAATCAATAAAACATCAACCGCAAAAGACCGAAACTTGAATTTTGTGCCAATTAATAGAATAATCCAGGATCTTCATTTTATCTCCAGTGCGTGAAATCACGTGACCCTTCCTTCCGGTCCAAACCGGAAGTGCCTTATAATTTAAAAGTGGAAACAATGCTAACTTACTTTCAACGATGTAAGGCGCTGGCTAGGTTGTAAGTAACAAAAAAGTTAACAGTGACTTCATAAAATGTTAAAGCACCCTCTAGCGTCATGTTGACAAATGTTACGTCATATTACGATTATATTTGAATTATTACGTTTTTAGACGTTGAAGGCATATCTCAGCAACGGATCGTGTTAACATAACACCTCATTTTGTGTTGTTAGGTGATAGATAGTTGCACAAAAAGTTCACAAACGTGTAACGTCATCGTTTTAATCAGTTTTAATTCATTTTACTCTGTTTAAATTAACTTAAATTAGTTTTCAATGATTTTAAATTGTTTTGATGGTTTAAAAGTTAAATTTTTGAAATATTTAATAAAACAAATTGCGAATGCGAAAAAGCCCTATGTTCTGTTCCTCGAACAGACGTAGTTCTAGTTTTTTTTTTTTTTCTTTTCTTTTAGTAACCTAAACCCCATAGACTTTGTACACGTTTTTTCTGCCCGTCACTTTTAATCGAAAACAAAGTCGTATTTACATAAAACTTAACCCAGGTGAAGACCCCATAGTGAACTCGTGTCTCGCAGAAATACGTCATGGTGACGTCATCAGGGGTCACGTGACGTCATCTTAAAGGTGTTATTGATTTAATCTTTGAAATTCAATAACAAATCAACCGCAAAAGACCGAAACTTAATTTTTGTGGCAATAGATAGAATAATCCAGGATCTTGATTTTATCTCACGTGCGTGAAATCACGTGACCCTTCCTTCCGGTCTAAACCGGAAGTGCCTCATAATTTGAAAGTGAAAAATGATATGAACTTACTTTCAACGATGTTAGTGTCTGGCTACAATATATTTTTCCAAAAAAAATTGGTGACGTCATAACATGTTATAGCGCCCTCTAGCGGCAGTTTGAATAATGGTTAAAATGAATAATCTGTTGATGTGTGTGGCGAAGTTTGCTGAAATCACTTTATAACCGGTGTATTTAATCAGCTTCATGCTAGGAACAAGTTGACGGGAAGAAAAATTATGACGTCACCAGACCGGAAGTTAGAATGAAAAGACTCTTTTTCCTTTGAAAATTCCTAAAAAATTAAACTTGACAGATACAATCTTGATTTTTGCTGTAAAGGTTAATGTAAAAGTAGTTCTCGAACTTCCCTGTGTTTTGGGGCAAAAAACGAACTTGAACATACCCTGCGGCACCCTTGAAATGTAATCGTTTTGGCCTAGGTGCAAAAAGCATTGACCCCTTACGTGTGCGTGCCACGTATAATATACATGCTAGTACAGGTAGGTATACACCGATAGTGCATTATGTATTGAGCGAATGTATCACCACTGACATCGTTCGTGCAAGCACATTTACGCTCACCAAAGATGACACTAGCCGCCAACCTGTGAAACAGGATGACGTCATCAAGTTGCCCATGAGGAAGGGCGCCGCGTACGACAGGTAGGTAAACACGCTTTTGGCTACGCAGAATCCAACCCCGTAGACTTTGTAAACGTTGCTTGCACAATTCAAAGCACTTTTAACGGAAAAACAAAGTCGTATTTCCATAAACTCGACCCAGGTGAAACCCCAATAGTGAACTCCAGTCTCGCCGACAGACACCACGAGGAAGACGTCATCAGGCCCACGTGACGTCATCTTAAAGGTGTAATTGATTTAATCTTTGAAAATCAATAACAAATCAACCGCAAAAGACCGAAACTTAATTTTTGTGGCAATAGATAGAATAATCCAGGATCTTAATTTTATCTCCCGTGCGTGAAATCACGTGACCTTTCCTTCCGGTCAAAACCGGAAGTGCCTTATAATTTGAATGTGAAAAATGATATGAACTTACTTTCAACGATGTTAGTGTCTGGCTAGAATAAACTATTCAAAAAAATTCCGGCGACGTCATAACATGTTATAGCGCCCTCTAGCGGCAGGTTGAAAATGGTTAAAATGATTAATCTGTTGATGTGTGTTGCACAGTTTGCTGAAATAACTTTATAACTGGTGTATATAATCAGCTTCATGCTTAGAGCATATTGGGAAGGAGAAATATTTATGACGTCACCAAACCGGAAGTTACAATAACAAAATCCTTTAAACTTTAAAAAGTCGCTTAAAAATCAACCGCTATAGATATAATCCAGATGTTTGCTTCAAATAGCAAAGTTAAGACTGATCTCGAGTTTCTGTTAATTACGTCACAATGACGTCACCAAGTGTCAGATTACAAGCAACCAAATATTTCTAAATTTAATCTTTGAAAATCAATATAAAATCAACTGTAAGAGATCTGATTTAGATTTTTAAGGAAATTGATAGATTAATCCATGGTCTTCATAATTTGTATTACATGCAAAAAGACTTGACACTTCCTTCCGGTCCAAACCGGAAGTGCCTTATAATTTAAAAGTGGAAAACGATGCTAACTTACTTTCAACGATGTTAGGCGCTGGCTAGGTTGTAAGTAACAAAACAGTTAACAGTGACTTCATAAAATGTTAAAGCGCCCTCTAGCGTCATGTTGACAAATGTTACGTCATATTACGATTATATTTGAATTATTACGTTTTTAGACGTTGAAGGCATATCTCAGCAACGGATCGTGTTAACATAACACCTCATTTTGTGTTGTTAGGTGATAGATAGTTGCACACAAAGTTCACAAACGTGTGACGTCATCGTTTTAATCAGTTTTAATTCATTTTACTCTGTTTAAATTAACTTAAATTAGTTTTCAATGATTTTAAATTGTTTTGATGGTTTAAAAGTTCAATTTTTAAAATATTTAATAAAAACAAATTGTGAATGCGAAAAAGCCCTATGTTCTGTTCCTCGAACAGACGTAGTTCTAGTTTTTCTTTTCTTTTAGTAACCTAAACCCCATAGACTTTGTACACGTTTTTTCTGCCCGTCACTTTTAATCGAAAACAAAGTCGTATTTACATACAACTTAACCCAGGTGAAGACCCCATAGTGAACTCGTGTCTCGCAGAAATACGTCATGGTGACGTCATCAGGGGTCACGTGACGTCATCTTAAAGGTGTTTTTGATTTAATCTTTGAAATTCAATAACAAATCAACCGCAAAAGACCGAAACTTAATTTTTGTGGCAATAGATAGAATAATCCAGGATCTTGATTTTATCTCGCGTGCGTGAAATCACGTGACCCTTCCTTCCGGTCTAAACCGGAAGTGCCTCATAATTTGAAAGTGAAAAATGATATGAACTTACTTTCAACGATGTTAGTGTCTGGCTACAATATATTTTTCCAAAAAAAATTGGTGACGTCATAACATGTTATAGCGCCCTCTAGCGGCAGTTTGAATAATGGTTAAAATGAATAATCTGTTGATGTGTGTGGCGAAGTTTGCTGAAATCACTTTATAACCGGTGTATTTAATAAGCTTCATGCTAGGAACAAGTTGACGGGAAGAAAAAATTATGACGTCACCAGACCGGAAGTTAGAATGAAAAGACTCTTTTTCCTTTGAAAATTCCTAAAAAATTAAACTTGACAGATACAATCTTGATTTTTGCTGTAAAGGTTAATGTAAAAGTAGTTCTCGAACTTCCCTGTGTTTTGGGGCAAAAAACGAACTTGAACATACCCTGCGGCACCCTTGAAATGTAATCGTTTTGGCCTAGGTGCAAAAAGCATTGACCCCTTACGTGTGCGTGCCACACGTATAATATACATGCTAGTACATGTACGTATACACCGATAGTGCATTATGTATTGAGCGAATGTATCACCACTGACATCGTTCGTGCAAGCACATTTACGCTCACCCAAGATGACACTAGCCGCCAACCTGTGAAACAGGATGACGTCATCAAGTTGCCCATGAGGAAGGGCGCCGCGTACGACAGGTAGGTAAACACGCTTTCGGCTACGCAAAATCCAACCCCGTAGACTTTGTAAACGTTGCTTGCACAATTCAAAGCACTTTTAACGGAAAAACAAAGTCGTATTTCCATAAACTCGACCCAGGTGAAGACCCAATAGTGAACTCCAGTCTCGCCGACAGACACCACGAGGAAGACGTCATCAGGCCCACGTGACCTTATCTTAAAGGTGCAATTGATTTAATCTTGGAAAATCAATAAAACATCAACCGCAAAAGACCGAAACTTGAATTTTGTGGCAATTAATCGAATAATCCAGGATCTTCATTTTATCTCCTGTGCGTGAAATCACGTGACCTTTCCTTCCGGTCAAAACCAGAAGTGCCTTATAATTTGAATGTGAAAAATGATATGAACTTACTTTCAACGATGTTAGTGTCTGGCTAGAATAAACTATTCAAAAAAAATCTGGCGACGTCATAACATGTTAAAGCGCCCTCTAGCGGCAGGTTGAAAATGGTTAAAATGATTAATCTGTTGATGTGTGTTGCACAGTTTGCTGAAATAACTTTATAACTGGTGTATATAATCAGCTTCATGCTTAGAGCATATTGGGAAGGAGAAATATTTATGACGTCACCAAACTGGAAGTTACAATAAACAAATCCTTTAAACTTTAAAAAGTCGCTTAAAAATCAACCGCTATAGATATAATCCAGATGTTTGCTTCAAATAGCAAAGTTAAGACTGATCTCGAGTTTCTGTTAATTACGTCACAATGACGTCACCAAGTGTCAGATTACAAGCAACCAAATATTTCTAAATTTAATCTTTGAAAATCAATATAAAATCAACTGTAAGAGATCTGATTTAGATTTTTAAGGAAATTGATAGATTAATCCATGGTCTTCATAATTTGTATTACATGCAAAAAGACTTGACACTTCCTTCCGGTCCAAACCGGAAGTGCCTTATAATTTAAAAGTGGAAAACGATGCTAACTTACTTTCAACGATGTTAGGCGCTGGCTAGGTTGTAAGTAACAAAACAGTTAACAATGAGTTCATAAAATGTTAAAGCGCCCTCTAGCGTCATGTTGACAAATGTTACGTCATATTACGATTATATTTCAATTATTACGTTTTTAGACGTTGAAGGCATATCTCAGCAACGGATCGTGTTAACATAACATCTCATTTTGTGTTGTTAGGTGATAGATAGTTGCACACAAAGTTCACAAGCGTGTGACGTCATCGTTTTAATCAGTTTTAATTCATTTTACTCTGTTTAAATTAACTTAAATTATTTTTCAATGATTTTAAATTGTTTTGATGGTTTAAAAGTTCAATTTTTAAAATATTTAATAAAAAAAAATTGTGAATGCGAAAAAGCCCTATGTTCTGTTCCTCGAACAGACGTAGTTCTAGTTTCTTCTTCTTCTTCTTGTTCTTCCGTCAATAAATCGCATAGACTTTGTACACGTTTCATTCTGCCAGTCACTTTTGTCATTAAACAGACTTCAATGTCATTGAAACTTTGCACATACTCGGAACTCATACTGAGCTAGTGCCTAAAACTCGGATGTCATCATGACGTCACCACGTGACATGTGACGTCATCTTAAAGTTTTAATAATTTAATCTTTGAAAATCAATACAAAATCAACCGCGAAAGACCGAAACTAGATGTTTGTGGGAATCGATAGAATAATTAAGGGTCTTCATTTTATCTCGTGTGCGTAAAATCACGTGACCCTTCCTTCCGGTCCAAACCGGAAGTGGCTTATAATTTAAAAGTGGAAAATGATTTGAACTTACTTTCAACGATGTTAGTCTCTAGCTAGGCTGCGCTCTACAAAAAAGTGATCGGTGACATCATAAATTGTTTTAGCGCCCTCTAGCGGCAGGTTGAAAAATGTTTGAAATGAACAATCTGTTGACGTGTGTGGCGAAGTTTGTTCAAATCACTTTATAACTGATGTATATAATCAGCTTCATGATAGGAACAGGTTGACGGAAAGAAAAAAATATGACGTCACCAGACCGGAAGTTATAATGAAATTACCTCTTTTCCTTTAAAAATTCCTAAAAAATTAACCCAGACAGATATAATCTTGTTTTTTGCTCTAAAGGTTAATGTAAAAGTACTTCTCAAACTTCCCTGTGTTTTGTAGCAAAAGGCGAACTTGGACATACCCTGAGACACCCTTGAAATTTCATGTTTTATGTCCTTGATTGCACGGCGCCAGTATACGTGTACATAGTATTGAGCGTACTTGCACGTACGATGTCAGTACGCTCCCCACATTGTACAATAGAGAAGGGAAGGCGGGACACTGGTATCCATTTGTACGGTGACATGTGAAACACGAGAGTCATCAACATAGACCACGAGGAAGGGCGCCGCTTATGGCAGGTAGGTAAACGTGCCTTCGGCAACGCAGAACTACTACGCGTGAATTATACACGTACCACAGTCAGTCCGCAGCGCACGCGTTAATAAGGTCATATCCCGAACTTTATTTGCAGGGCCGGCGTCGCAAATCGGCCACGAGATTTACGCGAGTAATTGCAGGAGTTCGACCGCTTTGTTTTCACGAGCTACACGTTGCAAACGAAGCAGTAATTTTCCAAGATGGCGTGGTAAGTGGAAAGCGAACGATTTTCTGAATCGAATGATATAAAATATGACGAGATTCAGTGTGTTTTTGGCAGAATTTTGTTCACTCGAAGTTAGAGTATAATTTCAAGAAATGTTTTTGTCGTGTGTTTAGTTTCTGCGCCCTGACTGGACTAACAAATATTACCAAAAATGATCACTACACATTGATAAAAGAAGCAATGATCTTTCGTTTGATATACAATTTAGCCTGTGGCGACATTTATTTCATGTATTTTGCGACGATTTTCGTGCGCGCGATTTCAACTTTTTTGGCCATGTCTTTCGGCTTTACATACATGTACGCAGAACATGTATTTCATTATGCACACAAGCACATGTGTACATGTGCTGGATATGCACTAGATGCGATGGTGATTGCACAGTAGCCTTATTTATATGATAAAGTTAGGTTTCTTTCATGTATAAAAACGACTTAGGTCTTTGTTTTTGTTCAAAATTATAACAAATTGTTTAATAATAATACATTTAGTTACTACTATTATTGTGCTAAACTTCATAGTTCCTATTTCTGTCTTCCAATATGTTTCTTATACTAGGTAGCACTCGTCCACCACCATGGCCATGCCCACCACCATGCCCACCGCAGCCATCGCAGCCATTGCCAGCATGTCAGGAGCCTCTACAGAAGGCCAAAGGCAACTCTTGTCCTTGGATATTCTCTCACAAAGTATCTCAAAGAGAACATCACTACTAAAGTTGGTTGATTTGCAGGTAGTGACTCATCGCGGTACTACAATTTCTGACCTTAGAAAGTATCTGCTTCATCAGCATGACATCTGCTCGTATTCCTCCATGGCCTGACATTGTATTTGTAATGATTCATGTTGGGACAAATGATCTAGAGTTGGGTTTCCAAAGAAGTGTTGAAAATAGTTGAAGATTTAAATGTACTGGTGGATATGCAGCACGTGCTTTGTACATGTAGATTTAAAGGTTTTGTATTTTAGTTTTAAATAATATACATGACTTTGTGTCAGTGTTGTGCAAACGCAATGCAGCTAAAACAGATCAAAACCGAGTCTGGCCGAGTCGGGTCAGTTTGTCAAAATAATAATGCCCCAAACTATGCCAACAAAGTTTTGAGCTACAATGTAAATTTGACACAAACGGCATATAACTTTATTAATGCAGATTGTATTATTTCTATTATCAGTGATATAATTTATGTGCATTAACATTTATATTAGCAAAATTTATGTCTTATTTAAAATATTTTGTTTTTGCAATGTTAGAAGCGGGCATACATTGTAATTTAATATTTACAATAATTTAATGCCAAAGAAACTATGCCAAAAACATCAAGCAAAGATAAAACAAGCTTTATTTACTTTTATAATAAATCTCAATGGTTTGCACATTGAACATTATGCCAAAGATGAATAAGTTTTAACAATTTCAGGGTTTAATTTAACAATTTTATTCAAGCCATATAACATCAACAGGGTATGTTAATGTAAGCGATAAAATTCAAGTTTCAGATAAAAAGTGCAGTTTCTTTGATAAACCAACCTCACAATACAGATATAAATTGTTGTAAACATTTGTATTTATCAATGTTATTGTTATCAATACATTTTAAACAACGACTTCATTTGTCGCTTGTTTTTTGTTTATTTGGCTGTATACATTGTATTATGCAGGCAATAATATTATTTTTTAATCAGTCCACTGTTAAAAAGAAAAAAAACCTGAATAGCAGATAAATCCTTTTCGCTCGAGCTTACAATTAAAAAAATACACAAAAAACAACTGCGTATTGAAATGTGCATGAACTACACGTTACCACGAAGCCTTTTTCAATGACGTCATTTTCGACCAATGAGGGCGCAGGAAGACTATGGACTGTCATGGCGGGATGTTCCGTTTGTTAATTTATTGAGAAGGTTATAATTTTCTGCGCCCTGACTGGACTAAGTTAAATCAACCCCAAAACTACAGTTTTGTGATAGAATATGAAATTATCTTTAACATCAGTGTAAAATTGGGTTGTGGCCGCTGCCAGAAGATGGACAAAATTCGTCTTTTTTTAAAGGTCAATTTGTTGGTTCGGGATCTTTTTTTACGTTATAAATTTCACCCTCTAAATGTCATATAATTTCCAATCTGATTTGATAATATAACAAAATGTTTCCTTATCGAAAAGAAAATATACATAATATTGACAGCCAGTGAATAAAACGGATGTTTCGGACCAAATTCCAGGCGTTGTCGCCAGCTCATTAAGTATTCAAAAACGAGGTCACGCACAAAGTGCCATGCATAAATCGCACATAAAAGAAACGGCTTTTCAGTGCGCTGCGGACTGACTGTACCATATAATAGATGTACGCGAACTTTTGCACAAGTACTTTTAACAGAAAACAAATTGGTATTCCCATCAAACTTAACCTCCGTAAATACTCTATAGTGCACTCGTGCCTTGCGGACAGACGTTGTGATGACGTTACCATGGGTCACGTGACGTCGTTTTAAACGTGCAATAGATTTAATGTTTAAAAATTAATAAAAAAATCAACCGCGTATGATCGGAACTTGAAGTTTGTGGGAATTGATATAATATTAAATCCATGATCTTCATTTTATCTCGTGTGCGTGAAATCCCGTGACCCTTCTTTCCGGTCGAAACCGGAAGTGGCTTATAATTTAAAAGTGGACCATAATGTGAACTTAGTTTCAACGATGTTAGTCTCTGGCTAGTAGTGCTTTTCACAAAAAAATACCGGTAACACCATAACCTGTTACAGCGCCCTCTAGCGGCAGTTTGAAAACTGTTAACAATGAATAACCTGGGCCCAATTTCATAGCGCTGCTAAGCACACGCTTTTCTGCTAACCGAGCCTCCGTCTATTTCATGGGGACCGTAAGCAGTAAGCACAGCAAAAGGCACGCTTAACCTAGCGGAAAAATTTGCTTAAATCAGTGACGTAACAATAGAATCTCCATGCGCGCGCAAACGTTAGCACAAAAACGCCGTGAAATAGCGCTTAAGGTTAGCAAATTTTTCTGCTAAAGTTAGCACAACTTTTCCGCTAACTGATAAGCAGCGCTATGAAATTGGGCCCAGTTGATTTGTTTTGCGAAGTTTGCTCAAATCACTGTATAACTGGTTTATATAATCAACATCTTGTTAGGAACAAGTTGGCGAAGACAAACAAATATGACGTCACTAGACCGAAAGTTACAATGAAAAGACCTTTAAACCTTAAATAATTGCTGAAAAATCAACCGCGATAGATATAATTCTTTTTTTTGCTTTAAATAGACAAGTTCAGACAGCTCTCGAGCTGTATGTTAATGACGTCACGATGACGTCATCAAGTATCAGATTGCAAGCAACTAATGATTTGTAGATTTAATCTTTGAAAATCAATATCAAATCAAATGTAACAGATCTGATTTAGATTTTAACGGGAATTGATAGAATAATCCAGGGTCTTCATATTCGTATTACATGCAAAATGACTTGACCCTTCCTTCCGGTCCAAACCGGAAGTGCCTTATAATTTGAAAGTTGAAAATGATATGAATTTACTTTCAACGATGATAGTCTCTAGGTAGCCTGCACTCTACAAACAAAGTTACCGGTGACGTCATAAATTGTTATAACGCCCTCTAGTGGCAGGTTGAAAAATGTTTAAAACGAATAATCAGTTCATTTTCGTGGAGATCAGTTTGCTCAAATCGCTTTATAATTGGTATTTATAATCAGCATCTTGTTAGGAACAAGTTGGCGGATAAAAACAAAATAATATGACGTCACTAGACCGGAAATTACAATTAAAAGACCTTTAAACATTTCTAAAAATTAACCGCGAGAGATATAATCCAATTAATAATTTAAAATTTGCAGTTTTGAAAAAAATAAATACAGAAATTTATTAAAAGAAATCATAAATGTAATGAACAATACAAAAAAAAAATGCGAAAAAGCCATATGCTCTGTTCCTTGAACAGACATATCTCTAGTTTTTTTTTTTTTTTCCACTTTCAGTGTTTTTACCCATAGGATTTACACACGTTTGTTCTGCCAATACACTTTGGCACTTTGGTAAATCCGATCGACTTGAGACTTGGCATACATTTAGACAACCACCCAAGGACGGTCCTAGAACAAATTCGTCGCGATTACATAATTCTTGGTCACGTGACGTCACGTTAAAGGTGCAATTTTCCCCCATAGGTTTTGTACACGTTTTTCTTCAGACTATTTAATTCGACAGTTTGGTGAATCCGATTGACTTGAAACTTAGCACACACCTCGACCACCATCCCCAGGAGGTCCAGGAGAAAAATCGTCATGATGACGTCATCGTGGGTCATGTGACGTTACACAAAAGGTGCAGTTTTTAAGACCCTCTATCTCTGGAAGTACACGTCCGATTGGGGTCAAATTTGGTTTGCAAGTATTCGAGGATGTGTTATAGACGAAATTTAAGATGACGTAATTATGACATCATCGGGTGTCATGTGACGTCACATTAAAGGTTCAATTTTCTCCATAGGTTTTGTACACGTTTTTCTTCAGACTATTGAATTTGACAATTTGGTAAATCCGATCGACTTCAGACTTGGAACACACCTCGACCACCATACCCAGGAGGGCCAAGGGGGAAATCGTCAGGATGACGTCATCGTGGGTCATATGACGTCACATTAAAGGGGCAGATTTTAGGACCCTCTATCTCTGGAAGTACATGTCTGATTGGGGCTAAACTTGGTATGCAAGTATTCCAGAATGTGTAATAGACGAAAATTAAGATGACATCATGATGACATCATCGGGTGTCATGTGACGTCACTTTAAAGGTGCAGTTTTTCCCATAGGATTTGTACACGTATTTTTCAACTAATATATCTTGGGAAAATTGACAAGTCCAATCGATTTCAGACTTGGCACACACATAATGAAAGTTATCTTAGACATCCGAAACAGCTCTGTGTTTGTCCACAAACACATGTCTAGTTTGATTTGTTATTCTACAAGTAACATATAGGACTCCAGTTGAATCACCCAGTCCATTGTTAACTGTGTGGTCCCTGGGTAATTCTCTTGCCTGTTGAACAGTTTATTGGCCTGTAAAATAACATTACGAAAACAGTTTTCTCATAGGAGTAGTGCATCCTTCTGCATCCCATTTATGGTAAGGTTGTGCAGCCCCCTGTATATTTACTTTAGCCCACACTGTGCCATATAAAAGGACACTGACATTGGGGTCACATTCAGTGAGCATGGCAAGCAGTAGCCTTTAAACAAGGCCACATGTCTGATAGACGCCGAGCGACTAAAAAGAGACTAATCGCGAAAACCTGAGTGACGTCAGTGCGAATTGCCCAGACAAGTGGCCTTTATCAATCTGGTTTGGATTTCTTATGTTAACCTTTGTTTCCAACTTGAATCGCTACCTATATGGTAGCGTCCAATCAGCGAACGTATCTCTCCGTGACGTCAGCTTATATTTGAGTTGGATTAGTTCATTTTACAAACAGGGAATGTCCAATCATGTCACTTACAATATTTAGCTCAAATCATTAGTTGCTTCCTAATTTATTGAAATTTTGCATGTAAAATAGATTTAAATGTGATATCTTGTATTTATCATTCATATATTCAACTCAGAAGCAACATTTATTTACGTTTTTTTTACCTTTTCTTACATGCTTTGATATTGAACGAATCACGAACGAAGCCAACTGGGAGATCGCCGTTCTGATTGGGCGTATTGGCATGCTAATATGTACTATGAATAATTCATGCCGAGCAGTGAAACCTACATTGCAAAAGGCCTCGTGACATTCGTCACTCGGTCGCGCGTTCACCCCGGGTATCTAGACTCATCTCAGCCGCTTAGCCAGAGTCACGAGGCCTTGTCAAAAAGCTAGGCAAGCAGCAGTGGACATACATGTACATGTACATCCAATACTTAGGCCGCTTACTGAAATTGACGTACTACGGAAGCTTAAAGTGACCATCCGCGTTTCCGAGTTTCTGAGATAATTTATCTTAGAAAGACGGAATACTGAGATAAAAATATGTCTTTCCGTGATATCGTATCTCAGAATGACGTCTTTTCTAATAATCGTATCTCAGAAAGACGTCTTTCCATGATAATCGTAGCCCAAAAATACGTCTTTCCATGAAAACTTCGTATCTCAGTAAGACGTCTTTCCATGATAATCGTATCTAAGAAAGACGTCTTCCCACGATATTTTAAGTCGGAAAGACGTCTTTTATCATAGAAGGCGTCTTTCCCATATACGATTATTACGATGGCCCACAACTGTCACGGCAAAAGCCCCGCAGCAGAAACAAAAGCACTGCGGCAAAAGTCTAGTGTCACAGTGTTGCAAAAGACAATGACGTCATCTAGTGTCATTTGACGTCATCTAGTGTCATGTGACGTCAAGTTAAAGGTGCAATTTTCAAGGCCTTGTATCTTTGAAATTATTAGATTAGGTTTAAAATTGGTATGTTGGTATTCCGGGATGTGTTATTTGTAAACAAAATAAGGTGTCGACGTAATGACGACGTCATCGTAAATATGAACTTGTGAGTTGAATTGGACTTTCAAGCCATATCTCATCAACACAATATGCTAAATTATTTTTTTTAAATATAATCAATTTGTCACACAAATACACGACAAATGTGCGACACCGTGATAATGTCATCAAAAACGCGGTTTTGTTTTTAAATGACAGATGATAGGTCTGATCGTCATGAAACATTTAAATAGGTCTAGGGCAGTCCCACGCACACCGTAATGTTACATCTTACTAATTAATATATTATTATTGACTGTGTCAAAGGCTTTAGATAAGTCAAGGAATATGCCAATTGAGAATTTATTATTATCGATCGCATTACATATTTTACTGAGTACATGTGATGTGGATAATTCAGTTAACTGGTCTTGTCTGAAACCAAATTGTGGCTCAAAATCTATATCATTCTTATTAATAAAATATATTAATCCAATGTATATTATCTTTTCAAATAGATTAGGGAATGTCGACAGAACCGATATTGGTCTATAATTAGTAATATGATGCCCACAACTTTTTTTTAAAATTGGTATAACTTTGTTTTTATTCATCGGGAAATATATATACTGGTGTTAAACATTTTGTTGAGAATAAATGATGAAAGGTTTCGCAAACAAATACCTTGCCTGTTTGATTAGAAAAAAATTCAACCCGTCGAAACAAGGGGACATGTCAGAAGCAATTTTTTAAGATTGTCCGCAATCTCCTCTTGGGTAACAGTGTCTTTATGAGATTTGAATGTTTGCCTGGTGAAAAGGCAATAGGAGTTTGCGGTAACACCACGGTAATACTCTCTAGTAAGAAAGTTTCTTTAGTAAAGTCAATAAGAAAGGTGTTTGAAAAGTTGCTTTTTCGGTCGCGATATTTATGTTGCCTAGACCTTACTGTACCTTACTGTAATTAAAAGTCTTGTTGCATGCACTTCAATATGCTATAGCCCTCACCAGCGATAATGTTGACTTGTGTGTGAACAAGTTGGCATTCGTTTTATATAATTTTAAAACAAATCATTACTGCGGACGTGCAGTTACGGTCCAACTAAATGCCTACAATTATTGATCCCAGTATAGTACCCATGGTGCATTACAACACAATTGTGCTTATGTACAGAACACAACAATTTTTGGCCAGTATTAAAGACGTCACGATTTGTTTCAACTTCGAACCCACCATGCAGACAACCCAATAAGAAAGCGCACGTCGACGTAAGTTGGACGTCAGGAGTACCAGAGTCTATTGGAATGTAATTTGGTTGGAACCAGTTTTACAAATTTTCAACATTCCATTTTTCCATGGTTTACCGAGACTAAAGTCGGCCTTTAATCAATCCGTATGGTAGTCTTTTTTCTTTTTCCGTGACGCTTTTGCTTTGGCCACGACGCCTTTACTTTGGCCGTGACAGTTGTGGGCCACCGTAGTATATCGTTGGAAGACGTCTTCTTGAGAGACACGATTATCATAGAAAGACGTCTTTTTTCGAGATACGATATCAGTGAAAGATGTCTTTCCGAGATATAATATCACGGAAAGACGTCTTTCTAAGATACGATATCAAGGAACGGCGTCTTTCTGAGATACGATTATCATGGAAAGACGTCTTTCTGAGATACGATTATTAGAAAAAGACGTCTTTCTGAGATACGATATTACGGAAAGACATATTTTTATCTCAGTATTCTGTCTTTCCAAGATAAATTATCTCAGAAACGCGGAAACGCGGATGGTCACTTTAAGCTTCCGTACCTACGACGGATCAGAAAGGAAAGTAAAGGAGAGGACTTTCAGCATTTTAAAAGCACAGAGGCGATGATCCCCAAAGGCAAAATGATTCTTGAAGTCATTGTAAGTTTCATGTTAATTGTATAGGCTTTTTATGATTAATTTACCTTCAATTTTTCTGTAAACGCTACGTATGGCATTAAAGTTACACCTACCTACAATCAACACATGCCTAAAGTTACAAATATTTTGGTAGTGATTGCTCCCCCCCCCCCCCCCCCCCCCTCAATAAGTCACACTGGCCTTGTTATACTATTCTAAATCAGAGATAGATCTGCAGTGTGCCCAAAATATCTTTAAAACTATTCTATTTAATTTATGTTTTGTCTTTTTATTGTTTTATCCCTTCAGGTAGTTTGGTCGCTTCTCTGGGGATTTGTTGTAGCTCCGGGAGGTCTTCCACTACCAGCTGAAGTCAACGGGCAGGTTTGGAATGTCGAAGAGTTGGTTATAAGATATTTCGTACTTGGATATACAGCAGTACAGATACATCACTTTTTGTCCATGTGTCACGGTGTATTGATAAGTATTCGCCGTCTTCGAAGATTGATGTGGAAGGTGGGCCTACGAGTATATGGACAACAAGCCGACTTTGATGACACTGTCAGTGCTATACGAACAGAACTTGCCAACAGTGGGAGACTATACTTGGGTATCGACTGATGTGGCGCAGGCTGAACTTGCAGTATAATATCCGCGTAACCCAAGAGATGACGAGACAGTTGCTCGGAGTTCTTGATGCCGATGGTGTCGCGCTTCGAACACACGGTCGGCTTAATCGACGAGTCTATCGATGCAGCGGACCGAATCATGTTTGGCATATCGATGGAATGGACAAACTAAAGCAGTTTGGATTGGCTATACATGGAGCAATTGACGGCTTTTCTCGTAAGGTACTCTGGATGGAAGTTGGTCACAGCAACAATGATCCTGCATTAATTGCAGGTTTCTACATGAAACTGGTGAAACGGTTACATGGTGTGCCAAGTATACTTAGAAGTGACCGTGGCACTGAAAATAGCGTTGTAAGAATCTTACAAATTGCTTTAAGGATGGAGCACGAGGACGGTCTATCGGGACACCAAAGCTTCCAATATGGTCGTTCAACAGCAAACCAGCGAATTGAGTCATTTTGGTCTCAACTTCGAAGGATGGTGGTTCAGTTTTGGATCACCTTCTTCAGGGACATGAGAGACCTTGGCCAACTGGACAACAGTAACCCGATGCATATCGACTGCCTGAGGTTTTGCTTTGGTCAGCTGGTGCAATCAGAGCTCGATCAAGCAGTGCACTTATGGAATAACCATTGCATTAGGCGACAGTGGTTCCATACAAGTTTGGTGTGTGGTATATCATGTTTGGTATACCAGATGGACATTCAGCAAAACGCTAACAGACTGAAGCCTCTGATAGTCACCGAAGATGAACTGAACATTGCACAGGCACAGCACTGTAAATTATATCCCCCCTTTCAGTGTTCACCTGAATTTGTCAATTTTATCCGACAAATCATTGATGGAGAAATGGAAAACTATGAAATGCCGACCTCTGCAGATGAGGCTTTGTCTTTGTACTTGACCATTTTGGAAATCATGAATGAACTTCATGCAGACGATGAACAGTACATTTTAACCGCAAATACATTGCACAGTTTGCTCGTTAATTTGTTGTGAACATTTTTACAACTGAAGACAGTGATGGGAACTGACAAAACTTGTTTTATGTTGTGGTTAATTTTCCCCAGTGTAGTCCAGCTGCTAAGGCCCATAATGTGGGACAATTGTGCATTTTGTGGTAAAAGCATGAAACTTTCTACAGTTGTTATATATACCCTAAATGTCGTTTTTAGACGTGGACCCACCTCGGATCTTGCCCATTTTAGGGGCGGGGCTATGTTTTTATAAAAGTGGGGGGGGGAATAAAAAAATTGACATTATTACAATATTAAGTTTTTTTCATGCACATTTTATGACTGTAATACATAATAACAGTATAATGATCCTTTTGAAATCAATAGTTTTGTTTATTTCTGCCCCTTTTATGGGCGGAGTTACATTTTTGAAAAGTGGGAGGCATGATTTTCCGTTTTTCAGCTTGATTTGTATATGTTTGGTTTTTTAAGACCAAGGTCTGACTTAAGAGCTCCTTTAGATCGGGCAGGAGTCCAAGGAGTTCATCCAGCCTCTACCAATTTATCTTGCCAGTGCGTAGAGTAGGCAATTAACCTTCATCAACATGGAAACTAGACAAAAAAGAGGCCGGCTGTAACGCCCATGACCATAACGGGCCCAGCTCAACAGGTAGAGCTAGGAAACCGGTAAATGGTGATCCTTCTGGTGTCGAGCCAAAGTATGACGAGCTGGGTCCAAACCAGCAAGGAAGAGTCAGCTCTGAAAAAAACATCACCAGGAACCACACGGATTTATGTATTTGCACCTATAATATGAGAACACTGAAGTCAGAAGAAGACCTAGACACCCTCCTTGAAGAAGTAGAGAACGTGAAGTTGCACATAATACGGCTCGCAGAAACACGAAGACCAATCAAGCTACGTGGGTGTGGCCATACATTATTCACAACTTCTGCAACGAAACGGGGACTCAACGGAGTTGGATTTCTGGTTAATAAGGACATTGAAAATAATGTACTGAAATATAAAGAAGTATCAGACAGGTTTGCGTATTTGAAATTACAAATCAACAAGCAACACGCAATGAAGATTATTCAAGTTTATGCACCCACTACATCTTATGATGATGAAGCAGTGGAAGATCTCTACACTGGCATAGACCGGATAATGACAACTGAATGTACATCCTTTACCATACTTATGGGAGACCTAAACGCAAAGGTGGGAGTGAGAAAATGTGAGGAAAAGAAAGGTGTAGGCCCATTTGGGACAGATAACCGGAACGAGAGAAGGCTTCTGGAATATGTTGCAAGTAGAAACCTGTGAATTGACAATACATGCTTTGAGAAACCAAAAGATAGATATTGGACATGGGAAAGTCCAAATGCAGCAACCCACAACTTGATAGACTATAATATCACTGACCACAAAAGAAACTTAATGGATGTGGAGGTTATACCAACGGTTGACACAGGCAGTGATCATACATTCGTCAGAGCAATAGTACGGATTAATACGAAGATGGAAAGGATTATAAGAATGAAGCAGTCAAAGAAAAGACATATTGATCTGGGAAAGCTTTCCGACAAGCAACACCAATTGCAGCTTGAACTAAAGAATAGATTCTTACTTCTTGAAGACTCTGTAGAGGATGATCCAATTTATGTTGCATATGAGCAAGTCACCAGCATTATCATGAAGGAAGCACAGAAGCTATCTAAAGGTCAAAAAGAGACGGTAAACGCCACAAGTGGTTGCACAGAAGAGATCCGAAAGTTGAATGAAAAAAGATTACAACCCTTCACACAGACATCAGTGAGAAATCAGATCGAGTATACAGAATTAAACAAGACGATCCGCAAGATGAGACGGCAGCAAAAGAGACAACACAGAACCAAAATGGTGAAAGAGGTGCTGGAGAGCAATTAAAATGGCAAAAAATCATCAATAGAAAACTAGAGGGAGGAAAAAAGCTGTTATCATCACTGAAAACAAAAGATGGGACGGGAGTTACTTACAAAACTAAAATCATAAAAAAACCATTGAAGAGTTCTATAAAGAGCTGTACAACACTGATAGACCAAATTGGAGAACAGAAGAAAACTGGGATAATAAGGCCGATAGTGTACAACCCATTATGAAGGAAGAAGTACAGAATGCTCTAGACCAAATGAAGAAAGGTAAGGCTTCTGGAGAGGACCAGTTAACTTCTGACATTTTAAAGTTGGGAGGATACTATTAAGATATTGACAAAATTGTTCAACAGGATCCTTCAACTGGAACAAGTTCCTACCCAGTGGAATAAATCTAAGGTCATCGTATTATTCAAAAAGGGGGACATGAAAGACATCAAGAATTACAGACCCCTCAGTTTGACACTGTACAAAGTCTTTACCAAAATCTTTCTTGCAAGAGTCCAAAAACAGCTTGATGATAATCAGCCAAAAAGAACAGGCAGGCTTCTGAGGAGGATTTAGAACATCAGATCATCGACACACCTTACGTCAGATAATTGAAAAGGCGAAAGAATATCGTTTTAACATCTGCCTATAGGCTTCGTGGACTATGAGAAAGCATCTGATAGTTTAGACCATCAGTCACTTCTTGATGCATTGGAGAAACAGATCAGCAATGGCAAATATATCTGTCTCATCAAAGCTATTTACAAAGATCCCAGTGCCAGAATTCATTTGAAAAATACTATATACCACCAGTGCTTTCAAAATCCTAAAAGGTGCCAGACAGGGTGATCCAATTTCTCTCAAACTGGATTGGCAATCGAAAGGAATTGCAATAAATGGGGAACATCTGAGTCATTTAAGGTTTGCAGATGACATCATGCTTGTCAGTCATAATCCCTAGGAGCTGCAGATAATGATTCGTAAGTTGAGTGCAGAGAGTAAAAGGCAGGACTCGAAATGAACATCAAGAAGACCAAAGTAATGATGAGCAACAAGCTACAAGACAATACAATAACAGTTGATGGCACGACAATCGAGAAGGTGAATAGCTACATATAAAAACAACACCCTTGAAAACAAAACGGCAGGTGAAGTGCAAAGAAGAATACAGTTAGCTTGGGTGAAATTTGGGAAACTCAGCATCATACTCAGAGACGAGGATCTCCCACTCTCCCTAAAAAGTCAGATTTTCAATCAATGAATAATTCTGGTACTATCCTACGGGACAGAAACTTAGAAATTGGAAAAGAAACATATAGAGTCACAGAAAGAGCAATGGAGAGGATCATGGAAGAAGTTACAGGAAAGAACAGGGTCAGAAATGAGGACTTACGAAAGAAAACAAATGCTCGGGACATCATACAGGAAATAAAAACAAAGAAATGGAGATGGGCAGGCCATCTTGCAAGGCGTCATGACAACAGATGGACACATTGTATAACAGATTGGACCCCAAGACCACAAACGAGACGAAGAGGCAGACCAAGTAGGCGTTGGATGGACGACATCAGAGAATTTGGAAGCGTTAAATGGATGCGACAAGCACACTGGGGCACTGTGGTCCAGTGGTTACCGTGTTTGACTCCTGTACGGTGGTACGTGGGTTCGAACCCTGGCAGGGAACATGGTGCTTGTGTTCTTGGGCAAGACACTTTGCTACAATTGCCTCTCTCCACCCAGGAGTAATGGGTACCTGTGAAGGTAGAGACCACATGCGCTGATCTTGAGCTGCTGCAGAAATGGTCTCGTTCCTGGTGAACAGGGATAATAGTTGTAAAGCGCTTTGATACACCCACACTGTGGGAGTCTAAAGCGCTATATAAAAAAAAACGAACGAACGAACGAACGAAAAACGATGAAAGATCAAGGTGGAATGGTGATGACGAGGCCTTCCTTCTGCAGTGGAATGACATATAGGCTAGATAGATAGACATGCATACATGTACCCATATTAAGGCGTGTCTCCTAGTGTTTAAAAATCTAGCCCCACCCACAAAAGGGGGGTATAATAAGAGAAGTTTCATTTGTGATCAATTTCCATTTATTCTGTGCCTATTTGAGTAACATTAATGAACAAATAATAGTGATAATGCACAAAGATACAATTTTGTTAAAATAAGGACGCCCACTTTTAGGAATATCGAAACTCCGCCCACAAAAGGGCAATTTTTGACTTTTAATATTACCAAAACAATTATTATGCTGTTCAAGCTTATATTTATTGCCAAAAATTTTACAATCTTTCAATTCTAGAATAAGTGTTATCATTGTTTACATTTGAGACCCCCCATTTTATGCAAATGAAGCTCCGCCCCCAAATAGGTGAGACCCAACGTGGGTCCACGTCTAAAAATGATATTTAGCCCAATACCAAGCACCATGGCAAATTTCATGCTTTTACCACAAAGTGCACAATTGTTACCTTAGCAGCTGCACTAGTGTGTTTGAAGATCATTTTATGTACATTGTCTAACTTTATGTTTAAGTATCAAACTTTCAGATATTAAACAAGTTTGACTTCTTAAGTAAATGTGAATGAGTTTGTCCATTATAAACTGACTTTCATTTGCAAATTGCATTATTCAGAGTTCACAATCATCAAAGTTTTTCAAACATGCAATGGTCACTGGCTGTGCGCATTTTTGCGGGACACTTTAGTACACCTAAGGAGGCCGGTTGGAGTATTCTATATTGCATGTAGGCTATAACAATTATAATGTTGTCGTTAATTCGTTCAAATGAAAGTTTAGACTCCCCAACCAATACAAATGTTGAGCAATTTAACACTAAAATAAGGTGTTATTGTCGGATTAGTAAAATATACAGACTTGATATTTTGTGATTATTTAAGACTCAAAGGCCCTATTTTGTACACCCCCTCCCCCAAACAAAAAAGGAGAAAGGAAAAAAAAAAGGAAAAAATAATGAAATACTTAATTAAGACATCCCACGATCATGCAGTGGTAACAATTTGTTTTGTTTAAGAAAGTTTTAAGAGGGTTTGAAGAAATGGCAAAAAAACTTGATTAAAATAATGACGGTTGATTTTAAAATGTACTCATCGTGACAAAATTTACCCCCAAATTATTGATTTCCTATGAACTTTTTAAAGATTTTCAAGTTTGGATCTTAGCAGGATCTTTTTGTAAAGGGGCGGATAACATCATCAGGACCAAAACGCTCTTATCTTATTTTCTTGGTATTATAAGCGTCTTCGATTTATTTTTTCAGCCAACGAAATTATAAAACGTAAATAATTATTACAAATGATAGACACAGCAAAAGTTCAAAATGCTTCTGAGCGTGTCAATTTTCAAACAAGACTTTTGATTCATAGAGCCCACCCTCATGCTCTATTTTACTTATATTTGGTCAAGGAAGAAGTAGGAATAGCAAAACGCAACCTCCTGCCCCTTTTTCTTACTTGGTTGTGGAATGAAACCCCGATATTTTTTTTCGGCATTGGAGCCTCAGTCGAATGAAAAGGTTTTCTTTAAAATAAAGGTTTATCAAAGTAAAGTTATTTGATTTTTTTATATAAAACAACAAATAATATTAATAACAATAACACAAGGGGAATGCAAATGACACCCGAACAACCACTAAAGCAATAATAATTGAGCATTAATAATGGATTTTGTTTCGTTTAAAATGTTCCACTTTCTGAAATCTATCTACAGCGTGTGAAAGGCAATGATCAAAATAATATATTTATTTGAGTTGAGTTTGTTTATTGTTTTATTCCACAAATGGAACGTAACCAACTTCAGCATTTCTTTTTCAATCTCTACATAGGCCTATATGACATGTGACGCGCGCGTTCCACCAATATTTGATGACTCTTAAGAGGAGATCCCCAGAGCATTGTATTTTCCCTAGGTAAAGTCGAGGGAAAGAAGACAAAACTGTGGGTCGAGTCTTAGCCTTTTCTCAAGGCCTTTGTGGCTTATAGACAGCTGTGTAGAAGCCGAAGTGACTGGAAGGGACACATTCCACGCACGAGATTTTGAGGTTTTTTGTTGTTGAATTATTTGTAACGTTTCAATCATACTATTCAATATATGTTTGCAAAAAGGTAAAGTGCCGAAAGATTAACCAATCACAAAATGTTATTTAGGGCTTAGTAAAAATCGGGAAACAGGAAAAACGTTTGAAGATCCTGGCAAACTGTTGGAAAAGCCTCCCCGCTACGCCACTCGCTCCAGTTCCAATCATCAGGCCATAGCACTAGCAGTAGATTGTTTACAACACAGTCAACACCCCATTATACATTCAGCAAAGACATAGCCTACATTGCGACTGTTTGCAAAGGGTGACTGTTTAATTAATGTGCATGGGTTGTCGGCGCATTCGCCTATCTTTCTAGTAAAACAAAAAGGGACATATGCCTACATTGTGACATGCTACAAACCAAACTAACAGACAGAATCTATGTAAATGGTGTTAGAAAAATTCTCTGCTAAGCCAAAAAGTAGTCTAAACTAGCGACGCAATTTGTTTATTCGTTGCTATAGAGGGCGCAACATCGACTGGCTAGGAGGGACTGGGAAAGTCTACGTATTTGTTTCCAAGATACCTTATTATTGAATTCTGTGTTTCCAAGATACGTTATCATTGAATTCTGTGTTTCCAAGATACGTTATAATTGAATTCCGTGTTTCCGAGATACGTTATCATTGAATTCCGTGTTTCCGAGGTATTTATCTTTGAAATCCATGTTATCAAGTGCTTTTTTCCATGTTTCCACGATAAATTATCTCAGTAACCGTGGTAACAGGATGGCAATTTAAGCTTCCGTAGCTAAGGGAGGCGGGAATCTGCAGACTGGACGGATGTGTGCGTTCAAGCGCTGCGAGTTTAATGAGCTCCACCAGCCATGCGCTATTGTCATCCCAACAATGATATAATGAATAAACATGAGTCACTAGAGACCTCATGAATCCCGACGGCCGGTACGCAGAAAGACGTACTACAAAAATAGTACATGAATTAGGATACGGTCGTTTTACGAGTTCTGAATCGCAAACAAAATCAAGCTGCTTTCGGCTAGACCAATCCTCAAAAATCAAGTAAAAGAGGTTTAAGATTCCTACCTCGAGTGTTGGACATACTAGAAATGTTGCTTTTCATAATTTGAGCTCTTCTTTTTTCGAAAATACGACGTCAACCCATGCGTCAACAGAGCGAAATCTCTATTGCTAGTTCCGGATCGTTTTAACCATTAACCAGTTCCCGATTTTTAGATATGTGGATCGGGTAAAAAAAATGTTTCGTAAATAACGAAAAAATAATCGCGCGAAAATCTATTTTCAGCTAGGATCACCCTGAATAAAGCAGATTTTCTGAAAACGTATTAAATAATTAATATAAATAAATTTCATTTTAAATACTTACACAAAAGTTTAAAAAGAGGACTTTTGAAATGATTATCGTTTAACGTTAGACAGAGCAACAAGCCTGCCTGTGCTGCATAGCCTAGCCGGCGGCCCGGCGCGGCCAAACGAAAACTGCTCCGACACAAAACACGTCACATAAATCGCTTAATTGCTCGCGTGTAGTTGGTACTTATGGTAAGGCATACACTTTACACACAATCCGAACTACATGTACATGGTACAGGTACATGGCCTAGGCACGTGGTGTTCTCATAAATTGTTATCCCTCCGGCCCACGTAAAAAATAAAATTAATCGGAACAATTGTAGAAACTAACGTATAGAACGTGAAATAAAGCTTTGCTATTATATTAAACAGAATAAGAAACATAAAAGACTGAAAAGCTACGTAAACGCTAATAAAATTAAGTATAGGTGGTAGAAATTGTCTTTTTACCAGGGGTGGACGTTCATATCATGTATTGGCCAACTTGTTTAATGGTTGCTGCAAATGTCCGTGGTCAGCTCTGCGTTGCTCAGGATGTAATTTTGCGACTCCTGTGAGTTTCTACAAACCGTCCAAACATATTCAAAGTGCGAGTCGGAAATCTAGCCAATTTTGTTTTCTAGATTTTTCATTGACAAAAAAGTGTTTCACAAATCTTTAACGCTACCTTTTAAAATGCACTTCATCCGAGAAATAAATAGTTTGAAAGTCCACCCCCCCCCCCCCCCCCCCCCCCCGCCCCAGGGACTAAACAAAAAATTACCAAAAGCAAAAGTCATTTAACAATTTAACACTGGTTTCCTTGACAACAATGTTCCTATGCAACCATCCTTGTTTAGGCCTTTATTAGCGTCTTCAGGCCGATAATCTCATTGGTGCTAGAATTCCGTCTCCATGACAATCTGCTGTCTAGCACTTAGTTCCCACGGTCAATACTTGGCGATGGGCCAAGAAGTTTCCCGCGAAAAGCATCAGTTTAAGTTGTGGACGGCTGTTTACTGTGCAAGTAGTAGACCTAAATGTGTTTGTCAATGTTCCTACATGGAGGTCTGCAAGCGCCGTCATCTCCGACGATTTAAGCTGCTTGTTTAAGTATTTTTAAAAATAACATTTAATTGAATTGATATAAATCTGCCTAGGGTTTTCTAATAGTTTACCTGTCCCAAAACAACTCCAAATGATGTCACAAGACACCGTGTGTAAAAACAAAACCAAAGTTATACTGTATCATAAAAAAACGAATTTGTCCACCCCAAACATTTTACATTTATAAATTATCAGAGTGTATGGTCTAGTAGGCTGAATGACCAGGGGGTTGGAAGTTATTCGCCAGATGCAGACAACATGGTCCCATGAACAGGGAGTTTATGAATAACTCACTGGAATTACTTTTGTCGACTGGTAACAATTATATAATTGAGAGATACCTTTCCTACACGATACAGCATTGTCGGCATGTGTGTTTTTCTAATCATCCTAAAAAATAATATTTTCTTGCCTGTCCATAATTATAAAATAAATATGTATTTATAAAATTCCTATAAACATTATTAAACAACGGATGTTCACAATGAATATATATTAAATCAGGCCTAACGTGGCATACTTTCGGATTGTGCGAATGTAAACAATTCGTTAGAGACCATGTATAATAAAATGGTCAGACAATCCATGCAGCTAGCTAGTGTTGTCGCCAGCCCAGCCAGGAAAACCGTGGACGGAAGAATAATAAGCAACCGTTGATTATCCGTCCAGAGGCCTGCTACAGTGTCGAAAAACACCGACGATTTGCACCATACCATCAGCTAGGCCTGGACTATGGAGCAGAATCAGTGTCAAAAAGATCGGACGTGTTTTTTACAACTCGGATGCTTTCCCAATTCGGATGTATTCCTAATTCGGATGCTTTTTGCAAACTCGGATGCTTTTTTAATTCGGATGAATTCGTAATTCGGATGCTTTTTGTAAACTCGGATGCTTTTTTAATTCGGATGAATTCGCAATTCGGATGAATTCGTAATTCGGATGCTTTTTGCAAACTCGGATGCTTTTTTAATTCGGATGAATTCGCAATTCGGATGAATTCGTAATTCGGATGCTTTTTGTAAACTCGGATGCTTTTTTAATTCGGATGTTTTTTTAATTCGGATGCTTTTCTAGTTCGGATGCTTTTTTAATTCGAATGCTTTTCTAGCTCGGATGCTTTTTATAAACTCGGATGCTTTTTTAATTCGGATGCTTTTCTAGTTTGAATGCTTTTTGTAAACTCGGATGCTTTTTGCAAACCGAACATATTCGCAAATCGGATGCTTTCCCAATCCGGCACTAGGGTGGCCCTGAAAGGACATCACACATCGCAGATTCTGCGATTTCGCGCATTCTGCGCGAATTTGAACGATGACAAACATGTTATCGTATATATCTAAGCATATATCTGAGATGTGGAAGATTTTATTGTAGATTTCTGCACAGATTTATGTGATAATGAATATTTTCTGGGCAGATTTTTGAAAAGTCGCATATTTTTATTTTAGATTTCAAGTTCTGCGCAGATTTCTTAGTACGCAAATTTGTGCGATGTCGCACGGATGGGCACTACATGTACATGTACATGTACATTTAATTATGCGCAGCTATATATGTCGCACCATGGAGGAATAAGAAGGAATTCCTCCATGGTCGCACTCACGTACAGCAGATTTATATGCAGATTTATGTGCACATTTCTGCCGCGATGTCAGCACATACGACGTTTTGAAAGTTGAACCACGACGTTTTGAATGTTATGATGTTCTAAAACGGACAGGCAACGTCGTGGTTAAACTTTCAAAACGTCGTGGTTCAACTTTCAAAACGTCGTACTTCAACTTTCAATTTTAACGTCCAACTTTCGCGCGCTTTTACCTGGCTCAAGGTAGCCGCGTATTCGGCCGGTTCTTTCCGCGCGGATTCAGTCCGCATTCACCAAAAGGCGACAAATATTTAATACATGCTGCAAAAGGTGATGCATTTTCTAAAAAGTTTTTTGTCAATTTATTTAAAGAATTTTTCGAAATAAACCGTAAATATAACAATACTTTTTCAAACCCTTGTAGATCATACAGCATATTAGCCACACTTGTTTCTGTAATTGTAAAACCTTTCCTGTAATTTTGATGGAAATAAAAAAGAAATTATGGACACGGTCTGAAACCATATTTTACCTAACGTTCTAAGCTGACAAACTACTAGGATGCATCTAATGATGCAGAACTTTATAGTTGAAGGGCTGTTGTGTTATTAAATAAAGTAACAGTTATCATTCTCATAAAATCTGGCGTGGTGAAATTAATTGTTGAAATTGTTGATTGACGAAACTGATTCACCGAGAACATTGCAAATAAGCCCGAGTGCGAGTGCACTAATTACTGTTCGGCTGAAGCCTATACCAAAATTAAGTGTGCCCAGAAACATGATCTCGTAGATCATGAAATACAAATATGAGGTTTGAATAACATGTGATGTACACTTTGTTTTAAAGAGGCAGATATACTCGCAACCGAAAAACGCATTACAATGCTGCATTGAAAAGGGGATTTATTAAACGGGCTAATTAGGCACTAATTAGTGTTCGGCTGAAGCCTATACCCACATGCCCAGTAACATTATCTTGTAGATTATGAAATAAAAGTATGAGTTTTTGATAACATGTGAGGTATATTTTGTTTTAAATGTTTCATTCTCATTTCCAAATCTATAAAAATAACTCGAAGTAGGATTACTTAGTTCATTAGGCAGCTAGTTTAACTGAAATTTTTCATCAAAATTACAGGAAAGGTTAAACAAGACTAATATGCTGTATGATCTACAAGGGTTTGAAAAAGTATTGTTATATTTACGGTTTATTTCGAAAAATTCTTTAAATAAATTGACAAAAAACTTTTTAGAAAATGCATCACCTTTTGCAGCATGTATTAAATATTTGTCGCCTTTTGATGAATGCGGACTGAATCCGCGCGGAGAGAACCGGCCGAATACGCGGCTACCTTGAGCCAGGTAAAAGCGCGCGAAAGTTGGACGTTAAAATTGGAAGTTGAAGTACGACGTTTTGAAAGTTGAACCACGACGTTGCCTGTACGTTTTAGAACATCATAACATTCAAAACGTCGTGGTTCAACTTTCAAAACGTCGTATGTGCTGACATCGCGGCAGAAATGTGCACATAAATCTGCATATAAATCTGCTGTACGTGAGTGCGACATATAGCTAGCTACGCATAATTAAATGTGCAATGAAAATGTACATGTAGTGCCCATCCGTGCGACATCGCACAAATTTGCGTACTAAGAAATCTGCGCAGAACTTGAAATCTAAAATAAAAATATGCGACTTTTCAAAAATCTGCCCAGAAAATATTCATTATCACATAAATCTGTGCAGAAATCTACAATAAAATCTTCCACATCTCAGATATATGCTTAGATATATACGATAACATGTTTGTCATCGTTCAAATTCGCGCAGAATGCGCGAAATCGCAGAATCTGCGATGTGTGATGTCCTTTCAGGGCCACCCTAGTGCCGGATTGGGAAAGCATCCGATTTGCGAATATGTTCGGTTTGCAAAAAGCATCCGAGTTTACAAAAAGCATTCAAACTAGAAAAGCATCCGAATTAAAAAAGCATCCGAGTTTATAAAAAGCATCCGAGCTAGAAAAGCATTCGAATTAAAAAAGCATCCGAACTAGAAAAGCATCCGAATTAAAAAAACATCCGAATTAAAAAAGCATCCGAGTTTACAAAAAGCATCCGAATTACGAATTCATCCGAATTGCGAATTCATCCGAATTAAAAAAGCATCCGAGTTTGCAAAAAGCATCCGAATTAGAAATACATCCGAATTAGGAAAGCATCCGAGTTGTAAAAACACGTCCGATCTTTTTGACACTGATTCTGCTCCATACTGGACGATATCGTAAATTTTGACTGGCGATATATCGTCGGGTAAATATCGCCGATATGTCGATATATCGCCGTAATTTTCAAATTTGAAATAAACCTATTATAATGGTTAAAATAACTCAAACGAGCTGTAAATTAAACGCTGTCACACGACATGTGTGAATCGTGGCGATTCCTGAAAAATTTAAACGTCTATAAAAGAAAACTATATAAACAGAATGGTTGCTGAAAATAGACGCGACGGTGAAAATGCTTTGTCGTCTTCCACTAAAATCCAGCCGCCGATCAAGTCGGAGGGGCACTTGCGGTTTTATTGCGCAAAGATAGATTATTCTGATTGGCCAATTTTCATCGAGGGCAACGAACTGGGCGCTCCTTGGAAGAAAGGTTGTGGCGCTGGTTCAACAAAACCTAACTGCCAAATCCTATTGGTCCATGACTGATCAGTTGGAGGCTTATCTGACAATAATATAATACCTTTTTTACTTTGTGAATTCCGCCTGGTCGGGTACTGTCGGCACTCAAAGCAACATGGGCCACTTTCCCAGCTATTGAAATTCCAAAGTAATGGTCGGCCACATGTTGGTACAATGTACATGTAATACATTTTGTAGGTCAGCTGTCAATCATTGTCTGGGTTGCTTGCTCCAACTTGGAATATATTTGGAAAATACTCCTGAATAATTCTCCCGTGGTTAAGGTGTTTATTAAATATTATGTAAAACTACACCACAGAACCACTTATAAATTGAAAAATGTAACAAGCTCTTACAATTTTTACATCTTTTTAGGGACAAATTAAATATTATGGTTTTATTAAATAACACCCAGCAAATTATTTTTTAAATTTGAATAACCACTTCTTATTAGGACGTTTAGAAATTCACTTTAAGATTGAAGTAGGCCTACATGCTTCTGGGAGTAATTTGCTGGGATAAAACCTCAGCTCGTGCATTTTAAGGGACAATGCAGGACAACAAAATAATACCCGTTTTCATTCAAAATCATGCCTTGATTTCTGGGTCTTAATTTAAAGTATTTCTAATATTCATAGCTCAGTTTTAGTATCCTGGGGTCCGCCATCGGGATTTTGTACCACCTCGATTTTATTCTTGCTTATTTATTCTTGGCTCGTGTAGGTTTGGTAAATGTTTTTAAAAGCTAGCCTTGTAATTTATGGGCCACGAAATAGATCGTTTTTGTCAAATACAAGAAAAATGGAAAATAAATCGTATTAAATTTCCCATTTAAATCTGTTGGAAAAATGTTGAGGAGCTCAAAATATTAAGTGTTGAGGTCCCGTTTTCTTTTTTGTTCTTTTTTAAACAATAAAACTAGAAATAAATATTATTATATAAACCTGGAATTTATTTCGCTAGCCTCGTAATTCAATGGTCAGGTGTATGTCGATTTTGTTAGATACCGGAAAAACCAAGAAAAAATCGTATTATTATTTACCCCTGAAATCGGTTGGAAATGTTTTGGGAAATCAGACAAATAAGTCTTTAAGTACCCTTTCTTTTTTTTCCCATAAAACAAGGACAATTTCATAATTAACCTTAGAAATATATATTTTTTACGACTAGGGTTTCGTAAATAAACTTTTAATTTTTACATCTTAATACATTTTGCAAATGAGTACGGCAAACTGTTTAAAAAGTTCTCACACCCAATTTAATGACCATCGGTTGGGCCAAGAGATGAATAAATTCGAGGAATACACCAGCCAAAGCCTTTTAAATACATTCTGTATCTGCCAGGCAAGGGTTAGTGTAAGTAAATACAATGTATCTTTGTTGGAGATAAGCGGGCCAGGGCAACATTCTTTGAGTAGCCCTTTGTGTTGAGAGAACGTCTGTGCTGAAAACTAGAGAAGAAAGTCGACACCCAATAGCAACGAAGAATTGTTTAACTGGACTTTAGGATTGGATAACGATCTTGTCACTGAGGAAGTAGTGAGCGGCGCATCGGCTGCAATTGGGTTTGTTGACAAAGGGTACGTCCAGGCGAAGGCGTAAGTTACAACAACTTTTGCGGCACATCTTAAGTTCTGATTTCAGTGAAGTTTTTCGTTTGTTTGCAAGCAGTTTTAATACATTTTGTTAAATATCGACTACATCTTGCGAATATCGTCTGGGTCACGATATTTCGATATTTTTAAAACCAAAGTCGATACTGTCGATATCGTCTTCAGTATCGTATCGTGACGATATTATCGTGATATCGTCCAGCGCTATGGCATCAGCATTGGGAAGAATTAATTTGCTTTAATTTATCAACTTGGAGAAGAAACTTCTGTACTGGAAGTTGTGCCACACAAAATTACTTGTGCGTCCCATATCTGCATTTTCAGAGTGCATACATAAACGGTCGTCGTGTTCCCCGTAGCTAGCTACATGTAGCAACTTGAATTATTGCGTGCCAGCGGGAATTGTATTTTGGCAATAATGATGGAGCCCGCATAGGGGGTGCACTGTCCTAATTGAAAGGAGAATTTCTCCGCGATCTCATTAGCATGAAATGTGCCCCCACAATTTCTTTTGAAAAAGGAGGCCGTTTGGTAAAAGAAACGGTAGGATTGTGTAAATATAGCATGGGATCAACTCCCTGGTTTCTGAGCTTCAATCTGAGGGCAGACTTGACAAAATTACGGTTGAAAAATGGGTCCTAATTGCCCTAGAACGTGGACGGATGCCATTTGTAAAATGGCTGCGTGCAGGCTGGGAAAGTATCACTTTTCGGGAGGTGAGTTTCTTTTGGTGTGAATATTAAAAAATGTAATCGGCTAACCCACCCAAAATTGAAAAGAAATGGAAAGATAAAGGCCAAGACAATAATCTGATTGTTGTTTGATAAACCCCAGTGATGTTGGTTTGCATGAAACTTGGCCCTAAACTTTGTTGATTTTACACTGTTTTCAATGGGGCTTGAATTAGGACAGTGCACTCATAGGGCCTAGGCAGGCTGGGGTTTGGAAAACGGCCCGCGTGCTTTTAGTTCCGAGTTGTGCAATGCATGCGTGCGATCGCGAAGATCGCTGGAAAGTTCGAATCGTGTAAATAGGCTGTTTCGTGTATAATATCGCGTACAGTTTTTTCCTTTCGTTTAGCAGTTTAAAACATAAAGATGGATAGAATATGCAAGATAAAGGTATCAGAGGAAATAAGAGATTCTAATCTTTGTTTAAATGATGCAAACTTTAAGAAACTTTGTGATTAATTTTGCAGTGTCTGTTCGTGAAAACAGAAAAAGGCCATGTATCAATTAGTCCCTTCGTGAAAACGAAAAACTCGATAGGGATACATTTTTCTTAATCCCCTAAAATAATCCCCCTTAAAAATAATAAATAATATCTCTTAACAATTTAAAACCAATGCCCTCTATTCGTGTTCGTGACATGCATGCATGTTCTTTTAATGTCGCCAATAACCAGTTTGGTATGCTATTTGGTCAACTATTCTGTATTTTGTTCCCTAATATTTATAATAGTGAACCGGGCCCTCCAAATAACGAACACGATCGTTAACTTATAAAGTCCAAGTGCGAACAGTGGTAATATTTGACCATTTTTTATTTTACCATCGTCTCAGTAAAACCTTCCCCCTACACGGCTTCAGTGTAAACAAATTGGTCCAGGGTGAAAGTAAAGGCCCTCATAGCGGTGTGGGCCAAACTGACATCGTTTCTTCGCTCCACTTGCCTTTTTATCATGCTCAAGAAAGCAACTATCCTTTAAGGCTATCGACTGCCGGTTAGTTTCTTTATTAGAAACAATCATTTGCTGAATCACGATAATTATTTTAAGAAGAATTTCTCGAGACAGCGCCATGTTGAAAATCATGCATTTAGGGTTCGCTGTTGTGCGCGCAACCAAGCGATGAATGCGTGCATTACGCACTGTTAGTCTAAGAGCTAGCTCCATAAGATTTCACCCCATTTCACCCAGAAGGTTTGTCCCCTTAAAGTTACTTAGGTTGTTCAAGTCATTCACAAAACGTTGGTCAGCCTCCCCCCAGAGGTTGGGTCTGAACCCCAGACCCCCTTGAAAAGCGCCCCCAGACGGTTGATTTCACCCCATCTCATCCATGGACAAAACTTTGTCAAAAGAAAGTAGTATGATAGTACATTACAAAAAAATTAAAACTGACCAAATATCTGGTTGGGAAGGTGTGGTCAGACCCCCCACAAAGTGCCCCAAACAGCGCCCCCACAGACGGTTGATTTCACCCCATCTCATCCATGGACAAAACTTTGTCAAAAGAAAGTAGTATGATAGTACATTACAAAAAAATTAAAACTGACCAAATATCTGGTTGGGAAGGTGTGGTCAGACCCCCCACAAAGTGCCCCAAACAGCGCCCCCACAGACGGTTGATTTCACCCCATCTCATCCATGGACAAAACTTTGTCAAAAGAAAGTAGTATGATAGTACATTACAAAAAAATAAAAACTGACCAAATATCTGGTTGGGAAGGTGTGCTCAGACCCCCCACAAAGTGCCCCAAACAGCGCCCTCACAGACGGTTGATTTCACCCCATCTAATTCATGGACAAAACTTTGTCAAAAGTAGGTAGTATGATACTTGATAGTACATTTTCATGGACAAGTACAAACCAAAGAAAGGAGAAGAAAGAATCTCGTGCGTAAAGAAGTTAGATGCCAGTTCTCTACCTCCATGCTCACGAGTACTACTACAGAAGATAAAGCGTACACATCTCGTAGCGACTCGGTGGCTATCGTCAGCACGATGCAACCAATCGGCAAAATCACCACAAGAATATGGCTGGAAACTTGAAGATGGTTGTTACAGGCTGCAGTGGCTTGAAGGTGAAATTTCACCAACATCGTTAGATGTTGTTTGCAGCGAAGCGGATCTCGTCCAGGAATATAATGGGGAAAGGTAGGCTACGTAACAAATGTTCATTATATTTCATAATTTTGGCGATTTTGTGTCGCTTTTATTTCCGATGAGATACGGTAAATAGCACATTGAATTAATCGTCCCTTTAAAATAACGCGATGTATGTACTAAACGAAATAGCGTATTTAACTACATCGACAAAAACAAGAGTATAAACTTCAATTACACAGGAGGAACGTTTTAAATAGATTTTTGTTGTCGTTATAGCACAAGACGTGGATGACTCTGAAAACGAAGAGAAACAAAGCGACAGCGACAATGGAAGCAGTGAAAGCAGTGACGACTAGGTGTAGCCAACTGATCACACAATGAGTCAGACATAAACAAAGACAGTTTCGATTTGACCTTTAAAATCACACTTTACTCAGAAATACTATTTACAAAATTGTGTAAATGAACGTACATGATTGTATAAGGGCTCTTGTTTAAAGTCTCTGCAAATCATACACTGACATAAACAAAGACATTTTATTGATTTGATTTGTAAAATCACACTTAACTAAGACAATACTTACCGGGTCTAATAATGAACGTATATTATAGTAAGGGTTCTTGCCTAAATCACACAGGAAAGATGCATAAATAAACCCTCTTTTCTGGATATGAATCTGTTATAGAGCTTGGAAACACGATTCAATAAAAAAGTCAGATTTGTTGGCGCTGGTTACTTACTGTAGTACGTAATTTTTCTTTATAAAATTCAATTTTTGGGAATTATTACAGGATATCTAGCGCAATCCTTATGCTGAATGCCTAGAATCATTATTTACTTTCAATCGAGTAAATTATTTCTTAATAATTCGGTAGTAAATATTTTCTATATCTGCAAATGGTGTATCCTACCTTTAATGCTGTTCGTAAACTGAGTATTGTTTTACAAGATTTCTGCATCTTGTATTTTTTCTGTCATACAACCAATCAAAAGTTAGTTGTTGCAGTAAATGAAACCGTGGCCTACCTTCCCAACTTGAAATAGTGTCAGTTGGTTTTTTTGTAACATAATGGCCATAATACTTTATTTGAACCATTTTTTCTCCAAGTATTATAGATAAGATAAATAAACCCCACACGGATACTTTGTGAGACCAGATATCTGGTCATTTTTGTTTTGTTTTTGTAACGTACTATCATACTACTTTCTTTTGACAAAGTTTTGTCCATGGATGTGATGGGGTGAAATCAACCGCCTGTGGGGGCGCTGTTTGGGGCACTTTGTGGGGGGGGGGGGGGGGGTCTGACCACACCTTCCCAACCAGATATTTGGTCAGTTTTTATTTTTTTGTAATGTACTATCATACTACTTTCTTTTGACAAAGTTTTGTCCATGGATGAGATGGGGTGAAATCAACCGTCTGTGGGGGCGCTGTTTGGGGCACTTTGTGGGGGGTCTGACCACACCTTCCCAACCAGATATTTGGTCAGTTTTAATTTTTTTGTAATGTACTATCATACTACTTTCTTTTGACAAAGTTTTGTCCATGGATGAGATGGGGTGAAATCAACCGTCTGGGGGCGCTTTTCAAGGGGGTCTGGGGTTCAGACCCAACCTCTGGGGGGAGGCTGACCAACGTTTTGTGAATGACTTGAACAACCTAAGTAACTTTAAGGGGACAAACCTTCTGGGTGAAATGGGGTGAAATCTTATGGAGCTAGCTCTTAGACTATGTGTTAGGAAGCGAGTATTCCTGCGGCCGGCTGCACACAGAATGTGTGCCCTCCCCTGCCCCCAAACACCAAGATTGACACCTGCGTCCCACGTCAGCTTCCTTTCTCTCAGATGACCCCTCCACATAACTGTTACAGCCACGGAACAAAATCCCTGGCGATTCAAAGGATGCGTCGCCGGCATTTGCTCCTGCGGTCTACTATTTTTTAGTGACTCATTGCTGATAGCAGCTATTGTTGATCTACAGTGCCACTCCATCAATCAACCGAGTATCATGCCTAAGTAACCGGGTGGCCACAGTGTTTGTAGCGGGCGGGGGCGAGCCGAGCGAGCCGAGCGAGCCTGCTCCCCGAACGGTCCCATTAAGGATCGTGTCCCTTACTTTGAGTTTGCTACGGGTTTCTGTAGGTTTGCAAGTTACAGTGCATAGGGTGCTTTTGAGGAATTATTGGTTTCATTACCAGAATGAATTAATAACATTGTGTTATTTAAAATCGTAGCCATGTAATTCTGACCGGCCTATTTAACTGCCTAATAAAAGTTACATTTACCTTGTTGTCTTTCACAAAGAGAACTGTTGATTTGGACACCACAGTTGAGTCAGCTGGACCCAAAAAATACTTCCCTACGGTCAAATCGGCTATTTAAATTTGGGATATTCGCCCTGAATTTGAGCGTATAGGGTGTAACATGTGGCTGCGGTCACTTTTTTTTGTGCATGCCCAACTTCGTCGGACGTTTGGTTTTAGCTCAGTGCCAATTATTAAATTCGATTTTTAAATTTGCGATATTCGCCCCTAAAGTGAGCCTATGGGGTGTAACATGAGGCTGCGGTCACTTGTTTGTGCATGCCCAACTTCGTCGGGCGTTTTGTTTGGGCGCTGTGCCAATTTTTAAATTTGATTTTTAAATTTGGGATATTCGCCCTGAATTTGAGCGTATAGGGTGTAACATGTGGCTGCGGTCACTTTTTTTTGTGCATGCCCAACTTCGTCGGACGTTTGGTTTTAGCTCAGTGCCAATTATTAAATTCGATTTTTAAATTTGCGATATTCGCCCCTAAAGTGAGCCTATGGGGTGTAACATGAGGCTGCGGTCACTTGTTTGTGCATGCCCAACTTCGTCGGGCGTTTTGTTTGGGCGCTGTGCCAATTTTTAAATTTGATTTTTAAATTTGGGATATTCGCCCTGAATTTGAGCGTATAGGGTGTAACATGTGGCTGCGGTCACTTTTTTTTGTGCATGCCCAACTTCGTCGGACGTTTGGTTTTAGCTCAGTGCCAATTATTAAATTCGATTTTTAAATTTGCGATATTCGCCCCTAAAGTGAGCCTATGGGGTGTAACATGAGGCTGCGGTCACTTGTTTGTGCATGCCCAACTTCGTCGGGCGTTTTGTTTGGGCGCTGTGCCAATTTTTAAATTTGATTTTTAAATTTGGGATATTCGCCCTGAATTTGAGCGTATAGGGTGTAACATGTGGCTGCGGTCACTTTTTTTTGTGCATGCCCAACTTCGTCGGACGTTTGGTTTTAGCTCAGTGCCAATTATTAAATTCGATTTTTAAATTTGCGATATTCGCCCCTAAAGTGAGCCTATGGGGTGTAACATGAGGCTGCGGTCACTTGTTTGTGCATGCCCAACTTCGTCGGGCGTTTTGTTTGGGCGCTGTGCCAATTTTTAAATTTGATTTTTAAATTTGGGATATTCGCCCTGAATTTGAGCGTATAGGGTGTAACATGTGGCTGCGGTCACTTTTTTTTGTGCATGCCCAACTTCGTCGGACGTTTGGTTTTAGCTCAGTGCCAATTATTAAATTCGATTTTTAAATTTGCGATATTCGCCCCTAAAGTGAGCCTATGGGGTGTAACATGAGGCTGCGGTCACTTGTTTGTGCATGCCCAACTTCGTCGGGCGTTTTGTTTGGGCGCTGTGCCAATTTTTAAATTTGATTTTTAAATTTGGGATATTCGCCCTGAATTTGAGCGTATAGGGTGTAACATGTGGCTGCGGTCACTTTTTTTTGTGCATGCCCAACTTCGTCGGACGTTTGGTTTTAGCTCAGTGCCAATTATTAAATTCGATTTTTAAATTTGCGATATTCGCCCCTAAAGTGAGCCTATGGGGTGTAACATGAGGCTGCGGTCACTTGTTTGTGCATGCCCAACTTCGTCGGGCGTTTTGTTTGGGCGCTGTGCCAATTTTTAAATTTGATTTTTAAATTTGGGATATTCGCCCTGAATTTGAGCGTATAGGGTGTAACATGTGGCTGCGGTCACTTTTTTTTGTGCATGCCCAACTTCGTCGGACGTTTGGTTTTAGCTCAGTGCCAATTATTAAATTCGATTTTTAAATTTGCGATATTCGCCCCTAAAGTGAGCCTATGGGGTGTAACATGAGGCTGCGGTCACTTGTTTGTGCATGCCCAACTTCGTCGGGCGTTTTGTTTGGGCGCTGTGCCAATTTTTAAATTTGATTTTTAAATTTGGGATATTCGCCCTGAATTTGAGCGTATAGGGTGTAACATGTGGCTGCGGTCACTTTTTTTTGTGCATGCCCAACTTCGTCGGACGTTTGGTTTTAGCTCAGTGCCAATTATTAAATTCGATTTTTAAATTTGCGATATTCGCCCCTAAAGTGAGCCTATGGGGTGTAACATGAGGCTGCGGTCACTTGTTTGTGCATGCCCAACTTCGTCGGGCGTTTTGTTTGGGCGCTGTGCCAATTTTTAAATTTGATTTTTAAATTTGGGATATTCGCCCTGAATTTGAGCGTATAGGGTGTAACATGTGGCTGCGGTCACTTTTTTTTGTGCATGCCCAACTTCGTCGGACGTTTGGTTTTAGCTCAGTGCCAATTATTAAATTCGATTTTTAAATTTGCGATATTCGCCCCTAAAGTGAGCCTATGGGGTGTAACATGAGGCTGCGGTCACTTGTTTGTGCATGCCCAACTTCGTCGGGCGTTTTGTTTGGGCGCTGTGCCAATTTTTAAATTTGATTTTTAAATTTGGGATATTCGCCCTGAATTTGAGCGTATAGGGTGTAACATGTGGCTGCGGTCACTTTTTTTTGTGCATGCCCAACTTCGTCGGACGTTTGGTTTTAGCTCAGTGCCAATTATTAAATTCGATTTTTAAATTTGCGATATTCGCCCCTAAAGTGAGCCTATGGGGTGTAACATGAGGCTGCGGTCACTTGTTTGTGCATGCCCAACTTCGTCGGGCGTTTTGTTTGGGCGCTGTGCCAATTTTTAAATTTGATTTTTAAATTTGGGATATTCGCCCTGAATTTGAGCGTATAGGGTGTAACATGTGGCTGCGGTCACTTTTTTTTGTGCATGCCCAACTTCGTCGGACGTTTGGTTTTAGCTCAGTGCCAATTATTAAATTCGATTTTTAAATTTGCGATATTCGCCCCTAAAGTGAGCCTATGGGGTGTAACATGAGGCTGCGGTCACTTGTTTGTGCATGCCCAACTTCGTCGGGCGTTTTGTTTGGGCGCTGTGCCAATTTTTAAATTTGATTTTTAAATTTGGGATATTCGCCCTGAATTTGAGCGTATAGGGTGTAACATGTGGCTGCGGTCACTTTTTTTTGTGCATGCCCAACTTCGTCGGACGTTTGGTTTTAGCTCAGTGCCAATTATTAAATTCGATTTTTAAATTTGCGATATTCGCCCCTAAAGTGAGCCTATGGGGTGTAACATGAGGCTGCGGTCACTTGTTTGTGCATGCCCAACTTCGTCGGGCGTTTTGTTTGGGCGCTGTGCCAATTTTTAAATTTGATTTTTAAATTTGGGATATTCGCCCTGAATTTGAGCGTATAGGGTGTAACATGTGGCTGCGGTCACTTTTTTTTGTGCATGCCCAACTTCGTCGGACGTTTGGTTTTAGCTCAGTGCCAATTATTAAATTCGATTTTTAAATTTGCGATATTCGCCCCTAAAGTGAGCCTATGGGGTGTAACATGAGGCTGCGGTCACTTGTTTGTGCATGCCCAACTTCGTCGGGCGTTTTGTTTGGGCGCTGTGCCAATTTTTAAATTTGATTTTTAAATTTGGGATATTCGCCCTGAATTTGAGCGTATAGGGTGTAACATGTGGCTGCGGTCACTTTTTTTTGTGCATGCCCAACTTCGTCGGACGTTTGGTTTTAGCTCAGTGCCAATTATTAAATTCGATTTTTAAATTTGCGATATTCGCCCCTAAAGTGAGCCTATGGGGTGTAACATGAGGCTGCGGTCACTTGTTTGTGCATGCCCAACTTCGTCGGGCGTTTTGTTTGGGCGCTGTGCCAATTTTTAAATTTGATTTTTAAATTTGGGATATTCGCCCTGAATTTGAGCGTATAGGGTGTAACATGTGGCTGCGGTCACTTTTTTTTGTGCATGCCCAACTTCGTCGGACGTTTGGTTTTAGCTCAGTGCCAATTATTAAATTCGATTTTTAAATTTGCGATATTCGCCCCTAAAGTGAGCCTATGGGGTGTAACATGAGGCTGCGGTCACTTGTTTGTGCATGCCCAACTTCGTCGGGCGTTTTGTTTGGGCGCTGTGCCAATTTTTAAATTTGATTTTTAAATTTGGGATATTCGCCCTGAATTTGAGCGTATAGGGTGTAACATGTGGCTGCGGTCACTTTTTTTTGTGCATGCCCAACTTCGTCGGACGTTTGGTTTTAGCTCAGTGCCAATTATTAAATTCGATTTTTAAATTTGCGATATTCGCCCCTAAAGTGAGCCTATGGGGTGTAACATGAGGCTGCGGTCACTTGTTTGTGCATGCCCAACTTCGTCGGGCGTTTTGTTTGGGCGCTGTGCCAATTTTTAAATTTGATTTTTAAATTTGGGATATTCGCCCTGAATTTGAGCGTATAGGGTGTAACATGTGGCTGCGGTCACTTTTTTTTGTGCATGCCCAACTTCGTCGGACGTTTGGTTTTAGCTCAGTGCCAATTATTAAATTCGATTTTTAAATTTGCGATATTCGCCCCTAAAGTGAGCCTATGGGGTGTAACATGAGGCTGCGGTCACTTGTTTGTGCATGCCCAACTTCGTCGGGCGTTTTGTTTGGGCGCTGTGCCAATTTTTAAATTTGATTTTTAAATTTGGGATATTCGCCCTGAATTTGAGCGTATAGGGTGTAACATGTGGCTGCGGTCACTTTTTTTTGTGCATGCCCAACTTCGTCGGACGTTTGGTTTTAGCTCAGTGCCAATTATTAAATTCGATTTTTAAATTTGCGATATTCGCCCCTAAAGTGAGCCTATGGGGTGTAACATGAGGCTGCGGTCACTTGTTTGTGCATGCCCAACTTCGTCGGGCGTTTTGTTTGGGCGCTGTGCCAATTTTTAAATTTGATTTTTAAATTTGGGATATTCGCCCTGAATTTGAGCGTATAGGGTGTAACATGTGGCTGCGGTCACTTTTTTTTGTGCATGCCCAACTTCGTCGGACGTTTGGTTTTAGCTCAGTGCCAATTATTAAATTCGATTTTTAAATTTGCGATATTCGCCCCTAAAGTGAGCCTATGGGGTGTAACATGAGGCTGCGGTCACTTGTTTGTGCATGCCCAACTTCGTCGGGCGTTTTGTTTGGGCGCTGTGCCAATTTTTAAATTTGATTTTTAAATTTGGGATATTCGCCCTGAATTTGAGCGTATAGGGTGTAACATGTGGCTGCGGTCACTTTTTTTTGTGCATGCCCAACTTCGTCGGACGTTTGGTTTTAGCTCAGTGCCAATTATTAAATTCGATTTTTAAATTTGCGATATTCGCCCCTAAAGTGAGCCTATGGGGTGTAACATGAGGCTGCGGTCACTTGTTTGTGCATGCCCAACTTCGTCGGGCGTTTTGTTTGGGCGCTGTGCCAATTTTTAAATTTGATTTTTAAATTTGGGATATTCGCCCTGAATTTGAGCGTATAGGGTGTAACATGTGGCTGCGGTCACTTTTTTTTGTGCATGCCCAACTTCGTCGGACGTTTGGTTTTAGCTCAGTGCCAATTATTAAATTCGATTTTTAAATTTGCGATATTCGCCCCTAAAGTGAGCCTATGGGGTGTAACATGAGGCTGCGGTCACTTGTTTGTGCATGCCCAACTTCGTCGGGCGTTTTGTTTGGGCGCTGTGCCAATTTTTAAATTTGATTTTTAAATTTGGGATATTCGCCCTGAATTTGAGCGTATAGGGTGTAACATGTGGCTGCGGTCACTTTTTTTTGTGCATGCCCAACTTCGTCGGACGTTTGGTTTTAGCTCAGTGCCAATTATTAAATTCGATTTTTAAATTTGCGATATTCGCCCCTAAAGTGAGCCTATGGGGTGTAACATGAGGCTGCGGTCACTTGTTTGTGCATGCCCAACTTCGTCGGGCGTTTTGTTTGGGCGCTGTGCCAATTTTTAAATTTGATTTTTAAATTTGGGATATTCGCCCTGAATTTGAGCGTATAGGGTGTAACATGTGGCTGCGGTCACTTTTTTTTGTGCATGCCCAACTTCGTCGGACGTTTGGTTTTAGCTCAGTGCCAATTATTAAATTCGATTTTTAAATTTGCGATATTCGCCCCTAAAGTGAGCCTATGGGGTGTAACATGAGGCTGCGGTCACTTGTTTGTGCATGCCCAACTTCGTCGGGCGTTTTGTTTGGGCGCTGTGCCAATTTTTAAATTTGATTTTTAAATTTGGGATATTCGCCCTGAATTTGAGCGTATAGGGTGTAACATGTGGCTGCGGTCACTTTTTTTTGTGCATGCCCAACTTCGTCGGACGTTTGGTTTTAGCTCAGTGCCAATTATTAAATTCGATTTTTAAATTTGCGATATTCGCCCCTAAAGTGAGCCTATGGGGTGTAACATGAGGCTGCGGTCACTTGTTTGTGCATGCCCAACTTCGTCGGGCGTTTTGTTTGGGCGCTGTGCCAATTTTTAAATTTGATTTTTAAATTTGGGATATTCGCCCTGAATTTGAGCGTATAGGGTGTAACATGTGGCTGCGGTCACTTTTTTTTGTGCATGCCCAACTTCGTCGGACGTTTGGTTTTAGCTCAGTGCCAATTATTAAATTCGATTTTTAAATTTGCGATATTCGCCCCTAAAGTGAGCCTATGGGGTGTAACATGAGGCTGCGGTCACTTGTTTGTGCATGCCCAACTTCGTCGGGCGTTTTGTTTGGGCGCTGTGCCAATTTTTAAATTTGATTTTTAAATTTGGGATATTCGCCCTGAATTTGAGCGTATAGGGTGTAACATGTGGCTGCGGTCACTTTTTTTTGTGCATGCCCAACTTCGTCGGACGTTTGGTTTTAGCTCAGTGCCAATTATTAAATTCGATTTTTAAATTTGCGATATTCGCCCCTAAAGTGAGCCTATGGGGTGTAACATGAGGCTGCGGTCACTTGTTTGTGCATGCCCAACTTCGTCGGGCGTTTTGTTTGGGCGCTGTGCCAATTTTTAAATTTGATTTTTAAATTTGGGATATTCGCCCTGAATTTGAGCGTATAGGGTGTAACATGTGGCTGCGGTCACTTTTTTTTGTGCATGCCCAACTTCGTCGGACGTTTGGTTTTAGCTCAGTGCCAATTATTAAATTCGATTTTTAAATTTGCGATATTCGCCCCTAAAGTGAGCCTATGGGGTGTAACATGAGGCTGCGGTCACTTGTTTGTGCATGCCCAACTTCGTCGGGCGTTTTGTTTGGGCGCTGTGCCAATTTTTAAATTTGATTTTTAAATTTGGGATATTCGCCCTGAATTTGAGCGTATAGGGTGTAACATGTGGCTGCGGTCACTTTTTTTTGTGCATGCCCAACTTCGTCGGACGTTTGGTTTTAGCTCAGTGCCAATTATTAAATTCGATTTTTAAATTTGCGATATTCGCCCCTAAAGTGAGCCTATGGGGTGTAACATGAGGCTGCGGTCACTTGTTTGTGCATGCCCAACTTCGTCGGGCGTTTTGTTTGGGCGCTGTGCCAATTTTTAAATTTGATTTTTAAATTTGGGATATTCGCCCTGAATTTGAGCGTATAGGGTGTAACATGTGGCTGCGGTCACTTTTTTTTGTGCATGCCCAACTTCGTCGGACGTTTGGTTTTAGCTCAGTGCCAATTATTAAATTCGATTTTTAAATTTGCGATATTCGCCCCTAAAGTGAGCCTATGGGGTGTAACATGAGGCTGCGGTCACTTGTTTGTGCATGCCCAACTTCGTCGGGCGTTTTGTTTGGGCGCTGTGCCAATTTTTAAATTTGATTTTTAAATTTGGGATATTCGCCCTGAATTTGAGCGTATAGGGTGTAACATGTGGCTGCGGTCACTTTTTTTTGTGCATGCCCAACTTCGTCGGACGTTTGGTTTTAGCTCAGTGCCAATTATTAAATTCGATTTTTAAATTTGCGATATTCGCCCCTAAAGTGAGCCTATGGGGTGTAACATGAGGCTGCGGTCACTTGTTTGTGCATGCCCAACTTCGTCGGGCGTTTTGTTTGGGCGCTGTGCCAATTTTTAAATTTGATTTTTAAATTTGGGATATTCGCCCTGAATTTGAGCGTATAGGGTGTAACATGTGGCTGCGGTCACTTTTTTTTGTGCATGCCCAACTTCGTCGGACGTTTGGTTTTAGCTCAGTGCCAATTATTAAATTCGATTTTTAAATTTGCGATATTCGCCCCTAAAGTGAGCCTATGGGGTGTAACATGAGGCTGCGGTCACTTGTTTGTGCATGCCCAACTTCGTCGGGCGTTTTGTTTGGGCGCTGTGCCAATTTTTAAATTTGATTTTTAAATTTGGGATATTCGCCCTGAATTTGAGCGTATAGGGTGTAACATGTGGCTGCGGTCACTTTTTTTTGTGCATGCCCAACTTCGTCGGACGTTTGGTTTTAGCTCAGTGCCAATTATTAAATTCGATTTTTAAATTTGCGATATTCGCCCCTAAAGTGAGCCTATGGGGTGTAACATGAGGCTGCGGTCACTTGTTTGTGCATGCCCAACTTCGTCGGGCGTTTTGTTTGGGCGCTGTGCCAATTTTTAAATTTGATTTTTAAATTTGGGATATTCGCCCTGAATTTGAGCGTATAGGGTGTAACATGTGGCTGCGGTCACTTTTTTTTGTGCATGCCCAACTTCGTCGGACGTTTGGTTTTAGCTCAGTGCCAATTATTAAATTCGATTTTTAAATTTGCGATATTCGCCCCTAAAGTGAGCCTATGGGGTGTAACATGAGGCTGCGGTCACTTGTTTGTGCATGCCCAACTTCGTCGGGCGTTTTGTTTGGGCGCTGTGCCAATTTTTAAATTTGATTTTTAAATTTGGGATATTCGCCCTGAATTTGAGCGTATAGGGTGTAACATGTGGCTGCGGTCACTTTTTTTTGTGCATGCCCAACTTCGTCGGACGTTTGGTTTTAGCTCAGTGCCAATTATTAAATTCGATTTTTAAATTTGCGATATTCGCCCCTAAAGTGAGCCTATGGGGTGTAACATGAGGCTGCGGTCACTTGTTTGTGCATGCCCAACTTCGTCGGGCGTTTTGTTTGGGCGCTGTGCCAATTTTTAAATTTGATTTTTAAATTTGGGATATTCGCCCTGAATTTGAGCGTATAGGGTGTAACATGTGGCTGCGGTCACTTTTTTTTGTGCATGCCCAACTTCGTCGGACGTTTGGTTTTAGCTCAGTGCCAATTATTAAATTCGATTTTTAAATTTGCGATATTCGCCCCTAAAGTGAGCCTATGGGGTGTAACATGAGGCTGCGGTCACTTGTTTGTGCATGCCCAACTTCGTCGGGCGTTTTGTTTGGGCGCTGTGCCAATTTTTAAATTTGATTTTTAAATTTGGGATATTCGCCCTGAATTTGAGCGTATAGGGTGTAACATGTGGCTGCGGTCACTTTTTTTTGTGCATGCCCAACTTCGTCGGACGTTTGGTTTTAGCTCAGTGCCAATTATTAAATTCGATTTTTAAATTTGCGATATTCGCCCCTAAAGTGAGCCTATGGGGTGTAACATGAGGCTGCGGTCACTTGTTTGTGCATGCCCAACTTCGTCGGGCGTTTTGTTTGGGCGCTGTGCCAATTTTTAAATTTGATTTTTAAATTTGGGATATTCGCCCTGAATTTGAGCGTATAGGGTGTAACATGTGGCTGCGGTCACTTTTTTTTGTGCATGCCCAACTTCGTCGGACGTTTGGTTTTAGCTCAGTGCCAATTATTAAATTCGATTTTTAAATTTGCGATATTCGCCCCTAAAGTGAGCCTATGGGGTGTAACATGAGGCTGCGGTCACTTGTTTGTGCATGCCCAACTTCGTCGGGCGTTTTGTTTGGGCGCTGTGCCAATTTTTAAATTTGATTTTTAAATTTGGGATATTCGCCCTGAATTTGAGCGTATAGGGTGTAACATGTGGCTGCGGTCACTTTTTTTTGTGCATGCCCAACTTCGTCGGACGTTTGGTTTTAGCTCAGTGCCAATTATTAAATTCGATTTTTAAATTTGCGATATTCGCCCCTAAAGTGAGCCTATGGGGTGTAACATGAGGCTGCGGTCACTTGTTTGTGCATGCCCAACTTCGTCGGGCGTTTGTTGGCGCTGCCAATTTTTAAATTTGATTTTTAAATTTGGGATATTCGCCCTGAATTTGAGCGTATAGGGTGTAACATGTGGCTGCGGTCACTTTTTTTTGTGCATGCCCAACTTCGTCGGACGTTTGGTTTTAGCTCAGTGCCAATTATTAAATTCGATTTTTAAATTTGCGATATTCGCCCCTAAAGTGAGCCTATGGGGTGTAACATGAGGCTGCGGTCACTTGTTTGTGCATGCCCAACTTCGTCGGGCGTTTTGTTTGGGCGCTGTGCCAATTTTTAAATTTGATTTTTAAATTTGGGATATTCGCCCTGAATTTGAGCGTATAGGGTGTAACATGTGGCTGCGGTCACTTTTTTTTGTGCATGCCCAACTTCGTCGGACGTTTGGTTTTAGCTCAGTGCCAATTATTAAATTCGATTTTTAAATTTGCGATATTCGCCCCTAAAGTGAGCCTATGGGGTGTAACATGAGGCTGCGGTCACTTGTTTGTGCATGCCCAACTTCGTCGGGCGTTTTGTTTGGGCGCTGTGCCAATTTTTAAATTTGATTTTTAAATTTGGGATATTCGCCCTGAATTTGAGCGTATAGGGTGTAACATGTGGCTGCGGTCACTTTTTTTTGTGCATGCCCAACTTCGTCGGACGTTTGGTTTTAGCTCAGTGCCAATTATTAAATTCGATTTTTAAATTTGCGATATTCGCCCCTAAAGTGAGCCTATGGGGTGTAACATGAGGCTGCGGTCACTTGTTTGTGCATGCCCAACTTCGTCGGGCGTTTTGTTTGGGCGCTGTGCCAATTTTTAAATTTGATTTTTAAATTTGGGATATTCGCCCTGAATTTGAGCGTATAGGGTGTAACATGTGGCTGCGGTCACTTTTTTTTGTGCATGCCCAACTTCGTCGGACGTTTGGTTTTAGCTCAGTGCCAATTATTAAATTCGATTTTTAAATTTGCGATATTCGCCCCTAAAGTGAGCCTATGGGGTGTAACATGAGGCTGCGGTCACTTGTTTGTGCATGCCCAACTTCGTCGGGCGTTTTGTTTGGGCGCTGTGCCAATTTTTAAATTTGATTTTTAAATTTGGGATATTCGCCCTGAATTTGAGCGTATAGGGTGTAACATGTGGCTGCGGTCACTTTTTTTTGTGCATGCCCAACTTCGTCGGACGTTTGGTTTTAGCTCAGTGCCAATTATTAAATTCGATTTTTAAATTTGCGATATTCGCCCCTAAAGTGAGCCTATGGGGTGTAACATGAGGCTGCGGTCACTTGTTTGTGCATGCCCAACTTCGTCGGGCGTTTTGTTTGGGCGCTGTGCCAATTTTTAAATTTGATTTTTAAATTTGGGATATTCGCCCTGAATTTGAGCGTATAGGGTGTAACATGTGGCTGCGGTCACTTTTTTTTGTGCATGCCCAACTTCGTCGGACGTTTGGTTTTAGCTCAGTGCCAATTATTAAATTCGATTTTTAAATTTGCGATATTCGCCCCTAAAGTGAGCCTATGGGGTGTAACATGAGGCTGCGGTCACTTGTTTGTGCATGCCCAACTTCGTCGGGCGTTTTGTTTGGGCGCTGTGCCAATTTTTAAATTTGATTTTTAAATTTGGGATATTCGCCCTGAATTTGAGCGTATAGGGTGTAACATGTGGCTGCGGTCACTTTTTTTTGTGCATGCCCAACTTCGTCGGACGTTTGGTTTTAGCTCAGTGCCAATTATTAAATTCGATTTTTAAATTTGCGATATTCGCCCCTAAAGTGAGCCTATGGGGTGTAACATGAGGCTGCGGTCACTTGTTTGTGCATGCCCAACTTCGTCGGGCGTTTTGTTTGGGCGCTGTGCCAATTTTTAAATTTGATTTTTAAATTTGGGATATTCGCCCTGAATTTGAGCGTATAGGGTGTAACATGTGGCTGCGGTCACTTTTTTTTGTGCATGCCCAACTTCGTCGGACGTTTGGTTTTAGCTCAGTGCCAATTATTAAATTCGATTTTTAAATTTGCGATATTCGCCCCTAAAGTGAGCCTATGGGGTGTAACATGAGGCTGCGGTCACTTGTTTGTGCATGCCCAACTTCGTCGGGCGTTTTGTTTGGGCGCTGTGCCAATTTTTAAATTTGATTTTTAAATTTGGGATATTCGCCCTGAATTTGAGCGTATAGGGTGTAACATGTGGCTGCGGTCACTTTTTTTTGTGCATGCCCAACTTCGTCGGACGTTTGGTTTTAGCTCAGTGCCAATTATTAAATTCGATTTTTAAATTTGCGATATTCGCCCCTAAAGTGAGCCTATGGGGTGTAACATGAGGCTGCGGTCACTTGTTTGTGCATGCCCAACTTCGTCGGGCGTTTTGTTTGGGCGCTGTGCCAATTTTTAAATTTGATTTTTAAATTTGGGATATTCGCCCTGAATTTGAGCGTATAGGGTGTAACATGTGGCTGCGGTCACTTTTTTTTGTGCATGCCCAACTTCGTCGGACGTTTGGTTTTAGCTCAGTGCCAATTATTAAATTCGATTTTTAAATTTGCGATATTCGCCCCTAAAGTGAGCCTATGGGGTGTAACATGAGGCTGCGGTCACTTGTTTGTGCATGCCCAACTTCGTCGGGCGTTTTGTTTGGGCGCTGTGCCAATTTTTAAATTTGATTTTTAAATTTGGGATATTCGCCCTGAATTTGAGCGTATAGGGTGTAACATGTGGCTGCGGTCACTTTTTTTTGTGCATGCCCAACTTCGTCGGACGTTTGGTTTTAGCTCAGTGCCAATTATTAAATTCGATTTTTAAATTTGCGATATTCGCCCCTAAAGTGAGCCTATGGGGTGTAACATGAGGCTGCGGTCACTTGTTTGTGCATGCCCAACTTCGTCGGGCGTTTTGTTTGGGCGCTGTGCCAATTTTTAAATTTGATTTTTAAATTTGGGATATTCGCCCTGAATTTGAGCGTATAGGGTGTAACATGTGGCTGCGGTCACTTTTTTTTGTGCATGCCCAACTTCGTCGGACGTTTGGTTTTAGCTCAGTGCCAATTATTAAATTCGATTTTTAAATTTGCGATATTCGCCCCTAAAGTGAGCCTATGGGGTGTAACATGAGGCTGCGGTCACTTGTTTGTGCATGCCCAACTTCGTCGGGCGTTTTGTTTGGGCGCTGTGCCAATTTTTAAATTTGATTTTTAAATTTGGGATATTCGCCCTGAATTTGAGCGTATAGGGTGTAACATGTGGCTGCGGTCACTTTTTTTTGTGCATGCCCAACTTCGTCGGACGTTTGGTTTTAGCTCAGTGCCAATTATTAAATTCGATTTTTAAATTTGCGATATTCGCCCCTAAAGTGAGCCTATGGGGTGTAACATGAGGCTGCGGTCACTTGTTTGTGCATGCCCAACTTCGTCGGGCGTTTTGTTTGGGCGCTGTGCCAATTTTTAAATTTGATTTTTAAATTTGGGATATTCGCCCTGAATTTGAGCGTATAGGGTGTAACATGTGGCTGCGGTCACTTTTTTTTGTGCATGCCCAACTTCGTCGGACGTTTGGTTTTAGCTCAGTGCCAATTATTAAATTCGATTTTTAAATTTGCGATATTCGCCCCTAAAGTGAGCCTATGGGGTGTAACATGAGGCTGCGGTCACTTGTTTGTGCATGCCCAACTTCGTCGGGCGTTTTGTTTGGGCGCTGTGCCAATTTTTAAATTTGATTTTTAAATTTGGGATATTCGCCCTGAATTTGAGCGTATAGGGTGTAACATGTGGCTGCGGTCACTTTTTTTTGTGCATGCCCAACTTCGTCGGACGTTTGGTTTTAGCTCAGTGCCAATTATTAAATTCGATTTTTAAATTTGCGATATTCGCCCCTAAAGTGAGCCTATGGGGTGTAACATGAGGCTGCGGTCACTTGTTTGTGCATGCCCAACTTCGTCGGGCGTTTTGTTTGGGCGCTGTGCCAATTTTTAAATTTGATTTTTAAATTTGGGATATTCGCCCTGAATTTGAGCGTATAGGGTGTAACATGTGGCTGCGGTCACTTTTTTTTGTGCATGCCCAACTTCGTCGGACGTTTGGTTTTAGCTCAGTGCCAATTATTAAATTCGATTTTTAAATTTGCGATATTCGCCCCTAAAGTGAGCCTATGGGGTGTAACATGAGGCTGCGGTCACTTGTTTGTGCATGCCCAACTTCGTCGGGCGTTTTGTTTGGGCGCTGTGCCAATTTTTAAATTTGATTTTTAAATTTGGGATATTCGCCCTGAATTTGAGCGTATAGGGTGTAACATGTGGCTGCGGTCACTTTTTTTTGTGCATGCCCAACTTCGTCGGACGTTTGGTTTTAGCTCAGTGCCAATTATTAAATTCGATTTTTAAATTTGCGATATTCGCCCCTAAAGTGAGCCTATGGGGTGTAACATGAGGCTGCGGTCACTTGTTTGTGCATGCCCAACTTCGTCGGGCGTTTTGTTTGGGCGCTGTGCCAATTTTTAAATTTGATTTTTAAATTTGGGATATTCGCCCTGAATTTGAGCGTATAGGGTGTAACATGTGGCTGCGGTCACTTTTTTTTTGTGCATGCCCAACTTCGTCGGACGTTTGGTTTTAGCTCAGTGCCAATTATTAAATTCGATTTTTAAATTTGCGATATTCGCCCCTAAAGTGAGCCTATGGGGTGTAACATGAGGCTGCGGTCACTTGTTTGTGCATGCCCAACTTCGTCGGGCGTTTTGTTTGGGCGCTGTGCCAATTTTTAAATTTGATTTTTAAATTTGGGATATTCGCCCTGAATTTGAGCGTATAGGGTGTAACATGTGGCTGCGGTCACTTTTTTTTGTGCATGCCCAACTTCGTCGGACGTTTGGTTTTAGCTCAGTGCCAATTATTAAATTCGATTTTTAAATTTGCGATATTCGCCCCTAAAGTGAGCCTATGGGGTGTAACATGAGGCTGCGGTCACTTGTTTGTGCATGCCCAACTTCGTCGGGCGTTTTGTTTGGGCGCTGTGCCAATTTTTAAATTTGATTTTTAAATTTGGGATATTCGCCCTGAATTTGAGCGTATAGGGTGTAACATGTGGCTGCGGTCACTTTTTTTTGTGCATGCCCAACTTCGTCGGACGTTTGGTTTTAGCTCAGTGCCAATTATTAAATTCGATTTTTAAATTTGCGATATTCGCCCCTAAAGTGAGCCTATGGGGTGTAACATGAGGCTGCGGTCACTTGTTTGTGCATGCCCAACTTCGTCGGGCGTTTTGTTTGGGCGCTGTGCCAATTTTTAAATTTGATTTTTAAATTTGGGATATTCGCCCTGAATTTGAGCGTATAGGGTGTAACATGTGGCTGCGGTCACTTTTTTTTGTGCATGCCCAACTTCGTCGGACGTTTGGTTTTAGCTCAGTGCCAATTATTAAATTCGATTTTTAAATTTGCGATATTCGCCCCTAAAGTGAGCCTATGGGGTGTAACATGAGGCTGCGGTCACTTGTTTGTGCATGCCCAACTTCGTCGGGCGTTTTGTTTGGGCGCTGTGCCAATTTTAAATTTGATTTTTAAATTTGGGATATTCGCCCTGAATTTGAGCGTATAGGGTGTAACATGTGGCTGCGGTCACTTTTTTTTTGTGCATGCCCAACTTCGTCGGACGTTTGGTTTTAGCTCAGTGCCAATTATTAAATTCGATTTTTAAATTTGCGATATTCGCCCCTAAAGTGAGCCTATGGGGTGTAACATGAGGCTGCGGTCACTTGTTTGTGCATGCCCAACTTCGTCGGGCGTTTTGTTTGGGCGCTGTGCCAATTTTTAAATTTGATTTTTAAATTTGGGATATTCGCCCTGAATTTGAGCGTATAGGGTGTAACATGTGGCTGCGGTCACTTTTTTTTGTGCATGCCCAACTTCGTCGGACGTTTGGTTTTAGCTCAGTGCCAATTATTAAATTCGATTTTTAAATTTGCGATATTCGCCCCTAAAGTGAGCCTATGGGTGTTACATGAGGCTGCGGTCACTTGTTTGTGCATGCCCAACTTCGTCGGGCGTTTTGTTTGGGCGCTGTGCCAATTTTTAATTTGATTTTTAAATTTGGGATATTCGCCCTGAATTTGAGCGTATAGGGTGTAACATGTGGCCTGCGGTCACTTTTTTTTGTGCATGCCCAACTTCGTCGGACGTTTGGTTTTAGCTCAGTGCCAATTTATTAAATTCGATTTTTAAATTTGCGATATTCGCCCCTAAAGTGAGCCTATGGGGTGTAACATGAGGCTGCGGTCACTTGTTTGTGCATGCCCAACTTCGTCGGGCGTTTTGTTTGGGCGCTGTGCCAATTTTTAAATTTGATTTTTAAATTTGGGATATTCGCCCTGAATTTGAGCGTATAGGGTGTAACATGTGGCTGCGGTCACTTTTTTTTGTGCATGCCCAACTTCGTCGGACGTTTGGTTTTAGCTCAGTGCCAATTATTAAATTCGATTTTTAAATTTGCGATATTCGCCCCTAAAGTGAGCCTATGGGGTGTAACATGAGGCTGCGGTCACTTGTTTGTGCATGCCCAACTTCGTCGGGCGTTTTGTTTGGGCGCTGTGCCAATTTTTAAATTTGATTTTTAAATTTGGGATATTCGCCCTGAATTTGAGCGTATAGGGTGTAACATGTGGCTGCGGTCACTTTTTTTTGTGCATGCCCAACTTCGTCGGACGTTTGGTTTTAGCTCAGTGCCAATTATTAAATTCGATTTTTAAATTTGCGATATTCGCCCCTAAAGTGAGCCTATGGGGTGTAACATGAGGCTGCGGTCACTTGTTTGTGCATGCCCAACTTCGTCGGGCGTTTTGTTTGGGCGCTGTGCCAATTTTTAAATTTGATTTTTAAATTTGGGATATTCGCCCTGAATTTGAGCGTATAGGGTGTAACATGTGGCTGCGGTCACTTTTTTTTGTGCATGCCCAACTTCGTCGGACGTTTGGTTTTAGCTCAGTGCCAATTATTAAATTCGATTTTTAAATTTGCGATATTCGCCCCTAAAGTGAGCCTATGGGGTGTAACATGAGGCTGCGGTCACTTGTTTGTGCATGCCCAACTTCGTCGGGCGTTTTGTTTGGGCGCTGTGCCAATTTTTAAATTTGATTTTTAAATTTGGGATATTCGCCCTGAATTTGAGCGTATAGGGTGTAACATGTGGCTGCGGTCACTTTTTTTTGTGCATGCCCAACTTCGTCGGACGTTTGGTTTTAGCTCAGTGCCAATTATTAAATTCGATTTTTAAATTTGCGATATTCGCCCCTAAAGTGAGCCTATGGGGTGTAACATGAGGCTGCGGTCACTTGTTTGTGCATGCCCAACTTCGTCGGGCGTTTTGTTTGGGCGCTGTGCCAATTTTTAAATTTGATTTTTAAATTTGGGATATTCGCCCTGAATTTGAGCGTATAGGGTGTAACATGTGGCTGCGGTCACTTTTTTTTGTGCATGCCCAACTTCGTCGGACGTTTGGTTTTAGCTCAGTGCCAATTATTAAATTCGATTTTTAAATTTGCGATATTCGCCCCTAAAGTGAGCCTATGGGGTGTAACATGAGGCTGCGGTCACTTGTTTGTGCATGCCCAACTTCGTCGGGCGTTTTGTTTGGGCGCTGTGCCAATTTTTAAATTTGATTTTTAAATTTGGGATATTCGCCCTGAATTTGAGCGTATAGGGTGTAACATGTGGCTGCGGTCACTTTTTTTTGTGCATGCCCAACTTCGTCGGACGTTTGGTTTTAGCTCAGTGCCAATTATTAAATTCGATTTTTAAATTTGCGATATTCGCCCCTAAAGTGAGCCTATGGGGTGTAACATGAGGCTGCGGTCACTTGTTTGTGCATGCCCAACTTCGTCGGGCGTTTTGTTTGGGCGCTGTGCCAATTTTTAAATTTGATTTTTAAATTTGGGATATTCGCCCTGAATTTGAGCGTATAGGGTGTAACATGTGGCTGCGGTCACTTTTTTTTGTGCATGCCCAACTTCGTCGGACGTTTGGTTTTAGCTCAGTGCCAATTATTAAATTCGATTTTTAAATTTGCGATATTCGCCCCTAAAGTGAGCCTATGGGGTGTAACATGAGGCTGCGGTCACTTGTTTGTGCATGCCCAACTTCGTCGGGCGTTTTGTTTGGGCGCTGTGCCAATTTTTAAATTTGATTTTTAAATTTGGGATATTCGCCCTGAATTTGAGCGTATAGGGTGTAACATGTGGCTGCGGTCACTTTTTTTTGTGCATGCCCAACTTCGTCGGACGTTTGGTTTTAGCTCAGTGCCAATTATTAAATTCGATTTTTAAATTTGCGATATTCGCCCCTAAAGTGAGCCTATGGGGTGTAACATGAGGCTGCGGTCACTTGTTTGTGCATGCCCAACTTCGTCGGGCGTTTTGTTTGGGCGCTGTGCCAATTTTTAAATTTGATTTTTAAATTTGGGATATTCGCCCTGAATTTGAGCGTATAGGGTGTAACATGTGGCTGCGGTCACTTTTTTTTGTGCATGCCCAACTTCGTCGGACGTTTGGTTTTAGCTCAGTGCCAATTATTAAATTCGATTTTTAAATTTGCGATATTCGCCCCTAAAGTGAGCCTATGGGGTGTAACATGAGGCTGCGGTCACTTGTTTGTGCATGCCCAACTTCGTCGGGCGTTTTGTTTGGGCGCTGTGCCAATTTTTAAATTTGATTTTTAAATTTGGGATATTCGCCCTGAATTTGAGCGTATAGGGTGTAACATGTGGCTGCGGTCACTTTTTTTTGTGCATGCCCAACTTCGTCGGACGTTTGGTTTTAGCTCAGTGCCAATTATTAAATTCGATTTTTAAATTTGCGATATTCGCCCCTAAAGTGAGCCTATGGGGTGTAACATGAGGCTGCGGTCACTTGTTTGTGCATGCCCAACTTCGTCGGGCGTTTTGTTTGGGCGCTGTGCCAATTTTTAAATTTGATTTTTAAATTTGGGATATTCGCCCTGAATTTGAGCGTATAGGGTGTAACATGTGGCTGCGGTCACTTTTTTTTGTGCATGCCCAACTTCGTCGGACGTTTGGTTTTAGCTCAGTGCCAATTATTAAATTCGATTTTTAAATTTGCGATATTCGCCCCTAAAGTGAGCCTATGGGGTGTAACATGAGGCTGCGGTCACTTGTTTGTGCATGCCCAACTTCGTCGGGCGTTTTGTTTGGGCGCTGTGCCAATTTTTAAATTTGATTTTTAAATTTGGGATATTCGCCCTGAATTTGAGCGTATAGGGTGTAACATGTGGCTGCGGTCACTTTTTTTTGTGCATGCCCAACTTCGTCGGACGTTTGGTTTTAGCTCAGTGCCAATTATTAAATTCGATTTTTAAATTTGCGATATTCGCCCCTAAAGTGAGCCTATGGGGTGTAACATGAGGCTGCGGTCACTTGTTTGTGCATGCCCAACTTCGTCGGGCGTTTTGTTTGGGCGCTGTGCCAATTTTTAAATTTGATTTTTAAATTTGGGATATTCGCCCTGAATTTGAGCGTATAGGGTGTAACATGTGGCTGCGGTCACTTTTTTTTGTGCATGCCCAACTTCGTCGGACGTTTGGTTTTAGCTCAGTGCCAATTATTAAATTCGATTTTTAAATTTGCGATATTCGCCCCTAAAGTGAGCCTATGGGGTGTAACATGAGGCTGCGGTCACTTGTTTGTGCATGCCCAACTTCGTCGGGCGTTTTGTTTGGGCGCTGTGCCAATTTTTAAATTTGATTTTTAAATTTGGGATATTCGCCCTGAATTTGAGCGTATAGGGTGTAACATGTGGCTGCGGTCACTTTTTTTTGTGCATGCCCAACTTCGTCGGACGTTTGGTTTTAGCTCAGTGCCAATTATTAAATTCGATTTTTAAATTTGCGATATTCGCCCCTAAAGTGAGCCTATGGGGTGTAACATGAGGCTGCGGTCACTTGTTTGTGCATGCCCAACTTCGTCGGGCGTTTTGTTTGGGCGCTGTGCCAATTTTTAAATTTGATTTTTAAATTTGGGATATTCGCCCTGAATTTGAGCGTATAGGGTGTAACATGTGGCTGCGGTCACTTTTTTTTGTGCATGCCCAACTTCGTCGGACGTTTGGTTTTAGCTCAGTGCCAATTATTAAATTCGATTTTTAAATTTGCGATATTCGCCCCTAAAGTGAGCCTATGGGGTGTAACATGAGGCTGCGGTCACTTGTTTGTGCATGCCCAACTTCGTCGGGCGTTTTGTTTGGGCGCTGTGCCAATTTTTAAATTTGATTTTTAAATTTGGGATATTCGCCCTGAATTTGAGCGTATAGGGTGTAACATGTGGCTGCGGTCACTTTTTTTTGTGCATGCCCAACTTCGTCGGACGTTTGGTTTTAGCTCAGTGCCAATTATTAAATTCGATTTTTAAATTTGCGATATTCGCCCCTAAAGTGAGCCTATGGGGTGTAACATGAGGCTGCGGTCACTTGTTTGTGCATGCCCAACTTCGTCGGGCGTTTTGTTTGGGCGCTGTGCCAATTTTTAAATTTGATTTTTAAATTTGGGATATTCGCCCTGAATTTGAGCGTATAGGGTGTAACATGTGGCTGCGGTCACTTTTTTTTGTGCATGCCCAACTTCGTCGGACGTTTGGTTTTAGCTCAGTGCCAATTATTAAATTCGATTTTTAAATTTGCGATATTCGCCCCTAAAGTGAGCCTATGGGGTGTAACATGAGGCTGCGGTCACTTGTTTGTGCATGCCCAACTTCGTCGGGCGTTTTGTTTGGGCGCTGTGCCAATTTTTAAATTTGATTTTTAAATTTGGGATATTCGCCCTGAATTTGAGCGTATAGGGTGTAACATGTGGCTGCGGTCACTTTTTTTTGTGCATGCCCAACTTCGTCGGACGTTTGGTTTTAGCTCAGTGCCAATTATTAAATTCGATTTTTAAATTTGCGATATTCGCCCCTAAAGTGAGCCTATGGGGTGTAACATGAGGCTGCAGGTCACTTGTTTGTGCATGCCCAACTTCGTCGGGCGTTTTGTTTGGGCGCTGTGCCAATTTTTAAATTTGATTTTTAAATTTGGGATATTCGCCCTGAATTTGAGCGTATAGGGTGTAACATGTGGCTGCGGTCACTTTTTTTTGTGCATGCCCAACTTCGTCGGACGTTTGGTTTTAGCTCAGTGCCAATTATTAAATTCGATTTTTAAATTTGCGATATTCGCCCCTAAAGTGAGCCTATGGGGTGTAACATGAGGCTGCGGTCACTTGTTTGTGCATGCCCAACTTCGTCGGGCGTTTTGTTTGGGCGCTGTGCCAATTTTTAAATTTGATTTTTAAATTTGGGATATTCGCCCTGAATTTGAGCGTATAGGGTGTAACATGTGGCTGCGGTCACTTTTTTTTGTGCATGCCCAACTTCGTCGGACGTTTGGTTTTAGCTCAGTGCCAATTATTAAATTCGATTTTTAAATTTGCGATATTCGCCCCTAAAGTGAGCCTATGGGGTGTAACATGAGGCTGCGGTCACTTGTTTGTGCATGCCCAACTTCGTCGGGCGTTTTGTTTGGGCGCTGTGCCAATTTTTAAATTTGATTTTTAAATTTGGGATATTCGCCCTGAATTTGAGCGTATAGGGTGTAACATGTGGCTG